>OU461587.1:23210511-23810511 GCA_911812115.1 Pristionchus exspectatus
TGGCCCGCGCAAACTGATCGCCATCGATGATCCAACCAGCATCAATGAGACGATGGCAGAGGATGGTGAGTGGGTTGGCGGGGGTGCTCTTTGGTCTTTGAAATCTGTGATTTGTAGTTTGTAATGTGAGCCTTAGCCGGTAGTCTGTTTCTTCAATGAGAGTGGCGGAAGATGCTTAGCGAGTGGGGTTCGTTTTTTTACCCCAAATATTTGAAGCTTGTGGCTCGCCTCATCAGAGAGATAGTCGCGGAGGGTGGTGAGTATGTGGGCGGACTGATCTGGCGTTGATGAACTCGACTTTTGAATCACAACTCGAGCTGGCTCAGAAAAATGTAATCTGAACTCGATGTTCCCTTCTAAAATAATGATACCATGATCTTTGTATTCTGAATTTCTGATCTCTGATTTCTGATCTCTGCAGGCGTCTTCTTTGTTGATGTCAGGCTAGAAGTGGTGCTGTACACCGACGGCGACTCCTCCCACGTTATCGGCGATACGATTGTATACACGGTCGCCTAGACCAACCGTAGGTTTTCGATTGACTACTGTATTCGTTTATGTGCTATTCATTAACGCGAGAGAGTCTAGAAAACTGACTCAAAGGCAACATGTGTATTCGTGTCACTAAGGAGAAGGTAACAATAGTAATTCCTATATAAATGAGATCTAGTACTTGTGAAACATGAATGGTGCAGGGAACAATGTGATCCTTTTAGGTGCTCGTCCTGATGCCAAAGTCGAATTCGATTTCTCTAATAAGGGATTCCCATTCGTACCCACTCTCAAACTCATCGATATGCCTCTCACAATCCCCTCCCCATCTTCTAATTCAGATAACTACTTCTTTGGTATACCCCCTTGTTGTTATTTGTTTTATGATCTCAAGAGCCGTTGTAATTCGCTCATTCGACGAATTCGTAGGCCTTTCAAGTAACGATTATTGAGTGTTTTTGTTTTTCGAGTTATCTTTCTTGCTCAGACACTTCTTTTTGCTCGATTTAGGTCAGCTACTTTCAAAGTCGATATTGTGCCGTATAGGCTTTGCTTTAGTTTTTATTATTATTGTTTCTATATATAAGTATAGTGTATCTCCTTGTCTCTCGAGTGTTTCAAATGATCCTTCCCAATATCTTCGCCCTTTGATGTGTATTGACAGTCCTCCTCTCATTATTCCGATGACAGCGACAGTAAGACAAACGCCTAATAAATGTGACTTTGCCTTGATATATCGTTTAAATTGGAATACGGTAGCTACAACCGCGAGAAGTATCTGACCGATCTCTACATCATGCAAATGGTCACTTTCAGCGTGCACAGTGCGGCACTTCGCTCGTTGATCCGCCGAGTTGGCGCGAGTGGCGCGCGCTCTTTCAGTGCCAAGACTGCAGCTGCAGATGCACCCGCGCCCCCGCGGCCAAGAGGCGCGCCCAGTGCGGATACTCTACAGAAGGGATCCGTCCAGCCAACCGTCCTCAGGTTGGAGTCATTTGCTCATCTTTGACAATTTCATTTTCTTGTCGGATGTAGGTATCAAGTGTATAGTAAGTTCGTAATGACAGTGCAATGCTGATCATAACTTGATTCGATGTTCCAATCTTAAACATTTGTAAGGTGGATGAATGGTAGTTTATAACGTATCTTTCCTCAGACCGTACGTGGCTCCCGAATTGGAGACGGAGGATCTATTCGGCCTGCACTCACTCATCAATGTCGATGAGATGTTCGAAGCACGATTGCACTACGGACACAAGGTGATAAAAGGAGGTTGCGGACGATATTGATGACTGGGTAATGCGATAAATGTGCGCAGAAGGTGTCATATCATCCGTAATCCGTAATAATTGTAAATTTATCGGAACAAAATTAATTATCTCTTGCTTTTTCCATTGCGATTAGCGTTGCTGACTATAAATAATAATTTAAAAAAAAAACAGAAATACTTGCATTCCTATGAAATCTAATGATTGTGGAATGATGTAATGAAATAACAAAAACGCTCTCGAGTATTTCATGTTTCACTAGTCCCAGATATACATTTGGTTTGTTCCAACTTCAGATTATTTCCAATTGCTTCTCCAAACAATAAATAATATAAAATCATCAAGTACTATTGCAGTGCTCGACCGCTCGATCCGTCCTCTCGGCGTGATACGGGAAGAGGTAAGGCTTTATTATTGTTATTATTTTTGTTGTTATTATTTTTGTTGTTATTTAAATTACAATCTATATTTTTAGGTCGTTGCAACGTGCGAGGACGACTCGGACCCCGCCTCCTCACCTCCCCCGATGGACCTGATGGTGGCCAGGACGAAGGAGTGGAAGGACAAGAGGGCGAAGAGGGAGATATTCGGGAAGAAGGTGAGGGAAAGATTTGCCGGGTTGGTTATGGGAGGGGTAAACGAGAGCTCGTACTCTCTTGCACTAATCCAACTACTGAAACGAGCACTCAAATGAGAGGGTAACCGATTGCTCGTTTTCGCGCGAGTAATAGTTTTCGAAGGCCTTGTCGGGATGTTTTTTGGGCCTTGGTCAAGGTCTGCTTCAGGGAGGAATAGAGGGATGAGGATCGTTGAGAATGTATTGTCACCGATGTTGAACCCGAATTGGCGCTGATGATTGTTTCGTGTCTTGAGCATGTAATGAAACCTCGAATTTCCTATTTCTCGACAAATTCCTGAAATAGGAAAATTGTTTGATTTACAAATGATTCTTGCAAGAATTGTAATTATATAATCCTTTTCCTAATTGAGCATTTGCTGAAACTTAGAATCACCCAAGAGGCATAAAAAGATTGTTATCGGTAAACTGGAACGTTCTGTTAACCAGCAATTGGCATTTATTTGGCTATTAAGCATTTGATGAGACCTCGAATCACTCTGTAGGTGGCAAGTATTTTGATACTGGAAATCGCGAAAGTTCGATTGATCACCAATTAATATTTCCTCCCCTATTGATCATTTCCTGAAACCTCGAAATTGCAGGCAGCCAAGCACAGGGAAGTTCGCAATCCGACACTGATCATCAACAAGGACGAGCTGATGGGGATAAAGGTAGTGTTGTTGTTATTATTGTTGTTGTTACCATTATTATTCATCAAATAATCATATTTACACTGCCTTCATGCAATGGTCCTGCAAGATGATTGTTGCTATTGTTGTTATTGTTGTTGTTATTGTTTATTATTGTAGCTGAAGCGGAAGAACGTGCCCCCTCCCACGCCCATCGTGGGCATTCCTGCCCCGGAGGAGTACGCGGCCAGACGCGAGATGTTCGACACGAAGGTACGGTAGGATTGATGGGAGTACGGTAACAAGAAGACGGATACTGATTGATGGGGTACGGTAGGATTTAGTGATGGGAGTACGGTAGGATGGTTATGGATGGGAGTACGGTAGTCGGATGCTAATTGTAAGTGAAGGGATACGCTAGGTTGATAATTATTTGGGCTTGAGGGTAGAGCGACTGGTAGGAATTGTAGTGTTTCCGGAACATTTTTCGTACATCTAAATTAGCAGGGTATTTTGTGTCTGAATAAGCAGCTGTAAATGATCGGAGCCACTCACTTGTCAAGCTGGAAAAATATTTAAGAATGGATCATTTGAGTGAAGTGTTTGTATGGTTCCTGACATTTAGTTAATGATTATTGATTTGTTTTTGTGTTACGGAGATGTACCATGAGCTGAACGTGCGGATTTGTGTTTCAGCGATGTGATATAGGCTGTGAATTTATCCCACCGATGATCGATCCAACCGACACTTTCATAGAAAGTAAATGCATCTCTGCGTAACAGGCAATAGCGAATATTTTATTTTTTAAATTTTTTTTTAATATTTTTCTAATTAATTAATTTCAAAGCGCCTGGAGGTGAAAGTTCTCGCGGGCCTTCGCTTCGGCCAGCAGCGCTCTGCAAGGTTCTTATTTTTTATTATTACTTGTAAATATTAAAATGATCATTTTTAATGTCGAATCGTCTAAAATGTAGTGTAGAAACTGGTGATCTGATCGAATAAAACGAATAATTTAATTTTTTTGTAATTATTTAATTAATTAATTACAGGGAGCAGCTGAAGGCGTGGCAGCGGCAGAAGATGATGGTGGGCATGATCCGACGGGGTATGCGGGATGTGAATCTCCATGAGGAAGAGGACGAGGAGGAGGATAAGGTTGGTTCAGTTGGGTTTCACAGAGCTGTACTACGGGAGACATCGTGTTAAAATATTCTATTTTTATAACTGGTTTTGGCAAGATGAGTTGGATTTCAAAGGAAGCGTATATATATTTTGATATTGTGCTTGGTGGTAGGTGAAAGTTACGTCTCAACGACTTGCTATTGCTGAGATGACGGTTGAAAACATAGTGTACAGGTGATAAATTGTAGTTTAAAAAAATTCAAAAAAAAATTCGCCTGATGCTTTGCATTTCAAGGGAAGGGTATTTGTAAGTACGTTTGAGAAGTTCGGTGCGAGCCGGTTTCTGCTTTCCAAATAATTATTAAACTTACTTGTTGTTCGAAACTATGGATTTTTTGTAGCAATAGTCATTATGAAATATCCTGTTGGGAAGCTCACTGCGGGGGTCGAACGACTCTCCCACATTGGCGTATGTTCACTACATTTTCAGGCGAATTTAGTAAAAAAAAATAGAAAAAAGCATATAACCCGTTGGATGTATTGGCCCGAGTACCGGTGGCCGGTGGATCACTGTTTCGGTTTGCATATTAATCTTCATGCAGGAAGAAGCAACCCTCGTGGCCGAGTCTCTGGCGATTGTGAAGCGCGCGAAGGAGGAGAAGCAGAAGGCGTGGATTCTGGAGGAGATTGAGGAGCGGAAGCGGAGGATGAGGAGGGGAAAGGAGGCGGAGATGGAGGAGGGAGGAGGAAGGACAGAAGGAGAAGGATGTGGATGAGGAGAAGGAAGATGAGGTGAGGGTGGAGGGTATCCGATGGTAGGGTGGAGTGAAACTTAGGGAAGGGAGAGATAGGATGATATTGGGGGGGGGGGGGTTAGATGAAAAGAGGGACACGCGATTCGATAAGGCCTAGATAGACGGAACGGAAGAGATTTCTTCATAATTTTGTTTTGGCGCAGTACTTAATTCTGGTGATTGCATGTTTCGCGAATATTTCATATTGATGGGTAAGCATGTCGTTTGATGTGGCGTAGACTGAGAATTAGTAATAAATGTTTATAAAATAAATAAAAACTTCGTGATTGCTGTTTTGGATTTGGGCAATGCGATCTAGGCGACTTGGCGTCTCAATAAAATTTCACATTCGCGATGCAGAGTCGATTTCAATAATTCTTTGTAAATGGAGTAGAATATTTCAACCGTACTTTAAAAATGATCCATTTATTTGTTCAACTAGCTGAACTAGGTGCCTTGGCGTGTCAGTGATACTTCATACCCGAAACGAACAATCTGCGTCAATGTACCATTTGTTGCTCAACAACTATTTATTAATTTTGATAATTAATTAATTAAAATAATTAAATTAATTAATAAATTCAGGAAATGATCCTCGTGCTGTCGGACATTGAGCACGACGAGGCCGGCGAAGGAAGAGGAGGGAAGAGGGACAAGGAGGAAATGGTAGGTGTTCGAGGTGTTCCGTCTCTTCGTTTCGCACACTATTTCGCCTCTCTTGCCATTGAAAGTGTGTAGAATGAAGAGAAGATGTAAGGTGAAGAAGGAGCAGGAGGACACTTCTTATCACATTATAAAATTAATTTAAGAAATTGTATAGTGCCTTGTTAATGGAAACCTCAAGAGTGGGGGTATGTTTTCAAATTCCAAGTAGTTTTCGACTAGCGTTCCATGTATGATCAGTGAAGAGCACGGGGTCGGATGTCGGACTATACCCCCGATTTTGATCCGGGTTTGAAGCCTAAAACCCCCGATTTCGGAAACAAAACCCGCGATTTTCAATATGTTTTTAGTCGAACCCCCGATTTTGTCCAATTGTCCGAGAATGGCGCTCGTCACTGTGTATGATGGTAATTTCCAGGATGTGGACAAGGCGGAGCGGCAGCGGGCGAGAGCGATGAGTGCGGATGGAGAGTGGAAGATGAAGGGAGCAGCGAGGGGGAAGAAGGAGGAAGAGGTAGGTAAACGGGCGGTTTAGGTTTCACTCGGTTTAGATAGACAGATTGTTTGGAGTAGGCCAATATTTGTGAGTTATTCTGAAGTAAAAGGTTTGAAAATGCACGCACGAGAATTGGGCTGCATCAAACATCGATGTGAGTGTGGTTGCAAGGTTGGTCAATATCTTTGACGCTTCGAGGGCTCAAAAATAACGTAAATAATTCCAGGAAGAGGGCGAAACGCGTCGCAAGTCGCACCGTCTGCGCGTGAAGAGAGAGGCGTTGCCGAAGAGCGAGCGACGACTCATCTGGAAGGGAAGCGATGATGATGATGATGAGGAGGAGGAAGAGGAAGAGGGTACGGTAATATTCAGTTAGGGGTACGGTGGTTTATCGATTTTATAGGATGGGTACCGTAGTGATTGCATAGATGTACGGTAGATAGAGGTAGGGTACGGTAGGTGATAATCGAAAGTGGGACTCATCTGGAAGGGAAGCGATGATGATGATGAGGAGGACGACGACGAAGAGGGTACGGTGGAGTTATTGATTATTGATTTTTCAAGATGGGTACGGTAGATTATTGAGTATTGATTTTACATTTCAAGAAGGTACGGTGGATTTACTATTGATTTGATAGGAGATGTGTATGTGGGTTACGCTGTAATCGATAAGAAAGGTTATGGTAGATTGATCAGTCAATGTTCCAGTGACTCCCACTCCCGAGAGGCCGTCGTCGCCCAAGGAGGAGCAGCAGCAGCCGCTGTCAGTCGTCGATGCGGGCAAGAGGAAGCGCGGACGGGTACGGTATTTGGGTTGGGTTACGGTAGTCGATGTTGTGCTGTGTGATGATAGTCGGTATTGCAAAGACTTGGTTTTAGTAGTACGAACAAGGGTCTTTGGCTTGTTAATGGGGGGGGGGTATTGTGGAAAGAGCTTCGAGTGGATTACGGTAGCCAGGAGGTTACTGTAACTGATAAATCGATAATCGCCCTTGCAGCCTCGCAAGAATCCGCCCGCCCCTCCGCCCAAGCGAAAGCGCGTGAGCAAAGTGATGACCGCGAAGGAGAAGGTGGGTTGTTGTTGTTGTTGTTGTTTTGGTGTTGTTGTTTTTATTTTCGAGACTACGAAATTTTGATACGTAGATAATATAAATGGTTAAAAAGGAATGACGGGGTAGGTGGTTTTCGAGATTATAAACCAAGGTGATTTGGTGTTTCTGGAACATGATAAGAAAAGAGGAACACACGACTCGATAATTCTTCTTGGAGTGATCGTCAAATTTATAAATAGGCTTCAGAAGGTTACGGAAGAGAGAAAATTTCTTCCTGATTTTGAGTGCTTGTTATGGTGTGTCCTCCTGTTTGCGGGAAGCTAGACATCAATATAATAATAGTAGTCCATTCGCCAACTCACCCGATGTTTTGGCGTTTCTGCCTCGGAAAATTGGACGTTCAATGTATATGACTTGGGTTTTATCCAACCAATTATAAATAATTTAATATTTATTTCGAATTCCAGGAAGTGCTGTCTCGCGTGCTCGCTCCCGTGGAGAAATTGGACGATTTGATGGCGGAAGAACCGGACAAGGATGGGGAGGAGGAGAAGGAGATGGGAGGAGGCAGTGGAATGGAGGTTCGCTTGGGGGGCATGTTTAGTTTTCCAGAACTATGGAAATTGTGGGCGTTTTATAAACAATCAACATATATTGAAAATACGGATTTTGGATTTGTTTCATAGTGGGGGGAATGGGCAGAATCCTAAGATGTAGAGAAACGGTCAATTTGATGATGGATGAACCGGGCAAGGATGGGGAGGAGGAGAAGGAGATGGGAGGAGGCAGTGGAATGGAGGTTCGCTTGGGGGGCATGTTTAGTTTTCCAGAACTATGGAAATTGTGGGCGTTTTAAAAACAATCAACATATATTGAAAATACGGATTTTGGATTTGTTTCATAGTGGGGGGAATGGGCAGAATCCTAAGATGTAGAGAAACGGTCAATTTGATGATGGATGAACCGGGCAAGGATGGGGAGGAGGAGAAGGAGATGGGAGGAGGCAGTGGAATGGAGGTTCGCTTGGGGGCATGTTTAGTTTTCCAGAACTATGGAAATTGTGGGCGTTTTATAAACAATCAACATATATTGAAAATACGGATTTTGGATTTGTTTCATAGTGGGGGGAATGGGCAGAATCCTAAGATGTAGAGAAACGGTCAATTTGATGATGGATGAACCGGGCAAGGATGGGGAGGAGGAGAAGGAGATGGGAGGAGGCAGTGGAATGGAGGTTCGCTTGGGGGGCATGTTTAGTTTTCCAGAACTATGGAAATTGTGGGCGTTTTATAAACAATCAACATATATTGAAAATACGGATTTTGGATTTGTTTCATAGTGGGGGGAATGGGCAGAATCCTAAGATGTAGAGAAACGGTCAATTTGATGATGGATGAACCGGGCAAGGATGGGGAGGAGGAGAAGGAGATGGGAGGAGGCAGTGGAATGGAGGTTCGCTTGGGGGGCATGTTTAGTTTTCCAGAACTATGGAAATTGTGGGCGTTTTATAAACAATCAACATATATTGAAAATACGGATTTTGGATTTGTTTCATAGTGGGGGGAATGGGCAGAATCCTAAGATGTAGAGAAACGGTCGATTTGATGATGGATGAACCGGGCAAGGATGGGGAGGAGGAGAAGGAGATGGGAGGAGGCAGTGGAATGGAGGTTCGCTTGGGGGGCATGTTTAGTTTTCCAGAACTATGGAAATTGTGGGCGTTTTATAAACAATCAACATATATTGAAAATACGGATTTTGGATTTGTTTCATAGTGGGGGGAATGGGCAGAATCCTAAGATGTAGAGAAACGGTCAATTTGATGATGGATGAACCGGGCAAGGATGGGGAGGAGGAGAAGGAGATGGGAGGAGGCAGTGGAATGGAGGTTCGCTTGGGGGTGTTTTTTTGGCGTTTCTGCCTCGGAAAATTGGACGTCCAATGTATATGACTTGGGTTTTATCCAACCAATTATAAATAATTTAATATTAATTTCGAATTCCAGGAAGTGCTGTCTCGCGTGCTCGCTCCCGTGGAGAAATCGGACGATTTGACGATGGAAGAGCAGGGAAAGGATGAGGAGGAGAGGGAGATGGGAGGAGGCAGTGGAATGGAGGTAGGAATCTAGACCATTTTGGTCCTAAAATCGCCGTTTCGTGGGTTGCTTCTGATAATGAGGAGTGAAATGGAGGTAGGGAAGGGCGAGAATGCGGATTATTGGGCTCTCAAAACACGTCGAATTTGGTTTGGTTATGTGTTCCCTGAACAGTTTGAATTCGAGTCGTTTGCGTAAAGATGTGGAGTGGTATGGAGGTTGTTGAGAGAAAAACGGAATGTTGAGAAACGGGTGAGCTGAAGTTGTTGAAATTTTCATTAGAAGACATTGGTGTGCGTTGGCTGACGATTGAGTTGTAGCTGACAATGAAAGCATGCTATTTTTTTAAAATTTAAACGTGTAAATAATTTTTTTAAATAAAAATGAACGTGCCATCCTTCAGAATCGGTTGGTTTGATTATGTGTTCCCTGAACAGTTTGAATTCTAGTCGATTATGTAAGGATGAGGAGTGGTATGGACGTAAGTAGACGGAATGTTGAAAAACGGGTAATTTGAAGTTTCATTAGAAGACATTGGTGCGTTAATTGACGATTGAGATGTAGCTGACAATAATTTCTAGAGAAGGAAGCATTTAAAAAAAAAATAAAAGTGCGAAGAAAAAATGAACGTGCCATCCTTCAGATCAGTGTTCGAAAAGTCATGTCAAAAGCATTTTGCCGTCGGGCACCTCGACCTGTTTTTCGGGCACCTCGACCTATTTTTTCGGGCACCTCGACCCTAAAAAAATTGAAAATAATTTTGGCCGCATATATACTTTACTAGCATTGTGTAATAATGAATACGTTCATCTAAAACCTATCGGATCATATCGGATCATATGCCACATTCGTTATATTGGCTTGTATCGATTTTGACATGTGATCTGACATGACCAATTTTTGTGAAACTTTGAATGTACGTAGTTAATTTATTTTTGAATTTTATACCATGCGGCAGATTGAATCGAACGTCTGGCAGTCTCTACTTTTTTTTGAAAAAAAAAATTAACCATATAGTCAAGAAATGGCTGAGAAAGGCACCTCGACTCACTTGACATGTGCAATTTTAGCGCCAACGAAAAATTAAAAGGTTTTGATTACGGTAGTTTTCGCAACGGAGAGATGCTAGAGCACTTGAAATTCAACTTTTCGGGTACTATTTCGGGCACCTCACCTAATTTTTTCCCGACCTCGTCGGGCACCTCATGTCAGTTTTGACATACTTTTCGAACACTGCTTCAGATGCTGCTCAACTTGATCGACGATAATGGAGCGACAGATGATGGAGTGAGGGAGGAGGGGATGAATGAGGATGGGATGGAGGAGAGACAAAGGGCGGAGGCGGCACGAAGGGAGCGGGAGCTAGAAGATTTGAGGGAGATGGAGCAACTGGAGGTGCAGACGCCGAAAGCGTGAGTGTGGATTACGGTAGTTGTCCGGGGGTTCAATCGATATTTCGACGCGCAAAAGGTAGTATGGTTTGCATGGTGCAGCCAGGCTGGATCGTGTTCCAAGAGACATTGAACAGCAGTCCCTCGAGTGTCCATTTTATCCTTGAATACGGCAAAACAAATCAATAGAAAGAAATGAGCAATATTATATTTCGGTAATCGTAATCAATCAATCAATCGATAGCTCCTTATTTACAATGCCGGATCCGTTACAGGAGCCATCTAACGTATTCCAATCAATATTTCTCGCGGTGCGGGCGCTTACCTAACAATAGTAGAATTCAGTAATTTTAATCCCTCAATCAATCGATAATACCATCTTTACAGTGCGGACGATGCTCCTCTTCCTCCGGCGGGCGCGGACGCGGCGAAGCGCCGTCGCATGCCGTGGTCTTGGAGCCAGCGGCTGAGCGAGGACGTGGCCGTGAACGCGGAAATGGGCGGCCGACTGTGCAATGTGAGTACGGTAGGAGGGATACGGTAGGGAGCGATCGAGAAGTGAGTTTTTTGGGAGTACTGTAGAGATCAATAAAAAATCCTTGCAGCACTGACATTGAGATGGAAGTTATAATAATAATTTATATTTTTTATTACTTCAGTACTGCATCAGGCACCAGAAGCGGTACATCTGGATTCCGAACGAGGCGATGGCGCTGATGGACCACGCGAGGACGCACTGTGTGGAGACACTGATGTGAGTACGGTAGCCGGGTTACGGTAGATGGTTTTTAGGAGGGGTATGGTAGGTTTGGGTCACGGTATACATATGAATTTGGGGACGCTGATGTGGGTGTTACTGCAAAGCGTGTTACCGTGATACATTTTTATGTGAATCATTGGGGAAGGAATACGGTATTACAGAAGAAATTGGGTTACGGAATCCTTCACTGATCGATACTTCCCTTCCTGAAGGACGAGCAAGAGCACAGTACCTGAAATTGGATTACGGTATCTAATCGATATAATGTGCAGGTGCCCGTCCAAGGACTGCACGTACATGAACACGCACCGCTCGCGCATCGCCCAACACGTGAGCTACGTCCACAAGTGAGGCATTTTTAAAATTTTTTTTATAATTTTAAGATTTGATTTGTTTTTTAATATTTAGCGAAAATATCTCGGTGAACACAATATCTGAAATGATATGCATTTTGATTTCGTGAAGGTGTTTCTATTTGATTGAAAAGCGCGGTTATTTGTATTTTTTAAGTAGTTGTCTTTATGTTTCATACCCATTACAAGTGAAGTGAAAGCGTAGGTCATCAATGCGATGTCGAATGCCTCCGTTAAATATGTCTTTCTCTCCTTTGCAGGAAATGGGGCATGCCGATCGACCTGTCCGAGGTGTACCCGTCCATGCGCAAGAGCCTCATGATGGTGAGTACGGTGGACGAGAGTCGGGGATTACGGTAGCCGATTAGTTATCGATTGATTGTGAATGGAGGGTACGGTAGCGGGAATCAGTTTGTACGGTAGTCGTTCAGTTATCGATTGATGATGGGTGAAGGGGTACGGTAGGAGGAGGAATCAGGGAACGGTAGCAATCATGTTAAACCTTTAAGTCGGGATACGGTAGCGGGAATTTATCGAATGAGCACCATGACGACGACGATTGTTAGTAGGTTTTGGGCACTAGATGAAGACTAGAAACCTTCGGGAAACGTGACCATCGATGATGTTATGGGGGTTACTATGGCGATCATCGATTCATCTCGGATACTTCCTTGATGGATTACGGTAAAGAAATTCGGGTATACGGTATCGGTTAGCGATCGATCTTGTTGCAGAGACTGCGCCACTGCTTCCCCGACCTGCCCAACGTCGCCGTCTGCCTCCTGTGCAGGGTGAGTACGGTAGGGATTGGATTGGGTATTGACTTTTTTGTTATTTTCCATTTCAAATACTATCCACTTTGGTGTTGCGCGTTCGCTATTGATACTAAACAAAGCGAGTAACATTAGTATACAACAATTGTCAAACAAAGATTTATGAAGTTTTTTGCCCTTTCGTGATCTCGCATGCTTGCAACTTTAGTGTTGCACGCTTGCTATTGTTACTTTCATATGCATAAAGTTGGCAATCATTGAGCGATTGAAATTCAATGTATTGAAATTTAGTTATTATTTATGGAATTCAGGTTGCCGTGCGCATCGACGCGGACGAGTTCCGCTGGCATGCGCAGTCGCACCTGGAAACAAGCGTATTCGAGTGCTCAAGGAACATCTGCACCCTCAAGGTATACGGTAGGGAAGGGGATTACGGTAGGTAATGCGAAATTGCAACAGTTGCACCCTCAAGGTATACGGTAGATTTCGGTAAATCTGAGGGGATTGCGATGGTTAAGATACGTGGTAATTTCAAGAGAAATGCCCTCTAGGTCTAGTGATGGTTACAAATTGTGCACATCTGGCAATGTATTCTCAGTTTGTGAAATCCTATTTTTTATGATGCGTCTCAATCGTCCACTAACTTTCAGCGGCGTCTCCGGTAGATATAGCAAGTCAGAACACACAAATGATCATAGATATTTCTATATTTCTTGTGCTTTTGTTCCATAGAGTTGGCAGTTTTCTATTGAATACTAGGAAATCAACGGTTAGTTTCAACGAGCGCTCTCAACCAGAACTAGTGTTAATGAAACGCAAATGATGATTGCCAATGTGTGTCGTTTGCAGTTCTCTCTCTTACTAACTTGATTGCCGATAGACCTAGCGCCGAGGAAGCACTAAATAACATATTTCTTTCTCTTTTTTAAACATTTTTTTATACATAATCCTCCCATTTGCAGTTCTCGACGGAGCAAGAGTGCATCGACCACATTCAGCAGGCGAACTGCCGCGGATCCGTCGTGAGCGGGTGAGTGGGGGATTATCTATGGGGGGAAGGTACGGTAGTCCGGGGTGGATTATCGATTAGTAGGAAAAGGGATACGGTAGCCCGGGAGCGTAGTTGCCGTAGTCAACCAACGGATGATACCAAAATATGTGGAATGTTTTAAACACTACGAAATTGAAGCATCTGGCCGCAGTTGGGTTTCATGGGTTCGATTTCCTTGAGCAAAGTTGATTGCGATGTCCGGGTAGTGGTCAATATTTATGGAGACAGTCTCTTAAGCTGTAAGTGAGTGATCATTTCGTGTTACTGGTGAGTGCTATTTCTAAAAAAATATACATGTGATTACTAATTTCTACTCTCCCTTGGTTCTGTAGTTTGCCTGATATTGCAATTGATTGCATGATGATTTCCAGTTTTTACTATTCTAATTAATCCGTATTCTAGGCACCGCGGCGGCCGTTCCCGATGAGGAGGAAGGAATGAGGGGTCACGATGATGGCTCGGGCGATTTGACGATGATGGAGGAGGACGATGGGGAGGGTGGGTGGATTATTCTTTTCAAAAAAATTCTAAATATACTTTCAGGGTCCTAAGAACGAATAAAAAAGGTGGTTTTTTTCGTCTATTGAGAACTGACAGGAGGTTTTTCGTTTTGCAAATTATTTATTCACAGACCAAACGGTTACCCGGTGATTATCCTATGCAATTTATGTGTCTTAAAATTGCATGCCGCTGTGACGTCCTAACATTTGCCTACTCGCAGCCCACTCGAGCACGCCGTCCGTGTCTCCGTCCAAGCCGGCCAGTCAGGAGATGGAATGCGACAGGGAGAAGGAAGAGGAGGAAAGGGAGAATGCAGTGAAGGATGTGCCAATGGATCAAGAAGAGACTGGAGAAATGGAACAGCAGTGCACTAGTCAGTGAAGAAAAGCCATTGTTATCCAATGGTCTGACTCTCTCAATTTCCCCTGCTCTCTCGCAGCTCTGACCGACGAGATAGTGAATGAGAGGATCAGACGATTGTTCTTGTCCTCATTCTTATTAGGGTTGCGGGTTCGGTATCGCATAGTGCCGAGATTGCTATAGACGGTTAGAACCGAGGAAGATACCGAACTTGTAATTCTAACCCCAATTAGACATCGGATCACTCGTAACGTTCCTTTTGTTGTCCTGTCCATTTCCCTCATTGATTTATTGTTTGCCTTAGTTAACTGAATAGTAAGAACTCTTCCCATTTTTTCGCTATTATCACCAATGGTTTTTCTGTGAGCGATTTCTCGTTTCCCCCTGTGCCCATTTAGCCTGTGTTTTTTTTTTGTTAACTAATTGACCTATTTGTAAATTTTTCGTCCCCCCCCCCTGCTAAATTATGTAACGCATTGCAATTTTTCCCCGTTTTTGTCTGTTAGAAGCTATACTTGTTTTCTTTAAAAATTGTGTTTCCGTGTTTCTTATTTTTCCCGTTTTTTTTCGACTGAAGTTGTCCTTCTGATGTACATTCCAACAATAATTTGTTCTCGGAAGTTGTTTTTGTTCCTTGTTGTTTGGTCGGAATAAAACGTTTTGTTAATTATGGATCATTCACCAACACGAACAGTATGGGGTGTAAAGCAGGAATGGGACAGTAGGTGACATTCGGACTGTCAGGCGATTGTTGGGGATAAAGTTGTTTTGGAGATACTTTTTAATTCGCGTCAGGCAACGGAAATTAATCTTCATGACAGCAGTATATCACGCCACTCACGTTAGAATCGACTCAGAATGGCCTGAACTTGTCAGCGACTGGAAATTCGAAGTTGAGATTTTTTCTGATTTGGGTCCCATCTGGTCCCACTAGGTCCCCTATAAATGGATTAGTGTCAGAGATCATTCGCGACCGAGCTGCAGCACCGTGCAGCTGCAGTCAGCTAACTTCGAGGCTCCTTTTCTGCCCTTCAACGTGGATCCCGGAAAAACTTTTCTTCTTGAGCTAGGGCTAATTTTTGATGCTCTATCGATTTAAACTGGTCGTTTATTTCTAGCATGATTTTTAACAATGATATACGTTTTCCAGCTGAATCATGAAAACCGCTCGAAAACCCACAAATTTTTTGATTTCTATTTATAGAGCTCGTCATGAGGATTCGAATGATAGGTCTGCGCTCTCATAGCCCGGCCCGGAAGTTGGTTTTCATGTCGAAAAACTGACGTTTCCTTCTCTAAACTATATTTTCAACTACTCTGGCCTCTTCATTCTGCTTTCTCGCGAGCAATGACCTGGTGTCAGTTGCTTGTTAGTGATATGTTTCAATCACCTTTAAAGAGACCTAACAAATAAAGTTTAAAGATTCAATGAAACATATCATTATTGAACAACTGACACCGGGTCATTGCTCAGTGAGGAGCCATGCGTAGTTATAGTTCTGTGTGCAGTAGGACTACTAGCTATGCGGAAATTGGAGTTTTATTTCAAACTTTGTGAAAGATCCCACTCCTTTGAATCTTGTGTTTCACAGTTCCCTGATATTCTGGTTTACATGGAGGTTTTAATTGAATCGTTGGTCGCGACGTGAAATAAAATCGCTTCAAAATATTGGAGAACAAACAGCTTTGAGCTTCAACAGTTCCTCAACTAGTCTGGGCTTCAGGAAAGTTTCAATAATTCTTTGGCTTGGCTTATATAAAAATATATATAAATCAATTAATGATAATTAATATTAATTTAATAAGTTTTCAGGATCATCATCGGCAGCGAGGAGACGGTGGTGACGACGCGCGAGAGCGACGACGAAACGAAGACGGTAGGGGACGGGATATTTATTGACCTACCGCAGTGCTGGAATCAGAAGATGGCACGGGAGTTGTTTATTCAATGATCTTCCGTAGTGGGTTCATTCAATGATTCAGCTATCGCAATGCGTTCGGCTACTGTGGTAATTGATAGTGACTGATCTACCGTATTTTGGTTGATGACCTATCGTACCCATCCCCTCAATCGATTCTCTCTTTTAGATGGTGATGTCGTCGTCCTCTTCATCGTCCGCCAGCAGCAGCGAGGAGTCGGACGTCGAGGTGGAGGTGGGGTGGAGTTATATTTGAGATGAAACCGGATTCAGGAACAGTGATGAGCACAGGGTCGGATATATGATATATCTCTACTCTTTCAGTCCTGATTGTCAATCGGTTCAATTATGAGATACCATGTAGTTTTGCGCTATACTGTTAGTTCAAGGCCAATGGCAAGCTGAAAATTCGATTTCTGTAGGGTTTCATGTTCAAAAAATGATAAATTAATTTTATAATATTATTTAAACCATGTACAGGTGTGCGACCACTCGGCGGCCGAGCGACCACCCGTGGAGGGCCAACGGATAGAGCCGATAGAGGACATGGAAGAGCAGCTGAGGTGCGGAATATGGTGATCGGGTGAAACGGGAACTAGACGGGTCTTGAAAAATATGCACCCGAAAAATGGTACCATTATTAGATCTTGAGGTATGGGCGTGATTACAAGGAAGTAGTGAAACTTCGAGTTGTTAGGTTAAAATCCCCGGGGATGGTCAGAATATAGAACCGATCGAGGATGGAGGAGAGTCTGCGAGGTAGGCGGATGATAGGGAATTAGTGAAACTAGAAATGGTTCATTTGTTAGACAAATATTCGGAGAAATCATTGAAAGCTGATGTGGTCTGGAATTAAAAGAAACGAATGGGAAACTATTAGGATGATGCTCGATACTGACAATTAGGTCGACGGTTTTGATGGGGGGGGGGGCTGTTGTGCGATAGAATATTGACACTGGAGATGGCGCTCGCCTATAACGAATATGTGAAACGAGAAGAAAGCGGGCGTTTTGAACATGAGCATCTTGAATTTTTCCACTGCGGCACCAATAGAAGATGTCGAATTTTGCAGTTGTGAGCTAACGAAAGTTAATTGCGTAAATTATGAATAATCGATATTCAGATCCCGCACCGTGTCTACCGTACTCTCCAACTCGAGCGGCGAGACGGTCACGTCGGAGGATGAGGAGGTGAGGGTTATAAGGGTAGGAGGAAGGGGGGGGGGGATCGGGCCGGACTGGGGACCTCGAGCTTTGAGCTAAGCGTGATGTTCCTTCGAAGGTGATTGTTTGCCTTGCGTTATCCGTTATCTAGAGCGAGAACATCCTGTACAGACAATGGATAAACGGTATGTGTTAGAATTTGAGTTTGACGATTGGAAGGTTTAGGTTTCAAGGGTTGCTCATAGCTCCTAAGTCTGCCACAGATTAATGGTACAGGAAACTAGACTTCCAAAAATCAATAATTGAAATTTGAAAAATCAGTAATCGGTAGTTTTTTTAAAAATTGATACTCATCAGATTGACGTGGAGACGGTGGACGAGACGTCGGACAAGGGCGACAGGGAGACGGCGATGGATACGGTAGACGGGGGTACGGTAGCGGGCGGCGAGGCCACGCCCCTTCTTCTCGCCGATGAGGACACGGTGGATCCCCCCGGACCGATGGAGAGGACCGATCGGAGGAAGGTAGGGTACATTCATTATATTGATCGTCAGAGCACTGTGTCACACCTGGGCCTCAAAATACCTAGGTACTAGCTCATGCGTCGCATGCCCTCAGCAGAAATGCTCGTAGTCACAAAAAAATAAGAATGACGACCTTATGTTTCAAGAGCACATTAGAACAAGGATAAATCGATTACCGTATCTTTACCTAAGTGATTACGGTATTGCAGCAACGCATGCCCTCCTACTGCTGGCTGTACAAAAACTTTGAGTGCTGAATTTGCGTTTCGTGTGTATTGCATATGCTGCTATCAATGTTGCCATGGTGTATGTATCTCAAATTCCACAATTGTATCATGAACATCCTCTTGAGATTACGATAGTGCTCATATATATTCTTTGGAATACGGCAGTTAATATCTGTATTGCAGCAACGCATGCCGTCCTCCGCCATGGGCATGGGCGTCGGCACGCGCATGCTGCACCACGCGATGGCCGCCCGCACCAACATCATGCTGCCGCCGTCCGCACTGGTGAGTGGTGGATGAAATGATGATTGGTGCGAGCTAGGAGCGCCGGGTTAGACAGCGCTGTTGAGTGCATGATTGGTGCGTCCTAGAAGCGTCTGGTTTGAGAATTCGAATTTAATCAAGCGCCTTTTTGAAACCACTTCTCATCGTACCATCAAATGATGCCGAAATGCTCATCTTGCGATGGGACTCCGAACCTCATGGAGCAATAGGAAACCTCAATCTTGCAGGTAGGTGAAGCCGCTCACTCGCCTTCTCTCCAGCGGGCAATACTCGATGAAGGACCTTCTGCATGCACAGGTGAGGGGGGCGAGCGCCGTTCGTTCGTCGTCGAACGGGGAGGAACGCCGAAAGCTAAATCTGGACAACCTTGTAAAGCACAAATGTTAGAAAAAGACAGAACAAGATTTGGGTTTCGAATATTGCACAATACTTTAAAAAAACATTGAGAGTCGTTGCTTGAATGCTTGAATTCTTCTTTGAAATACGCTCTGACGTACCGAAGGTGTTAACAATTAGGTTTCCATTTCATAACTTCACAAAAGACAATTCTGCCTTCATCCAAAATATATATACAATCAGTGGTGACTTCGTGTTTCACCGTGTTGCGAAATAACGTCGAAATGCACCTGTCGCGATAGAAGTAGCGCATGCTTCCCCATAAATATCACCCTCGGAAACAGTGACGAGCACCATTCTCGGACAATTGCAATAAAAACGGGGGTTCGGCAAGAGAATTGTTGAAAATCGCGGGTTTTGCTTCCGAAATCGGTGGTTATAGGCTACAAACACTGGGGGTTAAAATCGGGGGGTATTGTCCGAAATCCAACCCCGTGCTCTTCACTGCCTCGAAAAGAAGAAGAGAATGATTTGTGTTTCATCGTTCAATATTCCCCCTCCATTAAGGCGCGCGCCGCAGCCGGACAGCCGGTGCGCATCAACACCACGGGCCTCGTGTACGCGCCGAAGCGGCCGCCCGCCGTCCGCCCGAAGGACATGCCCGACTGCCTGTCGAGAGTACGGTAGTTTTGGAGCTATTGAGGACTGATTTTTTCTAGATTACGGTAGCATTATCGATTTTAAGACGTCTACCCGAATTCTAAACCTACAAATTTGTGTTATGCGAATGCCGTGGGATTCGCGTTTCATGGTTCCCTCAATAGTCGATGTTGAAATCCTGTTTAGTTTGATCGGTGATCCGGACACTAAAAAATAACATTCTACTAATTGCAGCGCGCGGGGAGTCGGAGTGGGCGCGGTTGGAGCGGATCGTGGAGCAGAAGATGGCCGATCACAGGTAGGTGGGGGGGGGGAGGGCGAGAGAGTATGGGAAATGAAGAGAGCGATCACAGGTGGGTAGGGAGAGGGGTGCGGGTGTAACGATAGCTTACATTGGTGTAACGGTAGCTTACAGTAGGCTGTCTACTAGAAGAATCGTAGAGAGGTTGTGTACGGTATTGAGAAAGGCGGTTGAGGAAATGGAATCCTTATTCCTGTATAATTTCGTCAGGGCGAAGCTGGAGGCGGATAAGAAGCGGGCACAGCTCAAGCTGGTCGACCAGCAATTGATGAGGTGAGGGTAAAATATGTAGAGAAGCACTGCTGGGCTATACTCCCGCTAGATCATCGGGGTGCGGAGCTTCCAAGAAGACATTTTCGAATATTTGCGGAGCCCCCTGCCAACTAGAAGGAACTTAGCCCATCAGTGTAGAGAAGTCGATGATTTTTTTTTTAGATTTTTAAAATCATTTTTTTGGTTAGAAAATAACTTGATACGACGTGGTTTCAACCGGATCATTGTACCAAATAAATACGTTTGGGGCTGATACCTTGCACGAGTTCTTGATACTCAAAATATGGAATCCAACGATAAAGAAGATGGTAAGCCGAGAATTGTGTGGAAAAAGAGGACTATGTGTTCAAGAGTTTCCATATTATCTTTAAAGCGAATGGGGGTTTTCCTGTTTAATGCCACAACGACGAATTTTGCAAAAATATACTTGTAGTTTCATCAATGAAATCTGCCGGGTAGTTTTCAGTTTCAACTTGACTATTAGTGTCGAATATCGGAGAATAAGGAGTACACTAGTGATTATTCAGGATGTCTTCTACCAAATAGTCTTACCAGTGAATATCGAGTTTCACTTATCTACTACTGTTGGGCAACTAGTTGTTCTCTAATGTGAGCTATTCAAATAAATGTGCGTGAATTCAAATTCAAAGGAAATACATAAATAATAATAACAAAAACAATAATAAAATATAAATAAATAACAATAACATTCCAGTGAGAATCCGCCGCCCGAGCTGGAGCGCGAGACGGACGATGAGGCGGAGGGCAAGGGAGAGATTGCGCAGCTGATGGAGAGGTACGGTATTCAGAGTACGGTAGCGTGTGGGAAGCAGAGGTCAATTACCTAAGTAAAATCAATTGTTTGAGACGGGTACGTTTTCATTTCAATAGCGAAAAGACGGGCATATCTTGGGGAAATCTCTAATTTTTCTCCTCAATTTTTTTCGGGTCGGCCCGCTTCCGGCGGGTACGTTTTATGTCCAAAACCAGAAATAGCGGGTACGGTATGTTAACATTAACGAAGTAGTTGACCCCTGGTGGGAAGAGTACGATAGGAAATTGAGGAGTACGGTAGCAAGTCAGTGGTTAGGGGAGGGTGCGAGGTACGGTAGGTTCTTGGGGGGTACAATAGTTTATTGAGGTGTGGTAGGTGTGGTACAGCACATATCTAGAAGGTAGAACATTGAAGGGCAAGGGAGAGATGCTGATGGAGAGATACGGTAGGATATTGAGGGGTACGGTCGCTTAGAGATCGATTTTTCCATTTTCATATACGATAAAATAAAGCGTGAAAACATAGGTTACAATATTTTAGTGATTGTTTTTGTATGGTATGAATCCGTTTTTTGGGACGGTACTTTATCGATTTATCGATAGCCAACAATTATTTTGCAGTATGGAGGGCCGCAAGGTGCTCCGGATGACGTTCCACGACAAGAAGGACAACAACAAGAAGGAGGACGTGGGTGTGAGCAGGATCAAGGGTACGGTAGACCGGTTATTGATTGATTTTCGAAAATGAGCTAGCTACTGTTTTGTTTCATTGACCCAAGCAGTAGGATATCGATAGATAAGCCTACGCCTCGACAAGGTACCCGAAACGCTCTCTATTATTTCATGTTTCACTAGTCCCTGATATACACTTGGTTTCCTCGAACTTCAGTTTGTCCAATTATGACTCCAAACAATAAACACTAATAAAATGATATTATCGAATATTCTTGCAGTGCTCGACCGCTCGACCCGTCCTCTCGGCGTGATACGGGAAGAGGTAAGGCTTTATTATTGTTATTACTTAAATCATATTGTTGTTGTTATTGTTATTGTCATTATTATTATTATTATTGCTTAAATTAGGTCGTTGCAACGTGCGAGGACGACTCGGACCCCGCCTCCTCTCCTCCCCCGATGGACCAGATGGTGGCCAGGACGAAGGAGTGGAAGGACAAGAGGGCGAAAAGGGAAATATTCGGGAAGAAGGTGAGGCATAGATGCGACGGGTTTGGGAGATTCCCCAAAACGCCCCTTGACAGTTATACGAACTACGCACCAAACGAGAGTATAAGACAAGGCTTGTTTTAGAGAAAGAGACTTTATATAAAAAGAACGCAAGTGTTAAATAACAAGCCGGAAAACAAACAACAAGGGAAGAAAACGAAGCAACGAACTAATATTGATTGACAATTACACGTGGCGAAATTCTACGATACTCAGCCAAAGTTGGCCACGTGCCAAGTGTGGGAATTCAAATTCTACCGTAATCCAATTAACGAGAAGTGACATAAATTATTTGAATTTAATTATATTGTGATTTAATTATTTAAAATAGCAATAATAACGAGAGGAATTGGGGATATTTAATATATCATTCACAGAATTGTAGGGAATATCGCCATTCCTCTACAATATCGGAAAGGAGAAGTTTGCGGGAACTTCTCTGTTTTTTGGCCCTGTCAACAACCGCTCTGAATGTAGAAAGCGTAGGGAATAAGAATGATAGGGAGGGAATACTCTGAGAGGAAAGATTGGGCCAAAAAACAGAGAAGTTCCGAAGTTTTCGCTGCACCAATGGGAACAGAATTAGCGCTGATGAACCTTTCGTGAACTTGAGCACGCATTGAAACCTTGACTATCCTATTATTTGCACGATCTCTGTGAATTCAGGAAGTGAGAAAATGTTTTATTCCGATACTCCATTATGCAATTTAATTGCAAACCTCTAATCGCCATTCCTATTGAGCATTTGCTGAAACTTCGAATCACCCAAGGGGCGTCCAAAATTTGTTATCAGTAAATTTATTTGGCTATTGAGCATTTGATTAGACCTCGAATCACTCTGTAGGTGGCAAGTATTATGATACTGGAAATCGCGAAAGTTCGATTGATCAGCAATTAACACTTCCTTCCCTATTGATCATTTGCTGAAACCCCGATTTCGCAGGCAGCAAAGCAGAGGGAAGTTCGCAATCCGACACTGATCATCAACAAGGACGAGCTCATGGGGATAAAGGTATTTGTTGTTGTTATTATTATTCTTCATCTAATGTTCAAATTTACACTGCCATCATGCAATGGCCCTGCAGGATGATTGTTGTTGTTGTTGTTACTGTTGTTATTGTTGTTATATTGTTATTGTTTATTATTCTAGCTGAAGCGGAAGAACGTGCCGCCGCCCACGCCCATCGTGGGCATTCCCGCCCCGGAGGAGTACGCGGCGAGACGCGAGATGTTCGACAAGAAGGTACGATAGGAGTGATTGAGAACTACGGTAACTACGGTAGTGGGATATTGATTAGGAGTACGGTGGTTGGATACTATGGTAAGATTGGGTGATGGGAGCACGGTAGGACGGTTACAGTACTGTAATCGGGTACTAAATGAAGGAATACGGATGGCTGACATCTTTAATGGGCCTTTTTTCTGAATATTTGGTGTTGTGGTGAGCAGGGTAATTTGTGTTACTGTGATTCGATGTAGGCTGAATAAGCAGTTGTAAATGATCGGATCCACTCACGCTTTAAAAAAAAGAGAATTAATAATTTGGGTGAAGTGTTGCGTTCCCATTTCTGTTAGTCGTCGCGAGCGGTTCCCTCTCCATTCTCTCTGATGGAGAGTGGTTTCTTCTAATTCCTCTCGTCTCTGCCAACGACTCAACAAGATCGGAATCCCCATCCAAGCCGGACTGGTCGCCGTGTGATGGGTATGACCGCCTAAGATGTTTGGTCCCCTCTTATTGTATTGTTGCGTTTGGGAGATGTGCAGATGCGGATTTCGGTGATATACGCTGGGTATTCCAGTAATGATCGATCCAACAGACACGTCCAAAGAAAATAAATGCATCTCTGCGTAATGAACAATTGCGAATATTACGTCGTTTAAAAATATTTTAAGAAATTTTTTAAATTAAATAATTTCGCAGCGCCTGGAGGTGAAAGTTCTCGCCGGCCTTCGCTTCGGCAAGCAGCTCTCTGCAAGGTTCTTACAATTAATTAATTTATTATTATTATTATTATCATAAAACAACAAAATATTCTTTTTTTAGTGGCAAATAACCTGAAATTTAGTTTAGAAACTGGTGATAATCTGATCGAATAAAACGAATCATTTAAATTTTTGTAATTAATTAATTAATTAATTGCAGGGAGCAGCTGAAGGCGTGGCAGCGGCAGAAGATGATGGTGGGCATGATCCGACGTGGCATGCGGGATGTGAATCTCCATGAGGAAGAGGACGAGGAGGAGGATAAGGTTGGTTTGGGTTTCAAAGGAGTGATTGTGGGTAGTTTTATTGCTAGGGGTGACTGCATTAGGTTGAACTACGAAGATGCGATTAGTTGGGTTTTCATGGAATAGCAAAAGTGTGCGAGGAAGCTCGTTGCGTATCGGATTTTGATAATGCGAAGATTCGAAGAAGGGGGTGGGGTACCTAGGATACGGCGGGGCATGCGAGATGCCAATCTCCATGAGGAAGAAGAGGAGGATGAGGATAAGGTTGGTTCAGTTGGGTTTCACAGAGCTGTACTACGGGAGACATCGTGTTAAAATATTCTATTTTTCTAACTGGTTTTGGCAATATGAGTTGGATTTCAAAGGAAGCGTATATATATTTTGATATTGTGCTTGGTGGTAGGTGAAAGTTACGTCTCAACGACTTGCTATTGCTGAGATGACGGTTGAAAACATAGTGCACAGGTGATAAATTGTGGTTTAAAAAAATTCAAAAAAAATTCGCCTGATGCTTTGCATTTCAAGGGAAGGGTATTTGCAAGTACGTTTGAGAAGTTCGGTGCGAGCCGGTTTCTGCTTTCCAAATAATTATTAAACTTACTTGTTGTTCGAAACTATGGATTTTTTGTAGCAATAGTCATTATGAAATATCTTGTTGGGAAGCTCACTGCGGGGGTCGAACGACTCTCCCACATTGGCGTACGTTCACTACATTTTCAGGCGAATTTAGTAAAAAAAAAATAGAAAAAAAGCATATAACCCGTTGGATGTATTGGCCCGAGTACCGGTGGCCGGTGGATCACTGTTTCGGTTTGCATATTAATCTTCATGCAGGAAGAAGCAACCCTCGTGGCCGAGTCTCTGGCGTTTGTGAAGCGCGCGAAGGAAGAGAAGCAGAAGGCGTGGATTCTGGAGGAGATTGAGGAGCGGAAGCGGAGGATGAGGAGGGGAAAGGAGGCGGAGATGGAGGAGGGAGGAGAGGAGAAGATGGAGGAGGAAGGACAGAAGGAGAAGGATGTGGATGAGGAGAAGGAAGATGAGGTGAGGGTGGAGGGTATCCGATGGTAGGGTGGAGTGAAACTTAGGGAATGGAGAGATAGGATGATATTGGGGGGGGGGGTTAGATGAAAAGAGGGACACGCGATTCGATAAGGCCTAGATAGACGGAACGGAAGAGATTTCTTCATAATTTTGTTTTGGCGCAGTACTTAATTCTGGTGATTGCATGTTTCGCGAATATTTCATATTGATGGGTAAGCATGTCGTTTGATGTGGCGTAGACTGAGAATTAGTAATAAATGTTTATAAAATAAATAAAAACTTCGTGATTGCTGTTTTGAATTTGGGCAATGCGATTTAGGCGACTTGGCGTCTCAATAAAATTTCACATTTGCGATGCAGAGTCGATTTCAATAGTTCTTTGTAAATGGAGTAGAATATTTCTGCTGTACTTTAAAAATGATCCATTTATTTGTTCAACTAGCTGAACTAGGTGCCTTGGCGTGTCAGCGATACTTCATATCCGAAACGAACAATCTGCGTCAATGTACCATTTGTTGCTCAACAACTATTTATTAATTTTGATAATTAATTAATTAAAATAATTAAATTAATTAATAAATTCAGGAAATGATCCTCGTGCTGTCGGACATTGAGCACGACGAGGCCGGCGAAGGAAGAGGAGGGAAGAGGGACAAGGAGGAAATGGTAGGTGTTCGAGGTGTTCCGTCTCTTCGTTTCGCACACTATTTCGCCTCTCTTGCCATTGAAAGTGTGTAGAATGAAGAGAAGATGTAAGGTGAAGAAGGAGCAGGAGGACACTTCTTATCACATTATAAAATTAATTTAAGAAATTGTATAGTGCCTTGTTAATGGAAACCTCAAGAGTGGGGGTATGTTTTCAAATTCCAAGTAGTTTTCGACTAGCGTTCCATGTATGATCAGTGAAGAGCACGGGGTCGGATGTCGGACTATACCCCCGATTTTGATCCGGGTTTGAAGCCTAAAACCCCCGATTTCGGAAACAAAACCCGCGATTTTCAATATGTTTTTAGTCGAACCCCCGATTTTGTCCAATTGTCCGAGAATGGCGCTCGTCACTGTGTATGATGGTAATTTCCAGGATGTGGACAAGGCGGAGCGGCAGCGGGCGAGAGCGATGAGTGCGGATGGAGAGTGGAAGATGAAGGGAGCAGCGAGGGGGAAGAAGGAGGAAGAGGTAGGTAAACGGGCGGTTTAGGTTTCACTCGGTTTAGATAGACAGATTGTTTGGAGTAGGCCAATATTTGTGAGTTATTCTGAAGTAAAAGGTTTGAAAATGCACGCACGAGAATTGGGCTGCATCAAACATCGATGTGAGTGTGGTTGCAAGGTTGGTCAATATCTTTGACGCTTCGAGGGCTCAAAAATAACGTAAATAATTCCAGGAAGAGGGCGAAACGCGTCGCAAGTCGCACCGTCTGCGCGTGAAGAGAGAGGCGTTGCCGAAGAGCGAGCGACGACTCATCTGGAAGGGAAGCGATGATGATGATGATGAGGAGGAGGAAGAGGAAGAGGGTACGGTAATATTCAGTTAGGGGTACGGTGGTTTATCGATTTTATAGGATGGGTACCGTAGTGATTGCATAGATGTACGGTAGATAGAGGTAGGGTACGGTAGGTGATAATCGAAAGTGGGACTCATCTGGAAGGGAAGCGATGATGATGATGAGGAGGACGACGACGAAGAGGGTACGGTGGAGTTATTGATTATTGATTTTTCAAGATGGGTACGGTAGATTATTGAGTATTGATTTTACATTTCAAGAAGGTACGGTGGATTTACTATTGATTTGATAGGAGATGTGTATGTGGGTTACGCTGTAATCGATAAGAAAGGTTATGGTAGATTGATCAGTCAATGTTCCAGTGACTCCCACTCCCGAGAGGCCGTCGTCGCCCAAGGAGGAGCAGCAGCAGCCGCTGTCAGTCGTCGATGCGGGCAAGAGGAAGCGCGGACGGGTACGGTATTTGGGTTGGGTTACGGTAGTCGATGTTGTGCTGTGTGATGATAGTCGGTATTGCAAAGACTTGGTTTTAGTAGTACGAACAAGGGTCTTTGGCTTGTTAATGGGGGGGGGGTATTGTGGAAAGAGCTTCGAGTGGATTACGGTAGCCAGGAGGTTACTGTAACTGATAAATCGATAATCGCCCTTGCAGCCTCGCAAGAATCCGCCCGCCCCTCCGCCCAAGCGAAAGCGCGTGAGCAAAGTGATGACCGCGAAGGAGAAGGTGGGTTGTTGTTGTTGTTGTTGTTTTGGTGTTGTTGTTGTTTTTATTTTCGAGACTACGAAATTTTGATACGTAGATAATATAAATGGTTAAAAAGGAATGACGGGGTAGGTGGTTTTCGAGATTATAAACCAAGGTGATTTGGTGTTTCTGGAACATGATAAGAAAAGAGGAACACACGACTCGATAATTCTTCTTGGAGTGATCGTCAAATTTATAAATAGGCTTCAGAAGGTTACGGAAGAGAGAAAATTTCTTCCTGATTTTGAGTGCTTGTTATGGTGTGTCCTCCTGTTTGCGGGAAGCTAGACATCAATATAATAATAGTAGTCCATTCGCCAACTCACCCGATGTTTTGGCGTTTCTGCCTCGGAAAATTGGACGTTCAATGTATATGACTTGGGTTTTATCCAACCAATTATAAATAATTTAATATTTATTTCGAATTCCAGGAAGTGCTGTCTCGCGTGCTCGCTCCCGTGGAGAAATTGGACGATTTGATGGCGGAAGAACCGGACAAGGATGGGGAGGAGGAGAAGGAGATGGGAGGAGGCAGTGGAATGGAGGTTCGCTTGGGGGGCATGTTTAGTTTTCCAGAACTATGGAAATTGTGGGCGTTTTATAAACAATCAACATATATTGAAAATACGGATTTTGGATTTGTTTCATAGTGGGGGGAATGGGCAGAATCCTAAGATGTAGAGAAACGGTCAATTTGATGATGGATGAACCGGGCAAGGATGGGGAGGAGGAGAAGGAGATGGGAGGAGGCAGTGGAATGGAGGTTCGCTTGGGGGGCATGTTTAGTTTTCCAGAACTATGGAAATTGTGGGCGTTTTAAAAACAATCAACATATATTGAAAATACGGATTTTGGATTTGTTTCATAGTGGGGGGAATGGGCAGAATCCTAAGATGTAGAGAAACGGTCAATTTGATGATGGATGAACCGGGCAAGGATGGGGAGGAGGAGAAGGAGATGGGAGGAGGCAGTGGAATGGAGGTTCGCTTGGGGGGCATGTTTAGTTTTCCAGAACTATGGAAATTGTGGGCGTTTTATAAACAATCAACATATATTGAAAATACGGATTTTGGATTTGTTTCATAGTGGGGGAATGGGCAGAATCCTAAGATGTAGAGAAACGGTCAATTTGATGATGGATGAACCGGGCAAGGATGGGGAGGAGGAGAAGGAGATGGGAGGAGGCAGTGGAATGGAGGTTCGCTTGGGGGGCATGTTTAGTTTTCCAGAACTATGGAAATTGTGGGCGTTTTATAAACAATCAACATATATTGAAAATACGGATTTTGGATTTGTTTCATAGTGGGGGGAATGGGCAGAATCCTAAGATGTAGAGAAACGGTCAATTTGATGATGGATGAACCGGGCAAGGATGGGGAGGAGGAGAAGGAGATGGGAGGAGGCAGTGGAATGGAGGTTCGCTTGGGGGGCATGTTTAGTTTTCCAGAACTATGGAAATTGTGGGCGTTTTATAAACAATCAACATATATTGAAAATACGGATTTTGGATTTGTTTCATAGTGGGGGGAATGGGCAGAATCCTAAGATGTAGAGAAACGGTCAATTTGATGATGGATGAACCGGGCAAGGATGGGGAGGAGGAGAAGGAGATGGGAGGAGGCAGTGGAATGGAGGTTCGCTTGGGGGGCATGTTTAGTTTTCCAGAACTATGGAAATTGTGGGCGTTTTATAAACAATCAACATATATTGAAAATACGGATTTTGGATTTGTTTCATAGTGGGGGGAATGGGCAGAATCCTAAGATGTAGAGAAACGGTCAATTTGATGATGGATGAACCGGGCAAGGATGGGGAGGAGGAGAAGGAGATGGGAGGAGGCAGTGGAATGGAGGTTCGCTTGGGGGGCATGTTTAGTTTTCCAGAACTATGGAAATTGTGGGCGTTTTATAAACAATCAACATATATTGAAAATACGGATTTTGGATTTGTTTCATAGTGGGGGGAATGGGCAGAATCCTAAGATGTAGAGAAACGGTCAATTTGATGATGGATGAACCGGGCAAGGATGGGGAGGAGGAGAAGGAGATGGGAGGAGGCAGTGGAATGGAGGTAGGAATCTAGACCATTTTGGTCCTAAAAATCGCCGTTTCGTGGCAGCTTCTGATAATGAGGAGTGGAATGGAGGTAGGGAAGGGCGAGAATGCTGATTATTGGGCTCTCAAAACACGTCGAATTGGTTTGATTATGCGTTCCCTGAACAGTTAGAATTCTAGTCGATTATGAAAGGATGAAGATTGGTATGGACGTAGACGGAATGTTGAAAACGGGTAATTTGAAGTTGTTGAAATTTTCATTAGAAGACATTGGTGCGTTGGCTGACGATTGAGTTGTAGCTGACAATGAAATCATGCTAATTTTTTTTTAATTTAAAGGTGTAAATAATTTTTTTTAATAAAAATGAACGTGCCATCCTTCAGATGCTGCTCAGCTTGATCGACGATAATGGAGCGACAGATGATGGAGTGAGGAAGGAGGGGATGGATGAGGATGGGATGGAGGAGAGACAAAGGGCGGAGGCTGCACGAAGGGAGCAGGAGCTAGATGATATGAGGGAGATGGAGCAACTGGAGGTGCAGACGCCGAAAGCGTGAGTGTGGATTACGGTAGTTGTCCGGGGGTTCAATCGATATTTCGACGCGCAAAAGGTTGTATGGTCTGCATGGTGCAGCCAGGCTGGATCGTGTTCCAAGAGACATTGAACAGCAGTCCCTCGAGTGTCCATTTTATCCTTGAATACGGCAAAACAAATCGATAGAAAGAAATGAGCAATATTATATTTCGGTAATCGTAATCAATCAATCAATCGATAGCTCCTTATTTACAATGCCGGATCCGTTACAGGAGCCATCTAACGTATTCCAATCAATATTTCTCGCGGTGCGGGCGCTTACCTAACAATAGTAGAATTCAGTAATTTTAATCCCTCAATCAATCGATAATACCATCTTTACAGTGCGGACGACGCTCCTGTTCCTCCGGAGAGTTCGGCCGCGGCGAAGCGCCGTCGCATGCCGTGGTCGTGGAGCCAGCGGCTGAGCGAGGACGTGGCCGTGAACGCGGAAATGGGCGGCCGACTGTGCAATGTGAGTACGGTAGGAGGGATACGGTAGGGAGCGATCGAGAAGTGAGTTTTTTTGGGAGTACTGTATCAATAAAAAATCCTTGCAGCACTGACGTTGAGATGGAAGTTATAATAATAATTTATATTTTTTTATTACTTCAGTACTGCATGAAGCACCAGAAGCGGTACATCTGGATTCCGAACGAGGCGATGGCGCTGATGGACCACGCGAGGACGCACTGTGTGGAGACACTGATGTGGGTATTGATTAGTGGGTGCGGTACGGTAGGATTGGGTTACGGTACGTGTAATTTTGTTGTGATGTGAGTTACGGTAGTGTTTCCGGACCATGCGAGGACGCATTGTGTGGAGACACTCATGTGAATATTTGATTTGTGAAAGAAAAATAGGATTGGGTTACTGTACGTGTAATTTTGTTTTTTTTTAATTTTTGTGGTGTTACTGCATAGGTTACTGCATTACTGCACACTTTTTCCCGAGCCGATCACTACCTGAAATTGGGTTACGGTATCTAATCGATATAATGTGCAGGTGCCCGTCCAAGGACTGCACGTACATGAACACGCACCGCTCGCGCATCGCCCAGCACGTGAGCTACGTCCACAAGTGAGGCAGTTTTACAATTTTTTTTATAATTTTAAGATTTGATTTTTTTTTAATATTTAGCGAAAATATCTCGGTGAACACAATATCTGAAATGATATGCATTTTGATTTCGTGAAGGTGTTTCTGTTTCATAGAAAACCGCGATTATTTGTATTTTTTAAGAAGTTGGCTTTATGTTTCATACCCATTACAAGTGAAGTGGAAGCGTAGTTCATCAATGTTGTCGAATGCTTCCGTTAAATATGTCTGTCTCTTTGCAGGAAGTGGGGTATGCCGATCGACCTGTCCGAGGTGTACCCGTCCATGCGCAAGAGCCTCATGATGGTGAGTACGGTAGACGAGAGGGGGGGGAGTTACGGTAGCCGATTAGTTATCGATTGATTGTGAATGGAAGGTACGGTAGCCGTTCAGTTATCGATTGATGGTGAGGGAATATGGTAACGATTATCGATCGATCTCGTTGCAGAGACTGCGCCACTGCTTCCCCGACCTGCCCAACGTCGTCGTCTGCCTTCTGTGCAGGGTGAGTACGGTAGGGATTGGATCGGGTATTGACTTTTTTGTTATTTTCCATTTCAAATACTATCCACTTTGGGGTTGCGCGTTCGCTATTGATACTAAACAAAGCGAGTAACATTTGTATACAACAATTGTCAAACAAAGATTTACGAGGTTTTTTTGCCCTTTCGTGTTCTCGCATGCTTGCAAGTTTAGTGTTGTACGCTTGCTATTGTTACTTTCAAGTGTATAGAGTTGGCAATCATTGAGCGATTGAAATTCAATGTATTGAAATTTAGTTATTATTTATCGAATTCAGGTTGCCGTGCGCATCGACGCGGACGAGTTCCGCTGGCACGCGCAGTCGCACCTGGAAACTAGCGTGTTCGAGTGCTCAAGGAACATCTGCACCCTCAAGGTATACGGTAGATTTCGGTAAATCTGTGGGGATTGCGATGGTTAAGATACGTGGTAATTTCAAGAGAAATGCCCTCTAGGTCTAGTGATGGTTACAAATTGTGCACATCTGGCAATGTATTCTCAGTTAGTGAAATCCTATTTTTTTATTTTTTCTGGGGCGTCGCCGGTAGATCTAGAAAGTCAAAAACACAAATAGTCATTGACCAATTTTGCCTCCGCAGTTATAATTTGGCTTCTGATAGACCTAGCGCCGAGAAAGCAATAAATAACATATTTAATACTCTCCTTTCGCAGTTCTCGACGGAGCAGGAATGCATCGACCACATTCAGCAGGCGAACTGCCGCGGATCCGTCGTGAGCGGGTGAGTGGGGGGGGGATTATCGATTGGATGGGGAGGGGATACGGTAGTCAGGCGTTACAACGAGTTACCGTAAACAACCAACAATTATCGATGAGTTACCGTAATAAGTCAGTAATTATCAATGGGTTACCGTAATCAACCAACAATTATCGATGAGTTACCGTAATCAGTCAGTAATTATCAATGGGTTACCGTAATCAACCAACAATTATCGATTGCATTTTTTTCCAGAATGACGGACGAGATGGAGGACGAGGTGACGGAGCTGGTGGAGCGGTGCTTCCCGGGCAAAGCGTGAGCCGATTACGAGTTACCGTATCCTAGGGGTTACTGTAATAGTGTATGGGTAGCTAAGGGATTTGTTTGAATATGGTGGAGTTACCGTATACACACCGTATACCTTTTGAACCTACAGTTAAATCGCCTAGATTATGTGAGCAATGTTGCCTCTACTGTGCCGTGGGAGGGGGCATGACAAAACCGCAACGACAAAAGCGCAAACGAGCGCAAATGAACTCGCTTCGCAATTTTTCTATGATTGCTGAAATAGCCCATGTGAATCCAAATTGCGAGAGCAATCGAATGGACTCGGTTGTTCGCAGTTTCATTGTAGATGTAAAATATTTTTTTTTAATTCTAAAATGGTTTTTCTTTGCCAGATTGGAGCAGCAAGATGAGCAAGCGGCGGATGAGGGCGAGCAGCCAGACGCTGTTCCCGTTGAGGAGGAGAAGGATGGGGAGGGTGAGCGGATTAAATATTTGGAAATAGTTATGTATTAAGCTGTAAAGTGCATGGTCATTTCGTGTTACTGATTAGTGCTATTCTAAAAAAATATACATGTGATTACTAATATTTGGAAATAGTTATGTATTAAGCTGTAAAGTGCATGGTCATTTCGTGTTACTGATTAGTGCTATTCTAAAAAAATATACATGTGATTACTAATATTTGGAAATAGTTATGTATTAAGCTGTAAAGTGCATGGTCATTTCGTGTTACTGATTAGTGCTATTCTAAAAAAATATACATGTGATTACTAATTTCTACTCTCCCTTGGTTCTGTAGTTTGCCTGATAGACCGGTCGATTGCATGGTGATTTCCGGTTTTTACTATTCTAATTAATCCGTATTCTAGACACCGCGGCGGCCGTTCCCGATGAGGAGGAAGGAATGAGGGCTCCCGATGATGACTCGGGCGCTTTGACGATGATGGAGGAGGACGATGGGGAGGGTGGGTGGATTATTCTTTTCAAAAAAATTCTAAATATACTTTCAAGGTCCTAAGAACGAATAAAAAAGGTGATTTTTTTCGTCTACTGAGAACAGACAGGAGGTTTTTCGTTTTGCAAATTATTTATTCACAGGCCAAACGGTTTCCCGGTGATTATGCTATGCAATTTATGTGCCTAAAAATTGTTTGCCACTGTCACATCCTAATATTTGCCCACTCGAGCACCCCTTCCGTGTCTCCGTCCAAGTCGGCCAGTCAGGAGATGGAATGCGACAGGGAGAAGGAAGAGGAGGAAAGGGAGAATGCTGTGAGGGATGTGCCAATGGATCAAGAAGAGACTGGAGAAATGGAACAGCCGTGCACTAGACAGTGAAGAACAGCCATTGCTATTCGATGGTCTGACTCTCTCAATTTCCCCTGCTCTCTCGCAGCTCTGACCGACGAAATAGTGGGGTGAAATGAGAGGGCCAGACGATTGTTCGTATCCCCATTCTCATTAGGGTTGCGGGTTCGGTATCGGTAGTGCCGAGATTGCTATAGACGGTTAGAACCGAGAAAGATACCGAACTTGTAATTCTAACCCCAACTAGACATCGGATCACTCGTAACGTTGTCCCCTTTGTTGTCCTGTCCATTTCCCTCATTGATTTATTGTTTGCCTTGGTTAACTGAATAGTAAGAACTCTTCCCATTTTTTCGCTATTATCACCAATGGTTTTTCTGTGATCGATTTCTCGTTTCCCCCTGTGCCCATTTATCCTGTGTTTTTTTTTGTTAACTAATTGACCTATTTGTAAATTTGTCGTTCCTCCCCCGCCTCCCTGCTAAATTATGTAACGCATTGCAATTTTTCCCCGTTTTTTGTCTGTTAGAAGCTATACTTGTTCTCTTTAAAAATTGTGTTTCCGTGTTGCTTCTTTTCCCCGTTTTTTTCGACTAAAGTTGTCCTTCTGATGTATATTCCAACAATAATTTGTTCTCGGAAGTTGTTTTTGTTCCTTGTTGTTTGGTCGGAATAAAACGTTTTGTTAATTATGGATCATTCACCAACACGAACAGTATGGGGTGTAGAGCAGGAATGGGACAGTAGGTGACATTCGGACTGTCAGGCGATTGTTGAGGATAAAGTTTTTTTGGGGATACTTTATAATTCGCGTCAGACAACGGAAATTAATCTTCATGACAGCAGTATATGTGTTTCACGTTAGTTTGTATGACCATACCAAAAAGGTTTTCAGTCTCCACTTCATAGGTTCCAACTTGGGTCGCTCCTGGCTTCAGATTAGTCCACGTAGAAAAATACACATTCTTTTCCAGGTGGTGAAACATCTTAAAAAAAAACAAAGAGAGTGATTGAAGTAATACAAACTCAGTTTATTTTTGTCACCTGGATTAGGCTTTCAATTTTCCGAGAGGAGATTCTTCTTTCTAAGAGTGACAGTTTGTGGCACTTTCTACTCAGCATACCGATGACTATCGAGACAATTGTAGACTTCGAACAATCTTTCAAATGCGATATTTCCATTTCTTCAATCATGTCAGCTAATTTTAGCAGAAATTCGGTCGATTCTGTTAAATTAAATTAATTTTCTGTTTTCATGAAATACCTTTTGTGATTGAATGCATCATACATCGAAAACTAATCGGTTTTACTTTTTGCACAAAATCTACCCATGCAGCGCTGAAAAGAATTCATAAATATATATTTTAATTATGAAAAAAGTTCGAAAATCACCGCTTATTCATTTTACATAATATCATGTTCTAATGAAGTATCTATTTTCTGTAACAATGATCTGGGATTTCGAAAACTTACAATTCAATATTTTCAGTGAATACTCCTATCTTCTTGATTGATTTATGTTCTAAAATTCGGAAACACATTTGAATGAAGGTAGATTTTTCATGAATAATATCAAGCTCCCGTATATCGGCGTGGTTGAGTAGAGATTGGAGAAGATCAAAATATTTTTTCACGTCGGTCATTTTTAGTAAGAGTAAAATAATCTTGCCCTATATTAAGAAAATAATAATTATCGAGATAATTAATTTCACCGTTCCAATTTGTTCGCAGGAGAAATGTAATATCTTCGTTGATAATATAGAAATAATGCAGAATTTCCATATATAATAAGATCTAACGTTCTCGAAATCTAGCATCAAACGAGCATAACTTCCGTCACCCTGAAATCGAAACTCCAATGGACAAGTTCTTTTAAGAATTATTTTTTTAAATAATTTTCTCCAATGTCTATCTTATATTCCTTCCAATACTGATAAAGAATTTTAGAGGGAATTTGAACAGAATTGGGAAAGCATCTAATCAAAAAGTGATAATTGAATAAGCTCTACTGACACTACTGGCAATGTAGAGCTGGGAGAGTGCAGTTTTTCGATTATTTAGAATTTCATGGTCGACAAATTCCTTGAACAATTTGCAAATCTGTAAATAAGTTTCCTTTATGATCATATCAGTCCAGTATTTGTGGCGCATTCTTTACAATGTCCTAAAAATCCTGTCCGCAGTTTGATACTGCCTTGACTAATACTCAATTTTGGAAAATCAGTGGAAAAGAAGCTCGCCTCTCTCAATCGTAGCAGAGATTTCACTGACAACAAGCATCCGATCTTTCTCATAGCAAATGGTGGAAGACTCAGGAACATCATCGCAATTTGGCGAAGAATCCAAAGCGTGTGAGGGATAAGAAAATGGCGTCAAGGGGATTGAAGAATGAGGTGGTAGCGTCTTTTCCAATGATTTATGTTGTGCATGTGATGCCCTCTAGCGGTGCTTGTGATCAAATGCCTCCTTGTTTGACAGATCATTGTATTTCTCTAGCAATAAACTGCGAATGAAATAATGAATGAGTGGGATCAAACGATATCAATTGAACTGGACAAGTTAAGCATATCAGATGATTCAATTCTCGTATCGTGCGTTTCAAATGCTCAGCAAACTCAATGTGCTGGTTAGCGTATTGATTGTCTGGGAGAGAGAGAGAGGAAGGGAAGAGGTAGGGGAGAGGAGAGCAGGTAGATCACTAGCCTCCTCCCGGCCTCTTCCTCCCTCCTCCCTCCACGCAGTTCGTCAAAGGTCAACTACGCGTGGAATGGAAAATAATGTCACGATAGATAGTATTGAACAGTCTAATCGAGTTTATTGACGACTGTGAGACGGCAGGATTTGCACTGAAATTGTGGTGTTTTCAATCGAGTTTTCATATCAGTCTTTAAGATACAAGAACGAATATAATCCTTGTCTCAGTACTCACTAAGGTTCGCAAAACGGGTCGCCGTCACTTCATTTCTCATGCTCTCTCTCGCAACTCGACCGGCCAAGAGAGTGTGTGAAATGAAGAGACGACGACCCGAATTGCGCACTCTAGTGCTCACCTTATTCGTGTGCTCCCACACCTTCTTGTAACTGAAGGCGACGAAGCCGCACGTGCATTGGAATCCGATTTTCTCCTGAATGTCAGTCGATAAAATTATATAGTGTTTGCCTGACAAGGGAAGCTTCCAAAGTTAACGGAAGCCGATCAAAAAACGACTTATGGAGGCATGTGTGGGGGTTGGGAGGGGGTTGTCAGTTGACGTACATTTCCGGGTGTCGTTTTGTGCGCGTCTCTCAGATGGTTCACGAGACCACTGATGTGGAAATTTGTCGCCTGAAAAAATTGAGATTGGAGAAATCAGGTTTCGACGAAACTCTTCAAGATTGGGGATTCATTGAGTTGAGATTAGAGTGCGATATAAGGATCGCCGTCTCTTCATTTCACGTGCTCTCTCACCGGTCAGAGAGGCGAGAGAGTGTGTGAAATGAGGAGACGAATACCCGTATTACGCACTCTAGTTGAGATTAGAAGCACACTTTCAGCACACTAACCGGACATCTTGTACAACTGAGCGTTCTGATGGCGTTCGCTTTGCTCCTTGGAGTGGAGGCTGACACTCCCGTGAGATGGACGGGCGGAGTTCCAAAGTTAGTGAATAATGAAGCGTTCGGCTGTAAGACAGTTTCATCATTCATAGTGCTCTTATTTCGGGTTTGCTTTCCAATTAGTCGATCTCGAATCAATGCCTGCCAACTCAGTCATTCACCCCATTGTCCCTCCCTCTCTTTCGAGATGGCAATTGCATTCATGCAATTTGCCAGCGAACAGCACTGATCAATCACGGCGATGTCCTCAATGGCATCAACCTTGACCTAGACCTTTCCGTGTTCTTTGTTTGTCTTTGTTTCACCTAGAACTTTGTCTTTGTTTCATCTAGAATCAATGAGACACAATACCATGGAAGGGAAGACGACGCCGTGGGGATTGTGAATGGCCATCAAGGGAGTCTGTTGTTGAGGAGGCACAAGTCCTTCCTTCTTCGATTCCTTCAGTTTCTCGATCAACGTATCCATTGTTTTCTCGATTGATTCACTGAGACCGTAGTAGAACTCGCGATAGCTGTTCGTTCTGAAATGAGATAACTGAGGAATGGAAAAATGGCAAGGCCAAACAAGAAAGAATCGAAAATCCGGCACTTTTTTTTCGCAGAATTTTTCTCCCTATCACTATCATTCCCCACCCCTTCCACATTCGGAGATGTTGTTGCCTGTGTCAAAAATCGAAGAAGCGCTCGAAAATCCACTTACTCAATATTTTTGTCGAAACTCCGCGCGATTTCGAACACACGTGAAATTCGAGATCCTGGCAAAATTGAAACAATTTCTTTCGTTCATTATTTATTCCGTCAGGTACATGAAATTAGAGTTAGCCAGCGACGGATGTCCGTCGACGTTGTCAAGTAGCTCATGTTTTCCTGAAAACTTACCACAATATCGGTGCCATTCATGCTCTTGAGTGCTTCAAAGCAGCGTGAAACGACAGTGCGGAAACCGTTCTCGGCAATGTTTGCGGACTGAAATCAAACCTTCTTACAAAGTGACAAAGTCACTGAGAATAATCTCGGGAACTTCACTGTTTTTTTGGCCCGGGCTGCGACCGCTCTAAATGGGTAGGGAATGAGAATTATAGGGAGGGGATACTCTGCGAGATAATAAGGTTGGGCCGAAAAACGTGCCTAATCTCGAGCTGGTAAACGAACCTCATTCTTCCATTTGTCGATCATGTCTACTGCCCTAGCCGCTGCTTTGTTGGGATCAGTTGACATGGCTGCAGAAAGGAGTGAGTGGAATTAGGGAAGGCGTCGCAAGAAATGATCTCTTCATTCCGCATACTCTCTCACCGGTCAGCGAGAGATTATGTGAAATGAGGAGAGTCATTTCTTGCCAAGCCATTCGTAGAGTGAATAACGATCAAGAGGATCAAGAGCGAATGACAACTGGCAGATGCGCATAAAAAGAGAAGTGAAAAATTTGCGAGTTTCAAGTTTTTTTAGACTGGATGCAGCCGATGTGCGATCGGAGAAGCAAGCGGGAAACGAGCACAATAGAGGAGCAAATACCCACTGGCGATGCTCTAGTGCAGAAATTATATTATTCAAGTGAAAATACGAATTCCACAATTACACGTTCACCAAAAATTGATAGAGCGTGGCTAGAGGGTAGAACGAAGTGGATGTGTTGGTTTTGAACTTGGCCATACACCGAATTTATTAGTCTATGCGGCTGACGTATTTTTCGCGCTCACTTTAACAGTTCAAAAGTCCGAGTAAAAAAAAGAAGCGACGCTAAAGGTGATAAATGGTAAGGAGAAACATACATAGATTGTCCGGCCCTACCCCAGTCCTTACGCTACTGCACCACGTGAGCTGTGTGGTGTGGACCTGAAAGATTATCTAAAGAACAATGATCACGATTTGCTTTTTCCATTCATTCATTGTTGTTTTTTTCCTGTTTTCACACGTTATTACATACACGAATTCAAGACATGAGCGAAACACAGCTACGAAGAATGGACGAAATCGAGGGCTGGAGGCAGAAGGTTTTTATTTTATTTTAATTTTCGAAAAAGAAAATAAATACAGGCGTTCGTGCTCTCTCGAACCGACAGACTCGGGCGACTTATCGCGAAGACATTTGATCTCATTCAAACGGTTGTTAGAGATGGACCGAATGCCGAGGTACGTATTTATTCGGGAAAAAAGTCACGATAACAATTTCAGATGTTAGTTTTTGAACTGGAAATGCTAAAAGCCGAACAAGAAAGTGTTATGAACGCGGAATACAATCAGTATGTCTATCGTGAGATTATTTTCCATTCCACGCGTAGCTGACCTTTGACGAACTGAGTGGAGGGATGAGGGAGGAAGAGGCCGGGAGGAGGCTAGTGATCTACCTGCTCTCCTCCCCTTACCTCTGCCCTTCCTCTCTCTCTCCCAGACAATCAATACGCTAACCAGCACATTGAGTTTGCTGAGCATTTGAAACGCACGATAAATATTTGTTTTTCACACCATTTTTTTTGAAAATGTCTACAGATGCGACATCTTCCGATCCCTTTTCTATGGTCTCAATTCATCGCTCCGTTTAATGATTGAATCCATACGAGAGAGACACGCAGACGGAGCTGAAATTCAGCAAGAAATGATGCATGACGCACAAGCCGCTGAGATTGCTAGGGAGGTGGGATGAATGTCTCTGGAGTTTCAGACAATAAAAACTTTGCACCTTTTCAGATTAGTCAAATGATCAATGGAGATTCGAACAATACAACTATCACCGGAGAAAATCCACCATTCGACCAGGGTTTCCTATTAGGGACTCCAAAGGTAGAAGAAACGGTAAGATATACATTTTTGGGTGGTTGTCAAGAACATGTTTTTTTCCAGGAAATTCAAATCGCCACTTTATCCGCGGAGGAACTCGTAAAATTGGAAATGGGTGAAAGTGATTCTCTCGAACAACCAAATGGAAACGACGATTCAATGCATGAAGGAGACCCAACAAGTATGGAGGAGATCGCAGAATCCGTAGACGATAGTTTCAGCGAAGAGCTTCCCAACAGCCAGGTGATATTTCTTACGATATCGCGTGATGAGGCAGTAGACGGGTTATAACGGAGGATAAAGGGATGGTCGCTTTTGGTTCCAAACGTAAAATTTTCCCAATAACCGCTTCGATTATAGACCAATAAATAAACTATAGACCAATACAAAAACACAATGAAAATTTTTATCCGGTAATATCGTGCGTTTCAAATGCTCAGCAAACTCAATGTGCTGGTTAGCGTATTGATTGTCTGGGAGAGAGAGGAAGGGAAGAGGTAGGGCGGAGGAGAGCAGGTAGATCACTAGCCTCCTCCCGGCCTCTTCCTCCCTCCTCCCTCCACTCAGTTCGTCAAAGGTCTACTACGCGTGGAATGGAAAATAATGTCACGATAGATGAAAATGGATTATTCAAACTCTTACTTCAGTCTCGCCGCAAGCGTCTCCGCTTTTCGATCGCATCGAACAGGAATGAAAAGAGGAAAAAGCAAGCAGGAAACGCTGCTGCAGCTGCTGTTCAAGTTCCTGCAGCTGTTGCAGCCTCTCCGACCACTCCAGGAGCCGGAGAATTCGCGTGCAGCGAATGCGGCCGGGCGTTCGCAAATATGGCGTCTTTCCGCATTCACGAACGCACTCACAAACGTACGTTATGCATCGGTGAACTTATCGTGAAATTATTTCCCATTCCACGCGTAGCTGACCTTTGACGAACTGAGTGGAGGGAGGAGGGAGGAAGAGGCCGGGAGGAGGCTATTGATCTACCTGCTCTCCTCCTCCCTACCTTTTCCCTTCCTCTCTCTACCAGACAATCAATACGCTAACCAGAGTTTGCTGAGCATTTGAAACACACGATCAACAACAAAAATGAGTTTTAAAAAGCTTTAAAAAAACGTGTTCTATTCTGTCAGCTGAGCGATGCAACGAGTGCGGAATGCGTGCCGAATCCCGAGAGAGCCTTCAGCAGCATTATGATCAATTCCATCCCGGCAAGGATGCGGAAACGTCCGAGAAAGATAGCAAAACGTTGGCATGCAGTCAGTGCGATAAGCGCATTAGAGGAGGACCAGCGAACCTGAGGGAGCATGAGAGAACGCACACAGGTTATTATTATTATTATTATTATTATTATTATTATTATTATTATTATTATTATTATTATTATTATTATTATTATTATTATTATTATTATTATTATTATTATTATTATTATTATTATTATTATTATTATTATTATTATTATTATTATTATTATTATTATTATTATTATTATTATTATTATTATTATTATTATTATTATTATTATTATTATTATTATTATTATTATTATTATTATTATTATTATTATTATTATTATTATTATTATTATTATTATTATTATTATTATTATTATTATTATTATTATTATTATTATTATTATTATTATTATTATTATTATTATTATTATTATTATTATTATTATTATTATTATTATTATTATTATTATTATTATTATTATTATTATTATTATTATTATTATTATTATAAAATTGTTTCGCAACTTTTTTAAAATTATTAGTCGATACACACTAGTGGAATTTATTTTTTTAAATATTTGCATTGCATTAATGAAATTGTATTCAGGAGAAAGACCCTTCGAATGTTCGGTGTGCTTCAAGAGTTTTACAGCGTCAGGAAAACTTCATTCGCATATGCGTGATGATCATGGCGAGAAACCATTCCAGGTACGCTTGTTGATAATTGATCATTAATTGGTAATTAAGTAATTGATATAATTAGGTAATTGTAATTAGGTGGGTAATTGATTTGATTCACCAATCTGCCAACCTGGCCTCGTCTCGTCTTTCGATTTTCGCGGATAGAGAAAGTGGGAAGAGCTATCCTAATAATACTTGTCAATTTCAGTGCGATCATTGTGAGTTGAAGTTTGCACGAAGGGCCGAGATGCAGCAGCACAAACAGAAGGACCACCGTGGGAAGAGAGTTGCATAGAGCACTATCTTTTATTTTTTCACATATCATACAATTAGAGATTACTATACGCTTCCGTATTTCTAAATGTTGTACTCGTTTTATAATAACTTTTTGTCGCTTGATTCAACTAATTATTCGAGACTATGCCCAGATTACACCCGTCTTCAAAATATTGCCTAGATTCCACATCTGCAACCAATTCGACATCGTCGACGGAATTCCGTCTATGGTCAAGCCTATCGTACTCACATGTAATTCAACGAACGTGACAGAATAAATAATAATGAATTAATGAATCATTGGATACATCTATTCTAGTTCCTTTTCACAGAATCGTAAAATTAATTTGCAACGCTTCCAATCATATTTCGAATTGTGACAGCCGTTTAATGAATCCCTTTCCCTCTCACTCTTCCTCTCCCTCTCATTCCTCGTTTCGCCGAGAGGAAGACCCTTCCCTTCACTCTTCCTCTCCGCACTCTAATCCTGAGTCGAAAATGCAATAATTTGAAACTACTCGGATACAACTTCACACCAATAACTACGGAAAGTATACTTCTATACTGTGAGAACGTCGGTTTTCCCCAGATCAAGAGAAGTTACAATTCAACATTTGGATGAACCCCCCTTTCTCACACTTTTGATAAGATGTGAATCTCATTCTTCTTTCCGTGAAGATACGTTGTTGTTGTAAATTCACTTTATGCGTTCCATATAATAAAACAATATTGCGACCGCATGTTACATTTGTATCACGCGTGTTGCCTATGAATTGAATAAATTCAGAAGGTCATTGGCGTATTTTCTTTGATTCTGACGGTTCATTTGCGTCAATATTCATTCGTCAATTGACGGAAAGGAACATACACAATACTACTTATATGTGTAGGTTAAATCTACTGTAGATTCACAAGCAGGAAGCTTGTGTGTGGATTACTGTAACGGGTGTGAATTAGAAGGGACGCTACAACAACTATTTAGCTCGTTGTGCATTCCAATTTTTTTTCACTCCACCTCATAACTAATTTTTTTTAAATAATTCATGCACTCGCTGACATTCATGCATTCGAAAAGCGAATATCCTTTCTGTGTCTTTCACACACACGCAATATTCAAAAAGGTCATATTTCCCCAATATCAGGACTTCTTAATCTCACCTGAACTTACTTCTCTTCTGGAGCTGAATGAATTTTCGAAATATCAAATAAATACCGTGGTCAGTTTTAGCTCCTTTCCTAATCCATTGACAAATCTGAAATTCTTTTTATATGTTTGACTGTTGCACACACAATTAAATCAAAGAAAATGTGCCAATGACCTTCTGAATTTATTCAATTCATAGGCAACACGCGTGATACAAATGTAGCATGCGGTCCCTGTTAGGTGCAATATTGTTTTATTATATGGAACGCACTTTTATTATATGGAACGCACAAAGTGAATTTACAACGACAACGTATCTTCACGGAAAGAAGAATGAGATTCACATCTTATCAAAAGTGTGAGAAAGGGGGTTCATCCAAATGTTGAATTGTAACTTTTCTTGATCTGGGGAAAACCGACGTTCTCACAGTATAGCAGTATACTTTCCGTAGTTATTGGTGTGAAGTTGTATCCGAGTAGTTTCAAATTATTGAATTTTCGACTCAGGATTAGAGTGCGGAGAGGAAGAGTGAAGGGAAGGGTCTTCCTCTCGGCGAAACGAGGAATGAGAGGGAGAGGAAGAGTGAGAGGTAAAGGGATGAACTCTTCCGGAATGTGAGCTTAGACATGGCAAAGAACAATGTAAACAGCGCATTTAACGCACTGGGCATTTCCATTTGCTGGATTGGCTGGAGTGGTTTGAGCAGAGGATCCAGAACGAAAATCTTCAGTATTTGAAGGGATCCTTCCCGAACTTCTTCGCTTCTTTGCCACCACTGTTGTTCTTTATCTCTCAGTATGAAACAACCGTGATTATGTCAGGCTCTTCGGTAAAATCATCGGTTATGACTTCACTATCGATATCATCGGCTGGATTCGCCTCACCGAGAACCGGATCGTTAATTTTCATCTCGAATAGCTCCGAGAGAGGAGAGAGGATAAAAGCCTGAATATGAATGAATACGTAGATCTGCTATGTAGATCTGCTAAAGAAGGTTATTTACTGACCTTATGCTTCAAACTCTCGATTTCGTCTACTAGTGGACGTTGATTGTCGTTCATTGCAACTGAAATAACCAAAAAAATTGAAAATACAGAAACAAATATTATAATGGACAACGTCTAATTATGAAAGAATTAAGATATAATATTAAATATTATATCGTGTATGGTAGCGTCGCTTTCAGAATTCATGCTTTTATGCTTGTATGAATGATAAGATAAAAATTTTAAAAAATTGAATTTTTTTTCATAAAACGGCTGTCACAATTCGAAATATGATTGGAAGCGTTGCAAATTAATTTTACGATTCTGTGAAAAGGAACTAGAATAGATGTATCCAATGATTCATTAATTCATTTATTCTGTATTGTCGAATTATTGTGTAACGCCATCTATTATAAAAAAAGCATTTTAAATCCATTCCCGTTTCACTGACCATGGTAGCCTTACCTCAATTTTGGGAGTCTCAGAAAGAAAGGCATTATTTACGGTGTTCTCCATCCCGTCCACCAAATTCCAACTGTTGTTCTGTAAACGTTTTTTCTAGCTTTTTTTATATTTGTAACATTCCCAGGTCAGTTAATTACTCAATATTGGACAGCTAACCTCCAACAGTAGCCCATTATCCGGGACAAGATTTTCTTGGATCTTCGCTTTTTCGAATCTTTCATGTAAGGATTGGATCATTGATCCCAATGATGAACTCGATGAACTCAAAACCTCTGAATTCGGTCCCTCGCTGATAACAATCTGAATCAGATCAAAGGTTTTCACGATCAGTCGCCCGATTCGGTCGGTTCGCGGCAATTGGAAAGCCTCAAATAACATTATTTATTAAATATTAATATTTAATCTATAACCTTCAGTCGCCAATTCTCGATTTCGTCCATTCGGCTTTGCTGGTGTAAGGGAGTTGTGAGATCCCTGTGAGATGCCGCGCCCTAAGACCATAGCACAAGACACGAGGATAGTCGAACAAGGGGGTTTAGCTCAGTGGTTAGAGCACCCGTCACGTGTTCGGAAGGTCGTTGGTTCGATTCCATCAACCTCCATTGGTTTTTGCACACTCCTCTGACATCTTACACTGGATGACGCTCATTGTTGGCCACTAAAGATATTGCTTGATGAAAAATGACGATTCGACAGATTATACCAGTCACAAAAATGAGCCCAAATGCACGCGTGACACTCAAGCAGTCTAAACGAGATAAAATAGCCCTTAGATCATAAAATCGCCAAAAAAATCTCTTCTAGCGTCTTGTCCATCGAGTCTTAACAATAATTTTTGTTGATTCGCCAACTTCAAATTCAAAATGTTTAATTTTGATCCAGTTGCCCTCTGGTCTTCATTCGCAGGAGACATGATCTCCTGAATGAGTCAGGGAAGGGGTGCCAGAGGGTGAGATTGGATTGGAATTGATTGCACTCTCGAGATCGTATGGCTCCAATGTGCGATTTCAACAGCTATTTCGCTCATTCTCTTCTATGCTCGCAGTTCTTGTCTTCTATTGTTTCCCTTTTTGCTCTTTCTCTTTATCCATTTTTTAAAGAATTAAATGATGTTTTAAATGAGCTCTTCAGATTCATTCTCAACTATGACCTCTCAACTACGCCGAATGGATGAGATCGAGGGCTGGAGACAGAAGGTTCAAATATATTTAGCAAAAATTTAATTAAATAAATGTAATTCAGGCTTTCGCACTCTCTCGAACCGATCGACTGGGTCGATTGATCACGAAGACTTTCGACCTCATTCAGACCGTCGTCAGAGATGGACCGACTGCCGAGGTTCCTTTCACTTTTTAAGCTAAATTCAAAGAGAATTCCGATTTTTTCCAGAATTTTCATTAAATTAAACTTTAAAAAATTCGCATTTTACAGGTTTTGGTACATGAAGTGGAGTGTCTTCATACCGAGAAGGCGAATGTGATCATGGCAGAACTAAATATGTATGTTATCACAATCTATATGCTCTACTTATGTGCTGACAGTATCGGGTTTCATGCCTTTCAGTTCAGTATCGGGATTATTTTATTTTAAAATAATCACATTTTATTTTTTTCAATTCCCAATTTAGTGACGACGCTCACCGCTCACTTCTGTACGGGATTAGCGCGTCCTTTGGCATTATGATCGAGTCGATCAACGAAAGGAATCTGCATGTGGCTGCAAGTGCCAAGGCGAGTTCTTCAGTTGTCAGTCATGAAAGGAAGTCAGTCAGTGTAAGTCAAATTCCATGTTCTTGTTACATTTAAAAATAATATTTCTTATTAAAAGATTTGATCAAACTAATGCAACCATGTATGCAAAACTCATTAAAAACTCGTATCCACTAACGCTCACTCGTCGTTGAGAAAAAAGAAAGAGAGAAAAGTTTTAAAAATTCATCAATGTTAAGGTTGCACATACGTCTCAAAACGACGACTTGATAGTACTCGATGTTGTCGCGCCGAAAACGCACAAAACGGAACCGGAGATTGAATGCCTCCTCACCAAATCAAAGGCACTGCCAGAAGTAAGAAAAATGCACTATTGCAAAAAATTCGGCGAATTTATAAAAAAATGAAGTTGAAAAAAATCAGCATTAAAGAGATGAGGAATCTCAGACAAGATTAATGTTATAAAAATCAATGTTACTTACAGTGTCGCTCAGTCAAATTTAGCAGCAGAGTTGTGGTGATTAAACCGGCGGAGACGAATGATCAGTCTACACAGGTTCGGAATATTAACAATGATTAATGACAATAAATTGGCAATGACATTATTATGTAGATTTAAACATGATTTATCTAATTATTTCAGGACAAGGTTAACTCGACGATTCTCAATTCAAAAAGAAGAAGTGTGGTCGACGAATCGGGAAAGAGTGGAGTTCAGACTGAAACTAGAGTGGTGAGCTTTGGCGCAATATTTATTTAATCAAACTTTTTTTCTTTCTCATATTTAGTTTTACAAATTGGGAATCGCATGCTAAATTGCCATCACCTATGCTTATTGTATTTTAGCCCCCTCGCAAGAGTCCACGCATCATTCTCACCCGGAAAGTCAGCGACCAGCCGACTTCAAGGAGTGCTGCAGCTGCTGCAGCTGCTGCAAGCAAGACCATTGCGATTTCTCGGAAAACTCGGAAGTCGGAGTCCGAAATCCTTCCATTCGGTTGCAACCAATGCGACAAGACGTTCAACTCTGCGACGAATTTGAGTTGCCACAAAAACACGGTCCATAGAGGTAAGCTAATCATACGGAAAAGGGTATTTGCTAGCAACGCTTATTGATTCGGCAGATCGCGAAATAGGTATGATTAACAATGGGGGATTTTCTGAATACATTACATTAATCGAAACCGAATCCCACTGATTTATAATACCCTTCTATCGTGCTACCAAACAAAAACGGAATAAACATTGATCTGAAAAGAATTGACTGAAATTTCAGGCATTCAATGTGGCGACTGCGGAGTGCGACTCAAGAATCACGAGAATCTCTGCAAGCACTATGCCGAACGCCATCCCTCAAAGAGCCCGTACGCAAGGGAAAATGATGATGATAAGGACGCTTGGTCGCTGCAGTGCATTTACTGCGACTTCAGAGCAAAATATTACTCGCAGCTCAAGCAACATTTGAACAGGCATACAGGTAAATCATACTCGTAATTAGGTCGCATTTTCTAATTTTTGTCAATAACTCGATGAAATAGATATTTCAAACGTATGATGAGAACAACAGTTGAATTTTTAACAATCGCTTGTAAGATTATCGGCATTTTGAATCGAAAAATGACGAGCGTACGAATAGAACAACTGATATTGCAGGTGTGTTTACATGCACCAAATGTCCGAGCCGATTTCCCAAGGAACGTATGCTGAAGAAGCATGTTCGTGAGGAGCATTCTAAGAAAATCGAGTGTGACACTTGCGGAAATGCGTTCCGCACTCGGCATGAATTGTACAACCACTGTCAGAATGAGCATAGCGTCAAGAGAAGAATGAGTGAGGCATGATGCATTCCGTTAGCACTTATCCTATCTAATTTAATTTACTTCCATTCAATGATGATCATTTACGAATTCCCGTATATCACTTTTCCGTGTTTACGTATTTTATTGTTCAATGCGGTTGTTGCTCGGAATAAATGTTAGCAATAAATCAAATGTTGTAATTTCAAAACAGAGACAGACGAAAGGTATCGTGCAAAAATCAATATTTGTAAAATTTGCCTCCTGGTGATGCTCCGGTTTGTTTAATATATTGCAAACACCTTCTCAACCTTTCGCCTAGTGGCTGACACAAATTTGAGTCAATCCTATCTTTCGCCAATGGGCAATCTAACGGCGTAAATGTTACTTTTCTGTTCTGCTTGCTATTTGCCATTATTTGAGACTTGTTAATTTATTTTCGCACATCTCTACTTTCTTTTTTTTCCCGTAAAAATACTAGAGAACTTTCAGATAGGCAACAATGAGTGTCGCTCAAGTGCGAAGAATGGACGACATTGAGATCTGGAGGCAGAAAGTCAGCAAATAAAATATTTTTGAAAAATTCTTAAAAATTCAGGCATTTCTACTTTCTCGAACCGATCGTCTTGGACGCCTAATCACGAAAACATTCGATCTGATCTTAACTGTAATTAGAGATGGACCAAATGCAGAGGTGTAAACCGTATAGTGTGTTATGTAACAAAAGTATGTTTTTTTCTTCAGATTTTATTGTTTGAAGCGGAATCGCTAAAGATCGAACAAGCAAATGAGATGAAATTCGACAACAATCGGTATGTTTCCATTATTTTTCATTATTCACGAGGGAGTATGAGAAAGAGGTTCATTGCTTCAGAGACGACATCTACCGCTCGCTTTTCTATGGACTGAGTGCATCCCTAGGTTCGATGATTGAATCGATACAGGAGAGGAAGGAGGAATCGTCAGAAACGGCCGAGAATCCAAAACAAGTGGTAAAACATACCAAAAATAAAAAGATATGTCTTAGGAAGATGTAAATTTAGGTCGTCCAGATGACCCAAGATAAACAAAACACTGCATATTTAAACAATGCCGATGAGGAAGACAATCAATATTTTCTCCCAGGGACTGCCAAAGTAGAGCCAATGGTAAAATTGTTTATTTCGGATTGAAATAGTATTGATTAAATTCTATTTTGCCAGGAATCCCGAGACAATTTGGCTCTGGATGCTGTTGATTTCAATTTAGAAGATTTGAAATCTGAACTTCTGACTGATCATAATGAAATTGACAATTTCCCTGTGGACTCCACATCGGATGAATTTGCAGTAACTTTTCATGAATATCTTCTATTTTCTAACCTATGCCTAGGATATATTGGATTCAAGCAATGCAAATAATAATGCTGATGGGGCTGCGGACGAATCTAAGGATGCTCGTGATGAAATTGACCAGGCAGATTTATCATGTCGTACTATTATTTTTAAATTTTTAATTTCAGCCAACCAGCAAACGGGCCCGATTTTCGATTTCGCATGAAAATAACGAGGCTATTGTTCAGAAATCAGTTGCAGTTATAAGTGTTGCAACCACTCCGATGGCTGCAGGAAATTTTGATTGCGATAATTGTGAGAAGAAGTTTGACACTCCGAAAGCCTTGCTTAGACATTCACGCATTCATAATGGTGAGATTTTTTTTTTGAAGTTTGAACTAAAATAACGCAATCCATTGATCATATGCGTTCTCACTGTCTAAGGTAGAATACGACATATATTTATGACAATACATCATATATTTTTTTGATGTGTAGCATACCTTACCCGTTTTTCAAGTATCTATATATTTATTAATCCTCTGCTACCTCAAGAAATTTCACTAAACAGGGTTCAAATGCGGTGAGTGCGGAAATGTACTGAAAAATAGAGAGAAGCTGATTCAACACTATGCCGAGTTTCATCCAGGAAAGAAAGTGAAGGAAGCCGAATCTTCAGCTCGCAAATCATTGCAGTGCGCTCATTGTGATCACAAAGCTAACTGCCCAGCAAATTTGACGGTTCATATGTACACGCACACAGGTATCGAAATTTGTGTACTTCATATAGTGCATTATCGCGCATTTTAAATGATCAGCATCTGCAATGTGCCGATTAGCGACCGTTCGTCAGCGAGTGGCTACGCTCGGAACGGGAAATCGTCTCACAATATCATACTTGCAGGCGAGAAACCGTACGCTTGCTCGCAGTGTCCTAAAAAGTTCGCTCAAACGAGTAATCTTTACGTGCACATGCGCACCTGTCACGCAGAAAATACGCACGATAAAAAGCACAGCCGGAAAAGAAAGGACGAGAAGACAGGAGGGCCAAAGAATGATCTGATTTGACAAACACCTTTCCTCCTGCTATGCCATAATGTAAAACTTTTTTTAATATCAAACCACTTTCACAGTTCGTTTGTCAAATTCTATAACACTCTTTATCATATAACTCGCAATATTTGTTCGAATAAAGTGTCGTATTTTTTTTATCTTTGTCAAGTTTTAGAAATGTGGGAGGGGAAATGGTGTATGAGCCATGCCACAAGGAGCAATGCAATGACAATAGTCGTGAAACAAAGTGCGAGAAACGCTAATAATTAACGGAGAATACTGTATTTTTTACTATGAACCAAATATTTTTTTCAAATAACTTTTCCATTTTTTTCAGCATATTTTTTTTGATTATGTGCGCGCGATCATATTTTCGTGTGTTTTTCAAATTTTTTTTAGATGACGTGCGCCCAACTTCAACGTATTGACGTAATCGAGAGCTGGAGACAGAAAGTTAGCAAACGATTAGTATTTTGAATATTCGTCGTTTTTGTAAATGCATAATCTCATTTTTTCACATTTAGGCGTTCACCCTCTCTCGAACCGATCGAATCGGTCGATTGATCGCGAAAACTTTCGACATTATTCAAATAATTGTCAGAGATGGACCGAATACCGAGGTATATTTCCATTCGTCAATATTTCAGTTGCTAGGTATAACGTTTAACATCAATCTAACGATTTTAGATTTTGATGTATGAAATGGAATCAATGAAGGCTGAGCAATCAAGCGCAATGAATATCGACCTTAATCGGTATTCATCATTTTCCAAATTAAAAAAAATTCTGTTTCCAGAAACGACATTTTCCGTAGTCTTTTCTACGGTCTTAGCTCATCGATTGGATCAATGATCGAATCTATTCAAGAAAGGAAGAAAGAGCAGGAAGACTACCACATCGCGATGGATCACGGTGATGGACCTCTGTTGAAGGTTATTTTTTCTGATGTATTTTGCCCAATGAATTATGTGAAGGATTCACGAAACTGGAGGATTTTATTAATATTAAGATCACATCCAATTGAATAATTCCCTTTTCAGGATGACCACATGACCCAAGGACAGCACGACCGAAACGCTTACAAAAATCAGGAAGATTTCCAAGACAATCAACGATTTCTTGCTGACACTGCCAAAGCAGAGCTAGTGGTAAGCTTTAAACAATTCTACAAGTCAAACACGAATTCAAATTGTTAGGAAATTCAAGAGAATTTTACGATAGACGAAACTGTAACATTCTATCCCGAAGACTTGAAATCTGAACCTCCGTCGGATGAAAATGAAATGGAGAATGTGCTCGAAGCCTCCGCAGCTGATTCGACTGTAAGAAGCAGTTGTCGAATATTTAATCCAGTTATCTCCAATAAAATCTCATTAACAATCAGTTTTATAGATTCCATTCGATATCACTGACGATATCGTGAATGCTGCTACAGTAATGACCAACCAGGACGGGAATGAGAACGAAATCCATGTATCCCGATCTGCACGTTTATTATTTTATCACGGCTAATTCCAGCCAATTCCCAAGCGGCGGCGCACGTCTTCTGCAGCCAATAAAAACGGAGTTGAAACACATCAAAGTGGGAATGCAGTTCCTTTGGTAACTGCAACCACTCTTGTAACCGGAAAGTCTCGAAAAGACGGCAAATTCAACTGCGAAAATTGCGAGAGGACATTCAGCACTCCGAAAGGATTGAGATCTCATTCGATCATTCACAAAGGTGAGTAAAACATTGATAAATCGATCGCATCTAAAGTTAATGATTTCTCGTGCGATATTCTGCCAGGACGATCAAAAAAATGATTTTCGCACATTTAAGGTTTCACATGTGGTGATTGCGGACATAGGTCACAGTCCATGGAAAATCTTCGCAAGCATTATGCAGAATTACATCACGGAATGGTACCGAAAGTTGCTGATGATACCTCCGGCAAATCGCTACGGTGCTCTCAGTGCAAATATATCGCTAAAAAATATGGGCAACTGACGCAACATATGCGCGTTCATTCGGGTAATATTATTAATTGTTTTTCACCATAATTCGTTATCACATTTCAGGCGAGAAGCCATTTGCGTGTTCCGTTTGCCAAGCAAAGTTTTCGCAAATTGGTTATTTCTATTGGCACTTGCGCAATGTTCACGGCGAAAAACCACACAAGTGTGAGGAATGCGAAATGAAATTTGACCGAAGGAGTGAAAAGGTGGAGCACTGGCAGAAGGAACATTGCGAGAAGACGTAATTTGTTGTACGAAAAGTTTTTTGGCATCGTTTGATGAAACGATTTCGCTATTCTTGAACCGAAAGCTTTTATATTTTTAATTACGTTTTGTGGTATTCGAATGAATGTTAAAGGAATAAAATAATGAGATTTGGCCATCTGCTTGCGCAATGTATTTTCGGTGACAACAATAAAATGCGGTTATCAAAGTTTTTTTTCGGCTCTTTTCACTGTTTTTGTATCCTTTTTCACATTTTAGTGAAGAAAATTTAATTAAAATAATCATTTTCATTGTCAAATTTACATTCAACTCGATCCCATCAAAATCCATCATTTGTTAATCGCGAACTGATGGGAGGTTCGGTGCGTTGCTGGAGCCGGGAAACAACGGTACCCTAAACAACGGTCACGCTTCATGTTCGAAACCTTGAGCTTTGTTTTTGTTTTAATCGGCTTAATTCTTCAACCCTCTGGCATTCCTTCTCCTGTCGATCTTGGACGAAATTGAATATCATAATTGCATATTTGGACACTATGCATTGGTTCTGGGCAGTGCCTAAACGACACTTGGCTTCAGTATTTTTTTTAACATTTTTACACCTTCTTTCATCATTGCACATATGTTTTTGTGTCCATATCAGTCCGTAAGTTGTATTTCTAATTCGTTTCGCTTCGTTGCAGTTCGCAATAATGACTGACATTCAATGGCGGAGAATGGACGAAATTGAAAGCTGGAAGCAGAAGGTAATGAACTACATTCCCGTGTGTGTCTTTCTCAGAATGAACTACAAATTGATCACAAATTGGGATAAGCTTTTTTTAGGTTACAAAACTTAACGATGCATAAAATTAAGAGAATGTCAACACGAGGAATATATATGGGGGTGTGATTACAATGGCTCTAATCCAACAACCAGTTCAGCGATTTTTGTAGATTGAACAAGTTCAATTATAAGAAATCTAACGTTAAATGCAAAAGTTGAAACGGTTTTCAACTTTTGCATCGCTCAACTAGTTGTTGGGTTAGAGCCATTGTATTCGCGCTGTCTTATATACCTAGTAGTAGTAGGAAAAAGAGCTCATGGTTTATTTTTCCTCACCTTTTTCTTCAGGCATTCGTTCTCTCTCGCACCGATCGATTGGGTCGTCTGATCATGAAAACATTCGAAGTCATTCAGACTGTTGTCAGGGATGGACCAAATGCTGAGGTATCGTAAATTTCATTTGCTCAGCTTCGACAATACGGTGTAAAGCGGACAACATTTTTTTATTACTTTACGAAAATATTATTTAAAAAAATATAATTCTATATTACAGAATTTATCGTATGAAGTAGAGTCATTGAAGACCGAGCAAACTAAAGCAGCGAAGGCAGATGCTAATCTGTAAGAATGAAATTCATTCACATAAAAAGTCTATTTTCAGAAACGATACAATTCGCTCGTTTTTGTACGGTCTGAGCTCTTCACTTGGCTCGATGATTGAATCGATTCAAGAAAGGAGAGAACAAGTGGAAGAGGTTCCCGTAGATTCCAATGATCATGAGAATGGAGAATTGATGAAGGCTAGTTTTCACGATTTTGTTGTACCGGTCATATACGAATAATAGTAATAACAATAATATTAATAGGGCACCCAATTGGACGAAGCAGAAAAGCACATTGCCAATGAAAACAACAACGAACAAGTTGAGCAAATCGAGCACAATTCCCCTACTGAAACAGCGAAAATCGTGCCTGTGGTAATTTGCTTTCTCTGCTAAGAAGTATAGTTATTATTTGTTAGGGCGTCAATCTGATCGAAGGAGTGCAATCGACCGCAAATGCGTTGAACTTTGAGGAGCAAGCCCAAACCAGTCAGTGTTTTCCCTCTGAAACTGCCAAGATAGAGCCAGTGGTAAGTTGATTGTTCTGACAATGAAAAAATGAAATTCACACTTTTAGGAATTCGACGACTTTGCGCTAGATGAAGTTGACTTAATTGATTTAAACGACTTAAAATCTGAGCCTATGGCGGAAGAAATGGGAATTGAAAATGTTCTTGAGGATGAAACAAGCCAGGTAACCCATTCTCTCATTTTGAAGATGAATGCCTAGATTAATTTTGTTCTCAATCAATAATTTATTGCACTTTCTTCTTTGTGATTTTCATTTTAGCGTATTTTAATAATATCATAAATATTATATCTTAGTATAATATTCACGCATTACAGCCAATGCGCAAGCGATCGCGTACATCGATTGTTCAGAAAGGGCACTGCGGAGTAGAAAATGGGAAAACGTCCACTGTGAACAACACAGTTGCGACCACCCCGACGACTTCATCAGATGGAAAGTATGATTGTGACAATTGCGAAAGGACTTTTGGCACCCCGAAAGCGTTGAAACGTCATTCGCTTGTTCATACCGGTGAGAATGTTATTATATTATGAATATTATTATTATTATTATTATTCGCGAAAAAAACGTTACATAATAAGATTTCAGGTTATGCATGCGGCGACTGCGGACATGCAATGAAGACTCGAGAAAAAGTGGACCAACACTATGCCGAATTTCACCCGGGAAAGGCGGCTATGCTGGCCGAGCCTTGTGAATACACCTCACTCCAGTGCCGTGTGTGCCCCTATCGCGCCGAGAGTTATAGCGCTGTAAAGGCGCACATGCGCACGCATACAGGTAAGGCTAAGACTAACACCTAAGGCTCCTAAGACCTTAGGTTAAGGATAAAGATTAGGGATTTACCAGGGAAATCCCAAGACAAGAAACCGCATTTCAGGCGAGAAACCATTCGCGTGCTCGGCATGTTCGGAAACGTTTGCGCAATCGAGCAATCTCTACAGACACATGCGCAGACATCACGGAAAAAAATAATCAGCTCGAAGATGAAGGAATAAAAAAGGAGCATAGTAGAAAAAGAAAGATTTGATTGTTTAACATCATGTTGTTTAACATACCTTATTGGTTATGTATATAGCATCGAAAAGTTCTTTCTTCAGATCTTTTATTTGTTTAGTTCACTGTTTGAATGAAGTTTGCATTCAACTGGTCATTTCATTCAGGAGGAAGAGAGGAATAATTTGCTCACAGGAAGACACAGCTAATTATAAACAAAACAAACACAAAAAAACAACTGAAATTAATGGAAAGAGACAAATGAATTAGAAAGAAATAGAGCGATGCCTCAAGGAATGCACGATCCAAATGTCACAATTAGTGAGAGTTGTAATGAACGTCATTCTTCAATACGTTTAAATCTATTTTCCCTTCACACTGCTACCTGAAAATTCCAATACATATTTTAGCTGATGTGCACTCAACTTCAACGAATCGATGAGATTGAGAGCTGGAAACAAAAGGTCCTTTATACATTATAAAGGATTTAAATGATCTATATTAAACATTATTATTAACCAACATAACCATAGGCGTTCGTTCTCTCACGAAATGATCGAATTGGTCGTTTGATAACGAAGACTTTCGATCTGATTCAAACGATTGTCAGAGACGGCCCGAATGCCGAGGTTTGCTTTCTAACTAACTTTCATTCACATATTTTGAAATCTGACTATCATATAAAAATTTCTCTTCAGATGCTGATCCATGATGTGGAATCGTTGAAGTCAGAGCACGCATTTGTAATTAAAATGGACCCTAATCAGTATGTTTTCAATATTGCAGAGAAAAACATAAAGTTTAGCTTGAAAATACTTCCTTTTGATTCAGTGACGACTTGTTCCGCTCTTTCTGGTATGGTCTGAGCACTTCTTTCGGACTTATGATAGAATCCCTCAGAGAAAGAAATGAAGAAAGAAATGAAAACATTAAAGAGGTGCCCATTCCGATGGATGACTTTATGACGGTAACTATCGAATCGTCGAGATGATTTTTTATAGAAAATTAAAATGTGCGATTAGGGTCAATTGATCGAAGAAGAACAGTACAACAATGAAGATAATTGTGAAGACTTCGAAGGCTTTCTCTCCGGGACAGCGAAAATCGAGCCAATCGTAAGGGTCTTCTTGTTTCTTGTTCTTGTTTCTTGTCTTCTTGTTTCTTGATTATGGATTAGATAATCTATTCAGGAAAATGGGGACGGCGAGGAAGCTGTGTACGAATCGAAATTAGACGTGCTGCTCAAAGAAGAACATGACCTTGACAATGTACTTCCGGATTCCATAACTGAGGCAAGACACATAGAACTGGTATACTTTCGACTCACTACTTTGTATATTTTAGAACAATAGCATGGATCGATTGAGCGAAGTGGACAATAACGAAATCGAGGACATTATGTTTGACGAGCTAGAAATCAGTCATGTATTGTTTTTTTAAATATGCTATCTTGTAATCAAGTGTTTTTCAAGCGTCAACGAAAGCGCCTGTCGATTGACGCACCAAAAGTAAAACATGACGAGAGAAGAGCCGCCGTTTTTGTTGATCGATCCAGTGAAATTAATACTATCGAAACAATAGACGATCAGAATGACGATAAACCTGAAAACAAACAGGCAACCTTATTTCTCAACCTTATCGTGATTTTCCATTCCACGCGTGGCTGACCTTTGACGAACTGAGTGGAGGGAGGAGGGAGGAAGAGGCCGGCAGGAGGCTGGTGATCTACCTGCTCTCCTCCCCCCCTACTTCTTCCCTTCCTCTCTCTTCCAGACAATCAATATTCTAACCAGCACATTAAGTTTGCTGAGCATTCGAAACGCACGATAACCCATTGATTTTAAATAATTTTTCGTTTTAGCCCTCGCATCTCTCCATCACAATTGATGGAGAAGTACAAGAACAAAGCGCTCCTGCACTTAATATTTGTCTTGAATCCGCCACCACTCCGACCACAACTTCTATGACTGGAAAAATCCCCTGCAGCGATTGCTCGAGGGCATTCGACACTCCTATTTCTCTGAAACGGCACTGTATCGTTCATCAAGGTGCGTCGGCGCTTTATGCATTGGAATGTGTCATAGGGAAAATGAAAACAAATGAGAATAGAGATAAGATGTAATGAAAATCGTGAAATTTTTACTTGTTGCAGGCGTCATATGCGCCGAATGCGGAAAAAGAGTGAAGAACCTGGTTGCTCACTATGCGAACAAGCATCCAGGAGCGACCCCAAGCACAGTGAAAATTATACCAACTTCGTATGCCTCCTTAAAGTGTTCTTATTGTGACCATACAGCCATAAGCTACTCCCATTTGACGATTCATACGCGCACCCATACAGGTATTCAAATAATGCAGAATATGTCGCATCAATTTACGGAATTTCATTTTCAGGAGAGAAACCATTCGGTTGCCCTGAGTGTCCGAAACAGTTTATGTCACTGGGCAAATTGACGGTTCATATGCGCGTTCATACAGGTCAAACTACATCACGAAAAAAAAAACTATCTGTTTTTATTTCAGGTGAGAAACCATTCGCATGCTCAAAATGTGCGCATAAGTGCGCGACATCAAGCAATTTGAAGGTTCATATGCGTAGAAAACACGGAGTAGAAATGTGCAAGAAAGGATGAGAAGCTAACACATTCCAGAAAGCGAAAAAAAACCTTCACAGTATTTTCACTACTCTGTTATCACAAATACTTTGAAATTGCCTCTCAAAAAATTGTTCTGTCACTGTTTTAAAAATAAAATTTTGCATAATTTCATATTTCTGAGGAAGAAAGGAGGAGGAGTCAAAAATGTTCTCCTTCAATGAAACATTGAGTCTCGACCGTTGTTGTTCGATAATTTATTTATATATATTTTTAAACTCTATGGGAGACTCTACTGGGAAATTTTTAACCCTCTGGGAGAGCCTACTGGCATGCATGTGCCACTTCTCTGATGCCATAAATGACGCTAATTTTCCCGCGTTGATCGAAGACTCATGCGCAAATATTTATTGCAATCAATTTTTAGCCTTCGAACCTTTTCACTTAATTTTTCGTATTTCTGTTCGAACCAAAACAATAGTATTGCAGCTAAAAATATGACTGACATTCAATGGAGACGATTGGACGATATTGAGAGCTGGAGACAAAAGGTTAGCATACAAATTAAAATGAGTCTCATCAATCAATAAATATTAATTTCTCAGGCTTTCGTTCTTTCCCGAACTGATCGATTGGGTCGTCTAATTTCGAAAACATTTGATCTAATTCAAAGTGTTGTGCGAGATGGACCGAACGCCAAGGTCATTGATGCTTTTTTCCCATTTATTTTTTCAGTAATCTCAAATTTCGAAAAAAAATAATCGTTTTATTTTATCGATTTTTTCCAGACACTGATCCTTGAAGTGGAGTTATTGAGAGAGGAGCAACTCAATGCGATGAATACAGACCCAAATCAGTGAGTATTTACCAGAGACTATCTGAGAGAATTTAGTTAGGCTCCACAGGGGCCGTACAATGATTTTGGACCCTATGCTGAAAAAATGGCCCTGGGGGTACTTTTTCACGTAGAACTCGAAAATCGACCTTAGGAAGCCGTATCTCCAACCCCCGGTACCCTATGGGTCCTGGTACCGTGCCAGGCTGTAAGAGCAACTTTGCGACTGGGGCTTCAAACCTATCCATGTGATAGCGCATTTTGTAGATCTCGTCGAGACAAACATTTTTTGTGAAGAAAGTGAAAAAAAATATTTTCATTGAAGAGAGTTATGAAGAGTGAAAATAAAAATTTTCACGTCGTGAAAAATTTTTGCCCGTGCCGTGCAAATTTTATTTTTCCAATCGATTCAGCATCGTTTTTTACCCCTTCGGTCAAAAATTGAGCGAAATCGAAGGTGACAGTACCCGACTTTTTTTGCGCCAAAGCAACAACATACCAAGATCAGCGATAATCGATGTTGCGAAATCGGCCTTTTTTGACGGTTATTCTTGTCCCATATGCTTATATTGTTATATTCACAATAAATTGAGTTGATATTCACTGCGTTGTGAACAATTAATGCAGAAATATGCATTATTATACGCTCGAACCAGGGAAAATCAGCATCGATGATTGATCAGTCAGCACCGATAATTGAGCAAGTGAAATCAACAATTTTCGATAAAATTGAGTCAGGTAAAATGGAATTTTTGTATTTTTTTCTTATGAATTCCGAATACTCATCAGCCAGAGTCATCTGTCCCTCGTCTTCATCCTCACATCGTGGCTCCATCTCCCATTCACCCACATCATCTCTATCTTCGATCTTCCGATCTATCGCATCCCCATCCTCATCCATTTCGATATCGACCGATTGCTATCCTCGAACGACAACCTTCTTCTTGACCGGAGTAGCGACGAGTCTATTGAAGTATCGCTTGATATGTTTCTTTGTCAGTCGCTCTTCCATCGGTATCGCAGACTCCCAAATCATTCTCAGATTCCTCTCTTCTGCTTCCGCTCTTTTTTCAATTTTAGACTTCTCAAGGAAACATTTTGGGATGATTTGTTTTGTTCTCTCGGCAAGATCGAGTTCTTCTTAGCTCCTAGAAGAGCCCAACCCATTGGTAGTGAAGGAATCGAATGATCGAAAATGAACGATGGGAGAGTATTGGAAGGTCATCTTTGAAGAGTATGCCTTCTCCAATCCCTCTGTATTTCCCTTATGTGAAATTCCTCACCCCCTTTGTCGCGGAGAGAGAGCTACATTTTGGCATTACGATCCGAAGAATATTGCTCGAAGAGTAGTCGAGCACGATGTGGATGTGGATTCTGAGGAAGCTACCTCACTGAAGGATGAGATGGTCTCCTTTTCTTGCTCGTGTGGTCCATCCTATGTTCGCCTTGGAGAGTTGCTGATCCATCTCGACTTTTTTCAATCATTCGTCTTCGATCATTTTCGATCATTCGTTTCCTTCACTACCAATGGATTGGTCGCTTCTAGGAGCTAAGAAGAACTCGATCTTGCCGAGAGAACGAAACAAATCATCCCAAAATGTTTCCTGGAGAAGTCTAAAATTGAAAAAAGAGCGGAAGCAGAAGAGGGGTATCTGAGAATGATTTGGGAACCTGCGATACCGATGGAAGAGCGACTGACAAAGAAACATATCAAGCGATACTTCAATAGACTCGTCGCTACTCCGGTCAAGAAGAAGGTTGTCGTTCGAGGATAGCAATCGGTCGATATCGAAATGGATGAGGATGGGGATGCGATAGATCGGAAGATCGAAGATAGAGATGATGTGGGTGAATGGGAGATGGAGCCACGATGTGAGGATGAAGACGAGGGACAGATGACTCTGGCTGATGAGTATTCGGAATTCATAAGAAAAAAATACAAAAATTCCATTTTACCTGACTCAATTTTATCGAAAATTGTTGATTTCACTTGCTCAATTATCGGTGCTGACTGATCAATCATCGATGCTGATTTTCCCTGGTTCGAGCGTATAATAATGCATATTTCTGCATTAATTGTTCACAACGCAGTGAATATCAACTCAATTTATTGTGAATATAACAATATAAGCATATGGGACAAGAATAACCGTCAAAAAAGGCCGATTTCGCAACATCGATTATCGCTGATCTTGGTATGTTGTTGCTTTGGCGCAAAAAAAGTCGGGTACTGTCACCTTCGATTTCGCTCAATTTTTGACCGAAGGGGTAAAAAACGATGCTGAATCGATTGGAAAAATAAAATTTGCACGGCACGGGCAAAAATTTTTCACGACGTGAAAATTTTTATTTTCACTCTTCATAACTCTCTTCAATGAAAATATTTTTTTTCACTTTCTTCACAAAAAATGTTTGTCTCGACGAGATCTACAAAATGCGCTATCACATGGATAGGTTTGAAGCCCCAGTCGCAAAGTTGCTCTTACAGCCTGGCACGGTACCAGGACCCATAGGGTACCGGGGGTTGGAGATACGGCTTCCTAAGGTCGATTTTCGAGTTCTACGTGAAAAAGTACCCCAGGGCCATTTTTTCAGCATAGGGTCCAAAATCATTGTACGGCCCTTAATAAATTCTCTCAGATAGTCTCTGTTACAGTATCAACCTTTTATTGAATCGAAAAAGGAAAAAAATAGAAATTAGAATATCTCTTCAGAGACGACATCTTTCGCTCACTTTTCTATGGTCTCAGCTCATCTTTCGGCTCGATGATTGAATCCATCAAAGAAAGGAATAAGGAGAAGGAATGCACCATTCAAGTGAATGCATTGGATCAAGTAGATGTGAATAACAATAATGTAAGTTTTAGAAATTCCGTAAATGACAAAAAGGAATAAGAATGATTGGATTATCAATATCAGGGTAATCAAATGGATGATGGAGAAAAGAGTAACAGAGATGAGCAATATCCATTAATCGATCAGTGTTTCTTTCCAGAAGCGTCTGCAAAAATAGAACTACTGGTATGGTTTTTGCTTCATCACAGATATCAATAACCATTTCAGGAGTCTTTTCAGGATTTATCAGAAGCTGATGTGAAGCCATTGAATTTATTCGATGTGGATTCTGAAGAGCCACAGGAAGATAATGGGATGGATAATATTCTCAGTGAATCGATGGTAAACATTATTTCGAACTAAACTTCAACGAAACTATTTCTTAGGAGATTGATCACATAAATGCTACAGCTGAATTCGCTCAGGTTAGATAGTGTTAGATTAGATGGTTAGATACTTTTAACGTTAAAAATGATACATTTTGCAGTCGATTCGCAAAAGACGACGCGTATCAGTTATAACGACAAACAATACTGGAGAAGAAGTAGTGACCACGCCGAAAGCGGCTGGATCCGGAAATTGTGCAACCGGGAGAGTCACTGCCAGAAAATCCTCGAACGGAAAGTGTGCAGCCGGGAAATTCAACTGCAACAAATGTGAAAGAGCATTCGGCACTCCGAGTGGACTGAAACTTCATCATACGATCTTTCACAAAGGTAGGAAGTTCTAAGCTGAATTTTCTAAATTTCCCGCACGTAAATTGCTATGAATTCTTATCAAATTCTGAAATTAGTTAAGATCAGAAATAAATAAATGAATTATATCACAAAACAATTTGTATCAGCTTTAGCAAGCAAATATACAATGCCAATTTATTTCAGGTTTCCAATGTGGTGAATGCGATATACGAAAAAGGAACCTTGAGAACCTTCTCAAGCATTATGCTGAATATCATCCCGGAAAGTCTCCAAAGGATACGGAGTCGAATGCCTACAGCTCATTGAAATGCTCTCTTTGTTATTATGCAGCTCAATCATATTCCAAACTGAAGCTGCATATGCGTACGCATACAGGTATTTTGTAGAGAATTCTTTTTTTTGTTTTTTTTAAAGTTTTTTTTAAACAAAATCTCCAATTTCAGGCGAGAAGCCATTTACTTGCTCTGATTGTCCGGCGAAATTTGCGCACAAGAGTAACCTTACTGAACACATACGCAGACTTCATGCAATGAAGAAGTAAAATTGTATGTGTGGCAATCAAGTTGGGCAATTGGCGAAGGGGTACTGTTGTATCACTCACTTCGCGTTCATATTCAAAATAATTAATTATCGAACTGTTCAATAAACTAATAAAATTTTGTGATAAAAACAACCACAGTTGTCTGGATCGCCGTTTGGCAAAGGTGATAATTTCGATTAGTTGATTTGTGCGTGACCTCGCCCACAAAAAATGACTAAAAAAATGAAAACACTGGACAGCAGCAGCGGATCGCGGTCAGTCTTCACCAAACGTATGCACACAATAATGGAATCTCCGATTATTTCCGTTTCGTCTATGTGAATATATGTGTCATTCGATGTGCTTTGCGTATTCCAAAAGCGCAGGGTGATAACCAATCTTTTTTCAACTGCGAACTCTTGAATGATACAAATTTATTGTCCGTCTCTCATAGAGAATGTCCCAGAGTATCTGCGTGATGTGGGAAATTTTGATAATTGTTTTTCATACTATGATTGTTTTGTTCCATTCGATGCATGAGATTTTTTGCTTGATGTCTGAATTTTAAGCGATTTTTTGCAATACAATTTTGGAAATGCCGGCAATGAGGGTGTTTTAATGTTTTGCGGATTTCTTTGCACCGCGTAATGATAGTGAATGAGAGTTTGATCGCAAAAGAAAATTCATCACTTATTTCCTTTTGCCTCAATTTTTATTATTTAATTGTAGCATTGCTTTCCAATATCACGAGTATCACGAAAATAAGTCTAACATTCTCTCTTGAAAGAAATTCACTACAGGATCCCTCTTTTCCTCACTGCAATTGTTTACACATTCATTATTTTCTTTTCTTTTTCTTTTTTTTCTGATGCGTAATTCAGAACAGATCTCCGAATATTAAAAAAAAAGGTGTGGCGCGTAATACCTAGCTAATAACCAAAGAGGAATACTCAGGGGGGAACTAAGAGATGAGAACAAAGCCAATAGGAAAAGTTGAAGTTACGAAAGGTGAATTCGCACTATTGTTCTCATCCGTTAGGAATTTTTTTTGATATATGAAGCTTTAGAGAATTCAATATTTTTTGCAGAAATGTTTTTTCCAAGAATTCAGCGCCTGATATTTTCTTTTTCGTTATTCAATTCATGGCACGATTCCGAGTGAAATAGATTGTTTTCGCTTGTTTGAAAAAAACTTTAGCGATTCAAAAATTTCCTTGTAGGACTGAAATCTACAAAAAAAACTTAGCACGTGCAAAATACAGATACGCGTGACACTATTCATCTTGTTTTCTGATGTTTTTCGACTTGTACGTGTTATTATTCGAGAAAGTGCACGTGCTAAGTAGTCATCGAGCTATGACCTCTGTTATTCTCAATATTGCTGCTACAACTTTCAAAACATTGTTGTTGCTGAGGAAGTTTTAGTTGTAAGATTAGCTTCGTTTGTGACATTTCATTACCCGAGAGAATTGTTATTAGTAGGCAATGTTGGTTCTGCAATTTCGCCGCTTGTAAAAGGTAAAGGTGTATCCACGTCAAGCGATTTTACAGTCATTAGACAACGCTAGGTGGGACCCACTGGTAAGGCCAGCTGTTAGACGGACTACATACCCGGCTGTCCAATGCTTTCTCGGGTAGCCTTACCTTTCGCAACCGAGGTTGCTACCAATTTGCCGACCCCGGGGGGGGGGGATAGCAAGGCTTGGTTGGCCTCGGCGGGGGGATCGCCGCTTGTGCACATCTTCTTTTTCTATGACTTATTATTTTCAGATGTTCGCATTCGCCTATCAAGATCCTTTTCACACTATATTTGTGTGCACGACAACTTGTTTGTCGTTGTTTTCGAATGGCCTTCTCCTCTACATTATCTTCACTACAGAAGCCTCAAACCTCGGGAAATACAAAACGTTGCTTGTAAGGGATTTGCAATTTTTGAAAAAATAATTTCGAAATTTTAGGCAATCTTCGCAATCTGCGATATTGTCACTTCGATTGGGCATGCGGTTGTGCAACCGGTAATGGTTTAGCGATAAAGTATTTATTACAATTATTACTGGGGTAGATATATTAGTTGTTACTCAGATCATGCACCTCACCTCCTCGGGGTTCTACGGTTTTCCACGTCACGCGGGCAAAATGATGATTTTTGGAGGTTGGTTATAAATAAAACTAAAAAGTATTCTATTTTTGCCTGCTGTAAGTCCCTTGAGACAGTTACGCTAACGTAGTTCAAAAACCAAATAAAATTTTGAATAAATAAAACTTTTTCAGTGTCGCTTGACACTACGCTCTGCTTGATGTTTATCGGCACATTCTATCAAACATTTCTCATATTGGCCTATCACTATGTGTATCGATACAAGACTGTTACGAGGTCAATATTGGACTATAAAAACTCAAATAATAAATGTATAAAATATTTCAGTATGCTCCGCAACAGCTACACTGACCGGTGGAAAGCTAAACACTGGGCAATAATTGGAATAGTTGTTTACGTTGCATACATCGGAACATTTGTCGCTGTTAATATATTCGCATTCATCCCGCAAGAGTGGACGCGGTGAAAATTTTTTCATACATATTTTTAGCTTTATTTTTTAAACAAAATTTCAGTGCAAACGCGCCACCAGAATTGATGGAAATTTACGGAATGAATTTGAGCAATCCAAACGCTGGCTTCGAGAGCATTGTCGCTAAAGTAAGTCCTTTCGGATATCAGAGCGTAGATAGATTAAAGAGCGGTACTCCCATCAAAATTACGTCCTATAATATACAAATATTCGCACGACCATTCAAATAGAGGATACTTAGATTCCAATTTTTTAAAATTTAAAATTTCAGCGTAAATGCTCAAATTCTTCCGACGAATTGTGCTGGCACTGGCCTACATTGGCTGCAGTTGTCGGTTTAATGTCCCTTTTCGGAGCAACGGCAGCAGTGATAATCTACTGCATCTACGAGACTAATCATGCTATCAGGTTGATAGTTGTATTATCTAAATCGATAAAACTTTTTTTATCAAAAGGCACAATTCAGGTCAACGGGCAACGTTCTGACACCGAAAACGAGAAGAATGCAACGGAGTTTGTTCTATGCTCTGCTAATTCAGGTTTGTTTTTCGCAAAATTTACAAATAATAAGAAGTTTATAGACAGCGATTCCCATGATCTTCTCCTACATCCCTCTCTCCGGATTCATGTTGTTCCCGATATTTACAGGTACAAATTAAATAAATGTTTGTTAAATATAATATATTACCAGGCATCTCCCTCGGCGACGCGGGCAACTTCCTCTTTTCCATCACAGCCATTTTCCCTGCCATTGACTCCTTTTTCGTGCTCTATTTCATCGCACGATTTCGTCTCGCGGTCATTCGGTTGTTCCGGTTGCCATTTAGCGTAGTCGGAATAGACGGATCTTCAACGGAGCACAGAGACTCTAAGATTAATACCGTTCACAGGCAATCTAATTTTGGTATTTCTCAGTATTCGGTCGGCTGAATTGTGAAAATAATAACTAATAACGGTTTTTATCATGATATGTATTGCGAACAAATCTATCTGGAATCGGTCAATAGGGTTAACCGTTCGGAAATCGGAAAGGCCGAAACTCAACTGGCAAAATCACTCTCTTTCCGGAATGAGAGTCGAACAATGGACTTTCCGAAACTCTTCCGAAACTATCCCTTTGTCCGAAACTCCATTGTCCATTGTTCGACTCTCATTCCGGAAAGAGAGTGATTTTGCCAGTTGAGTTTCGGCCTTTCCGATTTTCGAACGGTCAACCCTATCTGTCAATCATAAATTTCTATCGATGGGAAGAATCGTCGAACTGATATCTCATAACAGCTGTAAATATCTTTCTGCTGACGATAAGGGTACAAACAGAGAATTCGTGCATGTGCGCAGCGATGTCCGAGTGGTTAAGGAGATTGACTAGAAATCAATTGGGCTCTGCCCGCGTAGGTTCGAATCCTGCTCGCTGCGAATCTTTTGCGATTTTACTATTTTATCAACAGCATAATAAAAGTGTTCAAATATTAACAAGATCGATGGGATTATCTAGATTTTGCGGAGGGTTCCTCTTGTTTTTGAGAAGTATGCAAACGTAGACAATCGAAGCGGTTCCGGACAACCAAAATGCGACTTCATTTACGGATATTAAACCTCGCATCATTTTGTTATGGAATTCGTGTCCGTAACTAACGAAAGCTGTATATAATTTATTAGAATCTAGTTAATGAGCATGCAAACATACTAATAACTAGATGAACAATGGTGTCGATGGGAACAAAAGTTACTAAATATATCGAGATTAGCACCATGCAATGATCTCTTTCTGTAATTTGTTGGTGATTGGTAGGAGACTTGGGTAGTTTGCAGTAAACATTTTAATTTAGTTATGCCTGCCTTTTGCCAGCAATTTGTGTATTTTTTTGCAAACAAACCATTGACTTGTTGGCGAGCCGATTTTGCGATGCATATTGACGCCCAGAAAAGGTTTGCGCAGCCGTGCAAATTAATTATCGTGAAGCCAACCTTAATTGGTTTGTATTTCATTTGATCTTAAAAAAAACTGACATCGAACCATCCGCAGATGCGAATTAGAGAATGAAGGCCGATGAAAAAGCAAGTGCAGAAGAGCGCTATGAAAACTGTTCGCAACGGTGAGGTTCCGTAACATTGGTTGACGATCACAAACTGATTGGGATCGATTAGGATACAGGAGCGTCAAACATACGGTAATTAACGGATGAGTTGCGGTTTCGAGAAGGACTGAGATTTTCCATGTGAGTATGGTTAGCCAGGGTACGGCAATCGAAAAGAAAAATGAATCAAAGAAAAAATAATGAAATAAGCTATAAAAAAATAAAACATAAAAACGACTCACATAACAATAATGAGGATAATCGCCAAAGTGGTGGAACAAAGACGCCGATTCGATTACTTTGAGAACTATAATTGGCGTGAAACTCTAAAAATTCATTACACTAAATTCTAAAAAAGCAAAACCAATTGTAAGGAGATTATTTGGTCATTACCTTACAATTCCCAAGCACCTTCCGGTTGAAAAGGATGAGAAAAAGAATTGATAGACAAAACAGCAAATCGATTAGCAAGTGATACCGACGGCTCAAATTCTGGCCATCGTGACTCCTGCACGTGGGATCTGTCAATTCCAGGTCCATCTTCACTGTGCAATTGGCGAACAATCAAAGGGTATGGCGATGGGGAGCCCAGGATAGTTTACAAAGTACGTCTCTTCATTCTGGAGCTTCACTTACTCTCTCTCTCAGCAGAAAAGCGAAGTAAATGAAGAGACTGCGAATTGCATGTGACTGTTTACATTCAGATATTCAGAATGTGTCTTGTGCGAATTGATGAAAATCTCTGCAAAATCAACCGATTAAAAATTAAATAAATTGTATTTTTTGCATTACTCCAATAAGTTGAGACTATGCTAAGGTAGGAATAATTCAGGGTTCGTGTAATGCCTGCGATTGACTGTAAAATACAAGATACGTGTGAGTCACAATTTTTTCTGTCCATTTATTAACTAGGTAAGTCCGAGAGGCTCTTGCTGATAAGAGTTGATCAGTGCACCGAACACGATTCTTATCATACAAACATGACCTGTGTTTGAGGTCTTTTCCACTAGGGTCATGCGAGGTCGATGAGATAAAAAAACACTAGCATCTCACATTGCCCGCCTGGTTTAGCCACAGGTCTAGTATGTTCTATCGGTGAAACTGATCTAATCAGGTAGAAATGGCCGTTAATTCTACTGTCCCGAAAAAACTAATGAAGATACGGCGCTCCTTTCGTATAGTCGAGAATCGCCGATAAGAGTTCGGAGAGGAGATGGCTTTGAATTTAGTACCAATTGATAACGAAATTCACGCACCACTCTGTTGATTCTCTTCCAATTCACGAAAAGTTTTTTGGCTCGCGGCAGTTATAGTTCATCACTGTTCTTATTCGAAAAAAAGCCTTTCTTTAGTGATGCTTCACCATCTCCTTCCCTTCCTTCTCCTCCTCAACTCGGCTCTCGCTTCAAAGATACTCTTCATCAACGCCTGGCACAGCAAGAGCCACCAGGCAACGATGAGGAATGTTATGGAGAAGTAAGGTATTATATTATTTTTAAAAACACATGAAATTGGTAAAGTTAATTCCACATCTACAGCGATTTCACAGCCATTACGGACTATTAAGCATGGTTGTGTAGAGCCAGATACGAAAAATATAGAAATGAAAATAATTAATTAACTCCAGACTCGTTCAACGCAACCACTCCGTGGCCATTCTCAACCTCGCCTTTTCTGACATCGGGCCAGCAGGGGAGGGTGTGAAGGTGAATACACGTCACATTTTCGCAGTGTTTCATTTATTAAAAAATCTACTCCCGTGTCTCATTTGTAATTCAAGTTGACATTCTGCTAATGTCTTTGGTATGAACAATTCGATCGTGATCCGCAACTTTACCAAGACAAGTAATGTTTACAGATGTTCACCTCCGTAGTTTCCGCTGAGGATATCGGATTTGACATGGCAGCGGTACGGTGTTTGGCCCGTTTTTCATCATTCCCAATAGCACTAATCTTATCAGCAACTCCTTAAAATATATCCTTTAAGGTCTCCAATCTCTTCTGGAATGAAGAAATGTCCGCATCCGGCTACGCCATGCCGTGCACCATTGGGGCAGCGTTTCTCAAGCACTCCCTGAATTCAGGTGCCCATCATTCTAGCACTAAATTTGTACCATTCTATGCAAAATTCTGGATTCTTCAAAACTAAGATCTCGTCACTTGTCAATTTACTCTACATTCTGGTAAATTATTGGGTGAATAAATTTACAATTTCAGAAGCCCTTTCGAAAGTCTTATCCATCCCGTGGGACGTCGCTCTGGTTGACGAATCGTTTGCTTCTGCTGGAGGTTTAATCTATATTTCATACAAAATTTTTTATTTATAATCCTCAAATGCTATTTTTATGATAAAAAATTGTAGGAGCAATCGCTGAGGCCCTCAACGCAAGACACGGCACGAAGACGGCGATTTATGCAACGACTGGTAAGTCAGGATGAACATTCCGTCTATTCATTTCATGTTTTCTCGCCTCTTCTTCCAGTGAAATAGCGAGAGACGAATTTTAACCCGGGCATTCTACTGGGCTTCTATTCTTGCAAGAGTCGATAAAGAAATACTTATTTTTCAGAGTTCTACGACATGTTCACGCACCACAGAGGACTCGGCAGGAACCCGGTGATCGTTCCGAAGTAAGAGATGCGCAGGTTTAGAAGTAGTGTATCGTCACTCCAGTTCACGTACTTTTTCGCCATTCTGACCTGCAAAAAACCACGACATCTGAAGAGACCATTCCCTGTATTTTGAAATCTAGTATTTGCTGAACTGTTGAACCACACTAGCTTTCTAAGGACTTGCAAGATGTACCGAATGATAACAGATAAGAGATAACAACCCTCCGAGAGGTCATGTTTGAGCAGTTTCCATATCGTTAGGTTATGTTGAACCCAAGATAAACAGATGTAGTTGCATTACAAGAATATCTATTAATATTTATTTTAAAAAAAATACAACTCTTTTTTTCAGTCACTACGTACGCGGGTACGATTTGCAATCACGCGTCGATGAATTTTATTATCGTCTGAAACAATCGAAAGATGCGCTGGTTGAGGTGGCTTGGCATCCAGTAAGTTCGCAGTTTTCACATACAAAATCGCGTATTTTTCAATTTCTTCCGGTAAGATCCCAGTTTTCACATACCAAATCGCGTATTTTTCAATTTCTTTCACTGCAAAGGAAAGTGAGAAAATGTATTTTCTAATTTGCAGTTTGTCGACTTCGTTCATTCCATTGGCGGAGCGCATCTGGGCGTGGAGATGAGCGTAACGAGTATCTATAAAGTGAGTTTCAAATATTTATTTGTGTTATTCAATTGATTTTTAAAGATGATATGATATTTATGGAGATAACAATAAATTGAAGCGAGCACTTATCACCATCACCGACTTTCCTCGTACTTATCGACGATCAACCACTACAGATCACAGAGTGGTGCCTACGGGGGAGTCGTGCAAGGGTGACTTAATTAATTAATCAACTAATATATAATTATTATAATTAGTTGTTTTCCGTATGCTCGGTGTAGAGCGCCGTTTCCCATAAATTACTTTCCATCAGAGCACACGTTATACCCAAATTTCAGGTGCAAATGCTCTCGATGAGCCCTACAAACGTTTCGTTGAGGACCCGACGTCCAAGGGAACCATTTACGTTGCCTTTGGCAGTCTGGTACAGTGGGACTCCGGGCCGAGAGAGGTAATTTTTTGATGTATTGCATTTAAAATAGTTCAACATTACAGCTTCCCGAAGCATTCATCCGCGCGTTCAACCAATTTCGGGACTACAGAATCATCTGGACCTACAGTGGAAGGGCGTTGGAAGAGAAGGTATTGCATCTTTTCAATTGAATTCACTCATATAAGTGAAATTATAACATTGAACGGCACACTATTAGTGTGCAAATAATTATTATCCTGTTAAAATTCAGATGGGCGACCACATTCTCATCACGAAATGGGCGCCGCAAAATGACATTCTCGCCCACTACAAAACGATGATGTTCGTGACGCATGGTGGATTGAAGAGGCGAGTTGATTTGTGCATTCGGCGCTCCGATTCTATCTCCGAATGATATATTCAACTCCAACTCTAGTACATGACACCATTTCTTCGGTTAATTTCTGGTATTCAGACTTCACAAAATTAATTCGCCATTTCAGTCTGAAAGAAGGCATCTGCTCCTCCGTTCCTCTGCTGATGATGCCGTTCTTCGCTGATCAGACGATGATCGCTGCGACTGCCGTGGAGAGAGGACTGGCGCTGAATATTTATAAGAAGGTTAGAAAAATCTATATACAGATGCTATTTTTTGCTAAAAAGTTGCGCATGTATTGTAAAATTTCATTTTTAACGTTGCAATATGTATTTTAAGTGAATATTTATATTTTCAGAACGCAACCGATGCGGAAATCTTCACAAAGATGCAGCAAGTGCTGGAGAATTCGCGAAAAATGAGGGCGAATGCGGAAAAAGTGAGGCGAATTTAGATTTACAATTCGGCCTCTCAGCACATTCATAAAGATCAAAGATCATATATTCTCCAGTACCGCTCCGTCTTCCTCGATAACATCGTCGATCCTGTGTGGGAGGGCGCATTTCGAATCGAGCGACTCGTTAGGGCGAGCGAGGAAGTGTATAGGAGGTACACGCAAACCAAAGTAAGCAACACCTTGAGAAACAAGTAGAATAGGGACATTGGGAAAACTCCATGGAATACTGTTGATTGTAAAGATATTGACCGTGGATCTTGGCGAATCAAGCTGAAATATGAGGCCGTTTGCGATAGAATCAGACAAATCCGAATAAGTCTGGCACAGGTCAAAAATGTCAACCCTCTGAAACTTTGCGATTCGGGGTTCTCGAGGGTGCTGATGACGATGGACATACTCATTTTGGCCACTGACGCGTCGTTGGCTCCAGACGACGTCACGTCGAAATCGATTTTTGGACATTATCTCGGTTCCTGATCAAGCTGAATTTACATGAGTAAGGCCCAAGGATCAGAATTTGATGGCGATCACTACGGAATATTTCATTTTTCATTATTTTTATTAGTTATTTTGTAAAAAGGAACTTTCCGCAAACTACAGTGTTATAGTGGAGAGTAGCATAGATCGGACCGGAATGCCACGAGGATTCCAAATCTGTTTTGCACTTGAAAATCCATCATGCACCTAAGGATTTATTCAACTTATAGTGTACAGGCTTGTAAGTAAATTGTACCATCCTCCTTCTTGCTGGCTTCCGATCTTTTGATCTACCCGAGTCTCTCCACCGTGACCTCTTCCCAGTCTCTGCGCTCTCTCGATTCCCCATTTTCTCTCGCCTCCCTCGCGAGAGAGACTCCGATCGATAAGAGGAAGGAAGTAAACAAGGGAGAGATGGTCAAAATTACTTACAAGCCAGGTACACTATAAGTTGAATAAATCCTTAGGTGCATGATGGATTTTCAAGTGCAAAACAGATTTGGAATCCTCGTGGCATTCCGGTCCGATCTATGCTACTCTCCACTATAACACTGTAGTTTGCGGAAAGTTCCTTTTTACAAAATAACTAATAAAAATAATGAAAAATGAAATATTCCGTAGTGATCGCCATCAAATTCTGATCCTTGGGCCTTACTCATGTAAATTCAGCTTGATCAGGAACCGAGATAATGGCCAAAAATCGATTTCGACGTGACGTCGTCTGGAGCCAACGACGCGTCAGTGGCCAAAATGAGTATGCCCATCGTCATCAGCACCCTCGAGAACCCCGAATCGCAAAGTTTCAGAGGGTTGACATTTTTGGCCTGTGCCAACCCTTGTCTGATTCTCTCGCAAACGGCCTCATATGAGAATAGCGTGACGATATATTTCTATGCTTTGCAGGGTGGATTCCAGTCATGGGCTCGGTTCCTCTACCTCGATGTGGCACTGATTCCGTTGATTGTTGTATATTTTCTTGCCAAGTAGGATAAAATTATTTATTTCTATACGAATCGACTGTACACATCAAAATAGTCGCCCCGGTGCTCTCCAATTTATTTTTTTAATGAAATAATTAGATGCAATAGGTGTAGTTGCTTACTCATCATGTTTCTGATTATGAGGAAGCCGCGTGAAAAGTTCAGTGGCAATATCAGATAACATTCTCAGAAAGCGGCTAGTCACGCCACCATGATTAGATTCTCTCATTTCGCAATGATCTATCGTTTCTCTGACCGGAGAGGGGCAATGCGAAAAGGAGAGACGAGAGAATCGCTCTCAATATCACACTTCGGCTGACTTCTCATAAATACCAAATCGTATCGCACTCGTCCTTTCACTGTAATACTTTGCCCACTATATTTACCATAACTTTACTCAGTCGCTGATAACGAGACAACTGTGCAAAAACGTTAGTTGAATTTCGATAGAATATCCTAAGAATTTGAGCGTTACCTATAATTATGCCAAAAATATTTTTCAGTGACACCCTACTGTGCAATGATATTCGCCGGCTTTTTCATTGATACATTTTACCATGTCAGCTCTAAATTTTTAGAAAATGCTTTTTCAAATGATATTTTCTCAGTTATCCTCGTATGCGACAACTATTTGTTCTTGTATCGGTAATTCGTATCTCATCTATGCAATACTAATAACGAAAGTGAGCCATGTAAGTAATTCAATTGCTATTTCATGGAACAGTTACAACTTGAAAAAGTGATTTGTGATTGTTTTATGAACAAACCGAAAAGATAGCAATTGCAAAATTTTCAGATCGGTCCTTATCGTTGGCTTCTACTCAGTTTTGCAGTTGTTGACGTATGCATATCAGTTGTGCATTCAACCGTTATTCCGGTAAATAATCTGTAATTCACATCAAATGCTTTAGAGATTGCTGCTAAGAAAATGCTCTATTTAACATTTTTTGGACACAACGACTTAAATTAATTTTTCGCAAATTATTTTCGGCCGCCACTTTGTCACTCTTTTTTTTGTTGAAAATCTCAGTATTTCCGAATTTTTCGAAGTCCGAATTTTTCGATTATGTCAGTATCATCGAAATCATTTGTGTTCTACAGCATTGTTTATATAGATAGTGTGACGCATCAATAGCCTTTTCAGTCATATTCCACGTATTTCTTATGAGATGTCAGCTAACACGAAAATAACGGTAGAAGTACTTTCTCTATTCTTTGCCTCAGTTAGCAGTTTCTCCTCTATTCTTCTTCACTTATAAACCAAGATTCTTTTTAATAGAGCTAGATAGAGTGCGGATTGTTCTTATCCTAAGAGTCCTTTACACATGCACGGATAGTTACGAAGTTCCAAGAATGTCATAATCTATAATAGACAAATTCTACAAGAAAAGAAGCGTAACGCATTTTTAAAAAATATGAGATTATTCATCATGATTATTTAAATAATCTCAATTTCACTTTCAGTTCGTTCACTTGTGCGAGTTCGGGTACATTTTCTGGGGGAATCGATTCATTAATGACTCTTCTGCCGTCGGATTTTGGCTGAGTGAGTACCGTCGCGGAAGGACTGATCACACGGGCTGTTAGAATGGTGAAACCACCTCTTCACTGCTCACGTGTATCGTGCGCGTGTTTTTGAGCACGGGGAATGAAGAGACGCATTATTTATCATACCAACCTTATCCGACTGTGATTGAAATTGACGTTTGGCATAACATTTGACGTGAAATTTGGAATGAGATTTGCTCCAGGGTTGTTCATAAAAATATTTATGCTAGTCAGATATGTGCTGGGTTGTCATCTACTATCAGACGTTTATTCTGCTCGGATTCCATTATATTTATCGTTACGTTGTCGTTTGCAAGTAAGTGAAAACTGGAAAAATGCCACAAAATCAAACAAAACACACAGCCCCTCGTCGCTCTCGTGGATGACATTGAATAAATGGGCCAATGGATTCGTTGTAGCTGCTGTGGTGGATATTGCGTTCACAGGTCTGTTGTTTTTTCCTCTGACGTATCTGTACCTTTGCACTTATTTCAACTCAAACCGTCTGGTGGGAGATTTTTCAATAATATCGGTATCGACTGGTTTGAGATTTTTCAAAAATATCGGTATCGATGCAATCACTGTTGATAAATTGTCAGGAACCGTGTGCTACCTAACGTATGTCTATTTCTCGCCAACCGATGCGTCCCGGAAAGTGTTCGGTCCAGTGTTGAGAGTATGCTATTTATGCCATTATTTGCCTTCAGTATGCCTAATAAGTTGTTCCCAACCAGCGTAGATTTCTAATGTCCAATCAAATAAACTAAAAGCAGGAAGCCTACGGAATTGATCTATTCTCGCCTAATCGACCAGTATATTTTGCTGGCTTTTATTGGGTAGACAAACAGTAAAATAATAATAATAGATGAAGTAATCATTCAGCAACTTGACGAAAACGGTCAAAAAGTTTGGCAGACTAAAGTCGTTGCTGCTATGGTGTCGATTATGGCCTTTTTCTTCGGGACCGGAGTGATTATTACATTCTGCATCGTCAAAATAGTGCATGAAATGCGATTTACTGAGTTTGTTCACTTCAGCTATTAAATTTTCGATCCACAAAATACAGCTTCAACATGAGCTCGAAATTGCGCGTAATGCAGCGTCAGCTGTTCCAGGCGCTCTTGTGGCAGGTTCGGTGTATTTTCCATTAATTGTTCCTCTAAACCTGATGGTTTTTTTTAGACATTCATTCCCACTTGCACCACTTACATACCGCTCGGCGCATTCTTGGTAGCGCCGCTTGTATTTGGTGAGCTCCAAGCATTGTTTTTTTCAATCAGAATTATGTGCATAAACAATAGCTGAACTAAAGGAAATTTTTTGGCTATTACTATGAATTTTATTTGAAATTCACAGCCTATCCGCTCGGCGAATTGGGTGTAATGGCTGCAATGGCCGCCCAACTATTCCCCATGATAGATCCAGTGCTCGTGTTTTTCTTCGTTCAAGCGTATGTTTTTTTTATTTTTTTTTAAAACTTTTTTATTTTTTTTATTTTTTTTTATATATTTTTTGAAAATGTATTTGTGCAATACACAATTTAGATATCGCGAAGCGCTGCCTTCATTTCTCCAGAAAGCAATCAAGCAAGCAGTTGTTACAGCGCCAACCAACGCGCCGTCCGCGATGACCGTGTGAAAGTTGCGTTGAAAATGACATCTTTGTATTTTTTTAGGAATAATTATTTATCAAAACGTGAAGAATAAAGCTACTCTTTTTTCCAGTGGAAGTTTTGACACTGACGTAGAATCCCACTCGAATACCTTGGGATCGCATCCCTTATTCCACGAGAGCGCGGAACGGCAGGATACAGTAGAATAGTTCGTTTCCGGCCTTGTTTGTCAACGGACGGCCGAGCTCGTAATGGCCAATTATTTCGTGATAGTTTGTGATTGCGTGTCCATCGACAACTTTCCCGTTGCAGCTGTGCAAACTTCGCCAATTGGGATGGTTTGAAATGTCTCTCCTAATTTTGCATGCTCTCTAGCCGATTGAATGGTCGTGAGCATACAATAAAGCGTGGATAACCGCATGCCTTGATCACTTATGGTTACACAACAGTTCGCCTAGAGATCAAAGCTTCACCATACTCCTCATTGTGCACACTCTCTCGCCAGTCAAGCTTCATTGAATACGTAAACAAAGAGCCGGCAAAGTGTATCTCGATCTGTTCCAATAAGCCAATAAAAGCTGCCGATCTGCGTGGTACAGTTCACCATAGATTGTGATGCTGCCATATCTCCTCATCTTCACCGCTCTAATTGCACCGGCAACGTGCCAATGCGCAGCAAAGGATGAGCCGCTGTATGCTTAAAATATTTTTAGATTAATTAAGTTTCATATTGGATGTTACAGGTGTCCCTACTGGGTAGCCAATGGATTCTGCACGAAATGGGGCTATCCACAGTCGATGCTCCAACAGTGAGTAAATTTTGGCGATTTCACTGCTGTGCAAATTAGATTGAATATTTAAAAAAAATGGCATGGCAGATACTGCCCCAATGCTTGCTCGAATTCTGGATGCAACACCCCAGCTACCGTTTCCTGTGTAGCAACAATCTCTAACGGACCCTGCAACTACTTCCGCGACAAGGCCGATGTAATATCATTACCTCAGAACACGTATTATTCTGATCTACCTTTCAGAAGACATTTTCTTGATGTCATCATTCCAGGGTTGCCCACTGGGCTATTCTTGCGACACCACGGGGAACAATTGGTGCTGTCCGATGGTCGATTACACGAATGCGGCCAATATCCTCGGTACGGCAGATAAATCTTGTTATGTATTGGGTATCGGAAACCACGTGTAGCTTGGTTTTATCATTGTTATGCGGTTTTTTAAGCTACAGCTATTGAATCGCTTGTTTGAAATGCGCATCAAAAGTTGTATTGCTGACATGGAACTATTTTCCCGGAACCACATTTGCTAAAACATTTTTCCTGCAACCACTCCATTGAAACGTTTTACTTTAGAATCTCGCACCGAGAACTATATTATAAAAACTTCCATATCGGAATAAATTCAGGCCCGGCCAAATACGGTTGGTGCGAAAGCGGCTCAGTGCTCGTGATGGTACCTGGCAGTTACGTGGAGGGAACCTGCGTCTCGCTGCAGTCGGGTACGGTAGTTATAATAATAATTTATCTACGCCCGAGGCGCGACGATATTAATGGTGCATTTGAGGTGAATATAACTGGAGGTGGGAGTGGGGGGGGGGTCTCCTGTAAAGTTTTAGCACTTTTTCGAAGAAGTTTTATCAATATCATGAACACAGTTCAATAGGTCATGAAAAATTGGAATTTCCTCAATTTTTTAAGGCAACAACCGCTCTAAATCGTGGAGGGGTAGGCAATAAGAATGATAAGGGGGGCTGCTCTGCGATAAACCGCTGAGCCAGAGATCGAAAAATTTCCAAAAAAAAAATTCCAGTGCCTGGAATCTGTGCGGAGGCTGTACAGAGCGGCCCTTGCAAGGGTGGCTGCGCTCCGGGATATACGTGCTTCGAGCTGGCTGGCGTATGCTGCCCGTCGGCTTGAGAACTTGTCGCAAATGTTGCTCACAGAGGTTGAATAAATAAAAGGTAAATGTGTATCCACGCCAATCGATTTTACGTCGTAAGACAACGCGAGGTGGGACCCGCTGATAAAGTCAGCTGTTGAACGAATAAATTCTAATGGCTTCGGATACACTTACAATTGTGCGTGCTTTTCGCTTGCGGAAGTGTGCTGTCCGAATACTGTATCTTTCATTGGAATTGTTTCGACTTCAATGTTCGTTGGGTTAAAGCAAATTATGAAATCCAAACCAACGGTGAGGAAATCTTGTTTGATTTGAAAAGAAGAAGAAATTCACACGTTTTTAATTATTTGTCTTTTTAAATTATTATTTTACGCAGAAAAGATATTTGAGACATTGTCAACAGTATCGTACAATTGTTGATGCACAGAAAATGATCTTTTATCACAATATTAGTGCAAAAATAAGATCGTGCATGCTCTTTTATTAATATTAGGACACATAAATCTATGAAAATGAATATGTACTTAACAAACGCTAGGTTTGCACCTCTACCCTACTACTTTTGTGAACTGTAACTGTTATTGAGTTCATTTCTTCAAAACTTGACATATCGCTGATTTTGTTTTTGAATGGCAATCGGGATATCCGTATAATCGCGTGTCGGAAAGGAACAATGAAATATAAAACAAAGAATGAATCGATTGCAGGGAAAATGGCCGTTATTGAAAACAGAAAATTGCCAAGTCCGCCAAGTTCAATGCCTCAATATTTATGATTTTACAAAGACTACGTAAGATCTGTACCAGTAAAAATAGGAAACAAAATAACGATAGTCAGAGGAATATATGAGAAAACGAAAGGGATAACGGTCTGAAAACAGTATTTTGAAATATATCATTATCCCGTATCCAAAAACTAACCTGAATGAGCAATGCGTTGAATAGTTTCTGTTGCATTTCTCTAGTCGTTTCGGTTAGCCCAGTGCTCGTTGACCTTAGCAATGTATTTGCTGTTCTATCTACTTCATGACCATTGCTGGGAAACATTTAACAGGTCTCTCATTTCACAATGCCGGTTAGAAACACCGAGAGAGCATTGTGATATGAGAGATCCGCTAAATATTTTCCCAGCTCTGTTCATGACAATCGCAGCGACTAGTAAACGACTTCGTTCAACTAGCTGATACTCACTAGAGCTCGATAAGTGATACCGCCGTCTCTTCATTTCACATTCTCTCTCGTCGACCGAGCGGCGAGAGAGTGCGTGACATGAAGAACCGTCAGTATCAATTCTCGAGCACTGATACTCACTTTATAATAGTCCATGTTCCATAAATGCAGTAGCAAATCACTGCGGCAGTTCCGGCAAAAAGACACATTGGTCCGCACACGCTTATAAGCGAAGGCCAGTGCCAACACAGTTCGGTAGTATTTGCTGAGCATTTTCTCTAAAAAAAACCTAAAGCGTAAGTTCGGATAGATTTCCGTACCCTAGTGAAAATGACGGTGAAACCAATGTTCTTGTCTGTCACGTCTTTGCCGTATATTTTTAGGATTTCGGAAGGTGCATTCGAACTGAAAATGCATTAAATTTTATAATGCAAAATCAGCTCACCGAGTAAAATCAGACGGAATTAACTCGAGGCTGGAACAGAATAGAAAGGCTCCGACGAAGACAACGTAGAAAAATACACCAATTATAATCCAGTGCCTTGTTTTCCACTTGTCAGTGCAACTGTTGCTGAGCATTCTACAAAAAATACTATATTTTAACAATTATATGTTTACTTACTTAGTTACAGCCTTGTACCGGTACACGAAATGATAGGCGATTATGAGAAACGTTTGATAGTAAGCGGCAACAAACATCAGGAGGAGTGGTGTATCCAAGGAAACTGAAAATTATTATGGAATTTGTTGAAAAAAATATATAAATAAAAAAATGAAACCTCCGAACAACATTAATGGCGCGTGTCTCGGGAGACAGTAAAAACCGGATGATGTGAGATACATGACCTTAATTTTTTATTATTGTTCTTAATTTAAATATTGGATGTAGTTCTTTTATACCGGTTGCAAAACCGCGTGCATAAATGACGTTGAAATATCGCATACGGCGAATATAGCCTGGATCAGCATTAGTTGGGATTTGTATTTGTTGAGGAATAGAGTCATACAGATGTACATTCTTACCAACAAGGTTCGGTATGAGCCTAGCTGAGTGGCGGGTGTGGTAAAAATAATGAATAGAAGCAAGCCGTTTGATAAAAACGACGTTCCGGTGGTGGCACACACAAAAATGAAGTGAAATGGGTCATTATAGACCCAGTTTAATGCGTTGATTGCCATTGCTGAAAAGCGTAGGGTGATAGGTGTTTTTTAATCGGTTCATAAAAGCAGGTTTATTCCAATTCAAGGAATAAAAGCGCAATAATGCATAGAATGCCACCCCTTGGAAGGAAATATTAAATTAATATTAATCAGAAATCTATTATCATCTCTAATGTAGTATTAAAAAACATATTCTTTGAATATGTTCGCATTTCTGTTCAACGGAACTTCCGTTTGGCCAAAACAATCATGATTTCCTTGGACAATCGTGAGAAACCGTGTGGGATTTAATTACTTCCCAAAAAATCGAACGGTTTTTGGTCGGATATGCACACTTTATTGTTTGCCTTGCTCGATTAGATACGGAAAAGCTATCAAAACTCATTATGTATTCTGCTCACAGCTAGGGTTGGCTTGCCAAACAAGATTGCAAGATCTTGAAAAGATATAACTCAATTATCCCTTCTTGGCAAGAACAACGAGTTGTTTTTCAAGATCTTGGTTCTTGAAATGATCTTGAAATTCAACACTTTTCGTCATTTTACACGGATAGACCGGCCGACGGCCGAAGCATTCTGCGCCATTCAATCTTGAAATGCGGTTATAATCTTGCCAAGCCAACCCTACTCAAAGCGTGTCAGGCGGGGGAAAAATCTCATTTGCGTGGCGGAGTTGAATTTCAATCTATCCCTCCTCCTCATTCTAGCCATTGTCATTCATCTTCGGCGGTGGGTGGAAATCTCGCGTCTTTCTCTCATTCATTCCCCATCGTGCGCTCAGGTTTGCGGTGTCTGTCGTGTATCGTGAAAACAATTGACACTCTAGCTTTTTATCCAGTTGGCGTTCATTCTCTTCATAATTTTTATATACCTGAAAAAGAAGAAAATGCTGAGGGAAAAAGTGGCAAAGGAAGTGAATGAACTCACTGATTTTGTTATTTAGCGAATCAATAAATAATTCACTTGTTAGTTTGTTTTTTAGCGTGAACACAATTTCATAATTCCTTGCTACACTTTGATAAGAGTCGATGCAACTATTCATAAATGAATCGTTCTTTATCCAATTCCCTAGTGAATCACTCCTCGCAAGTGACAACATGATGTGCCGAGCACACTGAATTTCGAACATCAAAGACGTTTGAGCATCGTCATCCATCGATACGGGTTCGATGATGCAGATCTATAAATATAAATACTATTTTTTTCTGATCTATCAGAAATTATTTAAATAAATTTCAAGCCGACACCGATACCTCTTCAATTCCATCTTCAGACAAAATACGATGACTATAATACCGTCGCTTTTATCGACGGATTTTTCATGAAGACGAAATGATCTCTTCTATAGGAACTGCTGTAATCTAAAATGAACTATTTTTGCAATTTTGGGAGGTTAACTCACCAGGTTTGAGCGGGATGCAACCCACAGCTCCTCGAGGATATTGAATCATTACGAAATCCTTAGGGCACTTGCCTATCACAAGTTGACCTGCAAAATACTACGCCATTCTGGGAAACAAAAATGATCTTACCAAAGGTGTGGGTAGCGTTCGACTTGCAAGAGACTGCGTCGAGCAGTAAAATCACGACAAAAAGGAAGACGAGCAATTGAGCCATTGCCTTTGCAACTGCAGAGATGGTCCGTGAATTCGAATGGTTTATGATCCGTTAGTGCGCTTATAAGCGGTTGTTGAGGCAGTGTCCGTTTGCACAGCTGCCGCACGAGTCGAGATAGGATGATCGCTACGCACGTGCACTATCTTCATGATTCGAGCGAGGAGAGACTATGTTCCATGAAGAGTGCGTGATCGTAAATAGGCCGTAGAAAGAGTGAGTCAAAGATTAGAGCGTGAAAATAAAGCTCGGGCACATTGGAAGCAGGTGACAAAACAGTTTGGGCGTAGTGATGAGAGAATAGTGCGGTTAGTGCGGTTACGATATCGGGCGGATCCCCTGGCGGAGAGTGCGTATCGCTCCATACAGGTATGTAGATTGGAAAATAGGATAATTTCAGAAAAAAATACTGTAGAGTCTTCTTAGTGGAGCAAGTGTGGGCACGAGAGGAAGGCGAAAGTTGATGAAGTTGAATTTATCATCGGCGAGACGTTTCGTGCAAACAGCACATCTTCAGTCAGGAATAACACATGAAAAGAGTGAATGTTAGGACGTGATTGGATAAGTTCAGATATGTTTTTCACTTGTGCAGTTCCGGGAATATGCGCGGAGTCAGTGCACGGCGGTCCGTGCTACGGAGGATGCGCCTGCTGGATTCACGTGCTTCACGCTTGCGGGAGTATGCTGCCCGTCTACTTGACTCCCAAATACTCTTTTTTTCAATCGAATAATTTTTCAACTCAATAAATGAAAAAAGTGAATGAAATTGCAAATTTGTTTGGCTGCACACCCTACACTAAACCCACTGCGCAAAATACGCTGTAAAACATCAGACAATAAAAACCGTACCTAACAATCCCCACATAGTACATCCCTCGGGCAATGCTTGGACGTGGGATACATAGATGCATGATCGCGATTTAAATTCGCCACTATGTTCACGGTGTTGTGTTGCTGTATGTTTACTAAAATATTCTGAGCAAGCGACGCTCCGGCCTCAAAATGGTTAGACGAATGCAGTCATTGTACCAGACGCTTGCAATATTTATAAATAAAAATATAAAAAAGAACTAATTTTACCCGCCAATACATAATAAATGCTGCTCTAATTTGTCATTCATTGGAAATAAATTTGCCAATTACTCAACAAAAGCTAATGAAAATGTTGAATAGCCTTCCCGCCCTTCCTCCAAGTTCGATTCCCAACATCTTCAGATTTCTGACAAATGAATCGCTATTGCGAATGAGAGAGGTGAATTATCGTGAGCTAGTATTTGTTCTCAAGAACTACCCTTTTTTCAGGTAAGTAAGTCAACAAAGGAAATCACCGACTTAAATTTTCAAAAATCCAGAAATATCAGAATTGAAACGTGGATGATCGGGAAGGTACACATATATGAGTATATGTTTATATATATATTTATTTTTTTTGAAATTCAATTTTTACTCTATTAATATATATTGCACAGATTCACACCGCTGAAATCACTCTCGAGATGCGGTTTTCTAGTGCTTGGGACGCTGTTCTGACAAGCGGTTGCATTCGAGCTTCATTCAATGATATCAAAGTAGCCTTCTGTGTAATGCCTAAAGAGGTTAGTTATTTTTATGCGTCTATTTTTACCTACAGTTGAATGATATGGTCTTACAGCGTAAGTTTTCTGTGACAATGATTAAAAATGACGTTGAAAGGTTTCTTGAATGTGTTAAACCTCGACTTGAGAACTGGGAATTTGAGATAATATTAGTCAAGAATATTCAACAAGAGGAACTGAAATTGTTTGCTAATTTCTTGTCTGGAAAATATTTGCCTTTCCTCGTCTTCAGTTTTCCATCACCAATAAACGTCGACTTGTAAGGATTCAATTATCTCTAATTATTATTATTATTATATTATTATAATATTATCATTATACTATTTTTTTAAATTAATATCATGTTGCTTATCAATAACTCTTTTAGTAATCCGTACCTCGACATGGTAAAAATCGTCAACCCAGAAATTGTTCGATGCATTCTCACTCACATATTCTGCTTGAAAAGTGATTCGAAGCAAAACGAGTGTCTCCTTTATTCAGATTTAATTTCAGAATCTAACGAATTTTTGGGGAAACTCGTAAAAATGGCGAAGTTTGCATTCATTTCTGTAGATCAAATAATTAATCTTCCTCCTTGTTTTAATATTTCGTTATTCATTCGAGAAATTATTATTAATGGAGGCTCCAAATTTAACTTCACCTTATATAATTCCGATATTACTATAAGTCTCACAGAAGCCGAAAAAATGGTCGAGGTACGAGATATAGAAAAATTTTCTCGCTAATGTGTACTTATTGCAGTTCTTGCATGGAACGGACGGTAAAGTGATGTTGGATTTGTATTGTTCTGAAAATGTGCCTGAGGAAGTTACTATCGGATGCTACTCTCTGTCAGCAATGGCAATGAGGAAGGGATACAAGCTGCTTATCCATCATCTTGCATTCTTGTTTTGAAAATTAACTACAAAAGCTCCATCAAGTATTCTATTCATTGCTTGGGGAGAATTTCACGAGCGTATATTTTTCTGACAAGATGGATTCTGTTTTTGTGTTAAATCATTTGTGAATTATCCTTTAAAATGCTATGGGCTTCTTTTTTAACCTTTATTCGATGATTTGCTCGTACGATCCAATACTGTATATCATCTTTTTTTGATTCTTTTCATAGACCAAAAATAATGAGTGGAATGAAATAGTGAAATACAAGAAACATATGAATGTATCATAATCTATCCTAAAGTAAATACACTCTCAACTTCGTTTCTGCTTATTTTGTTGATGAATATTTGTTAGACGCTTTCAATTTTTGACGCTTCGATAATCATTATCACTCCAGTGGCCCACCGACAAGCAGATTGTGATGAGATGGAAAACTGAAGAGGTTGATTTGTTTTTTTATCATTATTCTCTTCAGAATATTAGAGGATTACGCGTTCTAGAAACTTTTTTGCAAAACTGAGTAAGCAAGAGTTCAAAAATAGGGTAAAATGTTTTGGGTTTTCATTTCACCTTTGCGAAGGGAAATTCGAAATGAAAATAATGACCTACCAAACGCCAGCAATCCGAGTACAATGAAGAAGACCACTGCGCCTGTTGAATCGATATTGTTCTCTCCGGCAGTAACTGAAAAAAATCATATTGATTATGTAATTTGTGGTTGTGAAATAAAAATAGTGAAAAAAATATTTAGAAAATGACGAACCTATGAGCTTGACCGCTCCCGTGAGCGAGATGAGGAGAAGAATCACGGCAAAGATCTGTTTTTTTCTTAATTTTAAGACCTTTTTATGCTCGCCAGTTAATGAAAATCGAAGAAAATACATTTATTTCATGAATGAAATCTCTCCTCACATTAACCGCAATCGAGATGGGCCAGAAGATGAAGGAGCACTGCGCTGTGAGGGCGAGCAGAAGCAGCGCTAGGGCTGACTACTGCAATTATCGTGCGTTTCAAATGCTCAGCAAACTCAATGTGCTGATTAGCGTATTGATTGTCTGGGAGAGAGAGGAAGGGAAGAGGTACGGGGGAAGAGAGCAGGTAGTTCACTAGCCTCCTCCCGGCCTCTTCCTAACTCCGCCCATCGAACGGTAGTCAAAGGTCAACTACGAGTGGTACGGAAAATCTCACGATATAATATTATATTTTTTCAATCTTTATTTTGTGATTTGGAATGTTGTGTACGATGACGCTATTTTTTTCCTTTTTTTGAATACTTTTTATAGGATTTCGAATACAAAGTTTGTATACGTACAGAACAAAAAAAGTTTTGGAATACTTGATCAATCAAGCAATTCACGAATAATATGCTCACTCTGAGAAACGGTGTTGATTCACCGACCAACTGCACAATGAGATTGACTGTATCGAAGAAAATAATGAAACTCGCAAAAGTGCAAAAGCAGGCCTGAAATAATGACTTCGAAAACAGCCAACAAACAAAAGTTACCAACTCAGCCAATCTGCACATTACAAATGATAGGAAGAGGGGAAGGTGGAACGAAATGCGAATTTAAAAAAAGAATGCGTCAGTATCGTCAGGAAAGAATTGACGAGAAGCGATGAGTGTGCCGCCCTTTATACTAGAATTGGTTCGAAATTAGGGAGGAATTAGCTTCTTTCCTGCGCCAGTGTCTGCCCACGAATTAGTTTCAAATGCATTTCAGAACGATTTATTCAACTATCATCGGAATAATAACGAGTCAGGTGGATTCTATTTGTCGATTCTTATATTGCACGGACACTAAAGTGACATTGAATTTGTATTGTTCTGAAAATGTGCCTAAAGGTCGAGGGGATTGTCGTCCTGCTCTTGGCGAACATTAACCGATGGTGAGTGCACTCTGGTTAGAATCACATCGTCGTCCATACTCATTATTAAGTGGAACCTCTCCAGAATCATGTCCTTAATGGGTTGTTGTTTTTTTTTGATCGGGAAATCAACAGTATTACCTCCGCTTCCGCACGTCTGCCAATGAGGGTCAATCGCAGGAGCTCGGCAGGGTAGGGCCTGGTCAGCTGAGCAAGGGATTATTATTGATAATTGTGAAAGAAATACGATCAATAAGAACCATCTTTCACTACTCGTTCCTCCGATTCCTCCGATTTTTCAGCATGAATTCTTTGAATGGATAAATAATAACTTTTTTTTTAGATTCGCCCAGTTCTGTAGAAAGTTTGATGCTGACTCACGTTGAATTCGGAGCCCGATGGAACGTGAATGCGTCGAATGACGTGTTTGTCGTCGGATGGCGTGCACGATATACGTTTTTTCTAAAATAAAATAATACGAGATGTGACCCCAGCTTAATATATTAATACATCTTTCAAAAAAATGCGCCTAAATTGACCTCTTGGACTCGCTCCACGCTTCGACAGTGATTGACGAAGGTCGGTAATGGAACGGTGACTGATTTCCACTGCAAAATTAGTTTGATAATATTACGTATCCACTCTAGAGTTTGAAATACGGGTCGTCGTCTCTTCATTTTACACACTCTCTCTCGCCCTCTGACAGGTGAGAGAGCGCGTGGAATGAAGAGACGATGACCCGTATTTCGAGCTCTAATCCACTCAGAAGTAGAAAACTGAATACTTCTCGATCGTCTCCCCGAATTTGAAATTGTAGTACGGCTTCGTCAACATCGAATTGATCTGCAAGATCGTAAGATTTGAAGTCAACGAGAACAAAAATGGAGAGCGAGACAATGACCTTCACGTTTCGAAAAGGAGAAGACTAATTGACGGATTTAAATATTCATTAGTATCCAATACAATAACGAAATGTGAACCGACATTGTATGACGAACGTAAAATGGATCAGAGTATTATTCGAGCTCTGCAGATACTGAAAATAACAAATTTTTTTATGTATTTTTTTCTTTGGATGTATTTTCTCTGTATTTATATTTTCAAAGCCAGCGTTTTACAATACAAATGACAGTTTTGGCTGAAAAACCCAAAAAAAAAGAATCATTGAAAAAAAAACGTTATGCTGTTCGTCGATTTTCGATGCGTGGACAGCAAACACTCGGATAGGCATGGAATAGCCTGAAATAAATATGCATCATATCGTGCGTTTCAAATGCTCAGCAAACTCAATGTGCTGGTTAGCGTATTGATTGTCTGGGAGAGAGAGGAAGGGAAGCGGTAGGGGGGAGGAGAGCAGGTAGATCACTAGCCTCCTCCCGGCCTCTTCCTAACTTCGCCCTTCGAACGGTAGTCAAAGGTCAACTACGAGTGGAACGGAAATTAATTTCACGATACAATAATTTATCAAAGATGAACAGATCAGTGCGTGTGTTTAGTCATTTGCCTGAGAACATTCCACACGTTTAACCGGCGAGAGAAATGTGGGCTCGAGAGACTCTTTCGAAAATCACCAGTGCACTAACCGCGATCCATCACATGAATGCTCGTGAAGCCGTGGTTCTCGCCAACTTCTCCACTGGGCCGGCAAGTGGAGGTGGAGAAAAGCAGCAGCAGAATGATGAGAGATGATTGCATCTCTAGATGGCGATAAATTAGTGCGAGTTAGCGACAATTCTTTATCAAGCTGCGGTTGAAATCATGAATAGTCTTAATGCAACTTTTCAGTCCGTTGAAGATGTTAGCAGTTTTATATATGCGCTGGGCGTCTTGTATAAACGATGGAGTACGCGGTAAAGAGAGACCCAGGCATAACAATGCCGACTAGACATATTCGAGAGATACGAGGACGAGATGGTTTGAAGCACTCATCGAATGCTCTCTCGAAACCCAATGAATTATCTCCGGTAAGAGAGAGCGAAGGAGCGTGTGTGAAATTGAGAGTCTTATAGAGATTATGCAATTGATAAGAAATGTTCGGTTTTGATGCAGGATTGTGTGCTAACGGATTAAGGAATGCTGGAAAATATTCGTCACAGGGGAGAATATTGAAAAAAATATTTGCAAGTAATTTAGCCCTTCCTCGTCAATATTTTCATGTGCATCATCCTTTTGACCATGCTCAATAGTCGGTTAAATTTTTTCAGAGCCGATTTTTTCTCGTTCTTTGATCAATTAATTTCATGTTTAAATTAAATTTAACTCGATCGTTTAGTTTACACAATTATTTGTGTTTTCATCAATTGTTTGAGAAATTTAACCTGTGTATGCCCTTTGCCGGTGCGACAAGCCACGTCGGGTAGGCAAGCGCGACATGTCGCTTGCAATTCTTCCGGACGTAACGAGCCACAGACAGGTCACTGATAAGAAATAACATGCGTTGAAACTCCTTCATTGTGCCTACTCTCCTGTTTATCAGAGACAGTTGGAGAGCAGACATAGAGACTATTCACATTGGTAAGCACTGGAGATAAGAGGCGCCGAAGAGATTAGAATGAAGCGGCCCCATCTTTGTCACGATTTTTGAATCTAATAGCCAACAGTTTGAGATTTTTGCGAAATGATCATGATTGTATGATCTAACACTGTTATCGTGCGTTTCAAATGCTCAGCAAACTCAATGTGCTGGTTAGTGCATTGATTGTCTGGGAAAGAGAAGAAGGGAAGAGGTAGGGGGGAGGAGAGCAGGTAGATCACTAGCCTCCTCCCGGCCTCTTCCTAACTCCGCCCATCGAACGGTAGTCAAAGGTCAACTACGAGTGGAACGGAAAATAATTTCACGATAATACATCGTTTATAGACGTGCTCATCATCGAGAACATCATAATGAACATGATGACGCTTCAATTGGCGGGAAATTTGAATGCTCACTTTCCTATGCATCCAATTTTGTCACATTCTAGGCTAGGGCTGTATCCGATGTCTGGTAATCAAGTTAAACTCTCTACAATTCCTCTCGATATCGATCGACTAATCCTGCAGATTGATGATGGTGCTTCAGCAAGGAATCTGAAAATGGTGAGGTCGATTCGTCTCCAAAACCCGTTCTTGATCCATTTTGTATTTTTTTACGACAAATAGAATTTGTTGCTTTGGAAAAAATACCATACAGATATCGCGATCGTGGCATTTGCTCGCAAACGAGTATCTCGACAACCATCCTCATGTAGAATGGCTCCAACTTGATGCAACGTTCAAGCAAGAGCTATCTGTTGGAATCAAATTACTCCCAGTCCATTTCAAACACTTTGAGAAGATATTGCAAAATTTTACTCGGCGCGCAACAGATGAGGTATTATTATTGTACATCAAACTGTAATTTCTCCTTTTTTTAGAAGCAATTAGTTTTCCTTTCAAACGATCCGATGTGGACCCAATCACGAGGCTCGGTTCAACTGTCATTGAAAGCTCTCGAAGAAATTGGCGCATCGACCATCTTATTCTTAAAGGATTTAAAGAATTTACGCTGCAAACAGTTCAAGACCAGATGAAAATGATCAAAATTCGCAAGCTGGAAGTAACGACAAACCAGCGAGAATGCTGGTATGACTAACACTTGTTATTATTATTATTAAGATACTATTTTTAATATTATTATTATGACTTATTATTATATGATGAATCACTAAAATCTATTCATTCAGGGTTCCGGTTCACCAGTTGATCAAAATGGCAAGATTACATCGCATCGAAGAGATTGGAATTTACATCGATCTGGGAAGGGGACGGCACTTGAGTGAGTATCTAATAATTAATATTTCAGAAATCGATATTTTCGCATGTAATCACTATTTCCAGTCTCCTCTCTGAAAAATATTTTCGAATTCGTTCCGGTCATTCACTTGCGAAATCCCTGTCTCCCTCACAGCCCCTCACAGTGCAAGATCAGAGAAGTGTTTGGCATTTCGGAATTGGATTGGACGCAATTTGCGAATTCAATTATTCGAAAATCTTCGGGAAGAAAATTCTCGATCGTGATCGAGTGCAGTTGTTCTACACTCAAGAAAACGTGCGAATCGACAAATTCGGAAATTGGTTGATAAACTGAAATTTTTTTCCATTCACTTTCGATACACGTTACGATATGATTCTATTTTATTTATTTTGAAGGGGCGTCGCTTGCACATTTATCCCGCGTACATTTGAACCTACCTGTTCCTCATCAAAGTTATCACAAGATTCCCGTATTATTCTGCGCCAATCAACACGCTTTCGAATTATGAAACCCAGTGAAGCCATTCTAACCCATCCTTTTCATGATATTCTTCAAATTCTTACTCTTTCTCTTGCTAATTAACTGTTTTATTAGAAAATTAGCATGCAGTAATCTCCTTATCGAAGAATGAAGCCCAGTGAAGACATCCTAACCCTCGGTTCACTTCCTCCCGACATTATTCGCCGTATTTTCGCCATCGACCATGACGCATTGCTTCCCGTTGTCTTCTGGGTAAGATAATCACGAAAGTAACACTTGAGATTTTTGTGGACGATCCCAGCAATTTTTTTTTGAGAAATTGTGGTAGCACAGCGATAAACAGTAAAAGCAACACCTCGGTTAAATTCGTATACCCATTCACATGCTGCTGGAAAAAAACGATGTGGCTAAACTTCCATGATATCACTGAAACACACTTGTTAAGATCTCGCCAATCTGGAGGAATGTTGTGTTGTGTTGTGGAGCTTGTACATTTTTTGGCTCTGTACGGAAACGGGGGTCCCATCAGAAAACGGGGGTCCCATCAGAAAACGGGGGTCCCATCAGAAAACGGGGGTCCCATCAGAAAACAGGGGTCCCATCGGGTCCCATCAGAAAACGAGGGTCCCATCGGGTCCCATCAGAAAACGGGGGTCCCTTAATTTAATTTTTATTTTTCCTTGCTAATTTCAGTTATCACATCACTAAAGCGCTTTTAGACGTATTTTTCGCCTCACTTTCGTAAAGAATATTTTCAAATGTAATATGTCCATTTCATTGAATAATATATTTGTATGAAGATGCAAATCAATTAAAGTGTACATACGAAGAGAAATATCAAAATATATAATAATGGCGAATTTAAATAATCATTACTGAATTGTAGAGGAGCAAAAGAAGAAGAGAGAATACAGAAAATAGAAAGATAAAGTGATTATTGGATTGAGTGATTAATAATAAGCTGGGTTGAGAATAAGCGATCCTTTTTTCCCTAGCGTGGTTTGGGTCGTGGACGAGGTTTCGTCTTTGGAGGAGACCTTGGGAGTTTGGGAGTAGAGGCTGGCTTGGGAGGGTTGTTCTTAGGTCTGATAGGCGAATTGGTAGATGCCTTGGTAATGGTTCGGATGGAAGATTTTGTACTTGATTTCGTTATGGGCTTCGTAGTCGGCTTAGTAGCGGATTTCGTAGGGGGTCTCGTAGTTGACTTGGTAGCAGCTTTGGTAGTCGGCTTGGTAGCGGCTTTCGTGGGGGGTTTTGTACTTGACAGTGGGCTTGGGAGTAGTGATTACGGTCGAAGCTCCACCGCGTTTCGGTCTGGTTACCGCAGTTGAAGCAGAATCCGGCTTGACGGTTTTACTGGTCGCGCGCGGAGAGGTAATAGTAGGCGGAGAGGTAATAGTTGCCAGTCGACTTAAAAAATATATTTGTTGGGACCCGGTGGGACCCCCGTTTTCTGATGGGACCCCCGTATTTTTTTGGGACCCCCGTTTTCTAATGGGACCCGATGGGACCCCCGTTTTCTGATGGGACCCGATGGGACCCCCGTTTTCTGATGGGACCCGATGGGACCCCCGTTTTCTGATGGGACCCCCGTTTTCTGATGGGACCCCCGTTTCCGTACAGAGCCCATTTTTTACTAGTATCGTAATGTTATTTTAACTGGTAACAGAACTATGGAATAAAGCCCTTTTTTACTAATTACTATTACAGATTCCTCGATACATTGGCGGTTTAAATCATGGTTCGGAGGAAGATTATCGCAATTTTCTGCGCCTCATTTCTTTGCATGTTTGGCAAGCTGGCGGAATGCATTTGCTCGTGTTGGAATATTTTTGCAATTATGATCTGCATTATATTCGCGAGAGGCTGAGAGACATCCGAATAAAAAAAAAAGGAAAATTGTGTTTGATCACGATATGAATATCCGGTAAGAATCGATGACCTTCCTGTTTTACTTTGACACCGGAATCAAACTATCAAACATATTCTTGTCCTATGCACTCCCACTGAACTTTCTGCACATACTCGTCAGATTTTTCGTAAAGAATATTCTCGAAATGGTCAAAATACATTCCATCGATGAACTCGAAATTTGCTGGAGCAATTATACTGGACGAATGGTCGGAAGGACCGAATTGTGTGAGATCTAAACGATCTGCGAAATAACGAATTGTTGAATAATTGCAGATAATCTCATTATGGCAATTTCTCAATCGGTTCCAATTCTGTCGATGAAGGGAAGCTGCCCTCGAAACAAAGTTCACAGTATACAATCGATCTTTGATCTTACCAAGGAAATGTGGGCCCAGATTGAGAATACGATTGAGCGTGAGGACAGTGTATGCTCGATCAAACTGGGGTGCGATTGTGGAAAATTTAGTGTTATTTGTGTTTCGTCTCAACTGAAGTTCAAGAGATTGTTTTAAACAAAAGGGATAATCATATTTTTTATTTCATTCATTGCTCCTTCTTCGATTGTTTTGCTTTTCGATGTTTTCTGACTATTATTTCTCTAATTATTAGCATTTTTCCCATTTAATCACCAATAAATGGCTACCACAATGTTGCGATCTCTCTCCATAGCTTCTTGATCATCTCTGGAGTCCGAATGTACTATTTCTGACAAGAAGAATTGCCGCTCATTCCTCGTCTCGTCATGTTGCACACGCTCTCTCCCGCTCGGTCGACTAGAGAGTGTGCAAAATGAAGAGACGACGGTGCCATTTCTCGACCACTGCTCACCACCCACATGATTCACGGCCTTTACGGCACCCGTTCCGTCTCTCCTCTTTCCTTCCGCATCATTCGTACTAGCGACCTTCCCCAAAATATTCGACTTCTGTCTTTTTTTTGCAAATTAAAAATAAATAAATAAATATATAATTTTGCAATGTGAGAATTTCTTCTGGTACGGATCATCTCTGCATATAAAATTTTGTAATTTCATGTAAATAGACAAATCGCCTCTGGCATAGCTTAGATATCTAATCTCAATTACCCCCTCTGGGTCTGATTAGATGATCTGAATAGATCTGAATACACGCCACGCAGCAATCAGCGCCGCCCACTTCTCGCACCTTCCCTAATCCGCCTCACTTCTTAACCACTTCATTCATCAGTCATCCTCCACCGCGTCCTCCTCCTCCTTTCTCATGCCATCTTCTCCTATTTTTTGCTACAGTAGTGCTCGTCAAATAATGATTGTCACCCCTTCCCTCAGTATTTCAACATGGTCCACTCCTCATACTTCATATTCTATTCTCACTCATTCTACCGCCACATTTGTGAATTAATTCTGTACGCATTATAAAAATATTAGAATCATCAGTAATTCGACATGGTCGTCCTCCCACTCCTCCTGCTCCTTCCTCTCGCCGCCTCCATCAACTTGGAAGACTGTCGTTTGTGCCCACCCTCGATGCAGTGTGTGACTGAATCGAAGCTGTATGTGACGTGAGTTTTTTTTAATTTTTTTTTAGCGAAAACGAACATTTCCTCGAACTATTCCTGCATTAGCATCTACCGAGAATCCTGTGGTGTCCACCCTAATATGACGAACCTTTGAGCCAGCCGCCTTTGAAATCGTGAAGCAACCACGTAAATAATAGAGGGAAATTCTCACTACTTGGGTTCCTTATAATTGGCAACGATCAAGAGGCCATCCCAGAGTTCGCTGGCGTGATGAAATCGATTATCGGATAAGACTTGTGGTCTATCCCACCGGAAGAATATCGTGCTAGAAGAGATCAGCATGCTTTCTAACATCCCACCTGCATGATACTGATAAAGATTCTATTCTATTCTATTCTAAAGTCTACGGCAAAAATAACAGCCCTAAAAGTGTCAAGTATTGCATTCCAGGTGCAAGTGCGACACCCAATCCGAGAAGACGTCCACAATAAAACTGCCCATTCCCACGAACGACGAGCTGCTGACGAGTCTCACCGAGCTGCACGCCTTCCTCAACAAGACCTTCGTCATTACCGGTAGGTGACCTCGAAAACGATGCCTGTTGTGTGCTCGTGTCCTGCAAACTCGAAAATCCATCTTTGAGCGAGAGATACGAGCCTGGATTCTGAGGGGCCAAACATCTTAGCTGATTACTTAATCTTGGATACAATACTGAAAATTCTGAGAATTGACACCGTAGTCTGTCCAATAAGCATGCTTGAATATGCCTAACCTTGAGTTATAAGACGGTCCGCCAAAGAACGTCGGAATCCGGAGGGGATGTGGCACAGTAGCTCAAAATGGTCCCCGGGGGTTCATGCAATGTAGTTATACTCCACACGCGAAAAATTTGACCCAAATGTTGATCTTTGATCTCTTTGAATTCCGATTTTGCAGACCGGGACTTCACGACGAGCTGGAACGAGACGGCCACGAGTGACTTCGAGATCGACATCGGGGAGTGCTACACGCACACTTTCTACGATTCGAGAAGCACGCACAAGCGGGTGTGGCACTTGACCAAGGTGTTCAAGGATTACGAGGTAATTTGCGAAACTTGATCACGATCTTACTGGCCCCGTTCCCCCCCCTTTTGTCCTAGTGCGCAGTTGTTATAAAAATAGGTGTCGGGATATTCTTATCTTTTTTTACCATGGAATTTAAAAAAAACAATAATAAGAGCCAGAAGGTAGACTTTCACTAGATATAAACGATCAGAGCTAAAGGCACAAGCTTTCAAGGTTTGGGAGATTTCTCAAATCTGAAAAATGAGCAAAAACCATGCACTTCACGTCTGAAAATTAGCATGATTCGAAAATAGTGAATGTACGATTGTAGTACTCGCTCGCCCATCGCTTCTCCTCCATCGTTTTCATCTTCTGCATTGCTGCACTGATCGTGCTGATCTTTGTGATCGCATACGTGCTGTACAAGAGGCATATGGAGAACAAGGTAATAGATAGACACTTTCACAATTCACCCACAGAGTATGGACGACAGATGCATTTTGTCGATGTCGATTTACTTCAGGCTATATATTAGTATCAATACAACATTCCAGACCCGTGTCGCAGCCTCCTCTTCCTCGTCTTCCGACGCCGTCGCCTACAATGGAGCTGCGGAAGGTGACAAGGACGCTCTGCCAGCTGTCTCCTTCGCAAATCCCACCTTTGATCTCTGAATGATCTTTGGTCTTTGATCTATGATCTCTGAAGTCTTCGTATCCTATCAAATCTCACCGAACGAGTACCTCATCATTCGTGTTATACATCTATTTTGCGTGATTGATAAAGTATTTTTTGCTATCAAAAGACGCTGCCCTGTTTGAAATGTGACAGAGAATCCTTGCCAGTGGGTAAGTCTCAATCTGGTCACATTTCCCGCTGAGAGACTTTACAGCTAGAGGGTCTCTGATCATTACAATTGATCGTAAATGAACAGATCTGCGTGCTATCTAGATACCGTGAAATGAAGGGACTGGGAATATGCCTGTAACCTAAGTGTGAAGAGGCTACTCGGCAGTATTCCCACATTCTTTCATAATTATTTTTCAATATTGTGCGATCGGTCAGAATCAACATTGTCAGAATCCTATAATATCCATGTAAACTAGGAGATCCGTTCTCAGCCTTTCGGTTTCTCCCTAATCACCCTAAACCGTGAGATCGGAGGGGTCCCTCCTAAATTTTTCGCCTCCAACTTCCAATATTCCGTGATCATTCACAGTTCATTTCCATCTGTCAGGCATGTTGCTCTCTCTTCGTCTTATTGTTCCCCTTCTCCTTCTCCCGATAGCTTCTTCGCTGCTCGTTTCCCACTGCGATCGATGTCCTCCTTCGATGAAATGCGTGAGCGAGTCGGCAAGAATAAAAAGGTATGTCCATTTCGCTAATTTATTTCATGCTTTGTTGTTTATTTTTCAATATTTACTCTTTCTTTTTTCAATATTGACTCTAACAGCTGGCCTTACCTACCAGTGGAGCGTTGTCTTACGACGTAAAATCGCTTGACGTGGATACACCTTTACCTATTGACTCTTTCTAATCATTTATCAGTGAACTCAATAAAAAAATCAATTATTTGTCTATTTTGCATGGTGCCTTAGAAGGTTATAAAAGAATTTCCGGGCAGGTTTTCCATTTCAAATTCAACCACTTTCAGATGCGAGTGCACCGAGGGTTGGTTCACGAAGAGCGTCCTTGTCGAGGCGCTCGTTGATCTCTCTCCTGCCGAATTCATCTCTTCCCGAGGGCAACTGCTCGAGGAACTGTCCGCCTTCGTCAACAAAACAGTGACAGTGTACTACCAGGCCGGGCATGGTATGTTGCATAATTTTGTATTCTTCAAAATTTTCGACATTCAAAAATCAAAATATAATGAGCGAGTCGCAGACATTTTTATAAATGAGTGTCATTTTCAATAATCTGAAAATTAAGTGAAATCATTTTTTTAGACCGCATCTTCACCCTGGACCAGGGCTGGAATCGCGTGCCCGTCCTCAATTCCACCTTGAGTAAGAGCAATGCGACCTTTGTGGATGTCGATTTCTTCCTGGAGCTGGCAGAGTGTCATCAATCCTACTACGATTTGGACCGATACACGAAGAAAGTGCGATTTTTTGTGAGACGGTTTGCGGAAGCGAAGGTGAGTATATATTTCTACCTTACTATCAACCCATAATTTTTGGCACTCTTTCCGCAGCCCATTGGTCATGTGCTTTTGATAAAAAGATCAAATATGGCCAGTATTTCATCAATTTGTTTGTACAGTCGACTGACAAAATATATTTTCAGAAGCTGAACGACTCGCTCACCACGACCACCACTCCATCGCCTTCCCCACCGGCCGCAGCGCTTCCCGACTTTGCTCCGATCACCTTCAAAGCCTTTCGAAATCCGGTTTCTATTGCCATGATTGCTTTCGTTGCTGCCCTCCTAGTCCTACTTGTCATCTCAGTAATATGTTGTGTGTGCATGAAGAAGTCGGCTAAGAAAAGAACTCATTATGTGGAAGACCTGGAGGAGTCACTCGTGCTTCCGACCATTAGTCGATCTGTTAGTCAATCTGTTAGGAAATCAGAGTATGGATGGAGCTTGGATGTTTGAAGTGTTTCAGAATCCACATAATTATATTCCGGCACTTCTTCGGTTTTTTGGCCCAGCCTTTTCTCGCAGAGTATCCTCTCCCTACAATTCTCATTCTCCACTCTCTCCACATTCGGAGCGGTTGTTGACTGGACCAAAAACCGAAGAAGCTCCTATATTCCCAGTGAGATTATTTGTCATTTATTTGAAAGATTTGGAATCTGAAACTAATAATAATATCTTCGTTTGAATTAATTAATCTGTTGTGATAAAACACTATGAAAAGAATTGTGTTAACGTTTTTATGGCGCAGTTCACAAATGATTCATTGAGAGAGAGAGCGCGATTCAAGGTCAGCTTTCCTTGATAGAACGGCTCTTTCCCTGGTCATGTGACAATAATTAATTGCACTTTTGCGCTAAAATGACTCTTTATCTTATTTCAATTTCTCGAAAGAGTTTTCAAGCGAAATTCGGTTTCGAGTTCTCGCTCGCTATCTCTTTACACTAAGTGATGGATTGAACGTTCCACTCTCGTTTCGCTCTTTCTTTCTCACCCACAGATTTTGCTAGCGCACTTTCATCACTATGATGTGCTATCTCGAGTTGGCTATCCGGTTTCTTCTCAATATCACCCAGTTCAACTTCAATTACGTCTTCCTAGATCTAAGTTGGCCATGATTTACAGTTTGCCGTTCTTTCCGATACTTTGAGCACTTTTCAGTTTTCGAGTAATTTCGGCTTTTGGCGCTTCACCTCTTATCTTTTTGCTAAGAATTATCACAGAAGATGGACATGGATTGCTTCATGATGTCTATGAGGCGAGGTTTCGATGTCATTCCCATCCATGCGTACATTGATGTCGTTATCTGCATGGCTCTCATCGGATACATTCTGAGGAATGAGTGGCTGAGGACTAACTATACGGTATGTTATTATTACCATTCATCACTTACTGAGAAGTAAAATTCGAATTACGGACCGGTCTTTTCATTCGCACACTCTCTCGCCACTCAAATTGCGAGCGAGCTCCCGAAAAGAGCTTGATCGACGTGATTTCCCACTTCACAATTCCGCCTAATAAAGAACGCTTCAGAATTTTGCCATCATCATGCTCGCTCGGGCCTATATTGCGGCAGGAACGATCTTGTTCGACAATTTCGATCGCGGCTTTTACTGCACGGTATTCATTTATAAATGTCTCATAGAGTTCATAAATGACTCATAGAGCAAAAAAACTACAAAAGGTCATAGTCTATAACTCATAGAGCAAAAAATTTTTATTGTGCCCTACTTGAACTAGTTTTTCGCTGAATTTGCGTGTGATTTCGGTCGATAGTGATTCAAAGTGTTTGTTAATGGGATGAAAGCAAGGGATCACGTAGGCCCCGCCGTACCCGGGCTTACCTGTGTACCCCACCAGGCGTGGTTATCTCATGACAACTGTAAAATCGCCTTGATTGTGGAAGCAACTTTACCTTTTTTAAAACTTTTTATTTGAAGACATGGCCGCTCATAATCCGATTAATCGTCCATTCGTCATTTGTGTGCATGGGAGCACTGCAAGCGATCGTATTGGTGAATATTTAACAATTTATTCAAATTAATTTTTATTATTATTGAAAACTTTCCTTTTTTGTAATCATACTCCCTTCTACTGAAAAAAGTGTGAGGAATGAAGAGAACGCACCGCATATTCAAGATTTGTTGCAGGCGTTAATCCTCCGATACTACGAATTCACTAATCGCCAGTTAGGCAAGTGGATCCCTGTTGTGGTTCCGGTTGCATTTTCCGTAATTCCAGTGAGTCAAATGATTCGGTTGCCAGCGTGCCGTTTTATGGACATAAAGAAAGGTCATTGTCATTATTTTTGAAATAGTCGTCTATATTTCAGGTCGTCAGCGCGATTGTGTACCTGCCAGGCCCATGGATTACGGTCGGGGAATATCTTTTAAAAAATTTATTATTGTGACTATTTCAGATCTCGGAACATATCCGTTGCATAACTGGTTTGCTCAGCATAGCTATCGCTACTTTCTCCATCATGAAAGGTTGAAATTTTATGATAACATTGAAATGATGTATATTTGCTCAGGCCAGAAACTCTCATCCTTCACCATCACGGGAAACACATTTCCATTACTTGTCATTATTCATGAAGTGTTTTACGTTCCGGGAGAGTACATAAAGTGGATGCCGTGTAAGAATAACGCTTTATGTTAAATTTTGAGTCAAATGTGTTTTTGCCATTATCCTAGGTACACGTGACCAAGTACCAAAATAACAGATCATTGCATATCAATATTGCAGTTAGCAACCCCACCCTGCACGTCTTCTCACAGGAAATCGATGGCTTTGGCTTGTGGATCACGATAGCTGTCGCTGCCGTACTATTTCATCGCGAATTGAAGTCTCGATCAACTGCCGTTCCACTCGCTTTCGATAATGTGTCGTTTATTGCTTAGTTTTTTTATTGCTTAATAAATTATTGTTTTAATAAATTGCAATCCGATCAATGTATACGATTACATGATGAACGTGATTCTACGCTTTTAGCTCTGCTGAATCGAAATTCGAATCGCAGTTCGCATTCTGATTCTCGAACGATCGTAAACTTCTTCTCTTCTCCCAGACGAGAGCAAAGATGTACAGTGGGCCAGTAACAAAGAAAATGTAGTCATCGACATAATTGATTAGATAGTACGCTCCAGTCTTGCCGAATTCGACTGAAAATATTCGCTTTTCTGAATAAAATACAGATTTAACCCACAAGCGAATAAATGTTTGGCAATTTCCGTTACAGAGTGCATAAATTCATTCACAGCAATGAGACATGGGAAAGCGTTGTTCACTTGGCCTGAAGATATATTTTGTTGAGAAATCACTTGCCTAAATCACCTGTTCGAGTAAGATAAACTGCGATTGCAGTATTGAGTGTTACGCAGACACAAGCGATCGCATGTGCGACCTAAAAATATATAATTTATTCAGTAAATGTTTTTCAAAGAAGATCTACGTCATCGAATCCTTTTTTTTGCCTAATCTCCCTCAGTTAGGGAAACGAGAAAGAGTATCAATCTAAAATTGCGCTTACCCTCCACCAAAAGTGCGTTCGCCAGTATCGCAGGACATAGTGGATCGTCTGTGGAGGGATTTAATAAAAAATAAAAAAATAAATAAATAAAATAAAACGACTTGTCTAGACTGAAACTTACTGGAACTATGACGAGTAGAAGTGGGAAAATAACGGCGAAAATGAGCCCATTCAATTTAAACCGAGAACTGAGTAACTGGCGGAGGAGCATATGCTATAAAATGCCTAAAATTATCTCGAATAAAGAATAAGACTGGCCAAAATAACGTAGTGCTGAAGCATGGAAATGGCGAACCAGCTACTGATTATGAAGCTGAGATACATGGGCCGATTATCGTGCTGTGAAATATTTACGATTTCTGCGCAATAAATACACGAACAATACTAAGAAATAAACGAAGTAAAAACATTATCTTACACCGTAACAGGCCGCATACGGCACTGCATAATACGCAGCATACAAACAGGCCTCGATCAGACGGGCTAGAGCCAGAGGAAGGAGGTCCCACTGCAAATAAAAATTTCGAACATTCGACGAAAAATTTTTGTTGCGCTTTTTGTCAAAAAAGGGCCAAAAATAGTTACCTTGTACGCATTTCGCAAGAAGGAGCTGCGAATTATGTAGTGTATAATGAATATGCACATAGGAGCTGTTATTAATTCGTGATATGCCGCGTATCCACGACCTTTATTTACAGAAATTTAAATAATTAAAAAAAATACAGAAACCTTCATCAATCTGTTTCTGCACACACGCAGGATCAGGGTTGATAGTCATGGGAGAAGGTTGGAAGAAGGTCTACTGAGCGCTCCTCTTATTCTGTTCTACATTGGCGCTCCTACGCAATTGTAAACAGTCGGGGGAAGTGCTTCGGTTGAGTATATGCTAGTGACGATCTAAATAGTGCTCGAACTAAAATTGATCGTGATTTATCGAGCGAGGTTCGTTCACACGGATCCACGACTTTTCGGCTTTGTTACAGTAAAAAGGTCCCATGAAGATAAAAAGGTCCCGTAATATTCTAAGATAGGCCATGACGATAAAAAGGTCCCATGACGATAAAAAGGTCCCATGACGATAAAAAGGTCCCATGACGATAGAAAGGTCCCATGATGAATAATAGGGAACCCTGTGGGGAACCCTCATTCACTGCGCAGCTTCTTCTACATATATTCACTTTATTTATTACGATAAGACAATTGTGTCATATAATATCATATTAGACATTTGTTTCGTTCATGAGGAAATACAGAATCTTTGGAGAAGGGGCACATACTAGAGTTGGCGTTTTGATTCCGAAAGACCGCACCCTCTATCTAGTTGAGGGACGGAATGATTCTCAATCGACGCGCACTCTCATTTGCAACGAATGAAATGATTCCTTTATGATAATTTTGATAGCTGATGGCAATCAAAATCATCCGATCGTCGTCAAATTACGCAAGTATATTGTGCATAACACAATTAGCCTCGTCTCAAAATTTCAAGCAAATCGGACGATGTATGCCCGAGATATGGACATCGGAATCATTAATTCCCGGAATCATTGATTCTGAGATTCACCGATTCTCGGAATCAATGATTCCGAGAATGATGGGAATCATTGATTCCGGGAATCGGAATCAAAACGCCAACCCTAGCACATACAAAACTCCAGCACTCCTCATTTCGCTATGAGGGCTGGTGGGTCGAAAGATCTATGATAAATTATGAGAGCGGGAAGTTTTGCACATCACACCAATGTTTTGGAGGTATTCGACGATGATTCACTGAGTGGGTACGATGTAGAGGTTTGCTTGATGGGGACGGAAAATACATTTCAAGTATGAGTTCACTCGGGTTTTGACTAGACTAGACAAGAAATAACAGAAGTGATATTGATTAGGCAAAATGCGAGTGCACAACTAGTGGAGAGTAGCATTCGGTTTTCAGTGTAGTTGAATATCTACGAAGAATGAAGACACGGAAACGTCATCCTCTGATTTCGTGAAGCAATTGATGTGGAACTGAGGGGGGGGGGGGTGAATAATGAATGATGCCGCTGCTCCCCTTAGTCGGTGCAGGGTTGAGGTGTTTCCACCGTTGCCGATGAGGGCTGGTACTGAATTTGAATCTTTTTGGATTAAATATTGCTACTTTCACGCGTTCTCTTACTATTCATAGCAGTGACATTTTCCCGTTTCCGGTATTTCTAATGTTGCTAAAACTCCAAATTTCCCGCAAATGATTGCTTAATTTTCAAAGCTCCGACAAGGCGAAGAGTACGCATGGAGCACCAGAAATGAACTCTCAATTTCACTCACTCTCTCACAGAGCAGAGAGGCGAGAAAAACGCGCAAGTTGAGGAGAGACATGGCTACCTGTTTCGCCCTCCACGCCTTTGCAAGAGTGTCGAAGTGCTGATCTTGAATTACTGTCGGATGCTGGAAGGACCCCACCTTATTTCCGGCCGACATGCACCTTAAAAACGTTAAATTTAAAAAAATTAAATGAAAATCCGATTTTTTGTAGCTTGTCATGTCTAAAATGACTTCTCATTCGAAGTCAGCGTTTTGATCAAATGTGAACCGGATGAAAAAAAAGAAAAAAAACTAACGCTTTCTTCAGGCGTTTGCACAGCTTGAGGATCTCTACTCCGGCTGGGAGGGATATTATATTGTAGCCCGCGAACGTGTAAGAGACCAGGTACAACTGGCTCGCCAGTACGGACCAGGAAGCACGCTGCAATCGTCATTATTCTCATGAAGCAGAATGATTCGTCAAGATCACATCTTCAAATCAATTGGTATTTTGAAAGGCTTTTCCTCACGTGCGGTGCCACGGCGAGCTGCAGGATCGATCCAGAGAGCGAAACGAACGCATCTATCGATGCGACGGGGAGAAGGACGTTTAACACCTTGATGTTTTCCTCCAACTGAAAGATGATCTTTGATCTTTCGATGATGACTTTTGCAGATACTCTTCTTGGATTCTGCTCGATAGGGCAAAGACACTCTGCGAACCTGATATTTTTCGTTCACGAGTCCTCCCTTTTTTCTCGTCACTCTTCTCACAATTCGACTGACGAAGCCGGCAAGGAAACAGACCACGATCGTGCAACATTGGAGGCCGGCCATTGACCAAACCAGGATCTGCAAATACGGATTTTCATTCTAGCAAATGGGGTTTGAGTTATAGGTGCTACGATAAATGGGATAGATTCAAGCAATCATTGTAGAGCTGAGGACGTATCATTGAACTCGGCTCTTCAAGATTAAGATGAAAAATGTGAAGTTTCGAGTCATGTTCGTCGAATCGCCAATTGTTCCCCTCTCTTCCACCTTCTGCCCTCAGCAACTTGTCGAGTCGCATTGAGAGATCGTCCGTTAGTGACTCATACAACCAGGATCAGAGTGTTGTTAACGAGCTTAACGCTTCGGAGAATACCCGACCACTCGAGTGAGTCTCTTCACTCCGGGTATTCTGTCATCTCTCTGTCCGATGAGAAGGTGCGAAGAGTGATGAGACGGATTATCCATATTGATGCTTCAGATACTTCATACTTGAGAGATCTCGGAAGCGACGAATTTCGAAATAGAATTTCATGTCACAGCCATGAGTCACACAAATCTATCCCAGCTACCATAGCTTTGAGAGTATGAATAAATAAAATCCAATTACAGTACCCTCCTACTGTAATTATCGAACCGCTGCAGTAATTCTACCGTATCAGGCAGTCGAGTTACCGTACTCAACCCTCAAAAAAAAAAAACTCACTTGGTACTCTTGTTCGTTGTACGACGTCTTCAGATCCAGAGTGGCCACCTGAAGAAACACTCAAATTTGACAGTGCGGGTTACGGAAGCATTTCGAAATTCACAGATTAGAGATAATGCAAATGGAATAATGAGCCGTTCAAAATCATGTATAAAATAACTAACCTCAATCTTTGTGAATAGCATGTGCCCGTACTTGGAACCGATGAAGAAGGAGGAGAAGGTGGCGAAGAGAGACTACAATTTTGCACTTTTGAGCATCCTTTCGCTCTTTATCCACTCCAGTCAACAACTTACCAGGATGATGCAAAGCGCGTGAGTGCGCTTCGGAGCCGGATTATCATAGTATTGCTCCGGACGGAACGAGGCATAGAGACGCTCGAGGGAAGTTAGAAGCAGGATCAACGCTTTGGCAATGACAGCGGATACGTTGAGTCCTGTGCACGGAAATTTGATTGAGGTGCCTTCTGCTATTAGAGTGTCGTCTGGATGAAAAATTCGGTTCTGCGTGCTGCGTGTTCTCGCTCTTTCTCAAAACATTCGGTCACAATTGTGTCCCAGACACCTTTGTGTCCCATTCCAATCGCAAACCTAGATGCATGTCTCAACTTACCGCGCAGCGCCAGCACAATTCGGAAGTCAAGATTGTCACAGTGCAGGAGAGTGAGCCTGCAAGCAATTCTTCACGTAGAGGACAGCTATCCCCCCTCAAAAAATTGTTTTTTTCAGTAAATGAATGAACCTGGCGTATTCCGTGAAGTGGATGGCCCCATTGGCAACTCCAACGATCACATTCGCTGCATAGAAGTAGTGAAGGGCGATGGAGGTGTTGGTGTGACCGGACCAGGCGGTGCCCTGCAATATGGGACCATTCGTTCATTCATTCTTTATTTTATCCGTAAAAAGCATTGTGTCACATTAGTGATGTCAACTCAATACCCAATTTTCAGAGTCAATACCAATTAATTGTGTAATTGGTATTGGGTTGACCAATTAATTGACTTTTATTCCTCATTTTCTGAGGGGTTGAGCGGCCGCAAAATCAATTAATTGGGTATTGGAATTGGTTGAACAGCCCTATGTCACATGCCATCATTGTATTCGAATCGTTTGGGGATTGGCTGATCAGAGAGTCCAAAAAATCTGTAAAATCGCCTAAACTTGCACTTGTACCGCTTTCGTAACATCTGAAGTGAGGTTTCTTCTCTTTTTGAGTTTCATTTTCGCTTGTACTTCTGTGACTGGATGAAGAGTGCATTTTGAGTGGAGAGATGATACTCGACATTTCAAGTATTTTCCAAATTTTTCCGGACACCATAATTTCAAGGAGAAAGCTACTTACTCTGAACATGAGGTGTAAGATGTTCACGAGAGCTCCAGCTATTCCAAATGATCCCTGCAAATGGCGAATGTCAAGGGCTGTTTTTTGTTGTTTTTTTTTGTTGGATGGGCGCCATCATGTCGGAATGCTCCCTCGTTTCACTGACTTCACTGACTATTTTTTGCCGACAGTTTGTCGACAATCAGACCAGTGAGAATGAAGAATGAAGAGGCCCTACCCAGCCTAGTCAACATTTTTTCAAAAATATGTTTGCTCACAAACTTCTTCTCAAATGAACATCTTTGTGTTAGTTTTTATTGATCTGTGGATTGTTATCCCGCTGTACTTCGCATTATTCAGCGCTGTAAACGTCAGAACCGGCAGGAAATGCTCTCGAAAGCGAAGACACTCGAAGCAAAACCGCTCGCGCGACCGCGACGCGCGGAATTGATTGGGCTTCGCCACCTCCGTAGGATGCTACAAACTGAGTCAAGAGCTACAAAGCAGCCGAGTGCACTTTGAACACACTTTGCACTTGACGCTGCTGCCTCTAGTTTGGCCCAAAGACGTACAAAGTAAGAACAGAATACAAAACGCTGCTCGGTTATCAAAATTACTTGAGAGACTCGAGAGTTGGAACCGAAGAAGCATGGTAACAAGGGAAAGATGAAAAAAAAGACAAGAGCAAGAAAGCAAGAGCAAGAAGATGATACAAACTCAAATGATAAAAAAAAACAAAAAAAACAAAAAAAAAACCAACCTTGAAGACGATGATGCTCAGGTAGAGCGAGCTTGAAGCGAGCACGGATACTCCCTCACTGCAGCCCGGATGCTGCTGCAGTGGCTGCAGCGGCTGCACGGATGCTGCGCTGAGAGCAGCCGAGGCGGCAGCGCTGACGCTATCGAACATGCGGGCGGAGAGATCCATGAGTATCTATGAGAATCAAAATATCGCTCATGGAAGGACGATTATCCATGCACAAGTAAATGAGAATATGAAATTTTCAAAGGAAAAATATACAACGAGTTAGAGAAAGGTTTAGGCTGCGTGAAAAATGGGAGGAGATAAGATGAGGCATTCGGGATCTTCAGGACTCTTTTCCATCTCTATCACAATTCCCTCACTCTATCAATCACTGCAACTGGCAAAGGAGCATCAGTAATGGATAGAGTTTTAGTGATAAAAAGACAGCTAGACACTGTGCTACACAGAGAGATCTTCGAGAAAATGTCAAGAGGCTATCGAGGGAAGATTTCGAGTATGGAAGGAGCATTGAAACATGATAATTAGGTGAATCTGAATTTATTCTTGGAGATAGGAGGAAGTAAAATATGAGTGCAAGAATGACTAAGTGCAAAAAAGTGTGCAAAACATCATCAATAGTGATGAAGTTTAGTGAACCTCATTTTTCCTCTCGTGGTCCACTAGTCAACTTATCTGCGTCACTCCTACAAATGCATGTCACAACTTGCAGCTATAAAATTCTTCCCATCTCTCATCATGGGAGATTTCAACCTTCCCCACATTGATTGGCCCCATTCCAAACTCTTTCGTTCCTGCACTACTTGTAGTAACTTTATTGATTTCTGTGCTTCGCATGGCCTTACCCAACATGTTCTCTCTCCCACCCGTAAGGACAATATTCTTGATTTAGTTCTTTCTTCTGATTCACAATTGTTGTCTTCTCTATCTCTTTCTCCCGGTCTCGCTGATCATTACAATGTCAATTTCTCCGTGTCGGTTATCTCTGTATCTGATCAGAGTGATTCATCCTCTCGATGCTGGAGGAAGGGGAATTTCGCTAAGGCAAATTCGCTTTTCTCGGGGATCGATTGGATGACCGCTTTGGTCAACGGAGATACCACACAAAACATGTATAATAGATTCATTAGCATTGTCCAATCAATAATCGTAGAAACTATTCCCATTACACCTAATCACCCTGCTCATTCTGCTTACATTCGTAAGCTTCTTGGCATCCAATCTATTCTTCATTCAACCCAAGACCCCACTTATGAAACCTTCTCTAAGAAGGTTCGAATTGCTGTTAGACGCGAGGCTATTAGGAAGGAGGGCAAGCGAATTCTCACATCCAACGGAGGGTTATTCTCACACATGAGAAGCCTTTCCAAACAAAAAGCTGCCGTCTCTGCGCTTCGGCGTAGCGACGGCACTTTCGCTTCTTCTCCTTCTGATAAAGCTGAAGCCCTCTCTTCTCAATTCAATTCAGTTTTCACTGCCGATAATGGCATCACTCCTCAATTCCCCACTCGTACAAATGCCATTATTGATTCTATAGATATTGCCCCATTTATTCTAGAAAAATTTCTTGCCAAAATGCCTCGTAAATGTTCCCTTGGCCCGGATAGGATTCCCTCTATTCTCCTTAAAGAATGTGCAACTTCTCTTGCTTTCCCTCTCTCTCTTATCTTCCATTCTTCTCTTAGTACCGGCTCCGTTCCATCCCAATGGACAGAGGCAGTTGTCTGCCCTTTGTTCAAGAAAGGTGGCAAACGTGAGAATCCTTCTGATTATCGTCCTATTTCTCTCACTAGCAATGTTTCTAAACTTTTCGAGCGTGTTGTCAAAACCTCGCTCACTTCATTTCTTTCTTCACATAATGTCATCACCTCTAATCAGTATGGCTTCCGCAAAGGCAGAAGTACCACGCATCAATTAATATTCTTCCTCTCTCAACTCACCTCCAATCATTGTTCTAAACTTTCAACTGATATTGCATATATCGATTTTCGTAAAGCATTCGATACTGTCTCCCATTCTAAACTTCTCCTCAAACTATCATCCTATGGCATTTCTGGAAATCTGCATAGATGGATTGGATCATGGTTAACATCGCGATCTCAGTCCGTCCGTGTAGATTCCACTTTCTCTCAACCATCCCTTGTCTCCTCTGGGGTTCCCCAAGGGAGTGTTCTTGGTCCGCTTCTTTTCCTAATTTACATTAATGACATTGTTGATAGTTGCCCAGTCGATTCATATTTATTCGCTGATGATCTTAAGCTTGTATTTTCTTTTCCTCATCAATACCCTCCTACCCCTTCCCCACTTCAATCTGCACTCAATGCCCTTTCCTCCTGGTGTTCGGATTGGCAAATGTCAGTCAATCCGGCCAAGTCTCATATCCTCCATATTGGCAATAGAAATCCCCAATTATTGTATTCGTTTGATTCAATTCCTATTTCTTCAACCGATTGTGCAAAGGATCTTGGAATCCTGATTTCAAGTAATCTCTCATTTCGCCCCCATATTCTCGACATAGTCAAAAAAGCATCCAAACGCGCACATTTCCTTTTTATCGCTATTAAATCCGCAAATCCCGATGTCTTAATTCATGCTTACAAAGTGTATGTACGGTCCATTCTAGAATATTGCTCAATCGTTTATTCCCCTCATATTCTCAAGGATCGCAAACTCCTCGAGAAAGTCCAGCTCACATTCATACGTAGATTACACTATCGCTGTAGAATACCCTTCGTATCTTATCGTGCTTCTTGCGAGAGGTTCAATTTGGAACCTCTCGATCAACGTAGAATAATTGCTTCATATAAATTTATCCATTCCCTTTTCTCTCCTAAGGCTACTGTTAGCCCTTCCCTTCTATTTGATTTTCGGCTCTCTCGTACCAGAGGAGCTTCTCGTAAATTATTTCCCTTATTTCGTGCTTGTGATAATCATTCTAAAAACTTTATTTCTCATCGCACCCATGCACTTCTCAACTCCCTGCCAAATAATGTATTATTCCAATCCTCTAATTTATTCATCAAAACAATATCTTCTAATTTGCCTACTTCCTATCTTCTCTGATCCTCTCTCTCTCTCTTATCCTTCCTCACTTCGGGTCGTCGGATGCGACGACAAAACTACATTCTACATCGAACTATCCACCATTATAATTGTCTGCATACCAGTTCCAAGCTACTGGTGTTTTGTTCGCTCATTCATTAAATGTTGCGATAAAGATATATATATTTAACCGGGCGGGAAAAGCAACATTGGTTGGCTAATGGGAGAGTCCGAATAAAAACGCACTCCCAGGAACCTCAATATTAATACGTGCATGGTCTTCATAACTATAACATATTTATTCATCAATTGGGAATACATACATTGTTATGCATAATCAATAGAAATGGCTAATTGGATACACAAAACAGGGCATATTGCAAGGGTCGATATAATAGTTAGCAGAAATGGGATCTTTTTCCATCCCAATGAATATTATGGAGGTCGTAAAATGAGTTAGCAAATTTGCTCCGCTGAAGGAAGTAATGATTTATTCTTCATCTCCGGTTTTTTGATTAACTCAAGGGTTAATATAGCCGCGATCACGGCTGCTGTGGCATAGAACTCAAACTGTTCGTAATCATAAATACTGGAGCTATAGCGGTCGAAACCTTTTATCTTTTGAAGGTTTTGGAATCCTGGAATATGCGTTTTTTGAGAGACAAGAGAGAAGTTTGAACTCGCCTTGGATGATTATTCTCAATATGTCGGATGCCATGGTCAATATCTCGTATGCCACCACAATAATAGGGAAAGAGGATCCGTAGGACCGGCCTGAGATGATCATTTTCGTTGTAGCTACTCACTGATTTTCCTTACGCGACAGGATCCACCATATCGAAAAGACGAAATTCAAAAATTCGCAAGCGCCCAGCATATCATTTGCTACCTGTTGAAATATCCACCGGTTTCAGTGAATAACTTGGAACTTACCGAAAACGGAGAATAATACTGATCAATTACCACGTACTGATATGAGTAATTACGAGCTGTGTATCCATATAGCTATAAACTGGACTTTGGAGGCAATGGCTTACGGATGAAGAATCCTTTTTTTCATTTTTTTTTCATTTCCTGTACTCGATTGACGAGATAGCATGGGGAATGCTTAGATACGGATACTTCACTCGAAGCGCCCTTGTAAGGCAGAGCTAGTTGGATTCACCGGGTAGAGTGACATGAGGACGGGTAGCAGAATAGAAAAGTGCATTCCTTTCGTGGAAAAGCGCCCGATGAGAGGCTGCCGAATCAGACAGTGCTGTAATCGAGGCACTTTGCAATGAGTCAGATGAAGCGTGCGTAAAAATAAACGTGTGAATTAGCTCTGATATTATTGATAGTAAATCTCCCATTTCGAATTTATTTTGCATAGCTGCGTTGCGTTGGTAACTAATGAAGATTCGAAATATTAATAAGAAAATTACCAATATGAAGAACTGATTCAGCACGTGAGATATTTCTATGGAGTAAAAGAGAATGTCGATGAGAAACCAGGCGTGGTCGTCCTAAATAACAGTTGGAGTATTCAATTATTAATGTTTTTGTTCTGAAAAATTAGAAAATCTACTTGAATTTAGTCCGTATATTTTTCCAACAATAATATTTCAATCAAGCATCCTCTTTGAATTTTTGCCGATTTGTCAATAAAAAAAAACTCACTTCATAGCATTTCACGTAGGGAATTGCATGCCAGCAAGCTAATGCACCTTCATTAACAAACAGGAGAACGAGCAACGGGAGCAAGTCGATCTGAATATTTATTTTTTTTAAATTTTATATAATGAAGCGCCAACCTTGTACATAGTCCTGAGCTTTTGATTCGCAATAATGTAGAAAAAAAGGATCACACATAGCATCGAATTGACAAAAAGGTGCATGTCCTGAGAATCTATATATTTCTCAAAATATTTCAGAAGAGGGACGAAGGAGAATGATTTTAAAAGCCCTGCCCCACGAAAAAATCACAATAACCAAGCAATAATGTATGACGATTATTTCGTCATTATGTTATTACCACCACGTGATTGTACTCGTCAAACATGTTGTAGTCCTCGATGCAACGTGGATGCGGATCCGGTATCATGACGGAAGGGATGTGTTGGGAGAATCCGCCTTTGAAAATGTAGAAAAGAAAATTAATAATAAAAAAGAAATAAATTAGAAAAGCAACAGCGGTCTTCAATAGCGTTAACTAATGGGGGTGCGAAATCAAAGTTTAGCGGTAATTGACGCAGTGTGAGTGGCTTTCGCTCCAGTGTATACAAAGGTGTGAAAATGGCGGAATGCGCTCAGAAGAGCGAAAAGCGAAAAAGCTGGTAGTGTAAACTCAACACATCGCTCGAATCGTCACTGATTCGAAAACAAAATGAAAAGAAGAAGAAAGGGATTGAAGGAATTTCTGAAACATTTTTTATGAATGAGGTCTGTCGACTATTGTCTTATTAAGATTTAATAATGTGGCGATCGATGCGAAGAATTGTTGAAATTTTTTCAGGGCACGTTCAAACATTGTTGATAATGTTTTATCCGACTTTCATTGATTCTTTGCATTTTCAATAAATCGCATAAACCATCTTAAATTCATCTTGTCGTTTACATTATTTCCTGCGTCACGCTGTTTATGATTGAGAATTCATTTCGTCTCTCTATTACACACGGTCTCTCGCCGATTAGATATAGTGAGAGAGCATGAGAAATGGAGAGACCGTTGCTCTAAAGATTACAACGGTGCTCGGCATCGACTGCTGACGACTGCGTTCAGTTAGCAATGGAGCCGTCACCGGACCCGGATTGCATCAAATACCTCGACAAAGTGAGGTTCGATCCCGGCTATAAGCATCATATCTTCAACGCCTTGATCTGTGCTTCGATAATTTACTATATTGCTAGGAATGCTCCGATACGACAGTCCTACAAGGCAATTTTGATAAATGAAAAAAATTATCGATTAAATATTTCAGTCCAATCTAATTCCGCTACTAACTATACATGCGTTTCAAGATTGTGCTTTTGCTGTGGTGAACTCAGTTCCGTACGGAAATTGCTATGTCAGTCATCATTCACTTCTATTATATATGCTGGAATCTACCATTCAGACAGTGAGAACGTGGCGTCTACTTATCTTTACAATCTTGGGCTCAGCCGCATTCACGACCAAACCGTATTTCATATTCGTAAGTATGACTGTAATGACGTAATAATGCCGAAATGTATTCACTCCTCTCTCGTATGTCAGGTTCTTTCAGCACTCACTAATTCGGAAGCCTTTCGTGTGCCGTTATAAAATGCAAGGGCTGATCGCATCCATTGCCATTCCCATTAGTCTCTTCATTCTCCCGGTTAGTGCTTTAAAACAAATCACTTATTCATAAATAATTAAATATTATTCTTTATTTTTCAGGCTGTCGATTTAATTTGTGGCGTACACGTTTTCGAAGATCAAAAGGTAATGCACACATTATTTTGTCAAATCAAGTCCCTTCAGCCGACTGGAATAATTATTATTTCAATGGGCCTCGCCAACTTAGCAACATCGATTTATTTGATAAAAACAGGTTTATATTTAGTGGCTGTGACTATCTCAATTCCGAAATTGAGATCAAACGTGCGAGTCAAACTTTCCGCTTCTAATTGCGTTATATGAGGGACTGTATGCAATTCCGGAAATGATGAAATACTCCCTGATGAGTGAGCTGAAATTTTTTTTTCAATTTTTTTTTTTACTTTCTGAGGATACGCTCATTACAGTTCAACTCCTCAAATCTGATCTATACTGGCAAGTGGAAGGCGCTGACGACTTCATGTTTCTTTTGATGGCAATTGTTTCTGGATGCGTTCTATTTTGGAGAAATTCGAAGAACGTCGTTAAGAATGAAGAAATGGCATTCGACAACCACTGTGTTTAGCTGTGATGTAAATGTGATCATTGTGCAACAGATAAAATCCTGTTAATTATTGTAATTATTAGTAATTATGTTAATTATCCCTGTAAACGCCGTACCAAAAGATCATATAAATTAGAAGAATTATGATACATTATTGAGATAAAATCAATGACTTGAAAACATGCCAATAATCCAAATATTGAATGTTTTCTTTACGCCCCGTCGCTGTATTGATTTACACGACGCGTCATTCTGTTTCTGTTTACCCCACAGCTCACTATTGAGCAGGAAGGGAGGGGTCGAATTCATTCATCAATCATGGACGCTAATGACCCCGATCTCGTTCCGTGGTGCGTTCAGTACGTAATCCAGAGAGGTTTCGTATGGCCCTACAAGCACGAGGCTGCGAATGCTGTAATCTGCACTGCCCTCATGTTTTATTTGATTTATAATTTTGAACTCAGAAGAACGTACAAGGTGCGTCAGTTTTTAGCTATCGATCGTTTCACCATTTCGTGAGATAACATGTAAAAAATAAAAAATAAAAAATAATATAAAAAAACTAAACTTTCAGACAAACCTCATACCGCTTTTATTTATTCAAATATTGAATTCATTCTCGCAAATGGCTCTATACGCAATGCCCTTTGCAGGTTGCTATGTAAGTAAAACGTATTTCGCCGTACTTTCATTCCAAAACATTGATCGAGTTGGTGAAATTAATATATGTATTAATATATTTTGTAGATCAAAATGAAAAAAATATAAGCAAAAATGAATATCTCATACAGAGTTTAAGAGAGCGGATCGGTAAAAATCGAGCACCCCCCGGACACGCTCCTACCGAATTGAGTTCCGCAAGCCCATATTCTAGTGTTAGGAGGACCTTAGCCCCACATTACCCATAGTACCCCTTATTTCCATTTCTTGCCTCTCAGGAGGGAGATAAGTGAAAAATATCGATGCATGGTCAAAAAATAATATTTTCTCAACTGTTCAAGCTAGGCTCAATTTTACTTTTGCAATGTATTTGGGGTGCCCAAACACAGTAAATCAGCTGATATTATATATTAATGATCAATTCCGAAGTCACTTTTGTGACCTCAACTTTTGTTTTTTTGACGAAAATGGGCGATTTTTGGAAGGGCACCAAGGACCCACTATGTGCATAGTGTAGCCCACTGACCTCCCCAATGAATTCACTATTGAGAATCCAGATCGATTCAACCCGATGAAGGAGCTGCCTGATTACATGAAGTGCACTGCATGGTTCGTACCGAGAAATTCGAGCTCTTCACTTGATTACTACGGATTATCATTTAAAAAACACCCACAGGTTATCATTACGCCCTCTTGAATACATTTGTTGTCATCGGAATTGAATTTGCAACCATCAATTTTTTCGACCATGATCCGTGATGAGACCGGCGCATGACCGTGACCCCGGAATCATGGTCCAAAATGGGATACATATTTCATGTCGAGAAAACTCCTAAAATAATACGTCAAAACATAGTACATTGTGCCTGATATATGCAGCGGCTGATAGATAAGACTATGGGTACTTTTTTGAATACGTTGAGAGAAGTGCCATCTAACGAAAGTAATCGATTTTTTTCCAAGAAAAGTTCTGTTTTTTTCAAGGGCACCAGGGAAGTACTATTTGCACAGTGTATCCCGATGACCTACCCAATGATTTTATTATTACAAATCAAGATCGATTTATCCCCAGAATGAGCTGTCCGATCACTTGAAGGACTCTATATTGTGCGATAATGGACTGAAGTGTAGAAAACAAATGACAATGAGATAATTTTTAGACATTTATCATTACAAAACATAGAAAAAAATGAATTATTGAATAATGGGTGCAGTAAACATGAAATGTCTATTTCTTTCCTAACCAGCCCCTGTTGTTAGCTTGACAAGACAGTCGAAGATGAAGGACAAGAAGTGTAAGAAGCCCAAACCCGAATCCAAGCTTTTCCGTTGTCCCATCGAGACTTGCTTGAAAGAGTTTCTCACTGAGAAACATCTCGATATCCACATGACCGTAGGCAAGCATCTCCAGAAACTCGATAAGGAGAATATTCTCGATTATGGTCTACATCAGTTTGGTGTCAAGCTAGAAACTGATTCTGCACCCCGAATGTGCCCCATTATTGACGAGACCATCGACTCGATTATTAAAAAATATTGAGAATGGCAGAAGTCAACTAATGGGATGGGCCCTACCCAAGTGAAGAAAATCCACTCGATTCCCACCGACTGTGAAGAATATCCTCACGACGGTGGAGCGAAAACTGGAGCGAAGACTGATGCTCATGAAGCTGCGAAGCTCATGAGAACAAAGACCAAGGCAGATGGAACCTTGTATTTCCAACCAGAACACCTTCTCAATTATCGCCAGATTGCTGGAGTTTACACTGGTTTCAAGACAATAAAACTGGACAAGAGACATAGAATTCGGCCCCGAACCAGATGAGGTCAATGATCTGCTAAGGCGACCCGGAATTAGAATTCAAAAAGGAACCCCTATTCGACGAGGCCGATCTCATGCGAAGAGCTATTAGAAACAAGGATGCTGGCCTGTTTGATGGAGAGGTCGATCATGATCAGGAATTGAAGGAGAGGGGAATAGAAAAATTCATAACGACAGGGGCTGGTTAGGAAAGAAATAGACATTTCATGTTTACTGCACCCATTATTCAATAATTCATTTTTTTCTATTTTTTGTAATGATAAATGTCTAAAAAATATCTCATCATCATTTTTTTTCTACACTTCAGTCCATTATCGCACAATATAGAGTCCTTCAAGTGATCGGACAGCTCATTCTGGGGATAAATCGATCTTGATTTGTAATAATAAAATCATTGGGTAGGTCATCGGGATACACTGTGCAAATAGTACTTCCCTGGTGCCCTTGAAAAAAACAGAACTTTTCTTGGAAAAAAATCGATTACTTTCGTTAGATGGCACTTCTCTCAACGTATTCAAAAAAGTACCCATATTCTTATCTATCAGCCGCTGCATATATCAGGCACAATGTACTATGTTTTGACGTATTATTTTAGGAGTTTTCTCGACATGAAATATGTGGACCATGATTCCGGGGTCACGGTCATGCGCCGGTCTGAGGGGGGGGAGGGGCATGATCACGGATCATGGTCGAAAAAATTGATGGTTGCAAATTCAATTCCGATGACAACAAATGTATTCAAGAGGGCGTAATGATATCCTGTGGGTGTTTTTTAAATGATAATCCGTAGTAATCAAGTGAAGAGCGCGAATTTCTCGGTACGAACCATGCAGTACACTTCATGTAATCAGGCAGCTCCTTCATCGGGTTGAATCGATCTGGATTCTCAATAGTGAATTCATTGGGGAGGTCAGTGGGCTACACTATGCACATAGTGGGTCCTTGGTGCCCTTCCAAAAATCGCCCATTTTCGTCAAAAAAACAAAAGTTGAGGTCACAAAAGTGACTTCGGAATTGATCATTAATATATAATATCAGCTGATTTACTGTGTTTGGGCACCCCAAATACATTGCAAAAGTAAAATTGAGCCTAGCTTGAACAGTTGAGAAAATATTATTTTTTGACCATGCATCGATATTTTTCACTTATCTCCCTCCTGGGAGGCAAGAAATGGAAATAAGGGGTACTATGGGTAATGTGGGGCTAAGGTCCTCCTAACTCTAGAATATGGGCTTACGGAACTCAATTCGGTAGGTATCCGGGGGTATGTGAAAATGCTCGATTTTTACAGAGCAGGTCTCTTAATCAAAATATTTTTCAGAGTGACTATCCCTGGAAAGTTGTAATACTCATTCGGATTCTAAACATCTCATTTACGATTAAACCGTATTTCATACTCGTAAGCAGACTGGTTGAAAGCCGTAAATTGCGATCAATTCAGCACTGCCTCATTCGCGATCCTTTGAAGAAGCGGTTCGCATTAATTGGGCTAGCAGTTTCACTTATTGTTCCGATAATTCTCATGATTATTCCAGTACATGATTACATGATACTTTTACGAACTTAAGTGTAGTAATGGTTTCAGGCACTAAAATTCATTTTTGACTTGAATTTCGATTATCTGGTAAGTCAGTTGCCATTATTCTGTACAGGGGATATTGAAGATTCCCGCAATCATCAATAGTTTCACTGGGCTAGCTATTCTTGCTATCGCAATATACATAGTCAAATCGGGTGAGTTATAAGGCGGCAATATGATGAAATGGACCGTGTTCTTCGAATATTAATAAAATTTTCGTCAGATCAAGCTGACGGCTCCCTCTTTCCATTACTCGCTGCAGTTTACGAGGGCCTGTATGCGATTCCGGAAATGCTGAAATTCTCATTTATCTGTAAGATGAAAAAAAGGAAAAAAAGAAAAAAATGAATTTTTTTTTAAGTTCAATTCAATGATTATGATCTGTACAATGAAATCGAGGCGATTGATGATTATTCGTTCTTCCTCATGTCTTGTGTTGCTGCGCTGATTTTACTTTGGAAGAACAGACACACCATAATTAAGCGCTGGTTCTCGTCTAAGTCTGATGATGCTGAAGTTTTTTCGTTTGATAATCAGAATGTATAATATTTGCCTAATTTCTGTGATGTAATGATCGATGAATAGTGTGGATGTGGAATAATGAAATTATATTTTTCATTAGTTTTTACACGAACATCTCTCCGTTTCCGTTTACAATACGGCCACCGTTCGGGTTGATGGGGGTGAAGAATTCGCCTCTTCATTACTCGCACTATTTATTCATGCGAGCCGCGAGAGATCACGTGGAATGAAGAGACGTATTCATCATCCTGGCAGTCACTTTGTTATTGTTTACGCCAGCGCTATCAGCACAACGGGAAGTAAGCTCAAAAAAACGTGAAGATATTTCAGATTGCAAAAAAAACAATGATTTATAACTAGGGGCCACAACGTAGATAGCCGAATTCAAGTTATGGGGCCAAATTTGTGTTTAACATATCCCTTGTGGTCCCAATAACATCATACTTTTGGCCGTTTGTCGATATCTTGTCTCTGAGCTGTGCTAGAGCCCGAGAAGTACGCGCGCAAGACACTGGGGGAGAGAAGGGAAAGGCGAGACGAGAGTGAAAGGGGCGGAGCCTAATTAGCGTGTGTCTCTCTCCCTCCCCCCGCCCTCTCGCATGCCTCTCCCCGCCCAAAAGTCACAAGCCGGGGAAGCATGCTAAAAATCTGAAAAAAATTCTAAAATTCCTAAAATATTCGAATTAGTAAAATAAGTTTGGTCCGAGAAGAATCGTCCAACTGGAACATGCCAAAACGACCTATCCCTTTCTCTTAAATGCAGATATGATCTATTTACTGATATTATGCAATTCTGGGACCAAGCTCAATCGAAAGAGGAATATCATAGCTATCCATAGCGCTGTCGAACGTCCGATTTGGTTTAGAACGAACCTTGTGACTTTATTTTCTCGCTTTTACGCGAAATCATGTCCGCACAAAGTGGGCGGAGCTTGTGGCCCCTACTTATAACCATTTACAAAATATGAGTGAAGCCAATGCATCAAAATTATCAAATATCTCATTGTTCAAAGTGCTTGAGTCTCAGCACTATCTGCAGAGTTAGGAATGATTGAATCACGACGATTTGCATCCACATCAATTGATTCTTCCAAGAGCCGTGAGAATTAAAAGAGACGGTTCTTTAGCGTCTCAGCTAATATCAGTTAATATTGAGATCTTATGCACCCGTTGAGGGGTTTCTTGCCGAGAAATGCTAGCATTAACTTAATGATCTTTGTGTCGGATCAATGAGTCAGCGAAAACCGGGACAAATTTCGGAAATGCGCAAAGTTCTAGTCTCTTTATTTTGATTTGTCTCTCGTCGGACAGAAAGCGAGATATATGTATATGATAAACGAAATAGACGGATCAAATGAAATAGACAGATAATTTCGATGAGCAGAGGAACAAATATAGGTGGTAGATGTGTTCAAGTGGTACTTTGAAGAACATGAGCAAAATGTCACTCTGAAATAGAAAATATTTTTTGTTGATATTTTTAGTGGATTTTTAACTGGATTTTTTCGCCAACAAAATCAAAACGAATATTTTCAAAAATTCAAAAACTCAATCCAAAAAATAAATATTTTTTACTCTAATAGATATCATCCTTTGGGAGATAACTTCGGCGTTTCCATAGGATGCGCATTCGCGCAGACTGCAATGTTTCGGCTGGAAATAATGAAAACGACGCTTCAAAATTAAAAAAAAATTTCTGCCGAATTGTCAGTTTCGACGTCTACCATGCTTCTTAATTTCATCAATATTTCTGGAACCCCTCGAGTTGGTATTCTTAATTTTCTCAACACGCAATCGATACTTTCAATGCGAGAGGTCGTTTTTCAACTTTATTCTTGCTGGTAAATATATATTTTTAGGTTTCCAAGTCTGTGAAAGATCTTGTCGACTTCACAATTACCAGTATTCGAAATATGATTATATTTGAACTCAATATTGAGGTGGGTATTTTCATATTTTTCATTATGCTGAAAAATATATTTTTTAGAGAAGAGTAAGGAAGACTGCAGTTATATTGTATTTCGAGCATACAACCTCCGTTTTGTGGCACATATTTGTGGCGAATGTAACCAAGCGGCTTGGCACTCCTTCGTTTGCAGCAAGTGGTTACAACAGTCGTAGTAGAGTGAGTTGTCGAGAGTATTATGTCCGAGGATTATCACAGACTTAATGATAAAATGATACAAATATCTCTATTACAGGGTCTTTTATCCACCATGACAAATGATCAGGTTAAGCACTTTTTTGAATTCGTGAAGCCTATGCTGAGTGGAACAATGATTAATACACTATCATTGCACCATTGCTCGACAAATATACTAGAGATTGTGAAAGATTTCATAAAAGAGAAATCGCTTGCTAATGTTAAATTCATCAGTCGGAAATTCAACGAAAATCTTTGGTAATTTTGATCATTTTTTCCAATTTAAAGATTGCTCGAGGAATATCTTCCATTTAGCTCGTCGTACACACAAATTATTGAACATTGTATGACAGCTCGTGTTAATGTACATATAGATAGTGTTTCAAAAGGTTTCCTTAAAAAGATAAAAATGATAATTTGATTGAATTGAAAATTTGAAAAAAAATTAGAATTAATGACTGGATTAATTTACATGTCCTCTATTCCTAAATTATTTGGATTGTACACATGCGTATACGATGGATTTAATACCATTCCGATCATTCAAGAATTTATTAAGGCGAAGAATTCAAAATGCGAAACTTTAGTACTAAGACTGCAGGGTGCAAAGATTGAGCAAATGGAAGTGGAGAAACTGATAAAGGTGGAACGAGCGTTGCTCACATCTAAGTATCATTTTATGAAATAACTGAAAAAAATCGTTCAGATCCTCCACAATACGGAAAAGACCGTGACAATTGACGGGACAGAAACAAACACGATCGCAATTAATACAAAAATCGGAATGTATTCAGTACAAGTCTATGGTCATTATCCCAACGAAAATAATTCCATTTCCTTCACACCCATTTCTTTTCCGTGATTTACTTTTTATAGTCTAAGATCATGATTACAGGCAATCGTTGCAATAAGTACCATTATAATAATCGAAATTCCTTATTGACTTTAAAGATGCTCATACATGCAGAAATTTCACTTTTTACTCTACACTCTTGCTTGTACGATGTAAAAATATTTTGCATTGATGAGTAACTTAATTCGAAAATCGTCTGTTTTATTCACAAATGAAATCTACGAGTGGTTCATTCCTCCTGAATGTGAGGAACGCGCATCACTTGATTGTTCAAGTGTGGAGCCCATTCTCCGACGTACAATGTGTACCAGCAATTAGCAGAAAAATATGGGCGATTCTCTGCAAAATCGACAAATCTCGATATTATGATGTTCATTAATTCTTTCTTGGCCCATATTGCATGAATATTCTGCGAATTCATCCAACTAATGACGTAGATCTGCGGGGTTGAAAATATTAGTGCTGACGTATAGATAGGAAGTATTAAGCGGTACCTCCTTATCCTTGATCGTTGTTCGAATAGTAGAGAAGTCACTTGGTAGATTCTCAAGGATGGAAGGGCGCATGCCCATCAGATTCTCTACCAATTCCTCGGCCATTGACAGGGTCAGATGGCTAAACTCGAAATTGCGAAGCGATAATCGTTCAGCTTCCTGAATTTCTTAATTTAAAACAAACTGAAGTGAATGGAGTTACCATGATTAGCATTGAAATCTGATCGGTCGTTGCCCAATTCGCTGGATCATTAAGGCAGAAATCAGTGAGAAAATGGTTTCTTCGAATGCAAGATACGAGACTGGACATTGCAAAATTTTGATGTTCGTACACTCCCTGAAATTGGCTAAAATTAATCATGTATCAGTCACGGATAAAAAAGGCTAAAATTAATTTTGTATCAGTCACGGAATAGCCCTTTTACGAGTATATTGAATTATTCTAAGCGTATTTATTTTTTCTGCAGAATTTTAGCGATTGCTGTGGAGCAGTAAGGTTTTGGTCAGAAAGAAAGAGATAAAGGAAAGGATAGTTGTGGCTGATTTGAGGCAATACATTACAAAAAAAATCCATCTAAATTTTGAGGACAGTTAATAGTCACATAAAAAAAGTACGTTCACGATTTTCATTATATTTTGAAACTTGCCGATCCATCAGAGTCCATTAGAAATTTTCTTGCTTTAAGAAATCGTAAGGCCGCGAATACTTTGATCAGATACTCTGATGCCTGAAGTTAAATTGGTAATTTGTTATGTTATTCAGGTATATCTATTATTAAAATTATCTTAGTCAGCAATCTACAATCACCTCAATCGAAAAACTTCGGCGAATTGTGCAGCACTTTATGATTCGCTGCAGCATATGCACACCATCGATGAGGGGTAGAAAGAAGAAGTAGTCAATTCTCGGCCAGTCTCGCATGTAACTGCAGCGAAACCGAGCCTGATCTCCACGTACCTCAAATTAAATATAAATTAATGAATATAAATAGGATGGTGTAGGGTGGTGGCAAGAAATGAAATGCTGACATAACGTAGACAGGGAAAATGCAATAAAGAAAAGAAAACAGAACAACCGGGCCAAATATAATCCACATTTTGTGCTCAATTTCTCACCAGAACGTGAAGTGTATTAATGTCATAGCGGTCTGCTTCATTTGCGACCGCTGTAGCATACGGTTCGAGTGCATACAACCGTTTGTTGACACGGAATCGCAATCTATCGAGGAAAGGAAGACGATCGATGATTTCGAGTAGGCAATCGTCAGGGAGGTCCATCAGACACTGAAATCGTTTTTTCTGATGATCGATCGTCTGATGATCTGATGATCGTTTTTTTTCCGTTGATCGATAAAAAGTGATAATCGATCAACTGAAGATACCATAGTATCAACTGATGGCTGAACGAAGGGCTGGTGCTCAGCTTGCGAAGTGACCGAAGTATGGAGTGCGGTGGCCTCATCTCCCGATGGTTCGATCGAATACTGCTCAGAGTTATCGTCAGTGGAAGGAGGAGGATCGTTTGATTCACGCGAGTACAAACCACATGAGAGCAACTGACTGAAAAATATGATATCCATTTATTTCAACGGCCGACTGGTTTATTAACGCTATAAAGCAAAACTTACAGCGCCCCTATCCAGAATTGTCTCCATTTGGAGAGCGGCCGACCACTCTCGACCACGGACATGAGTAGAAATGAGGAGAGTGAGAGCCTGTATTAATTGAAATAGAGAAGGTGCAAATACAATTTAATATCTTGTTTTTGGTGATTTTTTTATATTTTTTAAGCGTTGTAAAAATGTTAGCGATGTAATAAAATCTTTACAATTTGATATGCGATTTTAGAGAAGTCGATTTCGATAAGAAGCTGTGAATGTTTTCGCTCGTGTTGTTCTCGTATTGATCACATTTTGAGGTCACATCCATTTATCAGATTCACATCATCATAAGATTCCAGATACCAATTGTGCTGTTCACAGGTGTTTTACGAGTGTACAGATAGTTTGCAATTCGAAATACGCCTCTCGCCGTCTCTCCATTTCACACGCTTTCTCGCCCGGTCAGAGACACAGCTAGAGAGTGTGCTGATGGAAGAGACGGTGAAAGACAACTCAATAAGTTACAGGTGAGCAGTAAATAAAGCACAAGGTCCGATTGTAGCTGACCAAGAGGAGAATCAACTCGCATTTCTCACGTGTAAGACATAAAAAAAAATCAACTTGTAAGGTAAAGACGTAGTGAGAGAAGAACATAAGTTAAATAAATCGGCTGCAAAGTCAAGTGATAGATTTCATCAAAATATCATATTTAATTAAAAATAATAATAATAATTAAAACGAAGACATAGCTCATAGTGGACCAAGATCGTATTTGTGATGTGAATAAGCCTAGTTAATACGAATGTAAGGACATCGTTCATAAAAAAGAAATAAATAGAAACAAAATTAAAGTAAAGAAGTGAGATGACGAACACATAAAGATTGGATGGTTTGAACTAAAACAAATACTCAAGATGAAGTATGAGAGCAATTTCAAAATAGTCTCTCGACCTCTCCTTCGAATACAGTGAGTAATCATCGCAAAAAAATGAGTACAAAATTATAGTAAAGAAGCAAGTAAGAGAGCAGAAGAGGAGCAACACTAGACAGACAATGTGTAGTGCAAAATGATGAATTAATAGGACAGAAAGCTAAATTACTCATCATCATCATCCTCAATGATCACTCTCGATCGCTCCTTTTCCTTCGACGTTGACTTCTTCTTCCTCGGGGGAGTTCGCCCGTTTTCCTCATCATCATCATCCAGCACGAGGCCCTCCTTCTCCAGCCAGACATCGTCACTCTCGAGACCGATTGAGTAGTCGACCTGCAATTAATTTTTTTATTAATTTACTCATCTATTTGTTATCTTCTTTCCTCGTGTTGGGACAATTCCAGCCAAACAAAAAAAAGAGTGTATGGACATTCCAATTGGCCTGACTATTTAAAAAAATGCACCTCTTCCTTTACTAGTCAAAGGGATGACACCCAATCAAGCCAATTCCCCTTTTGTTTCATTATTATTTTTTGTTCTAGCACTATTGTAACTTTGATTGACCTGGATAATGATGATGATGATGTTTCGAGATTATAAAAAGGTATCCTTACCGCCTTTCTTTTCCTCTTTATTTCAACATCCGGCTTGTGCACGGTGCCGTTCTCCATATCAGTGACGCGTTTCTGAGCGGTTTCCGACGCCCTGCAATCATTATCATCACTATCATTATCATATCATTATAATTATCATTATCTGCAATCATTATCATGCGTGATCAAAGCGTTATGGAAAAAAATAGTAATTGGATTGTCCCATCCAAGCGATGCACAGGGCATCGTGAATCAACTTGTGATGGAATAATATTCTTACTTGGTGATATCCTCCGGGATCTCCGACTCCTCGACCAATCGCGGCATCGGATTGTCCTTTGCTGCCTGAAATATTTATATGCTTATAATTAGCGGTGGAGTGATCCATGAGAGCAATTGCACACATTGACAAGGCCCAAGTTTAGGCGAACCATTCCCTGCCATTCATCTTTTCGTCACCGAGTGCCCCCTCCCCTAGGTTGTTTAATCGATAAAAACTCGCCTCCTCCGCCTTCCTTTCCTCGTCCATCTTCTGAAAGATGTTGAACTCGTCCTCGGATCGAGCGAGCAGCATGTTAACCGCCTCGTCGCCCGGAACATCCGCCTCGTTCGTTTTGTCGACCTCGGCGCTGGAAAAGAAGAATTGTATTCAATATAGTCTTCAAGGAATGCTTTTTTCACATTTTTATGCTGCACTACTGAAACAATACACACAAAGCTTTCCATGTTTTTTCAACAACTCGACATGCTGGCTCGAAGGGGTATGTGCGAGTCTAATGTGAAAAAACCTGACCTGATGATCTCCTCCAGTAGTCTCCTCCGCTCCGCTTCGGTGGACATCTGATTGAACTTGCCCGACTGAATGACCTTGCCGTCCAGGTTCATCTTGTGTCTGGCGGCCGTTAGAATCTTCTCCTCGACTGAGTTGGCGGTGATAAGACGGAGGACGCGGACCTGAATAGATTTTAATTTTTTTTTTATTTACTCGAGAAGTATCATTTAGTGGAGTAGTCCAAGATCATCTCGAACTACACGACTACAAATCTTGTTTTTCTTATAACTGAAGTTAGTAATGAATATGAATCGTAAGCAGTGATAAGAAAGCATAAGGATTCGTAATGAAAAACATAATAAGTTAAAATATATATGCACTCACCTCCTTGGTCTGTCCGATACGATGCGCTCTGTCCTGCGCCTGCATGTCTTGGGCGGGGTTCCAATCAGAGTCGAAGATGATGACAGTGTCGGCTGTCTGGAGATTGAGACCGAGACCTAGAAAATCACGGTTATGAATTTTCAGTCATCCATTGATCCCTCTGGACAAGCATCTGCTTGAGTAGCTAAAATGATTTGTCTATAAAAAGTGCAAAGTAAATAAGTGCGCAGTTCTACGCAGTCTATCAGTATCTCTGTTTTTATCAAATGAGCTTTTTTTATTTATTTTTTATTTCATTTTTTTATCAACCTCCAGCCTTCGTCGACAGCATGAACAGCGAGTACTCCGAGTTGGGCGCGTTGAAGATGGAGAGAAGCTCCTTTCGGTCGTCGTGACCGGTGGAACCGTCGAGACGGAGATACTTCCAGGCTGAAAAGAAAGAAAGTTCCCCCTGGAACTCTAGGAACACTGATAGAAGGCTGAAATCAATATTAACTTTCATGAGGAACTTCAATTCGTCACAAGGCTTCTTCGAAATCTAAATTCTTTCAGATCACTCACATCTATACTCGAAGTAATCCGCCAGGATCTGCATGCACTCTGTCATCTGGCAGAAGATCAGCGTGCGATGACCGGTTGCTTGGAGCTGAAATATAATAATATAATAATAATTTATTTTCGTCCGAGTAGTGACGGTGTCATCGGAGATTGATGTAATTCTTCTTGTATAAAGAATTGAAAAAAATGTAAGCTCAATATTGCTGCTGGATGGAGGATCTGATAAAAGGGAATCATAAATGAAAGTACCTTGGGCAGAATTTTATCCAGCAGCTCGAACTTGCCCGCGACACGGTAGATTTCGTCACTGGAATGGAATGGACCTGTTATCTTATTTGCTCTTTCAAAAAAAATGCAGTTAACTTCCAGAACTATCAAATTCAAGGGTCTCACCCGACATAATCCGACAGGTTCCAGGCCACCCTGCAGGACTCCTCGACGGACTGGAAGAGGAACGGATGATTGCACAGCTTGCGCAGATGCATCATCGTGTTGTTCAGCGCGGTGCTGCCTTGCTGCAATGGGATTTTCATTATTTATAGCCTCTTAAGATCTTAGGAGATATTCCGTATCGTACCCGGTTGCGCAATAGGAGAGTCACTTCACCTTTCTCAATTTCGTGAATAAATAAGAAAATAGATATGAGATTTGAGATTTGAGTCAGACCAGGTTGTGGAAGTTGTGGAAAAAAAGTGGGCTCTCGGTAGAAAGTAATTGGGAAGATATCACCGTACCTTAGCCTTTCCATCAATCAGCACACCCCTCTGCATGTGCTTGTACAGCACTCGTTGGAGGGCGCTCATTTCACACTTGATGACGTGTTCCGTCTTATCCGGGAGCTCGGCAGCGACTTCCTTCTTCAGACGACGAAGGAGGAAGGGACGGAGGACCTGGAAGATTCATTCATCATCATCGCTCGTTTTTTACGGGATTCGAGTTACTTCAAGATAAAGTGTGTTATTCTGCGACTTGAACGTTGCGTACCTTGTGCAATCTCCTAATGATGAGCATGGTCTCTTCTTGAGTTAGCTCGGCCTTTTCTCCCGTTGTCTCGAAGGGTGCGTTGAACCACTCGTCGAAGGTTCCGCAAGACTTAAAGATGGAGGGTAGGAGGAAGTTGAGCAGCGCCCAAAGCTCAGTTAGCTTGTTCTGGAGGGGTGTACCTGAATATGGATTTATTATTGATTTGGTCGAATCGTTGCCAAGCTGATTCAAGTTACAAATACAGTCACAATCTCAGATGGCTTATGTTTCATCACATCTTCAATACTTGTGCTCGGAAAATGATACCACCATCTCTTCATTTCATTTTTTTTATGTTTCACCACATCTTCAATGCTTTTGAATGTGAGATACAGCTAATATGGGAATACTTGTCAGCCTATCCAATCCAAAAAAATTCGATCACTTACCGGTAAGAAGTAGTCGATGCTGCGCCTTGAAGTACTGATTGAGCATCGTGGTCAGCTGGGACTTGTCGTTCTTGAGACGATGACCCTCGTCGATGATCATATACTTCCAGTTCGTCTGCGAATATCATTTACTAATTTTGAACACTCATCGTCAATTATCGTTTCGATCAAGTACGGTACTCAAATAATCAATAAGTACCACGTAATATGTAGCCTAAATGAAAAAAATATGATCAAGATTTTATTTATGAGAACCGGTATGGACCGTAATGCATCGACCGTACCTTTCCCAGCACGGCCTTCTCCTTGATGATGTACTCGTATGTGGTCAAGAGGACGTTGTACTTGCCGCGCTTCACCTTGTCATCCAGGCGCTTGCGCTGGTCCTTAAATATCTTTTTTTTAGAATCCAGAAACCAGCAAAAGATGGATATATCATGTCCTCTACTATTGTTATCAATAATCCACTATCAATGATGGATTCATGATCGTTCTCAATGAATTGCTCTTCAAGATTTTTTTAAAATGTAAATACGATAAATTCTCAGCTGAGTGTTCGCATTAGATTATCCTACGTGTTGTGAGTGGAAGGAAAAGAGAGGCCTGGAAACCCACCTTGTTGCCCTTGTACGTGATAAACGTCACGTGCGGCGCCCACTTGTCGAACTCGGACTGCCAGTTGGAGATGGTGGACAGGGGCACGATGATGAGGTACGGACCCATGTTCTGCTTCACCTGCAATGATTTACGTTGACAAAGGGAATTAAGTTATCCCTGAGATGGCCCTAACAACGTCATTGTTTGTTTTGCTTGACCCGCAAAACATTCATTGTTTCGTTGATCTATTCATCACTGGAGAAGAAAGACAACAGCTTTCAACATCTTTCTGTGTTGATCGCATTATGGTACAAATAATGCGCTTACGTCTGACCCTATTCAGTGGGGATAAAACTCTGTCAATTTGTTTCATTCAACTTTAACTCTCGGCGAGACATACGATTTGCTCCTTACCTCTATCAGATACGTCACGAGTGCAATCGTCTGGATCGTCTAGCCCAGACCTTCTTATTTAACCTTTTTTTCTATTTTTCAGGAAACGCCTTTCACATCGGAATATATTGCCCCACTAAGGCGCTTATGTTCAGATATTTTCGACGCGGTGAAACAGGGTTAAATCAAATATGTATAGCTGAATTCTGTTCCTCACCTCCATCAGGTACGTCACGAGGGCAATCGTCTGAATAGTCTTGCCCAGTCCCATCTCGTCGGCGAGAATGCCGTTCAGGTTGTTGTTGTACAGCGACACCATCCATTCGAGTCCGCGGATCTGCAATGGAATAGATTTGCTATTGCTTCAGCGATGCCTACATGGGTGTTTGGCTGACAAGTGCAAGCGATAAGGAGGACCGGCATAAGGATGACACATACACAGGCGGCATTCTCATTACGAATAGACTCTCGTGTGTCAGATAGACAAGAGAGTGCGCGGTATTAAGAGAGGCGCACGCTGAATCGTCAACACTTATCAGGACTACATCAAAGGTCTGATCGTTCTTATCTTTGCTGCGTTTGATAATTTCCTTCTATTAAGGGTCTGAGGAAAAACATACCTGGTACGGCTTCAGCTGCAGGTCCGGATCTCCTCCACCAATGCTCTTGTGCTGCTCATCAATCTTCTCCATGATCCTGTGCGCGGTTGAGTAGTAGTCCGCGTCGTTCACCTCTTCTTCTTCCTGAAATTTGTTATTGTCCTGGATTCCACGATGTGATCTGTTCGGCATTCCCCTTCAAAACTCCTTCAAAATGGGCTTAATTGTGTTCCCAAAAGCGCTGATTCCGTCATGTACGATGGCTATTAATTTTCTCCTTCTCACTCTTCTTACACCTGCATTATGCACTCGCGATTCCCACCATATGGCTATTACCCTCTTCTCGTACTATCCCTCACGTCCTTCCTCTTTTCCCCCAATCAACCGACTAGGGAGAGACTGACCTTGGCCAGGCCGTTCTTCGAGTGCTCTCCGTCCTCATCCTCCTCATCTTCCTCGCCCTCCTCCTTAAAATATTGTTAATAAGAGTTTATCTTGTCATTAACGTTAATAGCATTTAAGAAACAAGACTGTACATGAAATACGATGTTCGAATATAGATAGAAAGAAGTTGTACAAACCTTGGGAGGCCGCTCCTTCTCCTCCTCTTCCTTCTTCTTCTTCTCCTCGGTGGCTTGATGCGCCTTGACCAATCCAGTGAGCGAACCGATGAACTCGTCGGTTTTCTCGAGCAAGTGCACGAGGCGCTTGTCCTGAGAATATCAACTACTTAAAATTTGATCTTAAATATTCTACATAGTTATTATAGTTGATAACGAATGTATGCCACTCGGTATTTGGATAACGTATAGTATATGTTCATATGCCCGTTCATCTGTGCCACCAGGTGCATTCACAGTAGGGCTGTCAGGATGAAGAATCCGTCACTTCATTCCTCGCACTCTCTCACCGGTCAGATTTATAGCTTCTCTACGGCGTTTTTTGCACTATTACACTTGAAATGTTTCGCTTGCGCTCTCGTTTTTCTCTGTTTCTCAACCCATCTGTACCTGTAGAACGCCATGACGCGCTAAACCTCTCACCTTGGTCTCATCCAGCAGCTTCCTGTATCCTTCTTCATCCTCCTCCCTCAGTTTCTGCATACGCTCCCTCTCCTTCCTCTCCTCCTCCTTCTTCTTCTCCCTTTCGGAGTTGAGGAAGTACGTGACGATCGCTTTCTTGGTTTTGTCCAGAGTGTTGGCATTGGATCTAAAAAGAAATACAGTGAATGTTGACCTCAACTTCGAATGAGTTTCACGCCTCTTCATTCCCTCAAGTACACTAAAACTTTTCAAAAGAGATCGAATATTAGCGATCGTATAGAGTAGAGTAGTTTAACAACAAGACGCATGAACCAACTGACCGATGGTACTCTCTAAACCGTCTCGCATGCTCCATAATATGCTGCAGCCTATCCGCAGCCTCCTGTCTCCTCTTCTTTTCCGCTTCGATCTTCCTGTGTCTCTCGAGGTTCTCGGTGACGCGAGCCTCGCGAAGGGATTGTCTAGAAACGTAATTAATAATGTTATTACAACATCGACTTGGCGACTTTACTACGAACAAGTGATTTTCTGTCGTTGTGCGTATTTCTTAAATGACTAATTGGATCCAACCTTCCACTTGGGCAAAGTGGTGATGATTTTTTCGAAGCTCGTATGAAAATGGGATTCACTATTCTTCATATAATGTAATATATTCTTCATTTAATTTAATTTCAAAGTGCGTCGGTGAAGCCACTGAATGTCATGGGCTTCACTACTAATTATGATTCCACTTTCATGAGGCTTCATTGTCCTTTACAACAGCAGAAGTCGACCCCGTAAATATTGTTTTACCTCTTGGTTCTCCGGTACGCGAATGGGCTCAGGGCCGTGATCAGTGTGGTGTCCCTCTTGAGCGCGTGCATTACTTCGTTGCGGATCTGAACACTTATTGATAATAATTTGTCTTTATTCTTACTCTAGTCTTGTTTTAATATATACCATGCTAATCTAGATTGAAATGTCCACGATTTTATTCAAATTCTTCGTTCGAGAATCACATACCTGCGCCTGGAAGTTGGACAGTCTCAGGGCTCTCAACTCGATCTCCGCCTTGACACGATATTCATCGGGCATGGACAGTGTGGCGAGGTCCTTCATGCGCGCATCGATTTGCTTGTTGATCCTGGAAGAATAGATAGTAAGGTCGATAGCAACCATAAATTATTCACAAAAAAAGGGGAAATAACTTCAACGAAATAGGATTCGTTGTCTTCGCATTCAATTACGAGATGCTAATGAATGGCTTGCAGTAAGGGTGGAGTGGTAGTCGTATCGTGCGTTTCAAATGCTCAGCAAACTCAATGTGCTGGTTAGCGTATTGATTGTCTGGGAGAGAGAGGAAGGGAAGAGGTAGGGGAGGAGAGCAGGTAGATCACTAGCCTCCTCCCGGCCTCTTCCTAACTCCGCCCATCGAACGGTAGTCAAAGGTCAACTACGAGTGGAACGGAAAATAATCTCACGATAATCATCTGCTCACCTGCTCTCCCGCTCCTGCAGCGCCTTCTGCGGGCAGATCCCGGGCGGGATGTTGAATTGCGTTGCGCGAGCGGCGCGATGGTGATGGATCATGAGCACCTAAAATTATTTAATTTAGCTAATATTTGAGTAAAAATAGGACCTAATTTTTTACCATTCTTCAGCAGCATCTGAAGACATTAAGCGTTTTTTACTGTTTTGGAGGGGGGGGGGTAAAAAACGAAAAATCGAGGTAAATGCTTTCTCAGTTAGTGACTAGTGGTTGAAATTTGGGAGGGGAATGTTGAAATAAGCGAAATTATATAAAGTAGATGAGTGGAACCTTTGAGAGGTCGTAAGGTAGCTTATCTCCATTGTCGAGCTCGACGGATAACTCGTACGGAGCCGGTAAGAGAGACGTCTCCGGCATGCTCAGTTGCAGTTATTACCTGGAATTAAACGGGAATTATTCGGGATAATACTTCCAATGGATCACAATAACGAGGGGATTTAAGCGGTATTTCGGTAGTATAGAGGTATTTATCGTGCATTTGAAATGCTCAGCAAATGCGATGTGCTGGATAGCGAGCTATCGATTGTCTGGGCTAGAGAAGAAGGGAAGAGATTGGGGGAGAGGAGGACAGGTTGATCTACCGCCTCCTCCCGGTCTCTTCCTTTCTCCGCCCCTCGAACGTTCGTCAAAGGCCAGCTACGAGTGGAATGGAAAATATTCTCACGATATCCACTTGGAAACGGGCCTGTGAATGGTCAAGTTAGAATAGCACAAATATTTCGAACAGAGAATGTTTGGAATAGCCAGGAGAATTTTGCGGGGAATACAGACTGAAAGACAGAATAATACTCCCGCAATGGATAAAATCAATACCCATCGTGAAATTCTCAACTAATGCCTGAATTCAGCAAGAAAAATGAGCGAAACAGGGCAAAACTAATGGGGAATTCCAGAAAACTCGAGAAAACTCAAGAACATGAGGAAAGGAACGCGGAAAAGTGCTACGGGAAGGAGAGAGAGAGAGAGGGAAAGAGTACATGCGGGGGGTCAGCCAGTGGGGAGAGAGGGGAGCGGAGAGAGTGGCCGGGGCGCACACAATGGGAGAGGGAACGCGGGCGGAGACGCGACGCGACCGCGTCGCGTCGTCTCTCCATTTTGCACGCACTCTCGTCGCGCGCCGCGAAATGACCGGTTCGAATTTGCGTTGGCGCATTTTGTTATTTTAGTCAATTAGTGAACTATGAGGGGTGCTTGAGGCAGGAAGAGCTCAATTTCGATCAGAAATGAGGAATTCCGTTTTAGGGTGAACCGGGAATTAGGCGAGCCGGGTACAGTACCGTTTGAATTTCCTGAATGGCGTCTAGCGAGTGTGTACATTCTGCGTTTAGCGGCGCTGTTTTAGAAACATCGCCTTGCCGCACTTCACCTTTTTTGCTTGTGTATCAATCTTGTTTTTGTTGCAGATAAGCGCTGTTGATCGCGTTGTTGAGTGAGATAGTGCGCAGAGAAGCAAGCTAAGCGACAAATCTGTTTGATAATGATTACTTTCCAAGTAAATTCGAATTAGAAACCCATACATTTCATTGATACATCTATGATAAGAATATATAGCACGTGCATAGTTTGAAAAGAGAGAAAGAGGCGTTGAATATGTGAAAAAATACGAAATCAAGCAATCGTGAGATCGGAAGACCCCTCCCTTAAAGTTCTACCCACTGGCATCGCTTCCGCCTTCGAGATTTTCCGTTCCACACGTAGTTGACCTTTGACTACCGTTCGATGGGCGGAGTTAGGAAGAGGCCGGGAGGAGGCGAGTGATCTACCTGCTCTCCTCCGCCCTACCTCTTCTCTTCCTCTCTTTTCCAGACAATTAATACGTTAACCAGCACATTGAGTTTGCTGAGCATTTGAAACGCACGATAAACATGACGCAAATTTCCGCAAACATGTGAAAATGAGCATGTATAGGAAATCACTGGGAGATCAATCAGTTTCGCGGACGCAATCGCACCCTGTGGAATCGCATTCGTGCGTAAATACGAACATATTTTACTCGCTCAGTGCTTCCGACACAATTAATAAGCAAAACAGCAGAAGCTAACTGTTTATTTAGCATTTTTTTATCAACAAATATATGCGATACTCGTGAAGTTCATTCTTGGTTAAATGCAATGTGCTCGAGTACCAGTTTTTTCCGATTTATACCCAAATACTCATAAACGTGTACTGAATATACTCCGATTTGCACATTTTCTTCTATAAAGTCGCTCCAAGTTCCAACGGACATTCTTGCTTGATTGTTATTTAAAATCTGAGCAAGCAATTTCGTTTTCGATTTCAAAAAGAAAGCGAGAAAAAATACTTGGATAATTTTTTCGACTTCATTTGATGTTGATGCAAATTCGGATTCATACGCGTGAAATTTTAGGCTCATCTGATGGCATTTCGCATTCTTGACATTTAGAAATTGTTGAACTGTAGAAGACACGCTAAATCCGTTGTGAACAGATTTGAACACAAAGAGAAAAAATGTTTCTACAATTGCAACTATGCGCAGCAATCTAGAGATTGTTTCTGAAATAAATTTACTAGATTCTTTATGAACAAATCAAAATAACCTTGTGTGATATTAGCTAAAATGATTTTGGCTTTTTCAGGTCGGCACTGTTCAATGGCATTTATGAAGTTTAGGCTGCAAAAAAAGATAAGATATCATAGACATTTGAAATTATCTTAACTCACTAATTGTTTTCGTCAAAGCAGCTGGAAGCAAAATTTACGGCGCGAACCGATTTATTTCTAATGAAATCGGAAAAAATAGATACTATTTGCGGGGTGCAATTGTACAAGGATATTTCATTTAACTGCGAACTTCTAACATTTTTAGTCATGTATTCAAAGAATATTTGAAACACTTTGCATGACATGGCATACCTCAATTCCTGTAAACTTATTTTTGTTAATTACTATGTTAAACATAATTGAAGTAAATTACTTCTTTCGCGTAATGTAAGCGTTCATAGCTACCAATATCAAGTTGTTTTGATACATATCTCAGTAATCTACGCCATGAATTTGCGTCCTCGCGATAATCAAAACTGAAAATGACTTCAACATCGGCACCTCGATTCTTGAAAATTGAAAACTTCATTGTTTAAGCCCTCAAAGTATTGTCCTAACCATGCATCTGAGGTAATCCAATTTCAATTTTCGCGAATTGAGAATCGAGGAATCCGTAGCTTTCTTGAATGACTTTGAAACCTGTGTATCACCTATTTCGGAAAAAAAAATTAAAATTGTTCCAACCTCTCTCAGCTTAAATATCGCCGAAATATCCATAAACTTGAGGATATGAACACGTGCATTTACAGAGAGACCAACGAAACTATGAGACATAGTCAATCAACAGAGAATGTGAATGAGATGATGAAATGATAGCACTAAATTTGAAAAGTACACGTGCTTTTTAGTACCTCCTTCTCCCCTGTGGAATCGCTTCATCACATTCAACGCGAACTTTATTTTTAATCGCAAAATAATTTCATACTTTCTTAGTGGCCTTACGTAGTTCATTCTTATGAGAATCGAAATTCGCTCGTCTGAATTAACGATTATTTATTCATTTCAACATGACATTGTGTATATCATTACCGTTATAGCCGCTTCATTCAATTTAGTTCCTCGATTTTTTTCATTACAGTTACAACAAAAATCAATCGTCACAATCAGCAAACATTCTCAAAAATACAAGAAATTGGTGGCAGAAACACTTGCACGTGATTGATTCCTATGCACAGCGTGTCAGGCGGGGCAAAAAATCTCATTTGCGTGGCGGAGCTCTGCCGAGTCATTCTACCCCGAGCGAGAGTGAAAAGCGGTGTGAAATGAGGGTTTTGGCAAGGTTTGCGAGCTTTTATTGCCTGTAACTACCGAATGAGATCGAAATCGGAAAATCGGCCGTGCTTGTCCTCGCATTTTGAATGCCGATCTTGCCAGTTGCCGTCCATCGTGCAATATCTTGCCTGGATACAGCGAATCGCTACGCATGCATGCGAACACCATTTGTTCGCTTAGTGCTTTTTTTTGCCCGATTTGTCATTTTTTTTATATTTAACAACTATTACAGAATGCGTCCCACGAATATAATTGAGTTCGAAATGTGAGATGGCGAGTCGTGGCTACCCGAAAACGCTTTCGAAACTTAGATTTTCGATTGAATTGAATTATGAGAAGATGGCTGCGCGCAAGTGACCCAGGAAAGCAGACATTGCATAGTCGTGGGACTATTTCTTTAATATGCAACAATGCAGAAATGAACATATCTGAATCCAAAGTTCTTTATCAACACAAAAACGACACTTTTTTTGGAGATAAAAACGACACTTTTTGGAGTTCATTCGGCGTCCAATTGTTCTTTCGTTTCAAGATGCTCAACAATAAGTCGTTTGGAATTGCGTAAATACTCGAACACTTGCACTGAATAAACACCGATTTGAGCATCTTCTTCCACTTCGTCGCTCCAAATTTCAACGGATACTCTTGTTTGATTGTTGTTTAAAATCTGAAATGATTAATAGTTCTCGAACAAATGAAGCAAATCTTACCTGGACCATTTTTTCGACCTCCCTAGATGTTGCTTTATATTTTGATTCGATCGTGAATATAATATTTTCACAGCTTGAAACGCTTAGGAATTTTTGAACCATCAAATTTAAATTGAATCCCTGAACACTTTTGACAACATTGAGATAAAATGTTTTCACAATTGCCACCATGCGCAGCAATCCAACGACTGTTTCTGAAAAAAATATTTAATTTTTCTACATGAATTGCTTAAATTCACCTTTCGTGATCTTATCTAAAATGAATGCGGCCTTTTCAGGTCGACACTGTTCAATCGCATTTATAAAGTGTAGACTGCAAAATATGATAATACGGATAAAAAGAGTTGTTTGCTGTTATCTTCACTTACTTATTTTTTTCGTCAAAGCGGGAGGAATGAAAACTAAAAGCGCGACTCGATTTATCTTTAATAAAATCGGAAAATGTTGATATTGTTTGCGGCGTGCAATTCTTTAACGATATATAATCAATCTGTGCCTTTGTAATAATTTTCCGTAAGCATTCGATGAATCTTTCAAGAACATTGTTCGGCATGAGAGACATCAATCCCTGGAAGTTTTAAACCTATTTGTTAATTAATTTTTTTTGCACAAAATCGTAATTGTTTAAAATACTGACCTTTCGATTAAAATGTTTTTCTATAGGGGCATAGGCAGTAACATTAATCAATTTTGCTGCATATCTCATGAATTTTCGCCATAAAATTTTGTCTTCGCGACTAACAAAAATTAAGATGATTTCCGTATGAGTATCTCGGCACTAGAAAAGAAACCAAATTTTTTTTACTGTTTTACGTTTTCTTCGAAGTTTCAAATATCGATTGGAAATATCCCTACCTCACGAATAAGATTTAATTTTAGTAGTTTTAATTTCCGAGAACTGACCATCGACAAATCAGTTGCTTTCTTAACTGACTTCGAAACCTGCTTATCACTGATTTCGAATTTTTTTTCGAGTAATGCACCTACCTCTCTCAGCGTAAATAAATCGTGAATGTTCACGAACTGGAGAATGCGAACGTGAACTTTTGCAGGGAGACTAACCAAGTTGACGGGCATAATCGACCGACAAAGCCAGTAATTGAGAAAGTTAAGACACTATATCGATCATCAATCAAGTGGACGCTCTGCGCACGCCAATACTGAATCATCTTGCCCCCCGTGGAATCGCTGTACTGTAGAGTTCGAAATACGGGTCGCCGTCTCTTCATTTCACGTACTCTCTCACCGGTCAGAGAGGCGAGAGAGTGCGCAAAATGAAGAGACGCTGACCCGTATTTCGAACTCTACTGTACTGCGCTAAATCGTTTACATGTGTTCTTTAATGAGTCCTCGATAGAATTTAAACTCCATCAAAAGCGATGACGAATTTATCAGCAAAAACAATTTATATTTTTTCGATTATTGTATTAACATTACATTCCCTGTCGGTACATTAATGAGCGCAATCAGCAAACGAAAATCACTGCCATACTTCCGAAAATGCCCCGCAACAGCACTTGAACGTTATCGATCCTTCAGTGGATTTCATTGCGCTTTTAATAGCAATCCTGGCAGAATCCGAAATGCAAAATAACGAGTACAAATTGTGATATCGCGCCGAGTATTGGCAACGTCCCCCGATCATGACTACGTCGGACACTGCTGATGATTCCAGGAGGAAGTGTCCTGAACCGAAAAGTAAAAAAAAACGAAAAGTAATGGCAATTGAAGGAAGCGTATCACGAAACGCGCGGGCGACTATGCACAGTGAGGTATGAGAGGGCGCACTCTCCTCATTTTGCATACTTTCTCGCTCGTTGCCGGATCTTCAGTCTCATTTGGCAGACAGCCATATACTCATAACTCAGTTCAAACGAAAATTGAAAGCATGCGAGTTTCGAAAGCCTGCTAGGGTAACCGTGACCGAGCATCTCACATTGAGAACTCAGTTAACGCCAGATATTCGTGGTACACCTCCTTTAATTTTTTAATCCCCGCAGAATTTACTCAGTTAAAAACCGGAGTAGTTGTGGCAGACATTTTCCTAAATATCTGAAAACTTACGCAAATCCCTGCCGAAATCTACCGCTGCATCGCACTCTACAACATCAATTGAGTGCTGGCGGGCCATCTTAGCGAACTGTACCGCCATGAACCTGGAAATTGCTGACCAAATTAAACGAGTGATATATTACTTTAAAAACTCTAATTTACATTACAACAATCATGAAACTTTAAAAAAAACTCAGGCCATGCCGCTAATTAATTGGGAAATTGAAACCAAATAAACCAACCTGCCGTCCGCCCTGCATTCGCGTTTTATCAACAACCGGTCAATTTTCACGCATCCCAGGGCGCGTCTGGAACGATAATTATGAATAAAAAAAGTCTCTTCATTTCACGCACGCGCTCTCTCTCTCGCCTTCTGACCGGTGCAAAGAGAGCATGCAATGAAGACAATTACCGGAAATCAAGCAGTTGCTGTGCCTCCAGAAACTCGAGCGACACAGTCTCGATCCGGCTTGAGCGACGAATGCTCTGGCGCAGTAGCGATGAACTGATTTCGCCTAGGTCGACGTCGAGAGCGGTGGAAGTTGGTGAGACCCTAATGCAGCTGTTTTTCACCTGCACTAGCGATGCCGGACCATTCCAAATTAATTGAGCTTCCGGCCACTCACTCCCTCTGAAAATGAGGAATAAATGTCAATTAATTGGTCAACGCAAGACCAATTATTCCATATATTGGTATTGTCTCTTATCACATTTTTAAATGAAGTTATTTCTCGTTCCGCGCGTTACGAATTCTAAAAAAATTACCGTCGCTTTTAAAACTGAGCTTTAATTGTATAATTTGTGCTTAGTCGACGTAAAACCATACGAGTAATCGAGTTTTAACAAATAAAATTAAGAAAACTATGTGAAAATAGGTGGAAAACGCAAAAGAATGGTAAGCTCCGCCCACTTTTGCCGCGCGGATATTTTTTTTGGAATCCGTTACGCGCGGAACATTTTAAAATGAGATAGTATCTATTGGGTTTTGAATTGACATCACTACCCTGTACTTCCAAACTAGAGCAAAAGTGTGCTTCAAGAATAGCCTTATAATGACATCGCCCTGCACGTTTTCCGCTTGTTTGAACGAGGGAAAAAGCAGCGAATTTCACCACCGTCTCTCCGTCCAACTGCCCAGATGGACCGCTTCAACCTGCCTGATTTGCAGAAAGGAACGCGGGCCGATCCCTTCCGACTGCGGCGAATGACTGTCAAATGTGAAGTGGCGCTGAGGCTGCCGCCGCACCCCTGCAACATCCGATCGTAAATCAAAAAAAAAAGGTAGAGATGTATCCACGTCAAGCGCTTTTACAGATGTAAGACAACGCTATGTGGGACCCGCTGGTACGGCCACCCTAGCGTGTTCGAGAAAAATGTCATTTTCCGAATAGCCAGTATGTTTTTAGTCGATAAAAAAAAACAAAAAACAAACAAAAAACAAAAACATTCGCTACCCATAATAGTTTTAGTTCCATTGTTCTGCGACATTTCCAGGCGGACGGTTTCGATGGGCGGAAGACGGGCGACGAAGTCGTCGATTATGGTGCGCCAGGTTCGGGAGATCTGTGATTACGTTAAAATAAGTTTTATAAAATAGAAAAAAAATATGTCAAATAATCTGTGCACGCTTTTGTGCGGGAAATCTGTTGCATGGATAGCAGCAATGCAATTGCAACATATATGACCGTGTGGATACGAGTTAGAAATCAGTAAGTATTTCAGCTTATTTAGACCTTAAAGATTCTTCAATTATACTTTTAACTTTAGATTTTTCGGAAATAAAGTACCTTCTGCTCTAACAACGCTGAAGTACTTTCTGATTTCGAATTTCGAAGAGACTCACTGCTAGGTTTTCAATCGTAACGAAACAACTAGTTGTTTAATAGGGAAATGCACCGCTTTCTTCACGAGAGACAGCGCGGAATGAGGAGAGCGAAGAGTGATTTCCCTATTTCGTTACGATTCAAATTTTACTCACTGCGCACATGCAGCTCAGCGATTCGAAATTGTCCACGCCAATTATCGCTCGAATAATATCCGCAGGGAGAGAGGCGAGTGTGTAGGATGAGAATGAGATCTGCAAACAATTTTGTAGTTTAAAATAATAACTCTATCCGCGTTCAATCTCTCTTGTGCTTATGCTTGTTAACAAAAATAATAATATATGATATCGTGAGATTATTTCCCATTCCACGCGTAGCTGACCTTTGACGAACTGAGTGGAGGGAGGAGGGAGGAAGAGGTCGGGAGGAGGCTAGTGATCTACCTGCCCTCCTTCTCCCCACCTCTTCCCTTCCTGTCTCTCCCAGACAATCAATACGCTAACCAGCACATTGAGGTTGCTGAGCATTTGAAACGCACGATAGATTGATTTGAGTTATGCTTAATTGTTTCAAAATTTGGTTCAAAATATTCCTACCTCACTGTTCGCTAAATTCATTTTTCGAGAACTGACAATACATAAATCCGCTGCTCTCTTCACTGACTACGAAACCTGTGAAAGTGTGTCTAATGGAAAGCACTATATTTGAATAAGCGTGTTATTTTTATACTGTTCCCGAATATTCCCTCTCCCCTGTGGAATGGCTTTATTACGTTCAATAAAAACTACTTACACTGATTCTACTTAATCGAATAATTATTTATTCAGTTCTCGATGGATTTATTAAATCAAATTTCAAACAGTTCAAGAGAATTACCACTATTTGTTAATTTTGGCAAACGATTTATGTTCTTTCATAGGTTCGTTGACATTTATTTTCAATACTAATACACCAACAATTGTGTCTTTCAATTAGCAAATACTCTCTGGCAACAGCAACAATGATTCATCACAGAACAGAACGCTACAACAAGTGACAAGTTTTGAATCACATCAACAGTTCATAATTTCAAAATAATAAAAAAATTCACCTTCATGATGCGACTACAATTCACATAAATCATTCCAATCGGCAAACATTTTCAAAAACTCAAGATATGGCGACAACAATACGTCGTTGAATGCCCCACAACAACATTTAAACGTGATTGATCCTTCAGTGATTCTCATTGCACTTCTTATATTATCCTTGGCAGGCTCAGAAAGGCAAAACAAAGAATACAAATTATGATAGCTTTCCTCGTATTGGCATCGACCACCGATCATTCGAACGTGCGTCACTGCGGAGATTTCTAGCAGAAAGTTGCCTATAAGGAAAGATTCTTAAAACAAGCAAAAATGTGTAGAAGATTTCCAAATATCTGCATTTTAACGGAGAAAAAAACGCACTCAAATCCTTGCCGAATTCCACTCCAGCATCGCACTCCACTACATCAATCGAGTGCTGCCGGGCCATGTCCACAAACTGGTCAGCCATGAATCTGTGATCTAATTTGTCACTATTTTTTCCTTCGGAAATGTAATATATATTGATTTAACTCATCTCTCATCCTATTGTACATAAAATTACATGATCTAAAAGACGATTCCCATTCTGAGTACTCAGAGGAATGTGAAGAGCATTACAATACAGTGTCTGCACTGATCCGACCTGCCACCCGCCGCACAGCCGTGCCTGATATGCAGTCGATCGATCTTCACGCAGCCCAGCGCTCGCCGGAAAATAGATTATTCCAAAAAAAAACAGTCATCGTATCTACGTTTAACGCACTCTGGCATGTGAGAAACATACGGGCTCTGTACGGATCCCATGAAAACGACCCCATTTTCCTTTGTGACCTCCGTTTTCGTACAGAGGCAACATACTAAATAAGATTTTTTCGATCCTTACCGAAAGTCGAGCAGGTTTTGCGCGCCCAGGAAAGTGATCGACAGTGTTTCGATCCGACTCGCGTGGCCGATGAATTCGTTTAGTCGTACTAGCGAAGCTCGCGTGTCTTTTTCCGGAGTGCCGGAACCGAATCTGAAGATATTTTGAGAATAGCAAATGCGCCTAGTATACTATATGTTTGCACGCCATAAACAGGCAAGGTAACATCGATAACTGAGCACGCCTTACCCCGTCCGACAATCTAGGTGGACCGGTCCACTGTCGGGCAGGGTTGGCCTGCTTGTCGGTCGAGCGTTAACTCTTCGTCTCCTTCCGATTGCAATGCTCATCGGCCGGTTCTAAATTGATGATATAACGTAACGTTCGTTATGGAAAGTGTATAGAATCCTAGGACTCTCCGTAATTTCCGAGTGTTATTTTAAATGATGCTGAGCAAAGTTACTAACCGGAGGCGGATTGGCATTGCCGGCTAGCAGATCTGGTGCAAAATGGCCGAGGTAGTGTCGCTGCAGTGTCAGACCTGCATCATATTCTTGCCTCTAACTGTCTAAATCGAGATCAGTCGCGATATGGAACAGGGCTGGGCGAAAAATTTCACGCACTCTTCATTTCGTAAGAGAGCGTGTAAAAAGAGGAGTGCGTGAAATGCAATCACTCACTGATAGAGTGTCGAAAATGACTAAACGACTATTCATTTAATGAGGAAATGTACTCTCACACTCCTCATTCCGACCACTCTCTTGTGAGAATGTCGGTGTATTTGCCTATTAAAGAAGGCGTAAACTCCAAATTCGGGGAAGCACTTCCCTGTGCAATCAGGGGGAAGTACTGTAAGAGGGTGAGAGTGACAGACGCGAGAGTTTTTCGCTCCTCTCCCGTCTCTTCCCATCTCCTCTGCGTCTTGACCTAGACCCCTTCCCTTTGCACCGCGCATCTTGATTTTGCCTGTGCCCTGTAGAAACTTTGCGCGCGTGTAACTCAGTTCAAAGTTGAGCTAGAGAGTTCTAATTTTCAAATTCGGAGTGGGGTTTACGGAAACTATCGACCTATGACATCAGATACCCCCCGAAAATATTGAGTTTACTCCTTCTTTAAACGACTATTCGTTTATTCATTTTCGACACTCTACTCACTGACGGTCGTCGATGCTGACAGTGACGTCGGTCCCTCCAGACGGACGTCGTCGATGGAGGGAAGACGGGCGACATATTCGGCCACGAGGGAGCGCCAGGTGTGCGAGATCTGTGAAAGTGGAGATCTTCGATCTTTGATCTTGGAGCTCTTTGAAAACTCTCGGAATAGTGCATACGAATAGTGGCTCTCGTGGCCGCAACTAGTGGGAAAGTAGCGTAGAAGGCCGCGCCAGGAGTGGGAGATCTGTGATGGTCGGTCTCTCTCATTTTGCAATGCTCTCTCGTTTCTCTGACTGACAAGAGATAAGGCGAAATGAAGAGGGCGAAACATCAAAATTGCTATCCAAATTTCTCTACTAGATTCAACTAATATACAAACATTGATCAAATTTGATTATGACGTTTGTCCAGCCTCTGACGCATTTACCGCGATAAGAAACCGACGTTATCGCGAGCGACCGGCTGATCGCCTGCTTGCGCATTCACTCTATCAATGTGATGGATTGGCCTCTCCACATTTCGCGCGCTCTCTTACTAGTCAGAGAGGCGAGAGAGGAAGCGAAATGCGGAGGCTATTTCTTTTCAGGCCATGCTAGGGAGTGACTGGCATGACTCCACATTACGCGCGCTCTCTCATCTCTCAGAGAGAAACAGTCAATGAATCACCATGTGCACGTAGTGTTAGTGTTCCGTTTTTTCACATGTTTCGCATTTCAATTTTGTCAAAAAGAGCTTCAAAAATGAAACATAAACGAGAAAAAAAAACATCAAAATGACTCACCAGCCTCATGGTCCGCAGCGTTTCGCCATTGTCCATGTTAACAATTATGCGGATCACATCGGGAGGAAGGGTGGCGAGGGTGATGGGGGCTAATTGGGAATCGGTTGGCAGGAGCGGTGAAGGCTCCTTGGACGCGGCTTTGCCCATTGTGACTGGGAGATAGCTGGAAGCATGAAATCACGTCCAACAACTTGCAAGCGATAATGTATGTACGTGAACCGATTAAAGGAAGCAGATAATCAGGATTAGTCCTTGATATTGAAATAAAAAAAACGTGCACTGATAGTTTAAAAGTTAGCGAGGAAGGGTAGGCGACAAGCAGAGAGAGAGAGAGAGAGAGAGAGAGAAGAGGTTGTTTCGAAACAGAAGACAAAATACAGTACAAAAGTCACAATCGGATCGAGAACTGATTTCTTCACTTGTATTTGCATTTCGAAACCTGCATCACTGGAAGGATTGCGAAGAAAAAACAGCATGGCCGACAATTTGCATAAAAATTTACTAATTTGCATATAAATATCCTCCCCATAAATTTTCAGATTGCCATTGTGAATTGCATTACACTACAAAATATTGATCATCGATCAACTTTATTTTCTCACAAGCAACGCAAACACGAGTAATTATTACATTTGCATTTTCATCTTTATTATTGCGCGCAATATTTGCTCATTTCTACTCATGTCCGTGGTCAAGAGTGGTCGGCCGCTCTCCAAATGGAGACAATTCTGGATCGGGGCGCGGTAATTTTTGCTTTATTTTATTACATCACTTGCTAACTGTTGAAAATAAGGGTTCTCCATTTCAGTCAGTTGCTCTCATGTGGTGTGTTTTCACGCGAGGCAGTCGATCCTTCTTCTTCCACTCGCGAGACCTCGAAGCAGTATTCCATTGAACCATCGGGAGAGGAGGCTACCGTACCCCATATTCCGGTCACTTCGCATGCTGAGCACCAGCCCTTGGTCCAATCATCAGTTGATACTATGGTATCTTCAGTTGATCTATTATCACTTTTTGTCGATCAGCGGAAAAGGGAGCATCTTTTCAGTGTCTGATGGACCTCCCTGACGATTGTCTACTCAAAATCATCGATGGTCTTTCCTTCTTCGATCGATTGCGATTTCGGGTCAACAAACGGCTACAAACACTCGAAACGAATGCTACACCAATAGCAAATTTGGCCGATCGATTTTTCATACGTGATATTGAATTCACAGTAAGTAATTAAATTTTAAATATAGTCGATCTTCTGCACTTATGATATTTTCGTAACATCCTTTAGTCCTAGCTTTTACCCATAAATATTTTATATAATAATAATGATCATATGGAATATTCAAAAGATGAGCGGAGAACTGACTCGATTGCGTGGTGGGATCGGGCATATTAATTCGTGGAACTTCGACCACACGGTACCCCTTATCAGTGGTCTGCTCATGCTAAAGCGAGTGATCAAATGCTGGAGAATGACGAGTGTTCATATCAAGGTGATTGATAGATTAAAGTGTTTTTACCGTGATTTTGTTTAAAAATCTCAGATCTTGCCGGAATATATGACGATCATCTCGGAATATACGAATGAAATTTTCAAGGAGTTAATTTTCCTGAAATCAAAATTTCTTCGCATCGATGTCATCGGAAAGGCATGTCTTCAATTTTTCATTTGTTCTTTAGTTAATTTTATTCGATCAGCATTATATCGTGAGAATGATGAACACATCTTAATATTTTCAGGAAATTCCAGCAATCTGCGATAGTAAAATGTTCAGTCTCATATCAAGCATTCGCAACAATCCACTCATCTCCGAGCTGGTCCTTGCTGAGCCACATAACTGGGCAACAACTGATCAACTTTTGATGCTCATCAAGGTGATTGGATTGACTGTGTTGTGTGGAAAAAAATAAATTAAGGAAGCCAAAGAATCGCTGTATTTCTTCGAGATTATTGATCTGAGTCTTCCTATGGTGCAGCATTTCGGGCGCTGTCTGATGGGAATTGGCCCGTCAACCTTTGAGAATCCTCCGAGAGATATGTCTACAATTCGCACTACGATCAAGGATAAGAAGGTATGACTGCTTTTAATTCAATACAACGTATCATGGGAGTCCTCGGATGTGTTAGCCTGAACTAGGGGACATTAGGAAAGGCCTGTGGCACATAGTTCATATTAATAATTAACTACATAAATGATAATTAATGCATAATAAATCAATCAATATTACTCAGATTTCCACCCTCAAACTGCCGATGTATGATCATATTGGTATAAGTGTCGAAGAAGGAGCTGTGACCACTTCAATATGGATAGACCCTACAATGAAGTACGAATTAATCGTCGGGGACTTGCATTCCCGTGTTCACTACACTCCCGTCCCTTACGCACATGAGGAATGAAGTTCCAGCAATTCTACGATTGCATATGTGAATAAAGCTGTCTAATTGTGTATTGCGCTTGCGGCACCACAAAGTATACGACTATTTATTACATTTGCATTTTCATCTTTATTATTGCGCGCAATATTTGCTCTTTCTCCTCATTTCTACTCATGTCCGTGGTCGAGAGTGGTCGGCCGCTCTCCAAATGGAGGCAATTCTTGATCGGGGCGCTGTAAGTTTTGTTTCATTGTATCACTTGATAACACTTGATATCAGTTGAAAGTAACGGTTCTCCATTTCAGTCAGTTGCTCTCATGTGGTGTGTGCTCACGCGAGGCAGTCGATCCTTCTTCTTCCACTCGCGAGAAATCTAAGCAGTATTCCATTGAACCATCGGGAGAGGAGGCTACCGTACCCCATATCCCGGCCACTTCGCAAGCTGAGCGCCAGCCCTTCGTTCAACCATCAGTTGATACTATGGCATCTTCCACTCGCGAGTCCTCGAAGCAGTATTCCATTGAACCATCGGGAGAGGAGGCTACCGTACCCCATATCCCGGCCACTTCGCAAGCTGAGCACCAGCCCTTCGTTCAACCATCAGTTGATACTATGGTATCTTCCACTCGCGAGATCTCGAAGCAGTATTCCATTGAACCATCGGGAGAGGAGGCTACCGTACCCCATATCCCGGCCACTTCGCAAGCTGAGCACCAGCCCTTGGTCCAATCATCAGTTGATACTATGGTATCTTCAGTTGATCTATTATCACTTTTTGTCGATCAGCGGAAAAGGGAGCATCTTTTCAGTGTCTGATGGACCTCCCTGACGATTGTCTACTCGAAATCATCGACCGTCTTTCCTTCTTCGATCGATTGCGATTTCGTGTCAACAAACGGCTACAAACACTCGAAACGAATGCTACATCAATAGCAAATTTGGCCGATCGATATTTCATACGTGATTTTGAATTTGTGGTGAGAAATAAATTTAAAAAAAATACATAAATAAATAAATAAAAAAATCTACCCACTACTCCGATATCTTCAATCGACGCATATTTATTTGAAAAGTCTATATTTTTGTTTAAGGCGAGAGGAGAACAGGCTGAGGTGCGTGTTGATACCTTGATATCGTGGCGGTGGCTCTACAACGATCTGCCCCTCTTCAACGGACTACTCATGCTACTGCGAGTGATCAAATGTTGCAGAATCCGCGACAGTGTTGAAATCACAGTAAGAATTCTGATTTTTTTTTGCGTTTTTGTAAAAACGCTAAAGTATTTTAATTTCAGATTCCTCAGGAATATCTGCACGAAGTGTTCAAGGTCATACATTTATTGCAAGCAACAAAACTTATCATCAAATTAGATGGAGAGGTATTTTCAAGTTATTTTTCTTCGAAAATATTTATGATTGCCCGGATTCATTATTTTGTACTGCTGATAATTTATTCTATTATTCTAATAACCTAAATTTTAGGGATTGCCAGGAACCCACAATCTCGCAATATCTCATCTCATATTCTCCATTCGCTCCAATTATTTTCTCACTGAGCTAACCCTACACGAACCTCATAAATGGGCAATAGGGATGGCCAAAACTGTCTGAGCGAACCGCTCTGCTCGCGAGTTTAGAGACAGGAATGAGTCCGAGAGAAAATGATCTCTCGCTTTTCGGACAGTCGACTGTCCCAAAGTATTTAGAGCGTTTAGAAACACGTAAATATTCACGAAATTCATCTCACGAGCTTTATAACATGTCTTTAACATTCTTGAAGGTCCTGTGCTGTCGATATTGAATGGTAAAAAGTCAAAAAAATCAAAATGAAAAATATGTTTCACAATAATTATATGGATCGTCATTTTGAAGTTGGGACAGTCGACTGTCTGAGACAGTTGACTGTCCCAAATTTTGAGACAGTCGACTGTCTCAGACAGCCCAATGGACAGTTTTGGCCATCCCTAATGGGCAACGATTGATCAAATTGTACTACTCACAGAGGTCGTTGGATCGATTTAAGCATTTACTTGAAGCTGAGGATTTCAGGCTCAACGATTTCTTCGGAATTTCCAGATGTTCGGACTGACCCTTGCTATTGTGAAGCGATTGGTACAACATCTAATGGGGTTTGATCCATCATCAATCTTTGATGATCCCACAATGGACCTCGCCACTCTTCGCACGACGATCAGACATAAGGAGGTACCACTTGGCGAATTTCTCTCTTTTTTTGGCTCAGGCTACGACCGCTCTGAATGCACCTGGGGTAGGGAATGAAAATGATAGAATGGGAATACTGTTCGAGAAAAAAGCTGAGCCAAAATACAGAGAAGTTTATCACGTTGTTTTCCGAATCCCTACACGTTAACGACATTATTATCACCATAGATCTCTGTGTCATCTTTCGGAATTCGGTCGTCAGAGGAAGGACCGGAGGGAAAACGTACGACCATTACGATATGGAAAGGCACGAAGTTTGCAGCGAGGCTCATACAAATTCACATTAACTTGTGTTTCAGTGATTTTGGGCATCTTCGATTCTGTTACTACTTCGATGTCACAGATTGCACAGCACAATCGTTCCATTTCGGAACGCGCGTGCCTTACATTCATGTAGAATGAGCCAATGAAATTGTAATAGTGAATAAAGTAGTCAAATTGTGAATCATACTTTTTTACACTACAAAATAGTATGTACCAACAGAGTTTCCTCATGTTCTGGAGTATGGCACATGGGACAGTATCTATTGGTCGCCGGAGGTTTCTTTTTGAACGCAATAGTACTTCAAATTTGGATCCCAGTCCGAATCCGGACGATAATCCTCGTAGTCGGTATACATCGGAACGAAAGTAAAAACGTAAGTAAAAAAAGTAAAAACGATGAGATCAATCGAGGAAACATCATCGAGTGGGGGCGTTACGAATCGGTTTTTCAGGGTGAACATCTCGTCTCCTCATTGCATGCTCTCTCTCTATCGTAGCTTTTGGCGACGAGAGACCGCGATGAGTGAGGAGAGCCCCTTCACCCGGACATCCATCGTCCCGAATCCAAACACTCGATCTGACTCATTGCCATTCCATTCTAAATTGGGAAGGTGAATCCAATCGTACTTGCTGCACTGATATAAATTGTATATTAAATTGCGTGTAAAATGAATTATCAGTATCAAATTTTTTTATAATAACCAAATGTATTTCGAAAAATAAGGTTTCAATAAAATATTTAGCAGTAGCTCTTCATAACTGTTGCTGCTCAAACTCTAAAAAAAATATTTTCAACTAAAAATTGAAAAAACAATACAATTATTCTCGATAATAATTGACCATAGAAATCGAAGAACAAAATAAATTTATCATGATATTTTCTCTTTACTTTTGAGTTAGACAGGAGAGAGTCGAGTAGTTTATGAGTTTGCTTTGAAAATAATCAAAATAGAATATTAGGGAAATAAGTGGAAAATAATCGTACTAGTAGGGAGTAAATGTCATGAGACAGATATGAGTAAAAGATACACCATTACTTTTCTAAAGCAACGTCTCAAATTTCTTAGCAGCTTGAGCCTTTTCTTCCCTTCTCTTCATGATCTTGAGAAGTTGCCCAATTATCAACACAGAAGAAAGCCAGAAACAATAATAATCAACAACGACCAGATGGTGTCTTGAAGAATAATCCCATTCCCTGGGTCCGGCTCTTGCGATAACTGAAAGCGAGAACTTGATCTTGCCTGGAGATCCTCCCTCCCATTTAGACTTTCAATCGTAACGAAACAACTAGTCGTTTCATAGGGAAATCACCCATCGCTCTCCTCATTCCGTGCTGTCTCTCGTGAAGAAAACGGTGTATTTCCCTATTAAACGACTAGTTATTTCGTTACGATTGAAAGTCTACTCCCATCTCAATGCGCGATATAAGTCACCGTCTCGTCACTCCACACAATATCTCGATCGTGACAACAGGGTATGCATTTGCGGGATTTTTAAAAATATTTAAAAAAATAAAACTGACAATGAAAGGCGATAAAGGTGGCATCCAGAAAGACGAAGATCAAAAATTTAATCATCAATACCGCGAAATCGTCATCTGTAAAGTATATAATCTTTCAAAACAAGATGATTTCGTAGCTCACTATTTGAGAATCGCATGTATATGAAAACTGCAATGCCGAAATTCAGCAAGCCGTTGGAGATTGATATAACATGGGCCTTCTGATAATTCGAGAAATATGAAATAAATTCGAAAGAAATAATCATGAACTCGCCTCGCTGAGAATGGATTGGTTTGACAACAGCATTATCAGATGATCGATGTTGTGGTTAATATAAAGCGGATACAGAGAAAGAAGAATACAAATAGGAATTAGCATTGCAAGAAGGCGCCAATTTAGAGGCTTCTGGAGCAGATTGGCGACGTGGATAACAAGAAGGCACTGGAATAGCCAACGAGTCGAAATGTGTTGATTTGCTAGACTGTTTTGAATTAGGCGGATTTGAATAGAATATAATGTGAAATGCGTAAATTGCTGAAATCCGAAAGTGAAGCGATGGTGATACTTTGATGAGAAGCTGTGCTACACAACATACCAAAATAATAGGTTGCATTAAAGCATCCACAGAAAGTTTAAGCCTTGTAGCAATCAATATGTTCCATGGAGTTACTATCTGCAATTATAATTGTTATGTGGTCGTTCCATTTTCTCACTTTGTTTACGATTTGAGAAAAAATTCTCGATTTATGCGAATACATTTTTTATTTGATATTCTCGAATGCTCACATAACAGGCATAGTTTTCGTCCCTCATGAATGCGAGAGTCGACAGAACTTCCACCAGCTTCAAAGCAATGACAATGCAAAAATTGTACTACAAAATATGAGTCAACTCCATCGTCTCAAATAGAGCTCAAAATATGAGCCGGCGTCTCTTCATTTTGCACACTCTCTCACCCGCAAGAGTGACGAGAGAGTGTGCGAAATGAAGAGACGGCGGCTCATATTTCGAGTTCTAGTCTCAAACGTTTCACTAACGTACCTTGAACAGATCTCGAAGGCTTGTATTACGGAGAATAATGATAAGTATGATGACACAGAACGTTGCATCAATCCAGTAATGGTACTTGGACTCCATCCTGACCGCATGTTCTGAGATGAGTATTCCGCAGTTAAAGCAAACATAACCAGTTAAACCTATTACGATAAGACTAAGATTTTCATGAAACCCTTGAAAGTAAAAAAAAAATCACATACCGAATCTTCCGAGACAATATTTGTTGAGATTCTCGCAATCTTCTTCGTTTCCGTCATCAAAGTAGGGATCACACACCATGGTTGGAATTGGACGGGAAAGCGAGAAGAATGGGCGTTTTCTCGCGAATTAACAACGAATAGGAAAGAAATGTGTGTTCACGATGCTTCCCAAGGTTGAGGTGGTTGGGAATTGAAGGCTTTTCGTGAAGGTGGGAAAAGGCTGCCAATGTAAACTATTCGGTGCTTTTCGCTTGACGCGATTCATTGCGCCTCAGCAATTAGTTTACGCTATCCCACATATCCTGATCGTGCTCCCAAAAAAACAGAAAAGATGAAAAATTTACGGGGTTCTGTCGACTGCCATGCTGTGATGAAGGAAATGAAAAATTGGGTCGTTGAAATCGACACACATCAGAGCAAAATTAATCAATTTTTTTATCGACAAAGCAAGATACTAATATTGCACCAATGATCATAAGATACAGATTCCGCGTGAAAATGCCTTGACTACAACAGTATTATCGTGGATAACTTAAATATTTGCAATTGAGCTAAACTGTTCTCTCGTAGAGTATCGAAAACAAACAACTAGTTGAATTATTCCGAATCAACTAGTTGATTCATTTCAACTAGTCGAAAACAATTCAAATTCAACTAATTGAAATTTGAAAAAAAAATTGTTTTCGAGACTCTATTCTCTTGTGATCAAGAAAACATCCGATTCAGGATGAACGAGAGGAGTGACAGGGTGAGAAGCGAAGATGCACGAGCCGAATTGCACATCTAAAATAAAGAATATTGAATTGTGAAAATATTGGAAAACGCAAGAATATAGTAATTTCTTTATTGCTAGTTTCATGGCTGTCCCAATACGGTGTTCGGTCAAAGAAATGACCATTAGTGCTTAGGCGTATAATATCTCGCAAAGTACGTTATTTCTGTACTTTTCAAAGTCTATGGAGCAGGTTTAGAGAAAAACACCAACCTGCTGCAATTGTTCCATATTGTTAATTACGAGAGGGGCAGTGATGTTGTTGAACATTCCGAGGGGACAGGCGGCATCGCAGCCAGGCACAGTCAGCTGCACGGGCTCTGCCGTGGCGGATGCGGTGTCGTTGCGGTACCAGATCTGAAGAAAATTTAAGCGAAATTAATAAATAAATTAAATTAAATTAATAAATTTAATTTAATAAGAAAATTTAAGAAAATTTATCTGTGTTAACACGAACGCCCAACCATGAACAACGATTTTTTTTAAAAATTTCAAATACGTCCGGCAACTTTTCATATTGATTCATTCTCTTCATGCTCAAAAATTTATTGATTTTTTTGCCCTCGTATAACATACTAATTCGATAGAGTATCAAAATCATGTTTGGGCAAAAATCCTAAACATCAACCATTGCTGCCTTACCTTAACGAACTCCTTGCCCTCCTCCCTATGGAGCTCCGCAATGATCGCAGCTGCGTAAGGAACAAGGAGATCATTGGCGATGCCCATCGTATAGAGGAGCGCGGAGAGCGTTCCGTCGTGCTAAAGGAAAATGTTTGGAGAACAAAAAAATCGAATCTTCATTCCGCGGGCTCGCTCGCTTCACTCTGACCAGTGAGTGCGCAGAATGATGAGCTGATCACTATTTGCAAGAGTGGTAGGAGTTTCGGCTCTGCCTTAACATACTCACAGACAACGAAAGAGGGAGTCGGAAACTCCGACTTGCTTCATTTTCGAAACTTTAACTCTGAGATTCGAATACGCACCGATGAATAGAGGACGGTTTTCATCGCCTTCTTCTCCCCATTGGAGATGGCATTGATGCGAGCGTTCCAGTCGCCCAGCAGATAGCCGCCTCTGAATGATTAGAATACTTATTTTGACTCAAGATATATGGTTAATGTAAGATAAGCTACGGATGAAGCCATGGGGTTATGAGGGTGGAGAATCCGCTTCTTTATTCTTAAAGTTACCTGAATCTCGCTTTCGGTTGCGAATTGAACTCATTCGTTCTCACTACTCTCTTGAATTCCTTGATCTGCTCGACCAAATCATCCGTTACCCAAGAGGGTTGTTTGAGACCGTGGATAATCTGAATAACTGTTCATTTAAATTTTTGCCTTCTTCTATTCATTGCACACGCTCGCTCCTTTGCTAGAGTGGGGAGAGAGAGTGTAAGGAGTGGAGCGATGCGGCTATTTCGACGTCTACTCGGCACGCGCCTCTCTTGCTTTTGCCTGTTCTCTCGTTTATCTGACCCGCGATCATGCAAAAATTAGAGAAGCGCATTCCGAATTCTAGGCACTACTCGTCACCTCTCTGTTGATGTCATAAAGATCGTCCACATTTGCCGCTGTTACCTCCATTCCAGTATTCTGAATGGAAAAGTTCGTCTTTTAAATTAGGATGCAAGTTGCGCTTATGAATCCCCCCTCAGTGGACAAACAAGATGCAACACCAGTTGATGAAACAACGCCATTTGCAATGCATTCATCCTTTGTTATTGTTCTTTCCTTCCAATCCAAGAATCATCATGTATGTATGACCCTTTGGCACGTTGCTACTTTTTCTGTCCCATGTTTCACAGTCCATGAATATTCTCTGACCCATTAATTGAAAATAAATAAGAACCTTTGAGAGCATTTGGAACAGCTGGTGGTTGGAGTCGTTGAGTGACTTGAGGAGGGAATGACTCTCTTCTTCTTTTAGCTTGTCGTAGGCCGGACACTTGATGTTCGTGGGCTTGAGTAGCTGAAATTCACAGGTTAATGGTCTGAACAATCACTCCGAAGGCATTTCGTAGAAAGGTTGGCATAGTCGAGCATGTGATTGAGAGCAGACCCCTCAATTCCTGAACTCTTCCTTCACATTTTCGATCTCTAGCTGGTTTCTCTCTATTGAATGCGTCCATGTAGTGTTGCTGGTCACTACGCCATAGTGATGTGATATAATATTTTTAACATGACTCATGTCTATTGTGGTAAAGGCGTGATTGATCTCCCAGCGGTTTCCTATGAAAGAGCGAGAGGCGACGAGAAACGTAGAGACAGAAAGTGTAAGAGCAAAGCGATGATCTCCCGGCAAACTTTGCCAAACGTCATTGGAATTTTTCACCGGATCATCTCTATGCTATCCGCATCCAAATGGGCGGTGACTGTGTTATTTTAGACTATTTTTTCTAAGTACCTAAGGTTCAGTAGCCTTAGCCCTAGCCTTAGGCAGTCTCTCACCGGATCATCCCTATCCTCGCCATTCGAGTGAATGGGCACGGGCTGCCAGGTCAGCCCCTTCTTCCACACGAACTCTGCCTCGGGTGGGAAGAGGGCGGTGGTGAGTGCTTGCGCGGAGGTGAGCGCTCGTTCGGAGTCGGAACTGCGGATGAGCACCTGAGCGTTCCGTGGATTGGAATGGTGATTGAAGGTATCTGAGCGTACGAAATGTTGGCCACGATCTATAAAACTGCGAAATGAGTGTATTCCCATCAGCGTACCACTTGGTTCTCTAATGGGAATTCCAATACGCTATTGCAAGAAGAGTAGCCCCATCATTTCACAGTGCGAGCGGAGTATACTACTTTTAATGGTGTAATTGGAATTCCTTCATGAGTACTACTAGATCCATACTAGAGCTCGAGAAATGATACTGTCGTCTCTTAATTTCACACTATTTCGACGACCGAGCGGGCGAGATAGTGTGCAAAAAGAAGAGACGTCGGTATCATTTCTCGAGCTCTAATCCATACCTCATCCTTGTTGAATACGCCATTGATGTGCTCCGTCTCGACCGTGTAACGATTCCTCAGCCACGTGCCCAGATCGGCCATCTGCTTGATACCCTCCTGTAATTTACACTTTAAGGACTTTAAGGAATGAAACACTTCAAGGAATAATTAACGGTGGAGTGATCGAGAGATCCAAGATCGTGTAAACTACGCTTAGCGGTTTCTGGACATGGATATATCATCTACGACTCACATTCGTTAGCTGATTCCATCCGCGCGGCCACGCCGTCGCATTGTGCGCATCGAGTGGATAGGGCAGCCCGCCTGGTGCCCTGTCGCCATGACGCCAGATTACCCCGACGAAGAGCAGCTCGGCTTCAGAGAGTATAGAGAGTATGGTTAAAAAAGGCTTTGTTTCTCCTCAAACAAAGCGAGTCTGGTAGTGCACGCCCCGCAGCATGGCTTTCGTACTCGACGCTAGTGACGAGTTAGCGCAATAAGTATTAGTGAAATATGCAAATAAAATAGTAATAAAAAAAAAACCATACCGGCGCAGAGAGGAAGGAGAAGCGGGAGCAGCAGGGGTATCATGGGAGAGGGTATGAATGGCAAAAGAGGAAGAGATGAATGGAAGGCGGGATGCAGACTTTATGGGGAGAGAATGGAGGAATGGAACGGAATGTGGGAACGGAATGGATGTGAAATATGATGACGATGGGTGAATCAAATAGATGATTCACTTATCGAATTCACTTATGAAGAGCAGACAGATACCATTAGAGAGATCGAGATCGGTGCTGAATAAATAGGAAATGGAGAGATTTGACGTAGTTATTGTACACAGAAAGGCTATCGTACGAGTTCATTCCTGGGATTGTCGAGATAGTGTAGTCTGTGGAATCTTTCTTACGGAACTAATTCAAAATTGTAGCTGGAAAAATGCACGACGTATTAGAAAACCTCGAACAATATCATCATTCGAACTATTCGAACGGAAGTGATCCAAAAAACGATATTGCAAAGGACTCCATCGTCTTTCTCCATTCTCATCCCAATCGTGTACATCTCTCTTCCCACACAATCTATGTAATCCATCACGGAATGATGGGATGAGTCAGCTAGTTTCGGTGCCCGTTTCACCCCTGCCAAACAGAACACATGCAATAGAGTAAGCCGATTGGAAGGGAGGAAGGAGAAATGAACGGAGCAATCTCTCGCAAGTGAATAATATCTCGCTAATGAGTGAATGCTCCTATGATCTATACTAATTCTTCACACGGAGAAAAGAATCCTCTGATTTGCAAACGATATCTTTCAAGTGAGTTATAGCTCCAGTACCATGATGGTTTTGCATCACAAAGATAAGAGAACACATAAACGAGGAGAGTCATTTCATGCGAAGCCATCCCTACTGTTTACACTGGTAAGTTTCTGCCTAGTGCAGTCGTTGGCTCATTCATCTCAATGTCCTCGGACCTGAGCGAATTCTGCGTTAAAGCCCACGATTATTTTGCATTCAAAACGTATCATGAGTTCATAAATGTGCTTTTATGCATATTTATAATCTGGTACATTGTTCGATCTAAACCACTGCTGAACACCTACAAGGTACATTTCATTTTCAATTTATGAGTTTCAGTTTGGTTGTCAAAGTTGTATATTAAAAAAAAAGTTCAGTTTCAGTTTTTGTTTTTGTTTCAGTTTTTTTGTTTCAGTTTCAGTTTTTGTTTCAGTTTCAGTTTTTGTTTCAGTTTCAGTTTTTTTAGTTTAGTTTTTTTCAGTTTCAGTTTGGTTGTCAAAGTTGTATACTTAAAAAAAATCTGTCAGAGCAACCTACTACCGCTACTCAACATTTGGATCGTCAGATCATGCGCATACGCCGTTTATAACTCCGACCCCTACGCCAATTGTTACATCGTCAGTTATTTTGAATCACATAATAGTGCAATAATGTTCTAATTTCGAAATCCTGAAGGATTTCGAAATCCTGAAGTTAGGATGGAAACTGATCAAACTGATCGTTTATTGACAGATTCATTTTGCGATTGTTTGATGGCTTTAATTTCAGAAAAATGAGCCTTTGCTTATCACTGTCACTGGAATAATTTTCGCTGTAACCGATATTCTCAAACAGTTTCTAATAATGGTAACTTGTACAAAGAAAAAAAAAGTTGAACAAATATATTCAAGCATTGTCTCGTTCGAAATCACTTCTACAAAATTAATTCTTCGATTGGAGGTGCCTGCTCGCTAATCATCCCGGCAGCATTGTCGGTCGTACCGGTGAGGGTTTTCGAAATGACACTCAGCATCATAAATCTAAAATGTTATAGTTATATGCACGCCTTTTTAGCAGCCATAACAACTATGATGTCTATTGGGTAAGCGAAAATATGATGTGATTTTTAAACAAAAATTGTTGTTTCAGGCGGGAGCCACCATTATGTGTATTAGCGGATTGGTTAATTTTGCAATTGCACTATGCTTGATCTTAACAGGTAAAAACAAAATTTCTCGAAAAAAATAATAATACGATATTTGTATTTAGTCAAAACATGCGAATCTTCCTTCCCCATTATCATCGCTGTCTACGAGTGTCTTTATTCGTTCCCTGAAACAATCAAACATTATATTAATTGTGACTTATTTTGCTATAATTAATCTAGTATTTGTTACTTCGGATCTGTTCCTAAATTGTGAACGTTTACAGGGTACACAAGTGAAATGCGAATGCAACGATTCAAGTTGATCAATGACATCGATGACTTCGCCTTCTTTATTACGGCCGCTGTCACTATATTTGTTATCGTTCGAGAAAACAGAAAGGATTCACTTAATGGACGTAATTGCAAATCTTTCGATAATGAGAACATTGCTCTTGTGTAAAATTTCGCATTTGTAATTATTGTGAGCGAATTATTCTCTGTTGATATTTTTGCCATCCACATTGTATTGTCATACGATCGTGTCTTTTGTGAGCATCATGATTACATAAAAACTCGTATTTCCTAATTATCTGACCCATAAGAGTTTTTAAAAAATCTGATCATTTAAAAAAAAATAATTTGAAAAATCTCTGCCCTGCTTCGCATCGCATAGGTTAGAGATATGAGAGTGTAAATGAGGAGAGTCGCTACTTACACAGCCATCTCTACTGTTTACACTGGACAGTTTCAGCCTAGAGCAATCGTCGGCCCATTCACCTCAATGGCGTTCCCGACAATGTCGTCGGATCTCAACCAAAAGTGTGTTGACACCTACGATTACTATGGATTGAGTATATATCATGAGATCATAAATACGGTCTTGTGCGCATGCATAATCTGGTATATTTATCGTACAGCAGCTCTGATGAACTCTTACAAGGTTTCTTTTACTGTCACTTATCATTGATAATTTCAGTTTCATTATCAAAGATTGTAATCAATTTATTCATCGATAAACTAATTCAAATTTTACAGAACACGCTAGTACCGATTCTCTTCGTATGGCTCGTGAGGTCATGCGCTTTTGCCGTACACTACTCCGATCGCTACGCAGAATGTTACATTGTACGCATTTCAAATCGTAAAAGGTAATTATGTAGCTTTCAGAAAAACGAGCCTTTCTATATTACGGTATCGGGGCAGTTATTGAGTGTATTCGATGTTCTCAAGCAGTATCTCATCATGGTGATACAGTCAAGGGCTTTCGTGTAGTACAAAACATATTCAAGCATTGTCTGATTCGTCAACCCTTCTTTAAACTTTTCTCTTCGGTAGGACCCGCTTGCTCGATTCTCATTCCAGCAGCATTGTCGATCGTGCCGGTGAGTTTTTCGAGAGATAGTGAGTAAGCCAAAAATGTTTCAGCTTTACGCTCGTAACTTTAACCATCAAAACGAAAATGTAGATTGGGTGAGCGAAGAAACAAAGGCGACACAAAAATTTTAATTCAGGCTTCAAGTCTCATTATGTGCACTAGTGGATTTGCTAATTTTGCAATATCAATGTGGTTAATCTTCAATGGTAATTTTTTTAAAATCTTGAAAATTAGCTATTGAAAATATTTTAGGTCAAGCTAACGGTTCGTCCTTTCCCATTATCATTGGGGTGTATGAATTTTCTTACTCATTCCCTGAAACGATCAAGCATATCATTGTGTGTAAGAACTTTCCCCAGTGTTTCAATCTTTTTCATGGACATCTCGACCACTTGACCGCGTACCGAAAATGTACTTAATGAAAATTTACAGGGCACACTGTGGTCAATCGAATCGTTCGGTACAAATTGGTCGACGAAATCGATAATTTCGCGTTTTTTTGTACTGCAGCGGTCACTGTATTTATCCTCATTTGGGAAAACAGAAGAAGCAATACTTTCGACGATTGTAAAACTTTTGATAATGAGAACATTTCACTTGTCTGAATTTTCACAAAAGCGTGAGCTTGTTCAGTTGTTAACGAGTGCTCCTGTGTGAATAAATACTATTGTTTATAATAATAATTAGTATTTGTTGTGAGCCGGGAATACATAAAATATTGATTCACTTAGCTTTAAAAAAAAACTAACTTTAAATTGACTCACTCTCTGCTGTTTACAATCGCGTAGTAGTTTCCAATCGACCATTGATCGAGTGTCTAGAAGCACTCCATTAGTCAATTATGCCTGCCGTGCCAAATCCACACTGCGTCGAGCAGGAAATTGAAGGTAGCGTCGTTGTTGTTATTTTTCGTTGTTGTTGTTGTTGTTGTTGTTGTTGTTGTTGTTGTTGTTGTTTTTCGTTGTTGTTGTAGTTTCTTGCACGTCTAATTCGAATTAAAGGAAAACCCGGCTTCGAGGCCTATCATGAGATTGCCAATGGCATAATGTGCATTATTCACATCGCATTCATAACGCGAAACTCACCTCTTAAATCGTCATACAAGGTTGATTGTTTTTTTCTGTCTTCTTGGTTTTTTTGTTTTCCGTATCGACATAGTCTAAAAATTGTTTTAAGATTAACCTTCTGCCCGTTATTTGGGGACAACTGATCCAGTCGATTTGCGTTGTCATAGTCAATCTAATTCCTTTCGCGAAATGCTATTATCATACTGTAAAATTATCAAATAACGTTTGGAATGAAAAAAATGAAAAAATCTCAGATGGACAAGCCTTGGTATGTCATGGGCCTCGGCCGTACATGGTTTTTCATTTATGCTTTGAATCGGTTCTATATTATGGTAAGCGTGAAAACACATCTCGGTTATTTGTGGCTAAATTGCAGCACTTTTTAATTCGCGACATTCTGATCTCAAGGTATGCTAGAGACGGTCTAATAGCGTCCACCATTCTTCCTGCTATCCTTGCTATCATACCGGTGGAAATGCCCTGCTTATTCGTTTCTAATTTTCCGAAAATTATAGATTTACACTTTCATCATAGACTACAAAAGCCCCGCATGGATGAGGGTGCGTTAACCTAGCCTTGCGAAGTCAAAATCAAACTTTCAGATTGCTCAATTCATCGTTTTCTACACCTCTTTTGGCAACTTTGCCATCGCTATTTATTTGATTTTTAAAAGTGACAACTCAATTCAGATTGTTTAATTTATTTAAATTCCAGGGCCGTCGAACGGTAGTTGTTTTCCCATTTTAATTGCGATATACGAAATTTTCTTTGCCGTGACTGAATCAATGAAACACTATGTCTATCGTGAGACAACTTTACTTTTTTTTTCGTATATCCATATTTTTAGATCACTTTTACGACACGGATTTGTACGTGTTTGTAACGAAGGCTGATGATTTCGCGTTCCTTATCGCAGCAATTTGTTGGATTCCCGTACTTCTAAGAGAGAATAATCGACTATATTCGAGTGACGAAAGCGAACTGGCAACATTTCATAACCAGAACGCGGAACTTGGAGATGTGCCTGTAAAAAATATGTGATCATTGTTATTTTTGCACCTTTCTTGTTCATTTGCGTATACTAATTGATTGACTGAATAGTTGTTATTGGTCTTGTTCAAACGTTACAGCAAAAAAACATTAAAAATTACATCGTTCAGGCTTTACAGAACATAAACCGAGTGCCAAGGCTTTTTCTCTAGAATGACTCATTCATTGTTGTTTACAATAGCGTAGGAGTAGCGGTCGATCCAATTAACCAGATCGAATTTGCTCATTCATCAGTCATGTCCGCTGCTACTGATTGCGTCAATAACTACGGTAAGGAAGAATTGCATATCTGCCGACTCTAATGGCTAGGGTACTCACCGTAAAAGTACGGATCTACATGCCTCTCACTGCTCTTGTCACTATAGATTGTCATTAAAAGAGTGAAAGAATACTCGCAATGAAGCGGTGGATTCTGCATTCTCATAGCCACAAATTACACATTCTTAAAGAAGCTCCACAATTCGATCAATATCACGAACTCGCGAATGTAATCTTATGCATAGTTCACATCCTATTTCTCACTCTAACGCCATCGCTGAGACAATCGTACAAGGTTTTTTAAATTAAATATTCGCGTCGATATATTCTCCGATCACTAGAGTCAGAGAAGAAATGAGCGAGAGAAGTAATGACCGCTTCTTGTGATCAGAGTGTTATGCAAACATATTATTAATGCAAAATATGTATATAAAAGTGACTGATTTTTTTTCTAAAATTCAGTTTTCAGTTAAATATTCTGCCCGTTATAATGGGACAACTTATCCAGTCGTTCTGCGTGCTTGCTATTTGTTTTATTCCATTCGGGAGATGCTATGATGTGATTTAACTTTTATATTTCTTTTTTCTGTATTTTACAGATGTTATAATAACTAATTTTAGCACTATATAATTTATCAGAAAATTGTTAGCGTCGCATGGTCGCTTGTTTTCTCAGTCAATCATTTCTACATCCTTGTAAGTGATTAAAGGGACCCGGACACACAAATGAAGTAAAGTTCATAAAAAAGAGCTGATTTTTCTGAGAAAAACTCAAAAAACCGCATATTCTTACGATTTTTTAAAAGCAGTAATGATTTTTCAAAGTTGCAAATTTTGACTGAGCGCCCCGGCATACTGTATTTAGCGCCGCTAACCATGAATAATATACCATTCAATTGCAGCACTTTCTGATTCGAGATTTGCTGATTTCGAGGTATCCCAAGAAGGGTTTTATTGCTTCCATCGCTCTCCCGATTCTGCTTTCTGTCATTCCGGTATAATTACATTAGCAATTTATTCTTTATTTTATTCTTTATTCTTTATTCGTTATTCACCACTCGAGACAATGTGCGTTAAGGGCGGAATGTCGGAATTTGCAATATATGTTGATGATTTATTTCAGATATGGGATGCAATCATGGACTTCACGAGCGCTGCGTTGAATAGAGTTTATCATTTCTAAACATATGGAAATCAAACAGAATTTATAGATGGCTCATTTTATTATTTGTTATTCCTCGATGGCCTGTTTCGCGACCGCGGTATATATTGTACTTACAGGTGATAATATTTCTGGTTAATCATAATCAATTGATTTCTTTAGGTCAGATGAACGGAAGTTATTTTCCCATTATGATTGCTTTCTACGAAATGTTGTTTGCTTCAATTGAGACGGTGAAGCATTACGCCTACTGTGAGTATATCGCCTTAATTTATGTTTTTAGCTGTACTTCAGATCACTTCGACTGGGATGTGTTCATGGTTATGACGAGGGTTGATGACTTTGGCTTCCTAGTCGCTGGTCTATTTTGGTTTCCCGTACTTCTGTGGGAAATTCGCGAACAAAACATCTCCGAAGACTGTGAACTCGCAACATTTGAGAACCAGAATGCAGAGAATCGCAATGATCAAGCCAAAATCTTGTGATATATATCTCGATTGAATTTATTCACATAAATTTTTTTTCTGAAACACACAGACAAAAAATAATGTCTCAATCATGTAAATGGATTAACAGCAGTAAAAAATGACAAAAGGGTTTTTTGTATCTCAACAATGAATCATCTTCTGATGTTTACCTGATAGAGAGAAGCACTCGACAGAAGCATTTCATTCATCGATTATGTGACATAATCAGAACATTCAGAACATCGAAGCTAATGATATCAAAATGGATATAATGTGAGCACCGTGATTGAACATCGTGATTTTGATAAAATCATAATTGTTTTATTGCAAATAGTGCAATTTATCCCGAGCATGTTCTGCTCTCCCCTTTGTCGAAAACATCGACATTTTCGTTGGTGAGAGTAAAATTGCCGATGATTAAGTTCCGCTGGATAAGTTTATGAGCAATCTCGTAGAAACAGTCTCCTTTCGGACAATGGCTAAATTAAATTTCCATTGAAATCTGAAAATACAAGACGCTCACTCGATTCCCGGATGTACACTCCAGCAACGTTTTAGGGCCTCAAAATGTTGGCAATCAATGTCCACTTGAATGGATAATTCTTCAACACTCTGAAAGCATAAAGTCTTTACATTTTTACGAATATGCTGTAGCTAAATTCACGTCATCAACTGTTCCTGTAACATTGTATTCTCCATCTGGTGATGTTTTGGTTGTGGCGATGAAAGAAGTCCCGTAGATTCTCCCAGGTGTGAGTAGATGAACTTTAAGGCCATTCGGTGCGGATTGCTTGCCACACATCACCCGTCCAGAGATGCTCACCTTGAAATTGTAAATGATGACCCCAGTCAAAAGCTGCAAACTGATATAGGAGGGCAAAAAAAGGTCTGACAGTAATGTCCTCATTTTTATCCCCTTGGTTACCACATTTTTACCATGAAATAAGCAAAATCACACACTTCACGAGCAGTAGAGAGAAGAGAAAGCGAACACAGGAAGATCCCTATTGGCTTGAGCATTACTCCACGGAGTGAGAATGGAAATATCGACCGAAGCGCCTCTTTTATACAACACATGCTTACCCTCGAATGGGTTATGTGAAAAGTTGTTACGGATTCATTCTTCGATGGACTGTTTTATGTGGGGTGATCAATTTGGAAAGGAATATTCTGGAAACTGGAAAATAGTGCATTTTCCGACAGATTCTTAAAAAAATGATAATTTTGGAATCTCGAAAAAACATATGACTTCTTCAAGGATAAAAGTAGCAACAAAAAACGGAGTAGCACTTATAATTGTCGATTGTCAATTTGATCAATTCGGAATAGTAGATTGACAGACGTAAAATTAAATGATAATCATAGAGGAAAACAAATGATAATCATAGAATGCTACTTGTGGATGGAAACTGCATCGCACGTAGTATCATTGTTGAATGTTACAAATATCGGCACGGAATCCATTTCCGTTGCATCCTCTTTTCTCTCCTTTCTGATCTCGTAGATGAAAACAGCAGTTGCAAACGCGGCCGAGACCCACCTGATGTTGCACATTTTCACGAATGTCCCCATGAATTCCCATTCTAACTCTCATTTGAGATAAAAGGAATTAGAAATTTGGACGAGACAGGTTGCAGACAATGATGGGACTTGAATTACGAATATTTTTTCTTGGAGGAACGAGTGGATGATTGGAGGAGACTTCAATTTAGAAATTGCTCACCATCCAAATCCATCGATTTCGTGCACAAAAACGTGCACGGAGTCGGAGTCGGCTGAAATGTGCAAAATTATTTTTGATCCCCCATTTGCCCTTTGTTTCGGGTCCACTAGATCCTAGGATTTCGAGGATAGTTTCGGACTTTCAGACCTTTTCTCACACCAGACGCTTAGAGATGAGAAAGAAAAAGTGAGATTTCTCTCGAATCATTCTTTCACAGATGTTATGATAAAGGGGAAGAGGGTCGGGTTCCAATTTCCTGTCTCTTTTGAAACACTCATTCTGGAGTGTTGAGATGGAGTGTGAAGACTCATTTTAGGAGAACGGATGAGGATCTCCGTTCAGCGAGTATTAAGCCTTACTAAGGTAATTAATAATTAAGGTAATTAAGGGAATAATTAATTAAGGGAATTCTAATAATTAAGGGCTCTCAACGTGTTCTCACTCACAGGCCAACTTGAGAAACTCGAAAGGAATGTATGCCAGTTCGTGCACCAGAACAATCAGTGGGAAGTGTGTAGAACACTTGCCTGGAACGGTCAGAAATGATATGTGTAGAAAAACAAATGTGGCTTAAAACGCGTTCTCTGTAAGAACGGGAGGGTGGTGGCACAAGGGTCCAAAATGCTCCGATCGAGCTGAAATTTTTTTTGGGAACTCCCTAGGGGTCAGGTACACTTCTGGCAAAATTTCATGTTGATCCATGCGTTTCATGCATGAAAAATTAATTTTGACTTTGGCCCTCATGTGATATACCATTCGATAGAGCATCAAAAGATAAGTCTAAACCTCACTTTTGAGCCAGTTTGGACAAAATATGTTCGAGAAAAATTCGAAAAAGTACATGGGTCACAATACAAAATTCTAGTGCATTTCATGCATTACAGTTATTCACAATGCTCTCAGCATCATAGAATAATCAAAAACATGTTGCGAAATGGTGGAAAAAATCGGCAAAACATTCAATCAGGGAGACGGATTCGAACCGGCGGCGGAGAGTCCGGAAAATCAATCATTCCCTGATGCGCATTCTAGCCGGAATGACTGATTGCGCGCTACTAAATGACGTGCATGACATCAATGCACCCTGATATTGGCCTGTTCAAAAATTCTGAAGTATGCAGAATTCAACGAGGAATCCAATGAACACAAAGACAAAAAGATTAAATTCGATCTTTGATTTTTGTGAAGTGAAAAACCGTCAAAAATGGGGTTTTTCGAATTTTTCTCGAACAACTCCCTAGGGGTCAGGTACACTTCTGGCAAAATTTCATGTTGATCCATGCGTTTCATGCATGAAAAATAAATTTTGACTTTGACCCTCATGTGATATACCATTCGATAGAGCATCAAAAGATAAGTCTAAACCTCACTTTTGAGCCAGTTTGGACAAAATATGTTCGAGAAAAATTCGAAAAACCCCATTTTTGACGGTTTTTCACTTCACAAAAATCAAAGATCGAATTTAATCTTTTTGTCTTTGTGTTCATTGGATTCCTCGTTGAATTCTGCATACTTCAGAATTTTTGAACAGGCCAATATCAGGGTGCATTGATGTCATGCACGTCATTTAGTAGCGCGCAATCAGTCATTCCGGCTAGAATGCGCATCAGGGAATGATTGATTTTCCGGACTCTCCGCCGCCGGTTCGAATCCGTCTCCCTGATTGAATGTTTTGCCGATTTTTTCCACCATTTCGCAACATGTTTTTGATTATTCTATGATGCTGAGAGCATTGTGAATAACTGTAATGCATGAAATGCACTAGAATTTTGTATTGTGACCCATGTACTTTTTCGAATTTTTCTCGAACATATTTTGTCCAAACTGGCTCAAAAGTGAGGTTTAGACTTATCTTTTGATGCTCTATCGAATGGTATATCACATGAGGGCCAAAGTCAAAATTAATTTTTCATGCAAAAAACGCATGGATCAACATGAAATTTTGCCAGAAGTCTACCTGACCCCTAGGGAGTCCCCAAAAAAAATTTCAGCTCGATCGGAGCATTTTGAACCCTTGTGCCACCCTCTGTGGAAGTCCATTCCGCTCTTACAGAGAATGCGTTTTAATAAATGAATGAGTGAATAAATAAAACTATGGTAAACTCACGGGAGAATACGAGAAAAGCTCCGGTGATGATATTGATGAGACCGGTAAAGCAGCGAATGTACTCGGCGATCTAAAGCGCAATTTGGAAATGTCACTCGGTATGTTTTCCGCAGCAGTCTCTTATCGATACGATCCTCGTCGACGGAAAGAAAATTACCGAGAATAACTTACATCCAGAACGTCAAACGATACCCAGACCAGCGATGTGTAGATCTGTAAATTATTCGAGAATGTATCATTTTTGAAAGCAGAAAAGAACGCAGTCGGTACGGGACTATTAGTTGATGATAAAAACCCACCGGAAAGAGGGCGAGTAGGCCAGGAAAACCGGCGACGATCCACTTGGTCAAGGGACGAATATCGCGATGAACGATTCGTAGGATGAGGGCCTGAAAAAATATTATTATTTCATATTGTGCACACAAAGAGGTAAAGGTGTATCCACGTCAAGCGATTTTACAGTCGTACGACAACGCTTGGTGGGACCGACTGGTAAGGCCAGCTGTTTAGACGGACTACATGCCCGGCTGTCCAATGCTTTCTCGGGTTGCCTTACCTTTCACAAGCCCTTGCACGCAAATACAGTGAACTATGTCTTCTAGTCCGTTTAGCAGCTGGCCATACCAGTTGCTCCCACCAAGCGTTGTCTTGCTACTGTAAAATCGCTTAACGTGCACCCTTTTACCGTACTTCATGAGAAAGATAAATGCCCGGAATATCTGACCAGAATCACTGCTTGCATGACTGACAAGCAGAAAAATCCGAAAGTGGTCATCAACTTGATGGGGATAGGCCATTCCTGAACGATCACTGATTATTTCACACACTCGAGATATACCAAAATGATATTGGATAGACCGAGAGTTTTCATTATATCATTAAATGACTTGTGTCTGGAGCCTAGTAGAAAACGCCGTATTTTTCGGAAACCAAATTTTTTCTTCCGTTTTGCATATTGATAATCTCGAGATGACACAACATAAAAGAGATGTTGACGAAATTTTTTGTCTCGTGAGTGCTACCGAAGGATGATTCATAAACTTTATCGAGGTCAGATGACGAAATATGACCTCTCGTCTTTCGCACGCTCTATCTATACTTTTGATGAGCGAGCTCATAAACTGTAGCTACGGAGTCAGCCTAGTTCTAAGTGATTACAATAGAAAAGGGTAATTTGCGTAATCACTAGGGTTAACCGTTCGGAAATCGGATAGGCCGAAACTCAACTGGCAAAATCACTCTCTTTCCGGAATGAGAGTCGAACAATGGACAATGGAGTTTCGGACAAAGGAATAGTTTCGGAAGAGTTTCGGAAAGTTCATTGTTCGACTGTCATTCCGGAAAGAGAGTCATTTTGCCGGTTGAGTTTCGGCCTTTCCGATTTCCGAACGGTTAACCCCAGTAATGACGAATCAAACCTTGCACTGGGGCGGAGTCATTCCCTCTAGGATGATCATTCCTCCAGCAATCAGGCCGCGAAGCAGAACCAGAGCAGCAACGTCCTGAATATCGAGATGTAGGTCCATCTAGGCGAGGGAGATGTATAGGCTAATCTGCGACAGGATATAAAACGGTGTGAATACGTGTTTCGAATTCACTAACTACTTCAGCTTATTTAGACCTTGAAGATTCTTCAATTATAAGATTAACGTTAGATTTTTTCGCAATTGAAGTACTTGACGCTCTAAATACTCACTGATTTCGAAAACGCGTATTCACACTGTCTTATATCGAGCCCGCACGTGCGAGGATAATGACTAACCACCTTTAGGAGCATGGAACCGAACCAACGTATGTAGTTTGAAAGAGATAATATAGGGAACTTCTTTGTTTTTTTTTCCAAGGAACTAACCTTGTATCTCTTCATCAGAAGTTGATACATCGCAATGAATCCAAGTAGTCCAATACAGATGAGAAAATCGATGTGGGAGTGGAAAGAAATGGAGTCGAAGCCTCGTCGCAGCCATAGGCTCCAACAGTGCAACTGATCTTCCGTTACGACCATGCTGTAAATGCAGAACTTTATTGGCAAAAAAACCCGAGATGATCTGTAATGAATTTTTACGCAAGTGACTCATAACTATTCCAAACCGATAGGACTATTTTAATAAACTAAGGTTCTAATTAACTAATTAAAGGCTCTTATTGATAGGGGGATGAAATATTGATGTGGGCGCAGCGAGGGCATACTTAACAGAAACATGTGGGATAGATGTTGTTAGGAGGAAAGAAGGAGGACATGTTTGTTCGCTGCCTGTGTCTCGGGGAGAAAGGGAGAAAGAGAGGAGACTCCTGTTCTCTTCCTCCCTTTCTCTCCAGAGGAAGGAACTGTCCAATGGACGCAATCTCTAACTCAGGGAAGGAATACTCTAGAGCAAGCCGATCGGGGAGGATTAGAGAAAAAAGGAATGGAGAAACTCTAGAAACGAGTGAGTTCTCTTCAATTCTTCTTATCTCTCGTCAGTCTGAAAGGCGAGAGAGTGTTGTGAAATGAGGGAGGCAGACCATCCATCTCATTCGCCATATGAATAAAACGGAGGAGATGAGGACTGCCGCACATGATTCATTCATGAACAATCGTCAATTCAAAATAATTGAAAAAATGAAACAATTCTGACTAGCAAAATTACCAATAAGCAATTTTTTTAATGCTATCGAGCAGAATTCTGATTTTGATGCTTCAATTTTTAAGTGCTTTCGGCGCTAACGATTTCTTCTATTCCTCGCCTCTTCAAAAGATGATTCAAAGCACGTTGTTCTGAGAACAATGCGCGATGAATAATGTTTTCCTCGGCGCTTCGCCATTCGCATCGCCATCACTTTCGAGCTAAACATGCTCGCATTGGTCGCCAGAATGCACGTAGCTGCAACATGTCTTATCCTTGCTTTTCTGCCTGTGCACATCAGGTATCGTGAGGCCATTATTTGTCAAAGTGATCAGGTTGGGAAGAGGCTAGTTATAAAATTGCCCTCATTCCCCTTTTCGAGAAAGTTTGCTGAGCATTTCAAATGCGCAACATGAAACAGTAGCGAGTTTCATGCAACCTATTTTGTTCAGGATGCTCATCGTACTCATGTCAAACAGGGACAGGCGAATCTGGAGAGATCATACCGTACATTTCAGTTAAATCTAAGTTAATATATTCGAGATTGACAGTTAACTATTCACACATTCAGCGGGCCTCAATTTAATTTACGCCGTGACCCATTTAATAATTCACGACATTTCGTGGTATGGGCTCCTTCCAGAACTCTCAAACGTGAGGTTTCTCAGGAAATTCGTAAATTATTTTGATATTTGCAGAACCTCATTTTCTCCCACATAGAAGCGATGAAGGTGGAGTTAGTGTTCTGAGTAGACTTTCAATCGTAACGAAACAACTAGTCGTTTAATAGGGCAATCACCCATCGCTCTCGTCATTCCGCGCTGTCTCTCGTGAAGACGGCGGTGCATTTCCCTATTAAACGACTAGTTGTTTCGTTACCATTGAAAGTCTAGTTCTGAGCATACTTGATAAATTTGCGTTGAGGTGATCGTATTCCCAGTTGTCTCGAGTTTCCTGCACTTTTGCACTGCGGTCAACCAACTCACTGCCGTCATCACGCCTTTTCGGCAAAAGCGGGTATGCCCAAGCAATCCCGAATATAAAGCTGAGCGAAAATACAGATTTGGAGACTCAAGTACCTCTACGCCTCGTGCCTGGCAGCATGGACGATGGGCTTGATCGCTACGCTCCCGGCCTTTCTGAGCCCATACCAGCCGATGGTGGGCCAATTAGCAAATGTGCACATATGTATCTGCTAAAATATTTATAGGAGCTCAACGCAACGGATCGGCCAATCCCTCACATTCGTACAACCATATTTGCGAGAGTAAATGCTGAGGATGGCAACACGATCACAGTGCAGTTAGCGAATTCTTGAATGGGTCCTCACACATATTTGCAGATGATTTTTCTGGGCTTACGAGTCGCTATACAAATCGCCACGTTTTTATGCTACATAGTAATAGTAGTCACGGTGCGAAAATCGAATTCCACTCATTGTGCCAGTCGGAAGACCCCGGTCGGAGTGAAACTTTCTTGTCTCGCGGCGGCATTGACGAGTATTGGTACGACTCGGAAATCCCATTTTTTTACAATTACTCAAAACACTTACCTGTATTATCGTATGGCAATTACTTCAAATAGTTATATTCAGGTACCTGGCTCATCTGTGGAATATTATTCTTTCATCACTTACTTTTCCCTAACAACGAGAGTGTTCGATCAAACGTGTACAATCAAAATCTAACTGCGTACGGAGCTCTTTATGCGTGAGGAGTTTTTACTGTTTATACGGTTTATCTTTTATTTGTTAATTAGAAATATTTGCAGACTCATTTGCTCAACTAACAGCTGTTTACTTCCAACAGTAATGCTCATCGTCTTTCCCAAGGTTAGAAAAATTATTATTTTGTGTTTTTTCTTATTCTTATTCTTATTCTTTATTCACCACATAGACAATGTGCATTTAGGGCGGAATGGAGGCAACAGGTGGTATTCGGGCTCAGGCGAGCTTTTGGGGGTGGGGTTTTGTGGCAGTCCGTGTTTACAATTTAATTTGGGAGACAGGGAGGATAAGTGAAGGGGTTCGTCGTATATGATTACGGTAAGGTATGCGGGGCAGGTTAACTACTGGGTTAGAAAGGGAATTCCAGAGCGTTAGCGATCGTGTAGCAAAAGATGAGAACGAAGATGGCATGAGAAAAGGGATTGAGAGACGCAATCTATGAGAGGAACGGAGAGTACGAGAGAGAGGAGCGATTGAGTATAGATTAGAGGTGTCTAGGTGTACAAATCCATGCACTGAGTCAAAGAGAAAGTACATGTCATTTAACGCACGTCGATATTCCAGTGTCTCTAACTTAAAGTGCTCAAGGCGCTGTGGATAAGAGGAGTGAGGCAAGTGGGATCGCCAAAATATGCGCCTTGTAAATTCACGCTGTACTGATTCTAACTTATTTACAAGACCTATGGCAGCGGGGTTCCAAATGACTGTGGACGACTCTAGAAGGGGGCGGATGTAAATTTTGTAGGCTTTAAGGAGTACGTCGGAAGAGGTAGTGAGAAATGAACGAAGCATGAGGTTACACATAGATCTGGCTTTGCGCGTTATCTGATCAATATGATGTTCAAAATGGACTTTACTGTTGAAGAAAACACCAAGGTCGCGAATTTCATTTTTCGAAGAAATAACACTGCCGTTAAGAATATATTTCGATCGTGTTTTAAGACGGCCTAGATGCAAGACAGCACATTTCGGAGCGCTTAAGGTCATGTTCCACTGAGAAGTCCATGATTCTATACTCTCTATAGCCTTTTGGAGGTCACTGCTGTGTTCTGGTACTAGAGCATAGATCTTCAAATCGTCGGCAAAAATGTTATAGTTCACAGTAGGGGGGATGCTTTTACCCAAGTCATTAATGTAAATGATAAAAAGTAAAGGGCCGATAGCAGAACCTTGTGGAACGCCTGATCTGATAGGGGAAGGGGGAGAGAGAAAGCTACCAATAAATACGCGCTGCGATCTTCCCAAAAGGTATGATTCTAGCCAAGCTACAAGGTGGTTTGAGACGCCTAGCGTAGACATTTTGTGCAATAGAAGTCGCAGGTCAATAGAGTCAAACGCTTTCTGATAGTCGAAAAATATGGTATCAACAGACTTCTGCGAGCTTAATGCCCTCGTGTAAAACGCGGCGGTTTCGCAAAGGGAGGAAGTAGTGCTACGATGTTTCCTAAATCCCGCTTGGCGCGGATCAAGAAGGGAGTTGTCATCTAAGTAAGATACCAGTTCGTTTATAACGATTTTCTCAAAAAGTTTTGAGGCGGTTACGGTAAGTGAAATAGGGCGGTGGTTAGAGATGTTAGCATTCCCGGATTTTTTAGGTATGGGTTTTACATGCGCAATTTTCCACTGAGAAGGAGCAATACAAGAGGAAAGTGAGATGTTAAAGATGAGAGAAAGGGGAACTGCGATAGTCAGTTTGCATTTAGTGTAAACAAGGTTTGGAATTCTATCGGGAGATCCGTTAACTTTAGGCACTAATTGGGAGATGGCACAAAGAGTTTGTTCAATAGAGATGTAGGGAATGTCAAATGAGGAATTAGAGGGGAGTGATCGAGGAAGGGGTGAGATCATTGGTGGCGTTTGCACTTTAGAAAAGAACTTAGAGAAGGCAGTTGCCTTGTCTTGGTCGGTAAGCAAGACTGCACCACTACAATCAACTATGCCGGGAAGGGAAGAGGTGCTAGGTTTAAAACGGGTTTTGCAGTATTGCAAGGAAAGGTTAGCGTTTCCAGAGTTAATCGCATTGTTCTCTCGGTTTATTTCAAATGTTTTTAGCGCTTTATTAAACCTAGCTCGCAGAGAATGGGTAGTGTCGGAGTTGGGAGCTACACTATGCAAACGTTGTAATCGGTCGTGAAGGATACCGAGGAACTTGGGGAAACCAGAGGACGATTTAGAAGGTTTCAATGGAACGAAGGCATCTAACAGAGAGTTCAAAAAATTACTGAAGTAGCAGTATGCTTCTGTCGCAGTTTTATTTGAAAGCGCCCTTGTCCAATCATGGCATGCGATTTGTGCGTTAATAAAATCCCAATTTGCTAGGGAGAAGTTCCTAGTTGGCGCAGTAGGGGGCAGTTTAACGGCGGTTTCGAAAGAGACAGTTACAGAAATTCCTACGTGGTCGGAAAGAGGGATGTCAGGCTTTACTGATCTGATAATAGGCGAATCACATAACACCAGATCTAGAATGTTTTTACCTCGGGTAGGGAAGTCTACAAACTGGTTAAGTGCTTTAGTGTTAACGAAGTCGAGGAAAGGGGCCACCGAAGAGGTAGGGGAAGAATAAGTGTACCAGTCAATGTTCGGGTAGTTAAAGTCACCAATAATAATGGAAGGGTGTGCGCAACTGGTAACTTGAGTGAGGTAGTCAATAAAAATTGGTGTTTCGGAAGCGGGAGAGTTCGGAGCGCGGTAAACAGTGATTATTCTGATACAGTTGTGTGCTTTAGTGGAGGAGCTCGAAAATATGTCTATTGCAACACACTCGTAACCAGGAATGACAAGGGATGAGACAGGGATTGGGAGCATTCGAGAATGAGCATAGATTAGAACACCGCCACCTCTTGAATCAACTCGATCGGCGCGGAAAACAAAGTATTCAGTCATTCCTCTCAACAAAAACGCATCACAATCGTTATCAGTAAGCCATGTTTCTGTCAGAGCGAAAATATCAGAACTGCGCTGTTTGATGAGAAAGCATACGGTATCTATAACATTGCGAACGCTCCGGGAATTAGCAAAAAATAGGGAAATGTTTTGATTAGATGATGGGGTACCGTAATTTGGGACACAATAAGAAAGTGGGCTGGTAGGGCGGGGACTTACAGGACTGCCACACAATCCCTATTGAGAAGATAATGCCCGTTCCTCCTTCACCGTCGAACCACCTGCACCTGTAGAAGAGAGAGAGGGGGCAATAGTAGGGGATCGATCGTCTTTCTTCCGAGTCGTCACATTGTCGCTGATCGAAGTTGCATTGACAGTATTATGTTTCTCCTCAGGAATCGTTGCGAGTTTACTTGCCTTTGATTTATCGATAATAGTAGATTGCTTATTAATAGATTTGGATTGCTGATTTGAAATAGTACTATCAGATCTATTCTCATTCACAATATTGGATTCAATTGGCTTGTGATATCCATTCGGTAGAGGGCGGAAGTTGGGACCGCGAAACTGAATGATCTCACAATCACGTACTCCCCATTTGAGGCATCCAGATGAAATATTTCGCTTGCGGGCTTCATCACGGGCGTTTCTCTCTTGTTGAAGTTCCGTGGGCATAAGATCACGACGGAGATACATCGATTGTTCGAATGATGCGGGTTTACCAATTGTGCGAATGCCAGCCAATAATTTGTCACGAAGCTTAGTGGAGGGGAGATTGTATTTTACGATTCTCTTGCCGGGTTCCTTGTTTGCAGGGAACCGTGCATGGGTGATCGAGCCGGAAATATACGCCTCTTTCAGTTCTTTGTCCTGAGTGCATTCGATAATGGATTTGAGTACCTCCTCGTCATTCTTCAGAGTCTCCTCAGGGGTTGACTTCTCACATGATCCAACCAATACTGCACGTTGTGACTTAGCCTTGATCTGCTTCGGAGAGTGCGCGGACAATGGACGCGTATGTGGAATTTGAAGGTTCAGAGGGTGAAGTCACTACAGTAGGCTTAGATGATACGGTAGGAGAGACGAGTAGTTTGTCAAGCTTGACATGCAGCGATTCGACTAACTTCGTTAGGTGATCGATGGACTCCTGAGTCGCCAGGGAAGGCGGCGGCGGAATCATTCGTAGAGAGAGAGAGGGGGAGCGAACCGCTCACGACGAGAGATGAACACGGGAATGACAATGAGGTTAACACGGGAATGACAATTTGCTTACAATGAGGAGCTTAATGCGAGAATTTGTCTTTTTTTAGATACGAAGACTCTATTTTAACATGAAACCTACAACTGCGATCGCTTCAACATAATCGTATTCTGAGAAATTTGTCATTACAAAGCTTTCGATAAAACATGTATAACAAAGTGATGAACATGGAAATGAACAAGAGCAAAATTGAGAAAACCGAAACAATTTATCAAAATAGTTAAATATGGTCACATACTACCGTTAAAAACCGCGAGGGGAGCGATTCTTATTCTTATTCTTATTCTTGTGGGCTGCCCGACGAGAGCGCGTGTGAAAAGAAGAAACGGCGGTATCATTTCTCGAGGTCACTGGCATGCATACTCGCGATATAGATCCCGATACTGCAACCCCAAAGAATCCTATTGTTTCATCAACTTTTATTTTATATTTTACTATTTGCAATTTTGAGCTTTATTCCCGAAAATTCGGCTCCTTTGCATTTCACAAATGTAATTTCACAAAAACTCATCATGGGAATGTATAGCGATATTTATTCAATCGTTTCGGAGTAGAAAACATTCTTTTATTTCTTCTCTATTTCCTTAACTTATTTTTTTCTTGATCACAATTATCCGTATTCAGTTCAGGACTTCCAACCTTCTGCCAGTCCTCATTCATAATGCGAAGAGGTATGTTCTCACTTAGGCATTTGGAGAACCATAAAATCTATTTTTTAGCCCTCTTGTCTTTCTGTTGATGACCATCTGCCTCAAACATGGAATCGAAGCGGCATCTGTATGTGCATCGTAATCATCGTATCTTTGACAAATCCATGTCTCAATGTCACAGCCAATGCCATATCGCAGTGTGAATGGCTCGGGCGCTCCCCTATCTGCGGCAATCACGATTGCCCGTCTGGCTGGACAGAAATTGCGCGTGAAGTATTCGCTGAGGGAAGCAACTTTGGCGAGTAAGTAGGGAAATTTTATGGGTGAAAAGTTTCCAATTATCACCAATAAGCTCGTTGTTATCATGTTAGAATATCTGAAGAGTTTGAAGGGTGCTATTGTTATACAGCATTGTCGTCCAACGTGGTTGCGAGACGTGCTCTCGCATTCAATTTTTATGAAATATTCCCATTCTGTATCCGGGAAATGACGTATACGTATTAAACTGTGATTGCAACATATAGCTAGGAAAGGAATACCAATCCCTCTTACAGCAAGTGCCGGATCAGCGGCAAAAGACGTGGTGCTGTAAGAACGATGCGGTCCGTGCTAACCCCAAGCAGGTACAACAAATTTGAAAATAATGCTATTGCAATTGCAACCTAACATTCTGTGCGCAAAATCCGTAACATTTCATTCCGTTTTTTTTTCTATTCTCGCCTGTTTTCACTACCTACCTTTCGTATAGTGTGTAATATCAATGAACGACTACTGTCGCTATTTTAAACATTTTTTTCGCAGAGTATAACATATTTCCAAATTCTACACATGCGGATTCCAAATATTTTTTGAACCATGTTTTGCGCCGAGCAGAGCAATATTACCTTTCAGAAATGCTACAAAGCCAAAGGCTGCGCTGCGGGCGACATTTCTTTGTACACAGAGATGAGTACGGCTGGAGGATGGTTCATAATGATCTTCGACCCTCAATAGTGTAAGGCATTTAAGATGCATTCGAAAAAACCATACCACTTGCACGCAACACTGGCGGTATGACCTCCCGCTTGGGGGGGGGTAGGGCAGTCCATTGCGAGGAACATGCCTACCATTACCTCTATTTTACCGCCATTCTTCCCGGAAACTTACGAATGAAAATTATTCTTCCATAAAAATCGTGAAAAACAGTGCAATTGCAGCGCTAAAGTTGCCGAGTTCTGCTGCGCTCCAAGCGTCATCGTCATGGAATGAAGGAATGAGTTCCCAGAGTGATAAATTCAGTGCATTTTCATTCTTATTGGTTGTTGCAGTGCATAATAACGAATATACATATTACAAACAATACATAAAGTTAGGTAAGGGAACTTGTGTCAGTTCTGAGATTTCCGAGAAAAAATATTTAAAAAATTGCTACAATCGAATGCTAGACGGATCACATTGTTTGGGCTTCAATGAGCGTTTATCCAAATATTCTAATGGACCATCCACTTGTTCATTATTGTCATTCTTCGTCTCCGAAGGGGGTGCTCTCAAGCCTCCGAGCAACAGCATTTCCACCTACAGTGGAACGTTATTTGTTTTATATTACACTTAGGTACACTCACGCGAAACATTCTCGATATTGTGACATCACACTAGACAGTGTTCTTTTAAATATTTGTGAACTATTCTTATTACCTTTCCGAAGCTAATCTCGAAGCAAGCGCTCCAGAAAACAGAAAAGAAGAACGTTAGGGAGATGATGGGAATTATTCGAGTGATGAACTTAATGGTCATTCATTTATTAAAGAAGCAGGATGCTGTCTACGTGACTTTTAGGAGCAAAAAAAGTACTCATGGAGGGAGCAAGGATAAGTTTTGAAAGGACATTGAGCAATAGGTAAAGATAGTCTGTTACTAGCTGTTTCGATGTCTTTCCCGAGGCACATGAGGGCGCAGTGGTGCAGTGGTTGTGTGCCAGGAATTCGATTCGAGAGTCACGACCCCACCCGACCTCAGATCCACCCAAACCAAGGGAGTTAAGAAATGTGGAAGCGGCGAAAGTCACAGTAAAGAAATCCCCTACCACGTGCACACAACACGGGCGGTATAGCCTCACGCATAAGTCGCCGAATCTCTCGGGACAGACTGAACGCTGAATTGGCTTGGGGTGGCAGAGCCCGCCCTAGCGAGGAAAATGCCTAACAAATTTAGTAGGGGCAATTCAACCAACCGTGTCTAGAAAACTAGAGAAGTATATCTCATCTTTTGTTTGCCCCAGCACGAGAATGAGAACCTGCATTGTAATTAATTCCAATTTCAATTTTTTTTTTAAATGTGGAAGTGTGTTACCGGAATATGTATCAAATAGCCGCAGTAAGTGAGCCGTCCGAACGGGATCCAGATGTGCCAGGACATAAATGCGTTTATTGGTCCTGTAAAAACGAAAATTGCATAGTTACTAAGTTAGAGTACTTCCTCGACTGCAAACAGAAAAGTGTAGATTCTGAAAATTACATGGAATCGAGAATGAAATTCACCTCCGTATCCATAGTAACACGCGATTAATATCCACGACAGTCCGAGGCCCCAAGAGACGCGAGAGAGAACGCGGAGTACATTGCTCTGTAAAGAAAAAGATATACAATTAGGAAGATCAAAGATTCCGTGACCCCAAAGACCAAGATCAAAGAATACTTACCTCCAGAAAATCGGAATCGCCTCTCCATTGGTCTGGTCGTGCAAACCGAGCACTGGAGTGAGAAGAAGGGCGAATGAGAGACACCAGCCGACAGTGTTTACGAACTAAAAACACGTTTTATTCCCCAAATCGACGTGCAATTCAGAAAAAATAATAAAAAACAGAAAATCTATTCTCTCACCCAGTTTATCCGTAGCTTCTTTCGCGTCTGCAGAAACCAGCCCACGATTAAACCGATTATGTAGATCTGTAAATATAAAAAATAACTATGTTCACTTCTGCATGGGGAGGGAGAGAGTCAAGTGGGTGGCGCTTGGAACTATGAACGTTTGAAACATATCTCACCTGGCACCGAATCAGCGGAGAATCATACATGTACATGTTGTAGTTGATGAAATGTATAATATTTAGAAAATAATTAATTAAATAATTTACTCGAAATTAGTCATCTCCGGGTCCTTTGGGCCGAAGAATCCTTGGTTCGCCTGGAAAAATATTTTTATCCTTTCATATTATATATTGTGCTTTCCTCAAATATCGCATAATTTTTCAGAAAAAAACATTCGTTATTTGTCTACGTTATAGATAATAAACCACTCACCGGCCAGTGATAATAGTAGACGAGCGCGATGTTCATGCCTGTGCTAATGATGAATACTGCAGCAGCGACTGAAAAAAAATTTCAAAGGTACAAAAGCCTTTTGACCAATAAATTATCACTATTATTAATATCATTTTTACACTAAGTGAACTATTACTTAGGCGGATAATCAAAAGATAACGCACCGAAATCCAAAAATTGGTTGATCGCTAGGAATGATGAAGAGTGGAGTGAATAAATACATCTGCATGTCCGATGCGAGATACCAGCTGTAACGAGGCACTGAAATAATATTATTGACTTTGCGCCTTTTTAGTTGTTGTGTGATTAAAAAAAATAAACAAATAACGAACTAATTTGTCGTGATCGATGAAATTGTGGAGATACAACAGCTCGACCCACCATGTCTCACTGAAAGAATGACTAATTTATGAATTTGTGTGAATATAAGTAAAAAGTTGTGAATTTGTGTGAACCTATGAAAATTATGTGTCATCATTGTACTAACTAGCAACTGTCCGTCGGAATCATGCTATAAGGCGTGTCCCTCAGCATCTGCTTGAGCACGAATGTGTAGAAGATAACGACCATGTAGAATGCGGGGGATAATCTGGAATCAATATCTGTTGACAATTGCAGAAAACAATTACCTACCGGGCAGTGATTTGTATTATTTTCTAAATGAGGACACAATCACGATATTAACTATTTTTTACCTACCGCAGAATGCGATGCACGTAGAACATGACCCAGGTTGATGGAGCGTTTGTTGCCTTTCGATTGCGCTCGTAGTTTTTGAACCTGCAGGCAACATTTGTGGTTTCGAAATGACAAACGTCGAAAGGGATTTGGTTTACCATAGAAACGTCAAGAGTACTCCGCCCATGAAATAGAAAGTATCCACAGAAAAGAAGCCGTTGATGACAACTTCCGTGGTGATGTCCTTTGTGAGCTCAAGAAAGTCTTCGAGGTTGGCTGAAACGGTTATACTTATACTTATACTTTATCACCATTCGATAATATGTGGATGGGGGCGGAAAGGGGCTACAAGTGGTATTTCAGGCTCGGGCGAGCTTTTGGGAACGGGGTTTGTATTGTTGGTTTGTGTTTGTGGGGTTGTTTCATCGCATCTTATAAATCCCTTCATTGGAGTTCGATTGAACAGAACAAACGTAGAACTGTAAAAAAATCAAAATGCGATTTAACCGATCACGGGAATGTTCCACGCTGTGAGATGGCACATTACCACCCAACACATTGAAAAGAAGCGCATACAGTGGATCGGAGCGATTTGGCCTTCCTGAAATTTTCAAAATGAAGTAATTCGTAATTAGCAGGAAAATTGCAATTACCTTATTAGCCCCACTAACATCGAAGATTGATGCAACGTTGGTATAGAGTGAACAAGCCATGATGAGTCGCCAGAGGAAACCTCAATACGCATTATGAAGAGTAGTCATGAGAGTAAAAAAAGGTAAATGTGTATCCACGTCAAGCGATTTTACAGTCGTACGACAACGCTAGGTGGGACCGACTGGTAAGGCCAGCTGTTTAGACGGACTACATACCCGGCTGTCCAATGCTTTCTCGGGTAGCCTTACCTTTAGCAACCGAGGTTACTACCAATTTGCCGACCCCGGGGGGATAGCAAGGCTTGGTTTGCCATGAGAGTATGAATCTGCAAAAGTAACTAATGCTTACTATTTCCGAATGGTTTCTCCCTGATCGCATCGGCAAAGTAGAAATCAAGAACGCCCGAGACAATGCAAACGAGGACGATCCCTCCCATTATTGAGCTTCAATAATATATTATCGTGAAATTATTTTCCGTTCCACTCGTAGTTGACCTTTGACTACCGTTCGATGGGCGGAGTTAGGAAGAGGCAGGCTAGTGATCTACCTGCTCTCCTCCGCCCTACCTCTTCCCTTCCTCTCTCTCTCCCAGACAATCAATACGCTAACCAGCACATTGAGTTTGCTGAGCATTTGAAACGCACGATATCTGATAAACATCGAGAAATAAATATCGAACATTGTAATCCAGAATCCCGCATCCAGATCTCTAATGTTCTCAGCGGACTTTTGCAGCTGACAAACGGGATTGGGAAAGGAGGACGTGCCGTTGTCTAAAGAGAAACAATTACATAAATTTCTGACAAATGATCATACCTGGTTTCAGCACCTTCATCAAGTCTGTACTCGAACAAGTGGAGGGAAAGCACATTCCAAAGTACCACAGGATCTCGAGGCCGTCTAAAAATAATTATTAAAATAATTTTGTTAAAAAAATATGTTAACTGTATAATTTGCACGCTCCAGGCTCGAAGTTGTTCTTCATCGATTGATCGACGCCGACTCTAAATATTATTGCTGATTTTCTCAATAATGCATATTTTTGTCCTTCCGAATGCTATATTTTTTCATTTTTCAAAGATAAGGTGTAAAGACAGAGGAACACACTTGAAATAGGCTCCTTTGAAATTCCTTGACCGTCCCGGAATTTCAAAATTTATCCTTGCGCATTCCGAATAGTGCCCGGCAAAATAGGCGTGACCTTTCATTATGGCCGGACCGATCTTCCCAGCGGAATCCTTCACTGCAAAATATATTCACTGTTTCAAAAGGATGGCGAAGAAATATCATCATGAAAAAATCTGAAAAACAAGTACTTACTGGGAAGTAATACGTTCTGAAAGAATCCCGCAGTGTGATTGGTAAACTGCTGTTCGCGAAGGATTAGTTCGAGATCCTGAAATTAATCTGCATCTATTTTACGCCTAACAAATTGCCCCCCTTCGTTGATACTCTGATCCCTTATCAGTGAATGATCTTCATAGTTTAATACTTTTTGAGTCTCTTCTTGTCGCATACTCTCTTGTTTTGTATAACCGCTAAAGGAGCCACTAGAATAGATAAATCTGTCTCACCTCCTTGCACTCTACACTGATATCTGCAGTGATCTCCGTACAAGCAAGTCCGTCGAGAAGATCATTGAAGGAGTAGAATGAGTCTCCCCTCTCGTCAGCCATTGATGTGAAGGATTCATGCTGAATATTTTTGGTTTCCGAATAATGCCCGATCAAAAAACTCTTCACCTTTATCCATTTACTTCTTTCTCGCTGGTGCATCATTGTCGTAGTGAACATTCGTCGAGCGTCTTGGGCAAGTGCAATATTCAAAAAAGAAAGAAGGAAGAATATAAATAACCGCATCTGAAATGCGCAAAAAATGCGCAAGAACAGTACAATATCCATTTCCATATCACCTCGTCACCCGATCCCCCCATCGCCCCTGTCCCCTTTTATACGCCCCTCTGTGCGTGCCGCGTAGCTGATAAGAAATGATTATCAGTGCGTTGTGAGACACACACTTCTCCTAGGGATACATCTCATGAAATGGCCATCACTTTGGCATAAGCCATTACATTTCCGGACTGTGAGACAGTATGCGAGATGAGGAAACTGTGAGAATTGAATACAAATATCGTGAAGTGAAACAGATGTGGAGATAGCAGCGGTCCCTATAAATTTCACGATGAATTCCGGTACTGAGACGGCGTCATTTCCGAGGGTCACTTATTGATTTAGTAATTTTTACTTTTACGATACTTATTTGCAAAATATAACAGAAATCTGAATTCGCTTTTATTCTACGTCAGCATTTCCAGCAATCGAGTCTGAGCCAGATGACAGCTCATTCCAACATTCTGCATTCATCTCTCGGTCTTTCTGTCCGACGAGAGATTGTCGTGAGAGTAAGAGCTCTTGGCACTGTCTTTCCCATCTCGGCCCTGTTTACATTAACTGATCGGCGCCTAGTCTAAACGAAGCGATTCTGCTTTGACTCTTTATTCACACAACACGGCGAGGTATTGGGCAATCACCCTTCTTCCTTTTTGTTTGTTTCTTTGTTGTAATAAATGCGTAATAATTAGTGTTATTTATTTTTTGGATAGTTATCTATTTATAGCGTGTCAAAATGAATGAAGACGCCTTTCGGTGCATGGCGAACACTGTTCGCATGGACGATTCGTTCATTGACTACCATAAAATGCTCGATCTGGGCCTACTGATCACTCTAATCTGGATCGTATTCTACTCCCCCGCTCTTCGTCGCCAATATGCGGTTATTTTTTTTATTTTTTTTTGCTGGTCTTTCGTATTCGGTGCTGTGTATTTGTCCCTGGAATACCTGGATGAAGATTCCGTATCTTCATTGCTCAAATTGTTATGGACGAGAAGCAATGATGCGTTTTTTCACACTTCTAGCCACCAAATTCGCCTGTTCAGGAGAAAAGAAAGCAAATAATGTAGAAGGAGATGAATACGTAAATAAATAAGCGCTCAAAAATTCGATTTCTTCAGCACAACTTCGTCATTATTCTCCTCGTGCAATTGTCAATTGTTTTCTTCCAGTTGTTTTACCTATTCGGCAGGTTCCACTGCTCCGATCAGGTGAGCAATTTTTTCTACTGATTGAGCGATAATTTTTTTTTACATTTTTTTTGAAAAGAGGTTATTATTAGAAAAAAAAGTAGATGATATCGGATATTGCCGAATACATAAGGACTTTCTATTATCTCTTCATTCTTGAACTTGTTTAATTTTTGCCATTAATTTTGCCTTATCAAGAAATACACGAAATACAAGTATTGCTTTCCAGATGGAATATATCGTATCCAACATCGCCTTCTTCCTGCAGGGCGCGCATCACGAAGTGACGCTCGTGAGTAATTTAACATTTTTTTATTATTTTTTGTATTTTTTTTAAATAATGGCCCCAGGCTCTACTTTTGCACCATTGTTTGGAGCCGACGCAGACCAATCGTGCGATTTCTATTGGTGCTCCGATTCTGCTCGCGGTGTATCCGGTAAGTTTGCTTTTTTTTGCGAAATAAAAGCAATTTGAATTTAAGTGTTTCAAAATTTACAGGGACTTATTCGAAAATTGAACAATATTTGTTTTTTTTTCGTTTGTTTGGCAAATTTCATCTTTTTTTTTTCAGATCTACTTGCTATGCGGAGACTACGAATTCGAGCTGATGATAGTAGGCTCTTCATCTTCTTCTCTTCTGTTTCTGACTAAAAAAAACCGATGGATTTACTATTAGATTCCATCGTGCAGTTTTGCAGTGGTAGTGCCTAGAGTTCTCTTATTGGAACTGGGCGCTATTGGAAAGTTATATTGAATTTCCAATCATTATTGGAATTCCTGAATTTATTGTCACAAGAGAACCCTAGTAGTGAACCCTAGTAGTACTAGTGACATCGATTATGACGGGCAAGGGTATGGTTTCCCGGACACATCAGTGCGCTTATACCAACATATTGCCAGTTAAGCTTCATTTGCTTTACCTTTACAGCGCGCCAACTGGATCATAGCCGCTGTGGGTATACTCAACATTTCGATCTGCGTTCGCATGATTATACGAGGTGATATTTTTCTTCCTTTTTTCCTCTTACAAAAATCTGAATCCGCTCACAATGAAAGGTCAAGAATTTTTTTAAACACAATCCGTATCTTGTGGATAATATTGCAGGCGTGAGCTCCTCCTTATTTCCTCAAATTATTCTCACCTATGAGGCCATCTACATTTTTGTGCACGTGCTGCAGAAAATACCGCGTGAGTCGAGTTTGAAAAATAAATATCAAATTTTATCACAGATTCCATTCACGAAGTCTACTTTGTCGGCGAGTGGCTCGACGACTTTGCTGTTATCGCTACACTTCTCACCGTTTCCATCATATTCGCATACGATATTGCCAAGAAAAGAACGGCACCGGTGACCATTCAGAACGTTGAGCTGGCTGATGTATAATAGGCTCAACATAGATAATTATTTTCGTTTTAAGTGGAGCAGATAGATGCTATTATTTATCATAAAAACGAAATACAATTCGAGTGTGCAGTTTAGTGAAACATTCACAGACGTTTTGTATATCAAAGATCCAAATTGACGACACAGAAAGAAGAAAATATTAGCAGTTCATTGCAAGATCACATTTCCAAGTGCTTTATTGTCATTTCGTCATATAAATCTCTTTGCACGCAGTAGCACCCGAATATTTGACCATCAAGGCTGGTGTCTTCAAATATGATCCGAAGAGCACATTGCTTCCCTGCAAGATTGAAGCGCTGAAAAAATAATATTTTTAAATTCAAATAATTCATGAAAAAGAACAACCGTTATGATTTTTTCGATTTCGACTGTTGAAATATCACGATAATATTGCGAGATTATTTCAAGTTGCACACATTTCTTCCGCATTAAAACCGACATAACAGAGAGAATCGTAGATATTGAATCATTCTCGAAGCCACTCACTTTCATTTTCTTAACAACATCTGCTATGTTTGTTAACCAGTTCACGTTTTCTGAAAAGAGGGGCAGATTGGGAACAGGTAACGTCCAGACTTACGCCGAGAAAAGTCACGAATATAAAATGAAAACGTGGTAATGCCAGCGAGTCTTCGCAGAAAATCGAGCCAAAGATTTCTATAAGTAAGTTTTCCATTTCATTCATTCTAAAGGAAGAAGAACTCACAGATCGTTGTCAGAAATACTATTCCAGGATGCAAGATAATCAATATGCGCTCCTTCAAGAACGTCAACAAACATCCGAAAAATGTTAGTTGAGCCGCTCAAGATACGCAATTTTCTGAGCGTTGTTCTACTAAAAAGTGGCTTCAGCTGCTTCAGTTTGAAAGCTAATTCTTTCTCTGACATAGTAATCTCAAGGACCTGAATTACAAACCCTGTGATGGAGAATACGACTTTTAATTACAATGAACAATAGTCTTGGGAAACAAGTCTTCTCACTGATTGGGTAAAGAATAAGAATAAAACAGCTCACCATGTTTTGATCATCAGTAATAATGTAAACGTCTGGATGATTGGGCGTAGTGAAAAGAATATAAGTTTTCCACAGAAAGTAGTCCTTGCGACTTGCGAAATAATATTTGAGTACAACATCTTTGTTTGCCTGTAAGCTCATACATCTATATCAACTATACGATTTTTAAAATCTTTTTTTTAAACAATTTTAAAATAAGAAGGAGGCCAGATTAATGCACGTTTTTGCCAACGGGTAAGTCTAACTATTGCGAGGGAATTAGATTATATTTCGGAATCACAGCAGTACACAGAGAGGTTGATGTATTTAAGAATATGCAAACTGCAGAAAATCTAGGGAATCCGTGGACTGAGTTTCCAAAATTCTTTCTTGTTACTCCTCCTTTGAACATACACGACTAAACATATTACATTCACTGATTTCTGTTTGTCGACCATTTAAAATAGATAATTCGGCAAGATTTCTTGCTGGCTTCGATAACTGTAATGTTAATTTAGTGAATATTTTACACAGATCGATTTATATATAAAAGTAGTCTACATTTCAAAATATTTACCTCTCTCATTCTAAGAATAGTCATGTTGTCTAATAATCGGCAGATGTTGAAAATGCTATTCTTAGGAAGATTAACAAAATCAATTGTCATCATTTCTTCCTGAGCAATCAAGAGATGACGAAACAAAGGCGAGAACGGCGTTCCTAGTAAAAAAATGAATAGTCAAATAGTATGAATCAGAAAGTCAGATAGATTAATAATCTCCTAATTTTTATCAGAACGGCGTTCTTTTCAAAAATCACGCAAATTTACGATGAATATAATCGCCCATGGCAAAGCTGGTACTCAACTGACTACTGTAAGAAAGTCAATTAGCCATCAGGCTTGAGTAAATGAGAAGTGTCACTGTCGGGAAGAAAATATCTGTGTCGTCAATAAATTTCGCGCCTTTTATATCGTAGATCCGTCGACATTCAGGCAACTCAGAATAAAAATTCTCACCAACGCGAAGAAAATTAAGATTGAATGAGATGTGAACGCACTCAGTTCTAAAGTGTACATTAGCACAAAAATAATTTCAAATGTTGCGGTAAACCTAACGAGTGAAAAATTTATCTGAACAAATATAGATCACATTTTATGTTAGAACACAGGAGAATCCGGTTTTCGAACATGTTTCTTCAGCTCCACTTGTTCCAATTTCTTCGTTATTTTAATAGACTTCTGCACTAGTGAAAACGACTCCCGGCGAGACTCCGATCGATGAAAGTATTCAATGGCACAAAGCAGTATTACAGGAGCAGCAACCCAGAACCATTGCTCCGCTATGACACTCGATGGCAAGATATCACGAAGATCAAGCTCTAAAATTCACTGATTGTCGCTGATTCGAATAGTGTTCAAACCGAACAGATTGGGTATTCGGTTATGATGCATAATCCGCCTGGGAGACGATAGAATGAGCATAATCAAAAAAACTTTCAGCGATATAAGCTCAGCTTTCGATTCTGAAACGGAATGAAACGAGGTTATATTGTATAATGATCACCTGGACGATCGATTAGGAAATTTCGTTTCATTGCTAAAGTGCATAAGACAATGTTCAGCAGTTGCACAGTGTTAGCAAGGTCGTCGGTGAACTCAAAATGTAGAATTTATAGCTTTAAAATTAAAAAAAATACCTCGAAGAAGGAAAGGTGATCATTCCAATCCGCATAGTGAATCTCGCTCGCACGCTTACCGGAAAATAATTATTTTTAAACGAATTCTACGTTTTTAATTTCGCGTAACTTTCATAAATATGGACTGCTCACCTGTGAGAAACGAAGTGAACCAGCAATGGCCAGCGACGTTGGAATAGATTATGCATCGACTCATGAACAACGGGATTACCTTCAAACTTTTATCTTTCAAGAAACGTGAGAATTGTAATTGTGCTAACCAAAACGGATCCTGCGAACAGTGTTAAAATCAGAGTAAATACTCGGATTGTACGATAGAGTCCGTTTGTGATTAGTAACAGCAGCGTACTCTAATATGGATGAAATTAGTCCAAAAGTGGACCGACCTACATAACCTGAATTACAATCGCCTCAAGATTTTGCCCAGCTTCAATCAATCTCTCAGCAACATGAGAAACCATAGACGGTACTCCATGATAACAGTGAAAAATGAAACCGTCGTAATAGTGAAGCGTAGCCCCGAGTTGACGAACGAGAACGCAAAGTATCATGAGAAAAACTACCATCTGTAAACATTCAATACCTTTCCAAAAAATGAATAATTGACATACGACGATCTTCCCTTGAGGTTGTCTTCTCAACCAAACATAGACTAGAAGAAATGTCCATGTAACCAGAGCAAAAAAGGCTGGATTGAGTGGGTCGAAATTGTTAGGAGTGCACATTCATCTGATGAAATTGGCTGGCGATTGCGAGATAAACAATGGGTGAATTGGTGGTGTTGTTTACGCGAAACGATCGATAGAATTGAATGCATATCTGTTGTATAATTAACTGTGAACAATGAGAAAGTAAAAAAGGACATACATGTAAGAAAGAAATAAAGGTGTAAAAAATGATTGCTAGCTAAACCGTCAATCCGATAAAATACAAGTCGTATCGGAATTAGGGTGTTTCGCATAGGAAGTAAGAATGAAGTTTTTTTATAGTTTTTATGTTTTTATTCTTGACCCCTCTCCCCTTCAGTAAATCACAACAACAATTGGATTGCAATATTAATCGAAAAAAAAATTTCATCATAATTGTGATCGATCATATTGACTGCAATTATGAATGTCACTCATCAAGATCGAAAAATTGATTCTCAAAAGCATCTGCGACTATTCTTCGCTCCTGACTCGCAGCATCCGCTGCCGCTTCCAAGGCTCCTTCACTGTCCGTCATGAAGGCCGAGGAATTCCGGATGAGTCTTCGACGATAGACGACATACCCGACCATTATGGCGAAAAGGACGAGAGCAATTACAATGACAACCCCGCCGAAGCCGAGCTTGGAGGAGGTATCCTGAAAAAAAATTCCTGTATAAAAATTTCGTGCTATTCTGAAGCGTTTATACAGAAGCGTTCAAATATTTCTTATGGCAAAAAAATTACCTGATTCAGCTCATCATTATAAGCAATTATCAACTTCATCATGTGCATGACTTTTCGTTGAAAATTATGCGAGGTATACGGCATGTCATAGCACAACCGGACATCGATGAAGAAGGCAGGCTTGTCACCGGCATCATCAGACTGAGTGTCTTCCTTTATATCTGCAATATTAAAAATACACAAATATTTTTTAAAGTACGCTATTATTACTGTTTATTTATACTTTTTAGAGTTTATTTTAGAATTGACAATTATGCAAAGATCCTTCATTTCCCCTCAATTTCATATACGCTAACCATGTATGTTCCAGCTTTTCGCAAGGACTTGGCGAAGGATGGCCTTTGATCGGGCGAACTCGGGTGGGTATTCCTTGGAGAGCTCGGGTGCGATGAATCGTGGAATCGGTGTGTCGTCGGTACACTGGCAACTGAAATGGAACATTTTTTCTTGTTAGAATGTACAAAACTAAAGTTTAGAGAAAAAATAAAGAATTAGCTGTTTTTTTCAAATAATAACTCAAAATCGCATATTTCGTATAACTTTTATGTTATTTCCAATTTTTTTCGGTACTTTAAATAGTAGGAAACTCACATTACTTGACCCTCGATGACATTGCACACCATTCCGGGCGGGCAGAGACGGCATTCTTCGTTGCCGACTATGCCCTTGACGCTCATGGTTGACGCAGAGAAGGGAAGCAGGAGAAGGAAAAGGAGGACGATCATCCCGGACGAAGAGAAGTTTGGTGAATGAAAAATTCGCAACGAGGAAATTAGGCCAGCGGAAATATACTATCGCCAGCATTTGCGGCCGAACAAGCAAGGCCAGAGGGTTAATTTCTATTCACTCGGGAGAAAAATACAGATGTACTATGTATTACAAAACGTCGCTTGAACAATGACAGATAAAATGGATCATTGAATTTGTTCATTCCAAAGAAACGTCTGATTCGGAAACGATATTCGTTCGCTCACTGTCATTCCTAAAAATAACAACACACGACGAACAATACAATCTGCAATCAATTACAATTCAATAATATTTACTCATTCTAACGAAAAAGGAGCATCAAAGATCGGATTCGGAAACGAGATTCTTGCTGACTCTTCCTCATCCGAGACATGCAATGTCACGGTAGCTTCGTCGACAGATTTCTTCTTTATCTTAATAATAACGTGTTATTCGCATTTGCAGCCTTTTGAACCAGTGGCCCTCCTAGTGTAATCAGGACGGTCATTTGAGATAGCGTGTGCTTATGATTGGTATGAGTATGGATAAAAACGCGATAATACGGTGTGCAAATAGTGTAAAGGTCAATGATTTACAAATTCTTGTAAAATACCTTAAGGTGGTAGAGGACGTAGCCAATCGCAGCGAGGATGCCAGCGATAAGGATAACTATGATGAAGGCGAGAATACTGACGCCGGACGATGAAATGGGCTGGGAAGGCTGAAAAGGAAAGTAAATAGTGTACTCATGACTCATGCCTATCCCAAGGTACTTCTGCTGCCAACATGTGGCAAAAGGAAGTTAGAATAGACACCACTTTGTTGTTTCCGAACGCGCTTGTTTGTGAATAAAATCACCTCGTAATCGATTAGCAGGTGTGCCATGTGGGCCGCGCATTGCTCGAACTTGTCCAATTCGAGTTGTTCGTAGCACTGAAAAAAAAGTTAATCGACTTCAAAATGTAGAACAATGAGTCCACGTTTCACAAAATTACAGGAAAAAATTATCTGGAAAATACCTGAGCAATATTGACGATGAATTGGATGTGTTTACTACTCACATCGTCACCGGCGTGTTTGTCGTGATCTGTATTTCATTTGCTATTCTTTTTTTATTGTATTCCGGCTTCTGCGATTACTACTAAATTCTATACTCGTCGCATAAAAAATAGAACAAATAAAAAACGAAATCGAGATTTACACCTGATTCATACTTACAGAAAATATAGAAGGTCTTGTTGAGTTTTCCACGAAGACGTTCCAGCAGTTGTTTGAAATCAGCATCAGTCCAGTCACTTGGCAGCGCAGGAGGATGGAACTTTGGGTCTTCCGCGGTGCACTTACAACTGAAAATATGGCCGCTCTACGATGTCATACTATTAGACATTTATTTGAAGTTTGGTATGGCGAATACTGCTATATATGATGATTATCCATGGATATTGATAAGAAGTATTTTTTTCTACTTTCACAAGGCAAAACTCACGTCACATACGACTCACTAGCCTTCATCAGTGTGCAAGTCATCGGCGGCGGGCAGAGCATGCAGTGCTCGTGCACGGGATGTTCGTCGTCAGCAGCCACTACCAGAGGAAGAAGGAGAAGAGGAAGAAGGACAAGCATCACCGAAAAGAGGATAGCAGATTTGTGTCAGAGGTTCCATGCAGTCCTTTAGAGAGCGAATGGAAGTGTTCCCAGTGGGTATTTGATGAGTGTCTAGGTACTGGCAATGCTCTTTCTCCATGCACTTCTGATAATGCTTCGAAGTATGGTCTTGCAAAATGATTGCGCAGAATGTGGCTGAAATGTACACGCACTTGTCCGAAGAGGATTGATAGACTAAGAAACTCCCATTTAAAATAATTCAATAGTCTGATCTGACGTATACCATTCATCGCAATTGTGACTATACACATATTCTGTAGTTGCTCGACACATTCTTATCAGTTTGCGTGTTTCAGGAAGTCGCTCAATTGAATAAGCACAGAAGATATAAAAGACCAGCCGGTTACGGCGATAAATCACAAATCCACTCAAATATCGCCAGAATTCTCTTTCTTGAACCGCTCTAAAAAATTACGTTATTGTTTACTGATCAAAGATCGTTGTGATTCCATGATCGTAATTTCTGATGCTTCCCATTTGGCTATTTATATATTTTCAAAATGAATGGAGTGTGATTTTCGTGGTCATTCTAATCCGTAAGATCACTAATGTATTGCACAATGTCGTGCAAAGCATTTCCGTCCAAGCGATTAGTCTTTAGACAATGCGATCTCTCCGATTCTTTCACTGATAAGACGCTAATTCCGATTGAGTGGAGCATAGAGTCCGGGTATAAATAGGGTGATTGAGCCCAAAAGAGGTGACTATCTCGATTTCCTGATGATAATTGTATGAGTGCTCATCTCAATATCAGTGCGAGTGACGCCAAACTGGAAAAATATCAGGGCGCTACATTATGGCTGCTTCTTGATAACAATGAGAAATCAGCGCTTCCCCATATTTTCCGATGCATTTTGCTCCTCTATTTTTGCTTGACGATGACAAAATAATCACTTTCAGAACATGCACTGGTTAGGTACAGTTACTCTCTGCATTTTAATCAATCTCACTTTTTCCTTCGATGGGCGTCTTGCTCTTCAACGAATTGCGGCGAAGCAGCTATTTTTTGAGAAAATTTTAGAGGTGATCTTTTTTTTCTTGTTCCTGGCCGCATTCAATAGGAAAGGCTTCAAAATTTGGAGGGTAGATTTATAATCATTCTTCTCAGACCGAACTCTCGACATTCGAAGATGTCAGTGACAGAGCGTTCACTACACGCGATTTCCTTACTGTAATCGCACAGTCGAACGGACTGGACGGGATCTCGAAAGAGTGCAAAGACGTATACTTCAACTTTAATTCTTCGGTAGTCAAACAACAACAAAAATACTTCAGGATCTTACGCTTATGATCAAAGCAGTGACCAATCCCTCTGCGAATAAGGGCTTCGTTAAATCGGCCCTAATCAAGAGTAAGTACCTGTAATTATCGTTCATTTCTAATTATTTGAAAATCCCAAAAAATATTGTGATTCAGTGCTCGATTCAAACGGCAAGAGGGGACCGGCTATTCTCCGAGGTCACGCCTACTTTGCCGGTCACTACTCCGAGTGTGAGGCTGTTGACTACGCTGTGGAGGGAAGGGAAAGGCACTTCAATGGGCAGTACTTCCGGTTAGCGCATTTCCAGAATATTCTATGCTACTGTTAAAAAAAGCCCATGAATGAATGGAAATATTTCCGAATGAATGTTTTGGAAAAAAGGGGCCTCTAACACCCATCTTCATATAGTTGTGTGGCACCACCATATCATCTTTATCGATAAGAATGAGAACTAGTTCTTGATTTGTGCAAATGGAATTGTTTCAGTATCGATATCGATCCCTTCTTGCGGCCGAACACCAACAATAACTCTTGCAATGTCGTTCTGCCATGTGAGTTTCACCGATAGTTCATGTACCAGTTGGATCAGTATGCTTGATTCGAATCATCGAAAGAGGGAATTTAAGTACAAAAAAAATTCGGTTATTTTCCTAAGTAGTAAAACCGCAATCCAATTTATTCGATAGTGAAATCCATTGGCAATCAAAATCACTTTCAGTCCAGGGCGGTATCCCAATCTTCTGGGAGGTCGGATTCTGTCTGCCCGCTTCATGTACGAGTGCAGAATTAACCAGTTTGTTGCGGCCGGGTGAGCTCAGCTTTTTTTTCTTTTTTTTTTGCTTTTTTCGAATTTTCCTGGATTGAAGATGGCTTGGCAGAAAAGAGAGAAAAATTGAAAATGAACGAGCGCGAATATTTCCAGAATCGGGCTCTGTCGTTGACAACCCCGTCTGTCAGCTAACTCGCCCGGGTGATCTAACGCCAGATCTGGATGCGGGATTCTACATGACACTGTGAGCTACGTTCCTGTATTTTCGGAAATTTTATCAGAAGTCTTCGGGACAGAAACCTTCTTAGTCAGACAAGAGCGAGGGAAGATTTCCGAAATGAGAGAATCAGAGGATAATTCATTTTGTAGTTCAATAACGGGAGTGATCGTTGCTGTTTGCATTGTGTCCGGATTCGTTGACTTCTACTTTAGCGAGAGGGTCAAGCACATGTCGTTCAGCAAAAGTAAGCACAACAATTGCGTTTTTTTCTATTTAAAGTGCGCCTAGATGCAATTGAGAAGAATCAAGCCATTTGCACTTTGAAGTGTTCGTGAAACATATCTGAATAATGTGTTGACTCGAGCTGAATTATTCCTTTATGGATTTTACCAATAAAAAACTTTGCTAGAAGGAGAACACTAAACGTTGTTCCGTTGTGATGACATTCCTTGCACAAGGATGAGCGTGTACAAACTCATTCAGGCCTTGGCTGGCAGCTCTTCATGTCCTGCTCACTCTACTCCAATATTTCTTCAATCTTTGATGTTTCGGAGGCTACGAAGGTAATTATATCCTAATACCCGTTCTTATTCTTCAATAATTAAGAAAACACAGTTGAAAATCTCAAAATTATTTTTTTGCAGGGTGGTCAAATCGGCCCGATCCACTGCATTCGCTTCTTCTCCATGGTGTGGGTGTTGCAGAGTCATCTATTCTCGAGCTACCTGGCGGTTGTTGGTTAGTTGCTCGTATTTTTAATTCCCTAAGGACTGGTGACCCTTTGTTTTAAAAAATGTTTCATATATGTTTCACGTTTTCCATAAATTGTGGGAATATTGCTTGAGTTGATTTTTGCAGCAACTGGAGAGAAAATATAATCCTCCATTTTTCAAAAAAAAATATCACTAATCGTCAATGAAGCAAGTTCTCAGCCAACCCCGACGACATTATGTCGATTGCTCGCGATCTCACTTCCGAAATTATCACGAACGGTTTCTTCTGTGTCGATTCGTTCTTCTTCATGTCCGGAGTTCTCCTCACGTTTCTTTGGTGCGATTTTAAAAAGTCCTTTTTATCGGCATACCCGTAACAGCTAATGGCTTTCGAGCTCAAGTATACGTGCGTTCGAAACATTTCATGTTCCACGCCTATTTATCCCTTGAAGAAAGGGCGCCTGGGCACGGAAATAAAAAAAACAATGGACTGATTTTCATGATTTTCATTTTTTTTTTGATTTTCAGGTTCAAGATTTACAATAAGCAACCTAAAGAGGCGATGTCTCTGTATGGCTGGGCCATGTTCTACATTCATCGCGTCTTGAGGTGAGATTCTAGCGCATTTCGAACTGATTATCGGGTTGGAACTAGAGTGTCGAAAATGACTGAACGAATAGTCGTTTATTACGCAAATACACCGACATTCTCACAAGAGACTAGGCGGAATGAGGAGAGGGAGAGTACATTTCCATATTAAATGAATAGTCGTTTAGTCATTTTCGACACTCTAGTTGGGACGACTCGCATTCTGAAAATGATAATTCAGTTATCCATTGTTGGACTATCTCTTGATTCAATTCAGGCTCTCTCCCGCCTTCTACATTCTCGTTATCTTCTACACTTTCGTCGTGAAACAGATGCTACGAGGCACGCCCGTGAGCATGAACCCGATTGTGACTTTTGATTACTGTAGGTGAGAATTGAATACGCTATGGAAAAATTAATCTGTCTTGCGAAACAACGTTACTGTATGTGAATGATAAGAATCGACTCTCTCTCTCTCATTTCAAATGTTTTTCCAGGCATCGATATTTTTAAAATTTTTTTTCAGTGACACTTGGTGGGTCGAGTTTCTCTACCTGCACAACTGGATGGACCACGAGAAATTGGTTAGATCTGAATTTTTATGTTTGTGTTTAAATGGAGTAATCGCGACAGAATTGTTTGCTTTGACTATGAACGTTAATATTGATAATTTGAAACTTATCTGAACTTGTCTGAAATTCGCCAAATGTTGACACACAATTTTCAGACAATATTTGAAAGATCAAAATACAATGTACTTTCAGTGTCTAGGCTACAGCTGGTATCTCGCTGCGGACATGCAGATATTTCTCTTCACTCCTCTCTTAATCATTCCACTCACGATCAAGCCGATTCTCGGTTTTATCGGTGCGTTTGAATTTACTAGGAGCCATGCTTCACGCATGTTTCTCTCTATTATTATCCATGATCCGAGGGATAACTGCTGGGGTTTGAATATGGCTAGAGGCCGCAAGCCCCGCCCACTTTGGTGTGACATGCTCCTCCCATAAAAACGAGACGGGGCAGCACAAAGTTCATTCTAAACGAAATCACTCGTTCGACAGCGCGTTGGATAGCTATTACTACCGTCTATTGATTGGTCGCTGTACCCAAAGTGAAAAACAACAACAAGTAGATCAAAATCGATAATAAAGGTAGGGAATAGGCTATTTCTGCCACTTCCCGTGTAAAAACCTTTTGGGTATAGAAATTTTCTGACATAAAGGAACTTTTTAGGAATTTTAGAGAAAAAATTAGATTTTTTGGAATTTTCCCTGATTTGTGCCAGAAGCTCGAAGGAGGGGCAGCGGAGGCGAGCGAGAGAGCGGGGGGAGGGAGAGAGACACACGCAAATTAGGCTCCGCCCCCTTCCCTCTCGTCTCGCCTTTCCCTCCCCTTCCCCAGTGAGTCACGCGCCTACTTCTTGGGCTCTCGCGCGGCTCAGAGGCAAGATATCAACAAACGGTAAAAAGCATGATGTTATTGGGTTCGTGAGGGATTGTTGGAACCAACTTTTGACCCCGTTGTGTGAAATCGGCTATCTGCGTTGTGGCCCCTAAATATGGCACATGAAAATACTAAAAAAAATTATTTCAGTAGCCGCAGTGATCTTCATTATCAGCACCGGCACGAACATTTTCCTCGTGTACCACTACCATTGGCCGGTAGGATTACCTTTTCCATGCATAATGTTTGGTTCTTGAACGAAGGTTCAGAAGAAACAATCAATGACTTTTGATGTATCTAGCATTTTGATAGCTTGTTGAAACATATCTCAATTTCAAAACGAAAGTAATTTGCATTTCAGACCGGCCAGAACTGGTTCCACCCCGCGGATCCCGAAGAGACAAACCGAGAGTCAGTTTTTTTTTATTTAAATGATGATAAAGTTAACAAGGATAAATAAAATTAAAAATATGTATCATTTCAGAAATTACAACATGCTCATGTATGATTCGCCACTCATCCGGTGCCAGGCAAGATTTTAATTAATTAGGCATATCGTACATTGCCCACATTACCGAACAAACGAAATTTTTTTACTTTTTTTACTTTTATTAAAGTCTGCGTATTCGCATCGAATATTCCTAATTTTTGTTTCATATTTTTTGTCCACCCACAATTCCGCGTGATTTTTAAAATTGAACGGTGAAATATTTATTTAAATGGGTGAAAAATTGGAGTCGAAAGTGGCGAAAAGTGGGGCAGCTGGCTCCAAGCAAAGCCTAAACGCCGGCTATACAGTAATCACCCTTCCGACATCACTTTTCGCTCATGCGGCTCCAATTTTTCACCCATTTAAATAAATATTTCACAGTTCAATTTTAAAAATCACGCGGAATTGTGGGTGGACAAAAAATATGGAACACAAATTAGGAATATTCGATGCGAATTCGCAGACTTTAAAAAAGTAAAAAAAGTAAGAAATGTTCGTTTGTTCGGTAATGTGGGCAATGTACGATAAGTAATAAATTAAAATAATATTAATTAATAATAATTACAGATCTACATAATGGGCATGCTCGTAGGCTGGTTCCTACAGACGAAGAAGCGTCTGAGAGTTCATCCGGTAATTATAATTATTATTTTTATTATTTTTACACGAGTGCGGCATTCATGCATTCAACCAGCATTCATGTTGCTGAATCTGACCCTATGAAGTAATTGTGAAACACAACTAAACGTTAGAAAACTGTATCCGAGAAGGTAGTAATAAGAACTCTATATAAACACAGTCCTGGCACACAAGAATAACGTCCTTTGTCTTTTCACCTAATATTCGACCGAATCGACAGAAGTTTGTTATGTTTATCCGAATATTTTACCAATTTCCGCTCATCTACCTTCCCTGCTGGGTGCTAGCCTTCTCTCTGATGCTTACAGTCCTGCTCGGGTTGCACGATCAAACGAATGGAACGGATATTGATATCTTCTGGAGGCGAGACTGTTTTGTTGTATCCCGAGTGTAAAATCGATATTCACCTCATTTGTGGTACTTTTCTCGTTAATCTGTATTATTGATACCAAACCGTCAGATTTTGCAGTAATATGAGCCTTGAATTGAAAAAGGTTACGGTAAAAATATTTTCAGAGCAATGTACTCAGCCTTCAATCGACCCGCTTGGGGCCTGGGACTGTCGTGGATACTGATAGCGTGTTATTATGGATATGGAGGCGGGTTCAGTCTCAAGTCGAATCTAGAAAAATTAGAAAAATGCAAAAAAAACAACTTTCGTCCTGCTGGAGATTACTGATAGTGAATATACAATATCAGAACAATTAGAGGACGAAATTAGGGAATTATCATGTTCAGGCCCAATAAACGCGTTCATGTCTTGGCATATTTGGATTCCACTCGGCCGGCTATCCTACAGTGGCTATCTCATCCATATTCCGGTTTGCAGTTTCTCATTCTCTTTCAATAATCATTACGCTAAGGGATGTTGATGATGGTCAATAAAGTATTTAAGGGCAATTGGCCGACATTGAGAAAGACGCAACCGTGGAAAAATAATAATGATAGATTTTTAGATGATTCAACTCGTCCTATCACAAACGAAGGATGAAGTTTACTTCTCGAATTTCCTCGAGTTTGTAAGTTCAAAACACCTTATGATCACTTAAATTGAAGAATTCCAGTTCATCACTCGAGTAATATCGATATCAGTAATGACTTTCTTCTTCGCAACATTCTGGAGTGCTTGTTTTGAGCTGAGCTTTGGAAGAGTGAGTGTTGATATCTTACAATTCTCACCAGTCAGAGACACGAAAGAGTGGGTGAAAAAGAGGCGGTTCTTCTTTTTTTCAAATTCCAGAATTCAAGTTTTTTATAAAGTATGACAACATAAAATTGTGAGTGACTATCATCAGTATTGATTTCGTACTTTGAATGGTTAAAAACAAACAAAATCTATCTATTCAGATCGAGAAGCTTCTTCTTGGCGGAATTCGAGCGCCCATATCAATCGAGAAAGTGGCGATAATCAAGACCGAGGAGCAGCCGTGGGGAGCCGATACACCTGATGTAGAAAACAATATTCGATTGTGACCCAAACCAGATAAAATATAACACACTTCACTACTAATATGGAAGAAAGAATCAGAAAGCAAAGGAATCAGGAAAAATGCTCAACCCGAATGCTGACAAAATGAGCACCATGGGCTGTAAAATTCGACATTAATGTCTAGTACGATTCTTCCTTCCTCATGCCATTTCATGAAATTGTGCCTCAAAGATGCTGATTACTCTTATCTCCGCGGTTCTACCCTTCACAAAAAAATGCCGTGCTCCAAACTCGTGATAGCGATAAGCGGACTGAAACGCGTTTTGGAAGTGAGTCGGCCTCATCGTTTCCAGTTAATCATATGCATCTCATTTTCTAAACATCATTGTTACCGTAGATTAACTTAATATTCTATGGTTGATGTCCCTTGAAGGTTGTAAAATCGTTTGACGTGAACGCGCCGCTAAATGTAACCTCACAGTGACCTATTCCAGGAAACTATGATGTCATTAGCTCTGCTATTATTTTCATTATTGTACTCTTCTGACGGCTTTGACAGTCGGGCTGCACTACGACAGATGCGCCTGAAGGAACGAACTATGATCGAGTTGTCGGAATCATTGGAGGTCGGAATTTCCTTTTTTTCGCGAAAACAAAGTGAGATTGCAGAGTCACGTTCTTCAATCGCAGCTGACGTTGGAGCAATCGGTAAAGCCCGAATTCCCGTCCCACAAAATGTTCTCAGTCCTCTCCCAATACGATACTTCTCCCGTACTTTCATCTGATTGCCGAGAAGTGAGGGATAAATGTGATCCAAACAGAGCCTCAATTATTACAAGGACTTGAAACTGATTTCCGATGCAATCGCGACACCGGCGGCGTACCCGGACTTTATTACGTCCGTGCTTCTTCCAAGTTCGTTATTTTTGTTGTCAGAATCTGATTTCGTAACCCCTGTGAGAAATAAATCATCCATAATGCGAATTTCCTAAAAAAAATGCCCTTTCCAGTGCTCGATTCGGCGGGGAAGAAAGGCCCCGGCACACTCTATGGTCACACCTACTTCGCCGGTCATTATTCTGAGTGCACCGCTATTGATTTCACAATTTCCGGAAGGGATCGACATTTTCGAGGAGCGTATTTCAAGTCAGCGATTTTTACGCACCTTTGAGAGAGTGGCGACAATTATCCAGACAACGCTACTTTCATCGCGATCAGCTAAACGATTTTCAGAATCTCACTGGACTTCTTGCTGCGTCCGAACAGTGACAATAATTCCTGCACATCTACGCTTGATTGTCAGTTTATTTCGTTTTTTTGCAACTGCTATCAAAAGTAAAAGAAATATTTTTAAAAAAATTGCAGTTATGGATGGCATTGATCTCTTCTGGCAGATTGGCTTCTGCCTGCCCGCATCCTGTTCGAGTGCAGAACTTCTGAGTGTCTTTCGATCAGGTTCATTTTTACCCCATTAGTTATTCCTCTTATCGCATCTGTTGTATTACAAGTAACGTAAAGTTTAACAGATCCAAAGTAGGGACCACCATCGTAAGAGCCGGGAGAAAAATTCCGGAAAAAAGTGTGAGTTCCGGAATCCGGGAAACTAACCGGGACCGTGGGTTAGTTTACACGGTTCAGAAGGTCACACTTGTGATTTCGATTTTTTCATACTTTTTTATTTTTATTTTGTTGGGCGATAACTATACTTTAACCTAAAATGCCGCGAGTTTTGTCGTTATGTGGGCTAACTACACCCAATGGACATCACCTACGCCAAAAATGCCGCATTTATATAGTCTCCCGTGTCAATTATCGTCAAAATTAGCTTGAGCTCGTCTTGAAACTAAGTTTTATCGATCGATCGTTCGCCGCATTGTTAATAGCCGCTTGTTTCGCTTGTCAATTATGAGTTAGCAGGTTAGTAGCAATGTCCACGCCGATTTTGGTTCAATTTTGCCAGTGCGCGCGTCCGCTATGGCCAGAAACGTCACCTACACTGACTGACACTTATAAATTATCGATTGATTATTGCTCGCAATGTTGATAGCCGCTCGTTTCGCTTGTTAATTATGAGTAAGCAGGTTAGTAGCAGTGTCCACGCCGATTTTGGTTCAGTTTCGTCAGTGCGCACGCCGGATATGACAGGAAACATGGTCAACTGTCACTGTTATCTGTAAAATACTATAAATTATCGATTGATTGTAGGGCGCGTTGTGGACAGCCGCTCGTTTTGCTTGCTAATTATGAGTTAGCAGGTCTGTGGCACTGCCCATGTCGATTTTTGTGCAGTTTCGACAGTGCGCACGGATGGTGCAAGCCAAAATATGATGGAAATCACTAAATGATCGGTGTTGTTTCCACTTTCGCCACTTGTACCATCTTTCTTTGGCCTGAGCCGCGACCAATCGTCGCTGATAGTTAACTACCAACACCTGGACGACCTCTTTCTCCATTTTGACGACGATCGGACAGTGCGCACGGATGGTACAAGCCAAAATATGATGGAAATCACTAAATGTTCGATGTTATTCATTATTTCGCCGCTTGTACCATCTTTCTTTGGCGTTGGCCGCGACCAATTCATACTATAAATCGATAAATAGGTCTCATACAATCCCTTATTCCATTTTGAAGCCGATCGGACAGTGCGCACGGATGGGGCCTACGGAAACGTCCTTTGTGCTTTTTATTTTTACCACTGATAAATCGAGTGAGAGATCACACAGAATCGAGGGAGAGCATGACATGGATTCGACAGAAAGTATGACAGTGAAATTGAGCTCCGAAAACATTTTTTTCTAAAATATAAACAAAAATGTTGTAGCCGGAACCGGAAAATAGACAGTCAGAGCCAGAACCGCTACCATAACCGGGCCGGTACAAACGTCGCCTTGGCGTGGTGTGACTCTCGTTTTGAAGCGAGAGACTTTGTTTCTTTTGCAAATATCTTTTTTCTTTTTTAATTATTTTTAAATTTTCTTTTTGGAAATTCATTCCACACCTATGAACTAATGATCACGACGAGTCATAACATCCCAAATATAAATCGACGATTTTGATGGTGGTCCCTAGATCCAAAGCATTGATTGATCAATGCATTTCAGATAAAGGCGCGCGAATCGACACTCCCGTCTGTATGGTCGAGAAAACGGGAGAAGCACTACCCGATTTGGACGCCGGGTTTTACATTACTGTGTACGTTGTATTTTTACTTTTTGCGATTGAATTTTGTCGTCTTCTACGAGTCTATACAATTTTGTAATAAAAATGCAAGAGCGACGGGTGTCAGTTTAACGGACTCATCCCATTTCAGATCCTTGATGGGCCTAATCTTCTCCATCTGTCTCATTGCCGGTGTTGTTGACTACTTCTTTGGAGATGAGCTCAAGCGGCACGCAATCAGCAAAAGTATGGGATATTTAGTGAATGAACATTTTGAGGCACTCATTCAGCGCTCGCGTATCGACTGTTCATATCTTGTTCAATGTACACCAATATTGCATCGATCTTTGAAATGGAAACTTCGAGCAAGGTAAGTGGTCAAATAGCACACTCTCGAGCAATTAGTACGCATTTTTGAAGACCGTGTTTTCTTCTTAGTGTAGTAGTAAAAGCGAAAACAATAGGCGATATTTTCATATTCACAATGTTTAGATGAAATGCTGAGTACGGACGGGATGCATTTGAAGCTCGAAATTCGTTAAATAAAAGATTCAGGAAGGCCAGATCTCTTCGTTCCATTGCATGCGTTTCTTCTCCATGCTCTGGGTGGTCACATACCATCTGTACATGACCTACATGGCGTTCGCGGGTGAGCATCACTTCAAAGTACAGATTGCATCCCTATTTATTACTAGTTGTAATATTCTCGAAATTCGAATGTGTTTCATCCAGTCAATTAAAGCGCATCAAAATGAACGTGACTCGATATCGTAGAGAGAGACACTTTGTAAAAGCAATTTCGAACCAATGAGAAAAAATATTTATTTGTTCCAGCCAACCCTGTCGACGTAATCAATATCTCAACCGATCTCATATCTGAAGTGATCACTAACGGCTTCTTCTTCGTCGATTCGTTTTTCTTCATGACTGGAGTGCTGATCACGTTTGCTTGGTAATCTTTCCCACATTTTAAGCAGGGCAACAAAAATATCTGTCCCTAAATCAGCAGGATACGGACTAACAGTCATATGGAATTCAAACGTAATGCTCTAGAAGTCACTCAATTCCAGGTTCAAATCCTATCAACGATCTCCGCAAGAAACCATGTCCATTCGCAGTTGGATTCTGTACTACGCACATCGAATTCTGAGGTGATCTAAAAATATTTCTCAAACTACTCTGTGATTACCAGATTGTCACCTGCTTTCTACATCCTCGTACTGTTCTATACATTCGTTCTCAAGCAATTGATGAGGGATTCGCCGCTGAGCATGAACTCGATTGTTATTGGAGACAGATGCAGGTAACTGCACAAAAAAAAGGTGTTCCGCGTTGTATTCTAAGATGCAAAAGTGTAATTCTCTATTGGTCATAGGGCCTCTTGTTAAACAATAAAAACAAAACCGAAATTACAAACTCCAACATGAATTGCAGGGAATCCTGGTGGATGGAGATGCTGTATCTGCACAACTTTGTCATGCATGATGTTCCGGTAGGCTCTAATGTGCAATTAATCTGCGATTATTATCACAAACAGCTGTCATTGTCACTGATTTTTGTTGTTAAAAGTTGGTGTTTCAGTGCCTCAGCTACAGTTGGTACCTCGCAGCGGATATGCAGATGTTTCTCTTCACGCCGCTTATCATTATTCCACTTGCTATCAAGCCTCTTTTCGGATTTATAGGTACGCTTACTCGAAGATGATGTATGTAGTAAATACTCGGAACTTTTTTCGTTCATGATTTTTAGTTCAGTGGCCGCAGCGATCTTCTCCATCAGCACTGCAGCGAATATTTTCCTCGTCTATCGCTATCATTGGCCTGTGAGCTCCTCAATTTTTTTTTCGTATTTCGTAGTTTCTTCAAGTATGTTAAACATCGCGATTTATACGTAACTCGATAACAGTAACGAGAAGTAATGCAATTTATTATTATTTGTTTTTTAGGCGAGTGAGAGCTGGTTCGGCCCGGTCGACCCTGAGCAGACCAACAAAGAGTAGGCATTACTATTATTTTTTATTGAAAATACATATATCATTATTCACAGGAACTACGACATGCTGATGTACAACTCGCCGCTGATTCATTGCCAGGCATTTTTTTAAAATTAATTAATCAATTAAATAATTAATATTCAAGGTCCTCATTATCGGCATGCTAGTCGGCTGGTTCCTTCGCACGAGAAAGACGATGAAAATTCATCCAGTTAGTATTTTCACATTTTTTTCCCTTTTCGTCATGCTCCTGATCTTTAGCTGACTTATTGAGATCGTCTATCTCACCTCCTGGATACTCGCCTTTTCGTTGATGCTCACAGTTCTTCTCGGGCTCCATAATCAAACAAATGGAGAGGAGATTGGCATCTTTTGGAGGTGGCTTTGTTTATCTAAAAATCAATATAATCAAACTTTTTATCAACTTTGAAACAATAAATATTTCAGAGCCATGTACTCAGCTTTCTCTCGCCCAGTCTGGGCACTAGGGCTCGCAGTGATCACTCTACTGTGCTACTACGGCTATGGGGGTGATGTCTTTATATTTCTTAATTATTTCCTCCGATTCGAACAACCTTGACTAGCAAGTCTTTTGCTTTAGGAACGGGAAAGATTTGCGCAATCTTAAATGTCTCCTCAGGTCCAATCAACGCCTTCATGTCCTGGCATATTTGGGTGCCGCTCGGCAGGCTGTCTTACAGTGGATACCTCATCCACATACCGGTAGGGCATTCACTTTCTAACATTAAGCGTTGCATTATTGTAAATTGCATCACCGTCTCAACAACGTGAAAATTAAATAATAAATTCCAATGATGATTATATTTTTTGAAACTAATATATGTAATCTCAGGTCATCCAACTCGTCCTCGCGCAATCCACAGACGAGGTTTACTTCTCCAACTTTATCGAGTTTGTGAGTAATTTTTATATTTTTTTTGAAAATAATTAATTTAAAATAATATTCTAGTTCACCACCCGAGTCGTCTCCATCACTGTGATCACATTCTTCTTTGCCGTATTTTGGAGCGCCTGCTTCGAGATCAACTTTGGACGGGTTTGGTTTACAAACTACTATAATGATCACTAATTACTATGACAACGTCGACAATAGAGCGACAATGTTAAAATTATTCCGATTCTGCCAAGAATAGGATACTTACTGCGTAATTAGGTTAAAATGGTCGCTTCATAGTCGATGTTGGCATAGTATTGGATATTATGTTCGTAAACGTGAAGTATTGGATTCAGATGGAGAAACTGTTGCTGGGCAATGTTCGAACTCCACAGAGACCGATTGAGGAGATCCCGGCAAAAGAAGAGACCGAGAGATTGTGATCGATTTTATTGTTTCGGGATAAAAGTGTGTGTTGCCGAATTAAAAGGATGTACAACTGTACGATAGTTGTGAATGAATTGCAATAGAGTGCGAAATATAGAGAAAATGGTGAATGAGAAACAGTCAAAAATTTTATAATCCGAGTGTTAGCAAATACAGGTAAACAAAGAAGTGTTATAAGTAAATTTTAACCGAGACAGTATTGATAATAGATCATAGCACGCAATAAATCACTATATGTTCAAGGATAGAAATTGAAATCCATTTCAATGTCGTGGAGTTCGTTGAGATAGTGAGTGATTGTAATTTTGCAACCGAATCCCAAATTATCTTTATTTCTGATCATAAACGTTCTTGTATCTCCCTCTTCAGCCTCGGCAGATACCTAATTGTAGTATTATTTTGATTCGTACTGTAAGGGTATGAGAGTCTCTACATAATAAGACGGCAAATTGTGAGTGATGATTCATAACTCAGTACGGAATGGAACATCCCATTCATACCATACTGGAACATGCAGTTACCAGGTTGCTCAAGTTGCATGGGATGAGTCATCACACAAAGATCAGTTTGCCGTCTTATTATTATTTTTTATTATTTATTATTTATTTATTATTTATTATTATTTACTATATTACAAAGATCAATTTGCCGTCTTACATAAATGTAGATACTCTCATACCCTTACAGTACTCGCATAACTATTCTATGGTATCGTTAATACGTAATTCTGCCTATTCCTATACTTGATATTTCAATGATCAAAATTGTTGAACTTACTATAGTATTGCTGATTGGTTGGAGAGCAGTCAAGTCCAAGTTACTATCCAACACAAGATCCCATTTGGCTTTTGCATCCAGAGTATCCAGCGCCATCTGTAGTTACTCATTGAATATGATTACAAATCGGCCTTGCGAACTATTATTTTGTTATACTATTGGCAACCTTTGTAAAGGGTTGCCAATAGTAAAATAATAATTCGCACAAGAACAAATGTTGCAACCGCGGAATAATAATGAACATGCAATTTCCCCTACGACGGCCCGAAGTTAATGTGTATTTTTATACCGAAATCAATTCTTGTAGCATCGGTACATTCAATAAGGCTGCTTCCATAGCAAATTTGTAGTACCGGCACAGCACCGGAAGAAAGGACCTCGCTGGAGTCCATGTTCGAAACTGAAAGTTATAAAATTTGATAAATAATCAACACGTGATTTTACCATTTCACCTCGTGCAAGAAACACGCGAAGTGCATGTCTACGGCCTTTCTTGAGACTGAACTTCTCGATAAATTCTTCATTGAAAAGCGCAAACACTCTTTCACTCGCACTTTGTACAGTGAGCAACGATATTTTCGTTTGGAGTAGAAAATCAGTGAATCTGAAACATAAAAAAGGTAAATATAATGTTTCTTTTAAGTTTCTCACTTGAAATTATCGTCGATTACCACGTCGAATAATTCTAATGTTGTCAATTTTTCTCCAAGCGGAGTGGAAAAAATCTATTCGCAAATGCATCGTCGAGACGAAACTAAATATATTTTATTCACAATTTTTCCTTCGACTTTTGCAATCTTACTTGAAGAATGCATGCATATTTGCAAGCATATTTACTTGGAATTTCCTCAATCGCTGTGAACACTATTTCAGGAATTGCAGTAGGGACAAAATCGGGAATTTCCTGAATGTATTGAAGCTCGATTTCCTATAATAATGAGACTAACGTCTTCAAGTACTTGGGACCAAAGAATCTTCTTTTTGGTACTTTGCGCGTCACTTGAGATCTCATGCACAAGGGACATTTCTTTTTTATCGATCGGATTTAAGTAGATTATGTATCCATCTGATTTCTAAATTTGTTAATTTTATCATCAAAAGGATTTATTCGCACTTGCCGGGGCAATAAAAACATAGTGATAATCTTTTTGAGTTTTACTGCATCCTTTATCGTTCGCAATGTAGAACATTTTTTGGCTAACATGTTTCATGATATCCAATGCATCACTGAAACGAATTTTGAATCCCGAAATGAGGACTATAAAAATAACGAATTAAACCTTACATGTCCAAAAAGGAAAATATCGAGAATAAGCAATCATCCGAAAGGTTCGACAGCAGATCCTGAAGAATTCTTGTGAAATTTATATTATTTTCAAAATATTACATTCATTATAAAATATTCCCAATTCCCTTACATTCTCTCGTGGCTTGCAACTCGAATAACTTAGAACGTTTATCCATAGATTTCGGTGAATCCATCGTGTGAGAAAGTGGATATTACTGAAACTAAAAACTGGAAGAAAGATCCTTGATGTGGAGCACATAATATGTAATTATGTATAGAATACGCGCACAATGAAGAAGCATTGTGCAATCGGGACACGCATACTGGGCGTACCCAATATGAGCATCGCCACTGGGTTTGTATCATACGATAGTTTTATTTTTCCTAAGTTTGAATTGCTTTGAAACGCACAAGACATTTTGATTTTAGGATAAAATATATACAGTTTAAAGAAGGAGTAAACTCAATATTTTCGGGTGGTATCTGATGTCATAGGTCGATAGTTTCCATAAACCACACTCCGAATTTTAAAATTAGAACTCTCTAGCTCAACTTTGAACTGAGTTACACGCGCGCAAAGTTTCTACAGGGCACAGGCAAAATCAAGATGCGCGGTGCAAAGGGAAGGGGTCTAGGTCAAGACGCAGAGAGATGGGAAGAGACGGGAGAGGAGCGAAAAACTCTCGCGTCTGTCACTCTCACCCTCTTACAGTACTTCCCCCTGATTGCACAGGGAAGTGCTTCCCCGAATTTGGAGTTTACGCCTTCTTTAAATGAATTCTGGAGATATCTGGATATTAAAGAAGGAGTGGCACGAATATCTGGCTAGCTGAGTTCTCGATGTCAGACGGTGTGGCATGAGCACCCCATAACGCTTTCGAAACTCCCATGTTTTCAATTTTCGTTTAAACCGAGATATACTCGATTGGCTGGTTGCCAAGTCACCCTGAAGCGCAGGCAACGAGCTAGAGAGCATGCAAAATGAGGAGAGCGCTCCGCCTCACTTTGCATATCGGCGCGATTCGTGCCTCTCCTTCTTTAAGAACTTTACTCCACGAAGCATTAGGAAAATGTGACAGCTCAATGAATTCAAAAAGTGTCGCCGTATTTTTCAAGGGTAATGGTCATGGAAAATGTGATGTAAGATACGGTCGCATAGGAGTTATCAGTATGTCTCGGCGAAATCTACGAGCGTTACGTGAGGGCTCTACGATGAAATATTTATTTCCTTGAAACGACTTTCGAAAAAAGCCTAAAAGACACAGCATTCTGACCTCCATTGTTCTCTCCAGAAAAGGGTGAACAACTTTTGAATTTTCTTGCCACACCGTAATCGGACTGCAAAAATTCAAAATGAGCGGGGGGAGCGGCCGCTCCCTCCGCCTAGGCGTTGTAGTTCGATTCATGCAAAGTGCGCAAGGACATATGTAAAGATCTCCCCCTTCTCTGTCGGAGAAGAATGCTGTGAAGATGAATGGACGAAGTTTGGGATAACTTACTTTTTTCTTTTTTTGGATGTTACTATTATTCGGAGAGATTTGAGATAACTTCGGGAACACCGGCTGAATATGGGAAATGGAGGCCCTCGTCATCGGTAATGTCGTTTCACTCGTTGAGTGCTTCTTGGTGCACCAGTCGACCTCGAGGTATCCAAGGAACATGGCTCTGGAAATGTGTTCAAGGTTTACTTTTTGGAAGACTTTGTTTAATAGAAAATCACCTCTTCTCATCTCCAAAATAAATGTTATTGCATTTCTATTTTTCTTTAAGGCTGGTATTGTTTTCCCGGTTACCAATAACGTATCTGGTATTTGCTGAACGATTTGTGGTTTTCTGAATGATAAGTATCTCACTAACGTCATCAAGGTCATGTGTAAATGGAATCTTCTTCCTGGCTGTTTGGCCGCTACTCAATATTTCATGAACAAGGCACATTTCGTCTTTATCGATCGGAATTATGCAGATCTTGTGTCCATCAGTTTCTGAAATTGTCAATTCATTTCACCCATCAACCATAAGCAGACTTACCGGAGCAATCAAGACATAGTGATATGCCTTTTGCGTCTTCCTGCATCCTTTATCGTTCGCAATGTAGAACAGTTTTTGGCTAATATGTTTTATGATGTCCAATGCATCACTGCAAGAATTTTTTCCCCACTCTACCACTATAAAAATAACGCTATAAACCTTACATGTCCAAAAAGGAAAATATCGAAAATAAGTAGTCATCTGAAAGATTCGACAGCAGGTCCTGTAGGTTTTGTTTTAAATATTATACATTTATCATGAGATAATCACAATCAACTCCTCGTTTGCTCAAACCTCCCGTTCGGTAACGTATTGTTCTCTCGTACCCACGTGCATTCACTCTTGCATTACTGTGATCTCTCACACAGTCTCACACATTGCAAACTTGCAATCCGAGACATTGCTTTCCATTCCTTTTCGCTCTGACCTGAGAAAGAGTGCGTGAATGTAAGAGAGTATTCATAAGTCTATTGTAGTGATCATAGAGAGAAGTGGATCACCGTTCGAGAACTGTGCTCTCGAACAGAAAAGCAAGGACTAGAATCTCGATAGTGAGATTGAGAGATAATGATTTTCAGATTTGCAAAAATAACAACAAAATTTTTAAAGTTTTTTACTGACTTTCAGTGTAGGTTTTTATGAAGTGATGTATAATTGGAGTGATTTTAATGTCATGAACAAATCTATTATCGATTAGATACGATACGTGTGTGATTGCCGGAGATACCATTATCCGGACTACCCACAGGCGCACGTAACGCTGCTACAATCAAGAACCCTTAAAGAAGGGGTGGCACGAATATCTGGGTAACTTAGTTATCGATGTCAGATGATGTGGCGCATAAGCACCCCATAACACTTTCGAAACTCCCATGTTTTCAATTTTCGTCTAAACCAAGATATACTCGATTGCCTGATTGCCAAGTGACCCTGAGGGGCAGGCAACGAGTGAGAGAGGGAAGGGTATAGAAGAGACGGCGCATGCAAATCGGTACGCGCCGCCCGCTTATGATAATTGAGCCAGCCGTCGTGCCTCTCCTTCTTTAATTTGATATTCCGTACGATATGCATTTGACTATTCACAATATCTGGTTTATTTACTTATTTTTTGCACGTAGCCAGCGATTATGCACACGAAAAATGCATTTACATGAAATAACAGAAAGACAAGGGCGCTTTCACGGCCCATTCTTTTCATTATCTCGTCTGTCTCTCTCCCTGAGCGGTTCGCTCCCTCCGATGCTTGCGACTCCGACTATTAAAGTTGTGGACGGCTCCAAGGTATGTTATTCCTTCTATTTCTATGATTATACAATATCAGCGATATGCCGTGTCCACCTACCTACCATACCTTTGCAGGGGCTGTACAATTCAGTGCGTATTCCCCAGGGCCGATTGGAAGGATTCATCAGAAAGCCTCGTGAGCAATCTCATTTATAGCACACATTCTATCCGTCGAAGTCGGTAGCATCAGCTTTGTGTGTTCAAAACTGGAATACGGCATTGTTTGACATTGAGTATCTTACCTTGTTTGCTTCTACCGTAAATACTTCGCTTTTCAGCCTTACATTTCTCCGAGCAAGTCTCCGTGGAAGATGAGCATACGGTGAGGCGGACATAGTTAATCTTTGATCTCCCGAGCTGATCTTTGATCTCCCGAATTGATCGTCAACTATTCGTTTCAGCTTTTTTCCATCTATCCGTTGCCCGTCAATGACAAGCGAGGACTGATCGATTCAAAAAGCGAGTTTTTGTTTGCCGATTGATGATCTTTGATCTTTGATCTCTTCAGCGTACTCCCCGAGTCATCCTCGATCGATCTCTTTGATGTGCAATGAGGGCAGCGCCGACTCGGAATGGATCCAGTTTCAGCACGATACGGAACAAGTTGTCGATTATAAGGTATAATTGCTCGCATTGCACATGGTGGCACTTCTATAGATCCGCCGCGGGCCAGTAATGAACTCGATAGAGCTCCGACAATCTTAGACTATTATTATGATACTATTGCTACGTAGACTCGAATTTCAGTGCGCTTAGATTGCTTAGGCTCAGTGGCTTGATGCTTAGGTTTAGTCTGGTACTGGCCCGTGGTTCCATAGAAGTGCCTGTCGATGATCCTGAACGCACTGATAATCATCATCACCCCCCTGCATTCATTAAACTCCGCTAGTTGTTTGTATGCGATTAGTAATTCAGAGTGGAAAGCAGCACCCGGATGTGATTCCCCTCTTCCACTCGCACGTCCTCTGGAGCTACGCGCCCAGAATCTCGATTGGCAAAGGTCGGTTGATCGTTGATCTCTGATCTCTGATCTCTGATCTCTGATCTCTGATCTTCAGACGGCAAATTCTCCTTCGTTCTGGCCAGTGTCGGCCCGCATCTCAGCATCAATGACGGCAAGGGGGAAGGTTCGTTTCGGTCCATGTCTCTAAAGCCCGGTCCCTATCCAGGTCCTCAGAATCGCTATTGTGCTCCAGTACCGAAGAACCTTCCTCCCCGTTTGAGCTCTCCTCCGGTAGCCGAAGCGTCCGTCGCAATTCGCAACGCCGAGGGAGACGTGACGGCCACTTGTAAGCAACCTTTTGATCTGTGGTCTTTGATCTGTGGTCTTTGATCTTTGATCTTTGATCTTTGATCTGTGGTCTTTGATCTTTGATCTCCAATGGGTTCAGTCGCTCTGGAGCCCTCGTCTGATGGCTCTCTCGTGCTGCCCAAGGCGTTCACACGCGAGGAGTTTCGCGCGATGACTGGTATATCCTTCGAACCAAGTCAACTTTCTTTGAAAATGGCGCCCTTTTGCAGTGAATGGCAAACTGTGCATGCGAGTGCGCATTACCGTGCCCCGCTCCTACTTCGCCCTCTCTTCCGTTATCGATCTGACCGCGTCAGTACCACCACCGTATTCGGCGCTTGTTCGATTTATGGCCCAGGCGCTTTTCCGCGCAGAGTATTCTTCCCATTGTTGTCTGGGCCAAAATCCGAAGAAGTTGACCGTATCCTCTCCTACCGTATAAATCAGTAATCGATCGATTCAGGCGCCCGCGTACCGTGTCGCCCAATGTGCTGCTCGCCGAGAAAGAGCGTGAGCTCTGTCGTCAGGCGCTCGCTCTCGACGTAAGTTTGCCCCCCCCCCCCCCGGAAAAAAAACACGTCAAAGATCTGAACCAACAGGAATTGAACATGTGTAAAATTCCCAGTACTGCCTACGTAGGATGGTGTCATGACGCTTCTAAGACTAAAGATCAAAGATCGATCGGCGCTCCTAAGACTAATGATCAAAGATCAATCGGCGCTTCTAAGCCTAAAGATCAAAGATCACTCAAGGTTCGCAATCCGACCTCGTCCGCGATGGTTGAACTTCTCCGTCTTCTCGATTTCATCTGGAAGGCGCCGTACGGCCGCTATCCCGTCGCCAAGAGAGTCGCCATAGGAGTGCTGGCCGATATGGTACGGTTGGGGTACGGTAGATGGATGGATGCGGTATCGATCGATTGAATTACGCCAGTCAGAATGATTTGCAGATGCATCTCGGCCCTTACACGAGCACGCACGACTTCGTACAGGACATGGTAAGTACAATGGGGTTACTGTAGGTTATGATAGTTATGATATGATATGATAGTTATAATAGATGGTTATGATAGTTCCTGACTAGTTCCTTCATTCCTCAATTTCACAAGTTGTTTAGTGATGAAGGAACTAGTTCCCTTGCATAACAACTAGTTCCTTCAATTTCATTCCGCTCGCTCTCCCACTCCAACTCGGCCGCTCGCTCTACTCGCTCACTCTCAAAAGGAACTAGTTCCTTTCAGTGCTCAAAGTAACTGATAAGCAACGAATGAACTAGTTCCTTTGAAATGAAAGGAACTAGTTCCTAGTTGCATTACTCGTTGACTTTCAAAGTCTAACCTGGACCGATTGATAACTGCCTTGATTCCATCAAAAACTGCTGTAGCAGTCCACCGCAATCGATTACTGATTCCATTCCAGCTCCTTCCCTCCTACCATGAGAGCCGCATGAACCCCTCCAATCTGGTCACGATTCTGGTTTCATTGGCGCATGTAAGTGAAATTCCGCAACCGGAAAAGGTTCCTTCTACCTGTTCATTTAGACCAAATCGAATATTTTCAACGCGATTTTACATGGGACACTACTCCGTGAATTTCTGTTCCCACCAAATAGACAATATAGTAATTACAGCACCTCAACACCATTCCCGGCGTGCACAAGACGCCTGTCGCTGCTCTGGACAATGCACCCAAATCCGGAGCCGGTAATTATGCTTGAATTTCACATCTACCGGCTCAATGGAGAATCGATAAAATGGACAGTAATATTGGGTAACGATGCATTTTACAGCTAACACCAACGAGAATACGGTCTAAAGGGAGATTCAGCAGAAGACTCCAACCGTTCCTCCGTCACCGCTAACCTGCGTCACCTTTTGAGCTACCCAGCCCGTACCCTGCCGTAACCCGCTCTCTTGTATACCACAATCCGCTCTATCGGTTTTCTTTCGTGGGCTTTATCGTAACCTTTCCTACCATATTCTCTACAGCGTCCTTTCTGTCCGTAGGCGTCTTGATGCGCAGATAAAAGCTTGATTTGCTTGATATCGATCGAATGTTATCGAAATATCGATCGGGGACTGTGTTTATTTTGTAACAAAAACAGTGAATTTGAAGTAAAACAATTCATCCTCTGTGTATTCATTCACATGTTGTGATATGTGCCTGACCTTTGAAATTTATATTTTTGTACCTCTTGTCTGATAAGGTGAAGGGTCTGGATTTCATGCTCTCTCAGAAGACCTCAGTTATCACACCTGGGGTGGTATTCTTCTTTCATTTTCGGCCGAGCCAAAAAAAAATTCGGCTTGCCCAAATCATTTTCGGCTCACCGATCTTCGTGGAGCGGGCGGCCGAAAATGATTTCGCCCCGCCGAAATCGAAAATGAACCGACTCTCGGCCGAATTTTCTCTTACAATTTTCGGCGTTCAATTTCGATCGCCGAAAAAAATTGGGCGCGAACAAAGGAAATTGATGAAATTTCGGAGTGAATTTTGGCCAAGAATTCGGAATGAAATTCGGCAAGATTTGAGAATATTGAGGTTAAGGCTAAAGAATGTTTAATGCGTTGTACTTATTCAATTTATGGAGTGTGTGCTGGGTGTTACATGAAATACGTGAGCTACGTATTTCAAGCATGAGTTACGTATCATAAAATTGTCTCAAAATGCTAGGACACAATACGAAAATTATTATTTTCCTTAAGTAGGACCTAACGTGCCTTAAGTTTCTCGGACCGTATGCGAGGAAATAAGGAAATAATAGAGGGAAAGTTGTGAGCTCAATCTTAAACCAAACCCCTCCCCCACCCAAAGGCTCAAGAACGAGTTCACTCGAGTTTCACGTTTCTCAGTTTTTTAAATTGTTATTGAATGTGTGTAATTATGTTTCATTTTTCATTTGCATAATATGATCCCTCATTTCGACCTTTCTCGTCTTCCCCTCCTCCATTCTCCCTCTCTTCGCTTCTATCGTTCGGTCGACTTGCACAATGGAAGGGGTCGATGACAAGAAAAGAAGTACATACTTCAAAAAGCTGAGTCCGCTGCTCTGGTCGAATTAGTAAGTTAATATGTATTGGATTTATTAATAATTTTTACTTCTTTAGGCTCTCAACCCGATATATTGCAAGTATGCCATTGATAACAACGGTGAAGAAGCTAATTTCAATTCTACTCGTGCGCGTAAGCTCACTGCTCTTAGATCCGCATTGATTGTGAGTCACGTCTATGCATTCCCATCACATTTGCCACATTACAGTCGATCCATCCAAATCTTGAATGGGTTACGGAGAAAGGCATTGAATCTCGTTTAAAGCATGAAAAGGAAGCCGCGAATAAGCTGAAGCGAGAGGATATTAAGTATGTTTCTTTAAAAAATACAAAGATAAGGGTAAACTTTCAACCTTTATAGGCACTACGACGAAACCGGAAACAAACCTCTACAATGGGCGAAAGTTCCGGATCACCGCATTCAACTTGCGTCCTATCTCTATCCAGTCAGAGGAAAAATCGAGAATTCGTGCGCATCTCAAATTGGAGTACGTCTCAAATTGGCGTCTTCAATATATAAGTAATCGAAGTAAAAAATGAAGTAATTATAGCGCCGTAAGATTGTCGCTGACGAAAATTCCGTGACCAAGAAGGCGCGTGTCACTTTGAGCAGTGAAGATATCGAAGTTTCCATTGTGGAGTCGTCGATGCAAGAGCAGAGCGACTTCGATGGAATTGCCGAAGGGATGAATGATGTGTACCTTCCGGGGCTAGTTGCGTCAAAGAATAGCACTTTCCCACGATAATCACAAATTACCATAACATTGATTGCGGGTTTTTTGCTAAGCCTTGGTCGGAATGCATGTCTGGAACGCATGCCATGTATCTACTTTGATGATATTGAGACTTAAAAATATGAACCTACCTCAGCCTCGCAGGTCCATTCATTGCATACATCGTGACTATTGTGCCATCTACTGCCTCAAATACATCTAAGCATAATTATCATTATTAGAATACGGAAAAAAGTCACTTGGAATGTGGCAAGCACGTTCAAATCCAGCCGCTAGAGTACGCCGCTCCGCAGTTGTAGTCGGGTAGACCACGTAACTCTTGAATTTATTTTGAAACACGAGTGAAAGAGGTGCGAATGCATACTAGAAAAAGCAAAGTTACCTGTACGATTTGAGTTGATGAGAGAAAATCGATGAGTGCATGTAATTTTCTTGAAATTGTAGATTGACTCATTCCAAGAGCTTGTGCCAGCCAAGTTTGATGGGCATCACTTGTGAGATATGCAAGCGCCGCAGCGCACTGCATGTGAGGGCTTATATCCGATTGCAAACACCAGCATGGCATGGTCAGACGAGTAATGGCCATCAACTCCGCCTCAGGCATCTTGAGGCGTCCGTAGAAGATATTAGAATTTGCTTGGTATTGAAGGCGTAAATCAATTCTTGGCAAACGTATTTGAGGGTGTTGACGAGCCCTTTGCCGGAGCATTGCACCGGCAGAGAGAATGAAAAGAGCGTAAAATGAAATGAGACAAAAATTCGGCCACTCGCCGAAATTTTCGGCCGCCATATTTTTTCGGCTCGGCCGAAAATGAAAGAAGAATACCACCCCTGAATATAGTTCCAACTTAGTTGACTTGGTTTGACTCTCAGTAACTCCCGTTTTCGGTCCGACATCGATCACTGAGGAACAAGTAGTCTATTTTCGGGGAAATGTGCCCACATTTCCATATCCCTACAACGTTTCTTATTCCGAATTAATTGTATTTTGTGTGATTACCATCGGCATTGCCGAGCAGGCTCAAGGTGTCCAATTATTTTACCTCACCTCATTTATTCATTCACACTTTACCGTCATTTGTATTGAATTACTACCTAACGCGATTAAAGTACTTTTCTTTCCGCAATTATGGCGGTTTAATCAAGTTTTCTGAGCGATCGGTTCTTTATTTTACATGATCTCTCATCGGTAAAATGAAGTGACGATTTCCTTGAACAGTATGAGCCAGTCGTGTACGTAAGAGGCCGTAAACTAAGATAGAATTATTAGCAAACCTCTAGTTGTCACATTTGTTATTGTTCAGAAAATTGTAACTTGTCGTTTAAGAAAAAAATATAGCAGGTTCTTTGTTTTTCCTCAAGAATCGTATGAGCAATATCAAGAAAAGTGAGACAGATGTTGCTTGTAACTTGAAAATTGTTACTTGTCGTTTTAGAAAAAAATACAGCAGGAGCTTTGTTTTTCCTCAAGAATCGTATGTACATTATAAAGAAAAGTGAGACAGATGCTGCCGCAGTCCTAGGAGCTAAGCATCTGTCTCACTGCATATGCATATGGTATGAGGACATCACCCGTGAAATATTGGGATGGGTTGCAAAAAAAAGCCATCCGTGGGGTAGGTACGTTCTCTCGTGGATGGCTTCTAAGATCCTAACTCGGAAATATATGGCAGCGCTGGCAAATTATATTTCCGAAATGGCGTAAAAATCGTGATTTTTCGATTTTTTGATATTTTCAATCGATCTTGAAAGGGGTGTTTTTATCACGAATCAATGTCTGATTTATGCTGTATTTATCATCTATGATATTTATAAAGTTTATTGTTGATATTCATGAAAACGCAAATTTGGAATTGAAGAGAATCCACTTCAAACTGAATGTGCCTCAGTAAATTGATCACAACAGACTGGAGGAAAGCAAATGATCTTAAAATTTGGGATATTACTAAGAGATAGATTTGCAATGTTAACTACCGATCCCACTAATTCCTATTCGACTGTGGATCACAGTTGGACAGTTGGAATTGCTGGAAGAAAGTTAATGACAAGTATTTTAGTGCTGGAACATTGTAAATCCAACCCTTACTAATATCCCAAACTTTAAGATCATTTCCTCTCCTCTCCAGTCTGTTGTGATCAATTTACTGAGGCACATTCAGTTTGAAGAGGATCTTCTGCAATTGAACAATTGAAGAGGTTATAAATAGTTTATAAATATCATAGATGATAAATACAACAGAAATCAGACACTGATTCGCGATAAAAACACTCCTTTCTATCGATTGAAAATATCAAAAAATCGAAAAATCACGATTTTTTCAGCGCGCGACATATATTTCCGAGTTAGGATTTTTCCTGTTGTATATCGAGTACGCAGATTCCGAAAATACTATCAGTTTGGTTGAAATGGGGGAGTCCCCGTCCCAGGAAAAATTATTTTTCGATTTTGGCATTTTTTCATTTTTTCGAATTGAAGACGACCTCAAATTTTTTGGTGTTCAACATGAAAGTTGCTTAGAATTTTTTCCGCATTTTTTAAGCCCGGAGCGAAGATCCTATTTGCTCAGGGAGCTGAGATACGCTGGAGCCGGGCCCAGAGCCGGAAGGTGCTTAAAAGCCGGTTCTGGGACAAATGACTGACGCCAGAAAATTCTTCACCTTCAATATAGTCTACCAAAGTTATCTCATGGAGATAGCTGAAACTTTTGCACGTGGTTCCTCATGGGGGGGGGGTTGCTTTCATGCAATCTCTCAGAAGACGCGTGTTAGAATGTTTCGCAAAGATGGGCTCTAAGATGAAATATTTATGTCATGGAAAGGACTTGGAAGTAAGGGGTGGAATTCGTCTTAAAAATTAAATCTCGGCGATGTTTGAGATAACTTCGGGAACACCGGCTGAATATGGGAAATGGATGCTCTCGTCATGGGTAATGGCGTTTCGCTCGTAGAGTGCTTTTTGATGCAGCGATCGATGCCGAGATATCCAAGGAACATGGTTCTGGAAGTATGAAGCATAATATACGTGCTCGAAATATATTTTGGAGGACTTTATCTGATAGAAAATTATCCCTCCTCTTCACCCAAATCAACGTCTTCCTTTCCTCTCTTTTTCCTCAATGCTGTGTTTTTTTGTTTTCCCGGTTGTCGTAAACGTAAGCGACCGCGCGATTTTTGTCTATTTTTCATTATGCGGCCACCTGCCACATATCTGGAAGTTATTCTGGGCCTGAATGCACAGAGAACAACTGCCTAATGGAAAAGATGGAGCAGAATTACTACTGGATATTTATATCACCATGGGGAACGTGTTGGAAAATACGTGGAAAGTAGTGTAGGCAAATTCCGTGATGATATTCTTATGTAAATATTAGCAACTTACCTATACTCCGACATGCACATAATCAAGATCAGCGGGTCGAAGAGTGGATGCGATACGCAAAGTGTGGGGCAGAGCGTCGAGACCCAGTCGAAGTTTACTCCTAAAAATAAATAAAATCATAAAACGAATAAAAAAAAAAATAGAAATAACTCACCAAAAATAGGCATGAATATGCTCACTCCAAGCGGATAGTAGGTTGTGATCGAGGGATAGATAGCCTGAGAAGAATAAGGTGTAATAAGGTTTCTACAGACCATCTGTTTTCATCCTGATTGAACCAAAGAAAACAGCTTTACACTGTGAGAAGCACATTTCGCGCACACCAAGTCGAAAGGGGGAAGAAAGCTCATTTGCGTGGCACAGCTCCGTCGAGTCATTCTGCGCCGCGCGAGAGGAAAAAGCGGTGTGAAATGAGGGGTTTCACCAGGTTTTGCGCACGTTTGAGAGTGCTGCTACCGAATGGGTTCGAAATTCATAAATCGGAAGACGTAGCGGGCTGTGGGAAGAGTTTCGGAATAGCTCTGCACAAACGCCATATCAATAGCTGCCTCCTCCGCTGAGTTGATAGACTCTTTGTAGTCAAAATGATCTTTTTGGCAATTTTCAACAGATTTTGAGAAGGTTTATGAGTGCTGCTACCGAATGGGTTCGAAATTCATAAATCGGAAGACGTAGCGGGCTGTGGGAAGGGTTTCGGAATAGCACTGCACAAACGCCATGTCAATAGCTGCCTCCTCCGCAGAGTTGATAGCCTCTTTGTAGTCAAAACGATCGTTTTTGGCAATTTTCATCAGATTTTGAGCACGATTGCGAGTAAAACTCGATATGTCAACTCTCTGATGATATAAAATTCATAGAGAACTGATAACAGTCGTTTTTGTGTAAAAATTCAATTGAGATTCAACTATGTTTCACTCAGTGTAGAAGTCATTCCGTGGTCCGCACCATTTGTCAGTCGATAGAATTTGGTTTCACAATAAGTTTCACCATTCGAATGAAAGAAACGGAGAAGAATGATGGGAAATTCAAGACATTCTCCACCGACCGGCTCGGTGTCTCGAGAGTCGCCAAAGTGAGAGGACGGATTTGAGTCGAAAATATCCGTGCCACGCAAATGAGCTTTCTTCCCCCTTTTGACTTGGTGTGTCGCGTAGTCTGGTTTCATCGTCTGCGGTAACAATTTTTCTTGCTAACCTGCAACAGGCACGAGCGGAACAGTGCACGATGCAGGGCCATTGTCCTGGTACTGCGGGCGTTCTCTCTGAAATATTGTTGTTATTGTTGTTGTTATGGCTGTTGTTATTGTCATTGTTTTGACTCACTTGAGGTACTTGTTGATCATGTATGAGCAGTAGACGATCACCACGTAGCTGCCTCCTACCGTTCCGGCAGTGATAAAAGCGCCGATCAGATTCTTGATTCGCGGGCCCGAGAAGGTTCCGTCGGTCTGTAAATGGCATAGATTTTGCTACTTATTTAAACATCTTTTTTTCGAAGGAGTTTGATTGTTTGTCAAGCTCTTTATCTCGATATCGGACAAAAAGCAAGAGAGCTGAAGAAAAGGATTTGTTAAATTACCCAATACAGCGCCTGGATATGGTTTTCAGCCGTTTCCATCGTATGAATTACTGGCGATGAGACGTTTCCATCGAAGAGCGGGGTTAATTTGTCCAGACTTTCCTCGTCCGGCGCAAACATCACGTAGACAATGAAGGTACTGTAAGCAGGTGAATGAAGTGAGTTGGCGATTGCCACGAGATAGTGCGTGAACCGTGAGAAATGATACATCAAGTGTACAATAGGGCTGTCAGAGTGAAGAATCAGTCTCCTCATTTCACGAACTCCCTCGTCACTCTGACCGGTGAGAGAGTACGCGGAATGAAGAGACGGATTCTTCACGCTGACAGCCCTAGTGTACAACTGACACATCAGAATAGAGCTTGTCAAAAAATATGAATTGGCGTACCCGTTCAGATTGTTGCAAACTGTAACTGTGAGCATGATTGTGAAGAACTTTGCGGATTTCCTGAGCGATTGTGGACTGGAATTGTAATTTATGCTTTACATATTAAAATGGCTATGCAAGTACTCACTTTCTGAGCGCAAGTAGACGATAGATGAAATGAGAGGCGAGTATGGGGAAGGCCTACAAAATGACAAATTAATGTGTTTTGCTCATCTCTTCGAACCTGTGAGTACACTCCACAGTAAATGCTTGGTCCCAGACGGGAATTGAAGATGCCATGCCCGCTCAATAGAAATGCATTGCCGTACATTTCGGGAATCTGAAACACTTGATTCAATTATTAAAATACAGGGAATTTTTTATTGAACACGACAGTAGACAGATTAATTACATCTACATATTTCCTTCTTTATGCAATAAATAGTCTCGCGTAATTCGCTCTGTGATCTTCTAGCACATGACAAGGCGTTTGAGAAGGAAATAAACGCTTCCATCTATCCGGCGACAGAATATGAGACCTAGTAGATTCTTTTATCCTTGCGGCCCAATTCACGACGGTCGACTTGTCCCAAAAAGTTAAACTACCGTACCGGATATACGAGCCAGTGCACAGTAGTGTAGATCAGATCGGATATCGCAAACGTGGCGATGAGATATCGATAAGCGCCTATCTTCTGGGTCGAGTTGAACAGGATGCGAAGAAGAGTTAGGTTCATGCAAAATGCGCCGACTGGAAATAACAAATTTAATAATAATTTTGAAGGCACAGGAGAGATTACCTGTAATTGCATCCTGTAGAGCTCTAGAAAAATCCTGAAAAACGTTGAGGTTGACACAAAAAATGGTAAAAACGCTAACGTTGATGATTGGATTATGGTACTGTTTTGAGAACATTGTTCACTCCGTAAGTAGCGAAAATGAATTAGCGTTGAAGCGACTGTTAGAGAAGAAGGAAGCTGATTACACTCGTCGACTCAATTGCCTCTATTATGTAACCGTCGCGTGCAGGTGTTTTACGTGGTAATTGATACAGTTTCCGAGTCTGCCTCTCTGAATTACCCATTAACTGTCGACAATCAGGCAGATAGGCATGATGGATAATCGGATCTTTGGTCACATTAACAACTGCTCCCGGTTGATTGCATCTTGACGATACTATCACGTCAGCGAGTATGTTTTGCAGAGTTGAGGCAAGGGACCGGAAATCGGAAGTAAATTGAAATCAGCGTTCATTATCATCAACAAAGTAAACAATGACCCTCCAGCCGGATATTGTTCTAGTTTGGCGCTAATGTTAACAAACAAACACCCTTCTGATAAATTAGTTATGTACACAATCCATTTCCGGTGTATTACGCTGGAACGCGTATATAAGAAATGATGTGAATGATTTCATATCAACAAGGAATCGTTCTCTTCAACAATGAAGATCGCTTTAGTCATCCTTTTTATCGCACTTTTCGCAATCTCGGAGGCTGGAGTAATTACCAAAGTGAGTAGTAAAAATGCTTCTATTTTCTCAACAGCACTTCTTCCATTGAATTTCGTGATATATTCAGGAAAGTGAGGTGAAGGTTGTCGAGCCAATCAATTCTACTACTGTGAAAGGCGTTGAGAAAGTAGATGAGCTCATTCGTCCTAAGAGAAGAGTCCAGTAAGCAATATTATTTTATTTATAAATTTGCAATTTTTATTGCATATTTTCAGTTGCGTACTACAGAATGGAAAGATGACGTGCACAGGATCCGATAATTGATATTTTTTTGAAAACAGTCAATTTTTTTCAGTGGTGTTCAGTGGTGGTTAATATTGACAATATTTCTAAAACATTTGCTTTTGAATTATTGTATTGCATCTGTCGTTCATCGTTCTTAAACTATATTCTCTTTCCTATATAACCCCTTGGTTGGAAAAAAAACACGTTCCATAGAATTCCCTCTAACCGTGCTCCACAGATTTCGCATTTGGACACTATCACTAGCTAGAACAATCCACTTGTCCTCGATCGATATAATATCTCCTCCGGCTCCAAGCTCCGACATGCTTATTCTCCCCCTGTCGTTGTAATCTTTGCCCCGCTCTCATCCCTATCCTTTTTCCTTATCGCTTCTTCTCTTTTCTCCTTTGCTTCCGATAAAGTGATTCACGTACTGAATCCCGACCGCGTATCGCTACACCACTAGATATAACGATTGCTTTAGGATTGCCACTTGATTGCTTCTTGAAAACTAAGTCTTCTATCTACCAATGAGTCTCTTGCTTGTTTTTTATCCTTTTCACACTACATCTAGTGATCTGCGCACTCTAAAGACCTCTAGCAATAGAGTTATCTCACTCTAATTTGTGTTCCTTCACTCCAAGCTCCGCCCACAAAAGTATATAATAGGCGAAATTAGTTCATCAATTATTCCTGCTTACCAAAATCTTGTCTCATGTCCCCATAATTTTGTCCCTACATCCATTGTTTAGATTAGTAGACAACGTTTTTCTTTCATTTCCCGAACGTTTTTCTCAAGCGTTATCCGTAATATATCATTGCATAATTTACATTAAGGAAACTACACTTCCTCGATTCAATTCATCTTACTTTGAGTGTTTGCCAAATCTTGGCCTTTCTTTTACTATCCGCTCTTGGTGAGTGATGCGGATCCGATTCTGCCCATGCCCGTATTATCTTAGTTTTATGGTCGTGTCCTGACACACTTGGAGCTGTGTATAGAAATTACCCGCCTTGCTCCCACATTGCTATGTCTCTGAATGGACATTGGGGCAAAAACCGGTTCACTGGGGTCGCAGGGTCAAACAATGGAAATATACTTTCTTTGTCGAACATGGAACAGGTCGTAGGATTCTCCAACAGTCGAGGATTCCACTCCATCAGCCCCTCATCGGACGTTGATGCCTACTATCCAGACCGACTAACCAGTTGTGAGTGGTGCTCGAGAAATGAGCAGCCGTCTCTTCATTTCCCACATTCTCTCTGTCTCTGAAAATATTCTTTTCTTATTTAGAACCAGCCGATTTCGCCCCCGCCTTCTGCGGGGTCTTATCGTCTGGAGGTCTCTTCAATGTGCATTACACTGTCCATCCATTTCGCAATGTAGAAAGCGCGCGCAACACTTTCGAACTTGTTTACAGTTTCGTGACCTGCCTAGGTGTCTTTCGCAATAGTGGACAAACGTACATACATACACAGGGAGACAACTCTCCTTTATTAAGGAGTATGATTCTTCTTTACATTTCGTTAAACAAGCCTTTTCCAGGGCATGCAAGGTACATGCGTCGTGTATTGATCGTACGGCTTGAGGGGACGGTCACTGCAATTTCCAGAATGAGTGCTGAGGAGAAATCAGTGCTGGATTTGGCTGAGCTTCTTCCTGATATCATGCAGAGGATTCCTCCGAATACGTCTGCGAGTCCGACTGAACATGGAGTCACCAGATCTCCATCATTATCTCCATTGAAATGACACTCGCCCTCCGTTGCATTGTAGTTTGCGTCTCACAGTAGGTAACCACTTGCTCTGTTACCAATTTTCCTTTCCGTTTCTACTTCACATGCAGCTTATCAGCTATATCTTCTATCGGAATACTGTTGATAACAATCAAACATTGATTTGGCAATAACATTTTTTTATTATTTCTGAGTCAATTTACAGCAGCAATGCGTCATCCACGACCGTTCTCGACTCGAAGATTCTCTGTCGGATCAGAATGCCTGTCGTGGCAATGGCAAAAATGATATTCGCGTACTCGTCGTAGTATTTCTTGAAGTCTTCAGCGGCTTGAGATGGCTCGAAGTCTGGAATGAGATTAACTTTACAAATCGTATTCCTGGTATCATCAACGTGCACATAACTTGAATTAATGACGGCAAATATATCCAATGAACCCATAATTACTCGTAATTTGAAAATCATGTCTTACAAGTCTCATAAACCGGCTCGGCAGACGCCGGGATCTCAGTGAGAAGAAGTACAGCGAAGATGAGTAGGAGGTGGCGGAAGACTGAAATATGTTATTATTGTAACTCAAAAAAACCTTCAATTTACAGAAATTTCAAAACAAACAACAGTGACATGATAAACGCTTAGAAAAAATTAAATCGATAAAGTACTCAGTACTCACGTATCAACCGTCTCCACAGCATCACCACGCCGATCAAACTGAGCAGTTGCATGATGAATATCGAGTGGACTCGGAGGGCCTCGAGCACTGGTTCGTCATTGTCGGAGAACGTTTGATGGGTAAGGGCGACGAGCTGGAAATATTTCTTTTTCTTCTATTATTTTTAATCTCCGAAGCACTCATAAAAAACGCGGGAATTATTAGAAATATTTTGATACTTACCGGACAAACGGCAAATGCCGTCGGCATAACATACTGCACCCACGTTCGCACACTGCGAATCCAAAATCGAGCATAGTTGATCATGCGCAGGACGCAGAACTGGAAATTACTTGTTCGAGGTAAACAAAAGGGATTTTCGCTTTCGAATCGGTTCGTTCAAAATTTAGACTAACAAAATCAATCCTATTGCAATAGTTTCTTATCACTTTTGCCCTCGCCCTTGCATTTGCTCACCTAGACAAACACAAATGGGGTAAGGAAAACGTTCTGACTTACCATCACAAAAGCGTTCTCCAAAATGTAGAGAACATCCAGCGTTGTTTGAAAGTATTTCAATGTGCCGAGGTCATACTGAAAATTATACATTGCTTATTCGATTCAAATATTGTTTAGTGGTACTGCTATGCACAAGCTCTCAAAATGCATACAGTATTTTGCCATCCGAGAAGTTACAAAAAAATTAGTCACCAAAAAAATCACCTTGCAATGTCCGTCCCTGTCGTACCATTGCTTGAACAGACCTCCGCCTCTACGTATCGTTTCAAGTAGGAGAACGATAAACAGAGAACTCTGAAAATTCTCCCATTTTCATTTCCCAAAAATCATAGTCTCTAGAAGTCAAAATGAGACAATATTTGGCTTTTAATTTCAAAATATGACCGCAATGAAAATCTATAACTGACTCGATAATGCCTCCTCATGAACGGGTCTCCGGCAAGGTAGCATGTCAGTGCGAATACGGCAGCTGTGGATGCAACTTCAGGCCCGACCTCGGCAAAAGTTAGAGGCTCTCCGCAAGTGTTGCCCATTTTTTTCTGTACAATCACTTTTAAAGGATACCATACGAAATAATAAAATAAATCGAGCAGAAAAATCACGGAAATACAATGCACCAGAGAGAAAAAGCGTGAAAACGTTTGAGAATGCGTGGGTATTATCATCTGATATCACACCTCTGCCTCTCAGTTCAATACACCAAGCGTGAGAGCTGTTGATAAGGTTTTTGCGATGGTTGTCTCTTCACTGTGTGTTCTCTATCACCGGGAAGAGAAACGTGAGACTTCAGTCCCTTTTTCCTTCTCTCTTTCTTTGTCGTTTCATTCAGGTGACTAAGCGGGCGAGGCATTAGCTTGAGCACATCCTCATCATTTGGGCAAGAATTATATGTAAATCCAAAATGTTGTGTGTATGAAAACACATCGAAACGCGGCTGGCAACACTGAATATATTCGAATTTGCTTGGTGCGTCTTGGCACACTCTAATGTTCAAAGGGCGCGCATTTGGTGCGTTTTTATATTCATATTTGAATTTTACCATACTACTTTACAAGCCCATTTCAATAAAGAGAGATACTGAGCTTACACCATTTCTGTCATGGAAACTCGACCAGGAGATATGAAAAGGCTGAAGAGCTTCCAACTATCATCTTCAGTCGGCGCAATGGTTACCGATTTGCACGTATTTTAGATAAAAAATATTCTTCAGGACATTATTTCCACTTTGCCTGATGATTGCTTGCTCTCAATATTCTCGTTTCTCGATAGGTCAGATTGTTTTTTTTCGCTTATCATTTGCTCGGTCACTTTCAGAAACGGTTTAGACACGATGCAAGGGGTTAGCCAGAGAATGAATGGTATTACGCATCAGAGGGGATGCCGGCAAACTAAGCGGTCGAAGTGCAGACTTTCCGTGGAGTCGGTAAGTGAACTCAAAATTTTTTCTATCTGAGCGATTTCATTTTCAGGCTCAAGAAGGATGTTTCGCCATTCTCAGTCGACCAGATTCGTCCTATTGCTTGGTGTTTCGAATGCGTTGGATAACTGACGAAATTAAAAAGCGTTTCATGCACAAGAGTGCAATCCCCATACGTACTCATGACCAGCGCTGTCGATCTTTCCCAGTCCCAGACTGCTTTTTCGAAGTCGTTAAAGAAGTAGCCTCGGGACACGACCTTGACACGCTTCAGCTAATAAACGTGAGTACTTCGGCACAACTGTTCAGCTTTGACAATTCTATGCAATTAGCACAAAAAAATTGCTAGCACATAGTTTTTTTACAATTCTTAGTAAGTGCTTCCGAGCACAGGATCAGCACATATATTCAGTTAATAAACGCTTGAAAAATATGAACCGCGTATAATCTTTCGATTTTTGTGAAAGAGGATGAGAAAAAATAGTAGATGAGATGAATAAAAAAATTCAGTTTAAATTCAATTGTTCATTTGCCAATCGACTCTCGTCTTCATTTTCCGGAAAGATGGCCGATAAATTTTCGGTCGTTAGAGTACAAATTCAGACCGAGGTCAAGTACGTTGTGCATCGTTTTACATTCACTGTATCTTCGTTTCAGTATTTCTGATTTTCTATTAAAATCAAATATGTATAAATTGCAAGCTACCGATTGCATCAATCAACAAGGAATCTTCGATGAAAACTTTGTTCGCTCATTTGGACAGAATTCAATGGCACCCCCAAGCCTGGAAGTGTCACCGTGTACTTCTGTGAGTCAATGCTTAAAGTATTTTACAAATATTTAAAGAAGGTGTCCCACGAATATATTTCTAACTGAATTCTGGATGTAAGGTGGTGGGTTTCCTAACATTTTCGAAAGTCATCATTTTTCTGTTTGAACTGAGTTATGATCAATCGGCTGCGTTTCATGTCACCCTGAAAAGCAGGCAACGAGCGAGAGAGCGCGTGGAATGGTGCGAGTTCCTCACTTTGCATAGTCGCCCGCGCGGTTCCTTCTGAAAAGGAGTAATTTTGAAAATAGCGGATGTTTTCTGTCACATGAGCGAGATGATATGTAGTGACTTTCAGTTGTGGGGCGCAATGTGGATAATCTCTCGACCACATCTGCACGTCTTGTCTCGCTACACCAGACTTAGCCTGAATACTCTCACCTTAACATTAGACACGCTCAAGGAGCTTATCGCGGTAAGTTATTTTTGAGAAATACATTTAAAAACAACACTTTTAGATGGTATTGGATCAGGATGAGAGACTGTTTACATGGAGTGTTTCTGTAAGCGCGCCACTTGGCGATACGGATCTAGAAGAGTTTCGCGGAAGGGTAAATATATTACAATGTCAGCATTCTTATCAATTTTTTTTCAGCTTGTGGAGAAAAGTGAGGTATTCAAGTCGATCGAAATCAATAAGAGGAACAGCAACTTTGTACTAAAAGTCAATACTTGCGCTGATAGATACGGAGCACAACCCCTATCGATATCTTCTTCTTGGGAAGAATAATGCTCAATATGTATATTACACTCTGATGACTTTTTCTTTCACATAACATCCGTTACTGAAATCGTGATAAATCGTGATAAAAAATCGTGATAATAGTCGTTTCATTCAGGTGACTAAGCGGGCGAGGCATTAGCTTGAGCACATCCTCTTCATTTGGGCAAGAATTATATCTAAATCCAAAATGTTGTGTGTATGAAAACACATCGAAACGCGGCTGGCAACACTGAATATATTCGAATTTGCTTGGTGCGTCTTGGCACACTCTAATGTTCAAAGAGCGTGCATTGGGTGCGTTTTTATATTCATATTTGAATTTTACCATACTACTTTACAAACCCTTTTCAATAAAGAGAGATACTGAGCTTACACCATTTCTGTCATGGAAACTCGACCAGGAGATATGAAAAGGCTGAAGAGCTTCCAACTATCATCTTCAGTCGGCGCAATGGTTACCGATTTGCACGTATTTTAGATAAAAAATATTCTTCAGGACATTCTTTCCACTTTGCCTGATGATTGCTTGCTCTCAATATTCTCGTTTCTCGATAGGTCAGATTTTTTTTTCGCATATCATTTGCTCTGTTACTTTCAGAAACGGTTTAGACACGATGCAAGGGGTTAGCCAGAGAATGAAAGGTATTACGCATCAGAGGGGATGCCGGCAAACTAAGCGGTCGAAGTGCAGACTTTCCGTGGAGTCGGTACGTGAACTCTATATTTTTCTATCTGAGCGATTTCATTTTCAGGCTCAAGAAGGATGTTTCGTCATTCTCAGCCGACCGGATTCGCCCTATTGCTTGGTGTATCGAATGCATTGGTTAACAAACGAAATTAAAAAGCGTTTCATGCACAAGAGTAAAATCCCCAAGCGTGTTCATGATCAACGTTGTCTATCGTTCCCAATTCCTGACTGTTTTTTCGAAGCCATTAAAGAAGTAGGATTGGGTAATGATCTCGTTACGCTTCAGCTAATCAACGTGAGTATTTCGGTATTTTTCAACGCCGCTTTAGCGTGTAAGGTAAAAAAATGAACTTCAGTTTAACGTCAATCATTCATTCGCCAATCGGCTCGCTTATTCATTTTCCGGATGTATGGCCGATACACTCTCGCTTGTGAAAGTTCGCCTTAACTTAGAGTTGAAGTGAGTTGCATTTGTTGTTTTCATATTTCATTACATATTTCAGCCTTTGCGAATTTCTGGTTGAATCGAAAGTACACAATTTACAAGTTGCCGATTGCTTGAATCAACGAGGTATCTTCAATGAAAACTTTGTTCGCTCATTCGGACAGAATTCAAATACATCCCCAAGTCTGGAAGTTGAAGAGTCGTCAAGCACTGCTGTGAGTAAATATCTTATAAATATTTTTATTTTTTTAATATTTAAAAAAAAAAATCTTATAAATATGTTTCACTTGATCGAGAAGAAATGTAGTGATTTCCGAAATGTTTATTTGAAAATTGAATTTCAGTGGATTTTCAATAGGTGGGTACTCTCGCGACCTTCTCTACTTGCCTTGTCTCGCTACACTAAGCTTACCCTTCCTAATCTAACAATATCATTGGACTCCCTCACAGATCTCATTACGGCAAGTCTTTGTAAAATGCACCTCTAAAATTATATAAATATGTACAAAAAAAGGAGGGGAAGTGGTGTAGTGGTCACTCCCGCCCTCCCATCAGTAGTTTACAAACCAGACAAAACTATTCGATTTATTAATTTATTTTTTTAATCTTTCAGATGGTATTGGAGCAGTATGAGCGTGAATTTACGTGGAGTATCTCACTGATCGCACCACTTGGCGACACAGACCTAGCACAGTTTGGTGGAAGGGTACTTAAATTATTGTCTCGGTAAATTTGTCATTTTTTCAGCTGGTCTTTGACAGCGAGGTGCTCAAGTCGTTTGAAATCAGGAAGAGAAACAGCAACTTTATCCTTAAAATCAAAGTGTGTACGCTGCGTTTATCGCTGTCTTCGTCATGGGATGAATAACTGTCATGATATGTATGTACAATCTGAATATTTGATTAAAAAACTCAATCACCATTGAAGTGCGAAATTTTTTTGATCACACTGTTTCTCCTTCACATAGGAAATTCGATCGTCTTTTTACTGAAATCGTGATAAAGAGATGTACAATGCGCTTTGTTTATCTAAAGTGTTACGTTTAGAAGTTGAAGAGCGACTGGCAGAAGTGACATACACATTGCGACAATATCTTGGCGCCATTATTTTCTATATAGACTCTTTCTCGACTCATTCAGTTCTCCGTTTCTTTCGCCTAAATTTTTCTGATAGACATTAATTTTAATTGCCACTGTTTCATTTTGCAACTGCAATGGGCAACAAATCATCGAATCCTCGTCAGACTAAAATAACGCTGATACAACTCAACGACAAGGCAGTTTATATTTTAAATATATTTTTTAAAATTTTCACCGTCTTTCAAGGATATATTCTCAACGTTGCCGGAAGATTGTCTATTTTCGATTATATCGTTTCTTGACTAGTATGTTTTGCGTATTATTCGAAACTCGTTATCCAGAATATTTTAGTGAAAGCTTCGACATTTTGCGATACGTTAGCAAGAGAATGAACGGCGTCACTGAAAATATGGGAAACGACGCACCGAGAAAGCAGTGTATGTTAACGATTGAGCAGGTATTAATAATTGTCAATTTAAGCAGGAACTGTAGATAGGTTTGCTATTTAAATATTAATGTATTCGCATCCCTCCTTCTTCCCTTCCGTTTACACCGAAAGAAGATCCACTTCTTTCTTATCGATTTCGGCATTCGATTACATCGATTTTAGAATCGTAGAAGTGCACTACTCGCTCTAACTCCGCTCGATCAAGAGTATTGCTTGGTGTTTACGAAATCAGAAATGGCTCGAGGAACTCGAACTCGATTGGAGGGATCCCAGGACATTTACGTAGGCCAAATGAACCGTTATTTTACCAATAATATAACAACTTCAGAAATTACGGCAACATGCTTACTTCAGAGAGAACGCCGAGCTGCTGCCACTGCATGAGGATATTCTACATGAACTGAGAGTTCTACAATCCAAATATTATCCATCGATTCTGGTGTTAAATTTCGTGAGATATTATGCTAATTGAAATTCTGAAGAACCGTCATCAATATTTTCAGGTTTTTCTTGACGAATTTGTCTTCGAAAGACTCTCATCAACTCTCCACGGTAGAATGCCACGGCGCCTTGATTTGTGCATTGTGAAGATAGATGAAAAGTTGAAGTAATTATTTTTTTCAATAACGGTATATTTTGATGTAATTCCAGGCTTTGTCATTCGCTCGTAGATGCGAAAATCAGTATGTTGTTCGTTACCAGCAAAGATAGAGACCAAATGGCGATTTTTGACGAAGAATTTTTGTGCGAATTCGCAAACGGGTCCGATACTGCCGTCACACTAACTGTCAAGAATGACACGTGCAATTGGGAAAATCTGGTGAGGTCTTGAACCATCTGAAAAAAATTAAGCATTTTAGCCGGATAATTTCACGCCCAGTGACGACTTTCTGCCTATTATCTCTAAATATCAAGAATTAGTGCTTGAACCGCTCACCCTAACAGCTCCACAGCTTGTTGAGGTTATTTCGGTCAGTATTCATGCACTGTTTTGCTTTCGGGACAATAAATATTTTACTAATAGGTTCGAATGGAAGCTGCAAGTGGCATTGTTCACTGGCAATTCTCGCTGACTTCGGCGCTCGAAGAGAGAGATCTCGATCATTTTCGGAATTTTCGGCATGTAAGCGGAATCATTGAAAATTGTAGGAAAAAAATAAATAAATTCAGTTTGCCATCAGTAGAAAGGCCGGGAAGTATGTGATCAGGAAGAAATGCAGCAACTACGGATGCATAATCACTGTGTCTCCGGCCAGCGGCAACCGCTGCTCCATTACGATCATATTCAGCAATAGTTTTCATTAATTTCCATGGCCTGCACACCTCGCGCCTTTTCCATAAACCTCTTTACCGTAATGTTCACCATTTTGCAACATTTTTTTCAGATAAAGTGATAATTTTCAAGGGAAAATGAAACATTTATCGCAAACAAGAGAAATCACTCACAGGAAACCCGTAACTTGTACCTATATTCAATGACCACTCTGATACAGTAGTAAAACTAGCGAAGTGAACAACAACAAGTTGATTACGGTAGGTACAGTGGTCGTGTTACAATAATCGGTTGAGCAGCAGCAGACTCGCAGGTGCGGAGTGACAACGCAGCCTAAGAAAAAAATGATGGTGTTTGAACAAGGAAGGAAAAAATCCCGATGTTTTACATTGTTTTAGACTTCACGGAGGTCAAGAAATGATCATACCGGTCTGATTGAAGTGCTCATCCAAGTTGATCTTGTGATTGTAGAGCGGCGATTGCTGAAATATTGTTTTTACAAATATAAAATATGCTCGTGAATCACAATCATTTGTTCGACATTTTCCTTCAGAATGCAATCTTCTTTAAAAAAACGCAAATAAAACAACATACCCTCATATGCTCGCAAATCATATGCTCATCACACTCCTTGCTCTCTATGAGCATTCCATGTACTGCTGAGTTAGCGAGGCGTCGTTCGATCCGGGCGACCTGAGAAATTATTTTTCAGTTTTAGAATTTTTTAAATTTTCAGCTTTGTTATTTCTTTTTCTACTCAAAATAATCATGATCAACAGATATATTTCGTGGGAGTTAGTTCAATTTCACCACGGTGCGTGCGAAATAGCAAGCACACCCGATCTTCTCACGAATTCTACTAATACACGCACACGCACCGAACGAGTAGAATTCGCTATGATCTCGTGAGGACGCGGCTCATTTGTTTTGCAGGACTCTGAGATTTTATATCCGCACATTCCAAGAAACGAGGTAAGTTTTTTATATATTACATTTATTGTTAAAACAATATTTCACACGACTTACCGGCCGGCAGTCCTTTGAACTCTACCGGAAGGTAGTAAATCATGCACTTATTAAATGCAAATAAACTCACATTCAAGCAATACTTTGTCTGCGCCGGGCACTCGACCGGGAAGTAGTACAGATCGTCCGACGTGTTCAGGCACTGAATCGCATCGACAAGTGTGGGCCAGACCAGTAGAATGGCTAGTTCCCAGAGCATCTGTTGCAATCTGAACCGAGAATTGTTGAAGGGGAGTAGTGTGGTCGTGCTAATGAATGGAAAATGAATTATTGAGGGAAGTTGTGCGCACCGAAAATTTAGGATTAGCGTTCAAGTAAGTAAATGATTCACGGAGTTATTATTGCTCGATTTCAAAAAACGGTGAAGTAGAAATCATGAAACGCATCAGATTGTTTACGGAGATTGTGGGAATTTTTAGTGAGAAAAATCGGAGCTGCGCTAATGTGATTTATGGGAATCTAGAGTTCGAAATACGGGTCTCCGTCTCTTCATTTTACACACTCTGTCACCGGTCAGAGAGGCGAGAGAGTGTGTGAAATGAAGAGACGGCGACCCGTATTTCGAACTCTATGGGAATCGAATCACGTCACAAAGAGGCGAACAAGAGTAAAGTAAGCCATTATTAGACTTTCAATCGTAACAAAACAACTAGTCGTTTATTATGGAAATCAACCATCGCTCTCCTCATTCCACACGGTCTCTCGTGAAGAAGGCGGTTCATTTCCCTATTAAACGACTAGTTGTTTCGTTACGATTGAAAGTCTAGCCATGATGCAAACTTCGATGAAGGCAACTTTCCAATATCGGACGAATATTTCGCAAAAAATGAGAAAAAAAAAGTGCAGTGTGAATTATTTCGGGCCATCCTCTGAGCTGCTGAAAAATGACCTACATCATTCATGAAATTAGAACTCTCAGAATGCTCCTACTCCCTATTTCATTATTCATGAAATTCGAAGAAGAACGAGACTCGTGAAGATGAGGTGTGAAAAGGCGAATTGAGCAATTTGTCGGCGACACCGCAAAAATAAGAGTACAGAACAAGAGGAAGGGGGAATTGAGAAGAAAGATATAGATGCAAAATTAGCCCAACTTGTCGGGTTGTCGTAACTCAACGCACGTCTTGACAATGTGAATCAGATATCATAAACATAATTTGAGATGGAGAAGTCTCGAATGACCGTAATTGAAATGAACATGTAGTTGAAATGAACATTATAGTTCAACTTGGGAACGGTTTCAACGTTGTAAAAGGAGAAAAACACTATGGTCACCCCGTCCCTCTTTATCTCTCGAAGGGCCGTAATTCGATTGACGGCACAAGGAAGAACAAGGAAGCAATTGGGAAATCACCGAAAGGACGAGTGAGGAGAGATTGCGCGACTGCTTCAGTTAGAAGGATAGCGTTTCCATTGCGCGAGAACGAGTCATATCAGAAATCCGCTCTTAGTCTCTGAGAAAGAGATGGAGAAGCGCGATTAGAAATAAAATGGATGGAACAACATCTCCAACGAAGAGCGGACACTACTGTTATTCCTGTTAATGTCAGAATCTGTGACTATATCTCACTTGAGCCGCTGTCTAACGTTCCCACTGGACGGGAATCGTTGACGCGGTGATATGTGGGAGGAATACGATTGATTTGGTGTGAAAACCACAATTCAGAATCGAAATTGGTTTCTAGCATTACGTAAATCGCGTGTAGAAAATTCAGTCATCACTGACCGCGTAAAGGAAATGTATATTTTCACAAAAAAATCACAACCGACTACTACATTTGCGTTATTTCTTCAAAAGAGAAGGAATCGCAATATATTCAGCCAAACCTAGAGGGGAGTGAATAACCACTAGCGTTCTCTGGGCAGTCGCAACTAATTAGCGTCACAGTGCGGAAACTGCTTGCTTTCGGAAAGCAACAGAATAAGGACGAAGTAAAGATGGTATAAAGAATCCGTTCGGTAGACATATGCGAGACCAGAATATTTATGTTTCTTTGAAGCTTCTGAAGACTGAGGCGTAAAATGAACTTTATCACCATGCTGAGTCGAGAAACAATGTGTAAAGGATAAATGAGAAGGTCATTCGGACAACGCAAATTGGATCGAAAGGAAAAAAGAGGGATGTAGCCAGGACATTGAAACAAGCGAAGGAAATGGAGGAGCAAATTAGTTGAGCGCACGAAATATCCGAGAAAACGCTAGGAAAGAAGAAAGAAGGACAGACAATTAAGTTGGTTCGAGATAGGGGGAAATAGTCTGAGATAGGGTTGTCTGGTCTCTTCATTTGTCATGCTCTGTCGCTCGGTCAGAGAGACGAGAGGTCAGGTGAATGAGGAGGGTCACTTGCCTAGCCATCCCTAACCTCAAACGACTTTTCGAATGCATGTGAGGAACGCACGAGTAACGGTCCATAGCTCAGGAGGGAGGCGTAGCCATTGTGAGGGGTGAGGCTTTGTTACGTTCGAGCTTTTTCGCGGTTGTTTAAAAATTCTGTCACTCGCTGGTCAGAGAAACTAAAGAGCAGGCAAAACGGGGAGTGTGCTATCGTCATTTGCGAGTGCAGGCGTAGCCACTGCGAAAAACAAGCTGAGACCTGGCACCCTCTCTATTTCGCCGGGTCCCTAGCTTTCTCTGACGGGCGAGATATTGCGCGAAATTGAGAAAGTCGACTAAACAACAAGAGCCTCTGTCGCCATTTTCTATACAGAACAAAGTGAAGCGCTCTCGGAAAATACTCGATCAGCAGTAGTGGGAAATAGAGGAAATATGCGCGCGATGCAATGCAATTGTTCGATATGAGGCGGTTCTCGGGAATTGTTCGAGTCTCTCTCCATTCACCATGCTCTCTAGCTCGTCAGAGCGAGCGAGAGATAACGCGAAACGGAGAGAGTCAGAACGTGGGAATTGAGTAGACAATGCAATTAGGGTTATGAAACATGGAGAAGGGAGGAGGTGGAATGGGATCACGTAGCTCTGGAAACTGGCGCATCTCTGGTGTAAAGTCTCTCCATCAAACATTAGACTTTCAATCGTAACGAAACAACTAGTCGTTTAATAGGGAAATCACCCTTCGCTCTCCTCATTCCGCACTGTCTCTCGTGAAGAAGGCAGTCAATTTCCCTAGTAAATGACTAGTTGTTTCGTTACGATTGAAAGTCTAGTCCGCTTTCTCGCCGATCCGCCAAGCGAGTGAGCATGCGAAAGGGAGAGACGCAGACGGTTAGGTCAAGCAAAATTAGCAAGATAACTCAGGAAAGGGGCACTAAATTCACCGGAGACCCGCAATTCCAGTGTCCAGTGGGAGGAGTTGAGTACAGGCGCGGGAATTCAGGAGAAAATACAACGGACAAAATGGGAATGGATAACATTGTGTGACCAACAATACAAGTGAACAAATAATTGGGTTCCGAGTTCATTTTGGAGCGGTTGGAGAGTCAGTGATATGGAAAAGCCAATGAGCAATGATGCAATGGGGCAAATGATGCAAATTCGTCCGCTTAAACTCGCATAAAAGCCGCAGCAACAGCAGCGAGTGAGGCCGTGAGGAAGGACGAACCTGCAGTGGGATTATTTAGTTATTAGAGCATCAAAAACTGTTTTCAAAATAAATATGCTAGCTACGAAGTACAGAGCAAAAACTGTGAGGGTGAAAGTGAGTGTGAGAGAATGTAAGAGCTTCTCACCCGCCACACTGTTGCAGTAGTCGCCCTTGCAGCAGCACACACCGGTAGCGTCGTTGCAGCCTTCCCGCTGGAATTATTTGCACATATTTGTTTAGCGCATCGACACAATGGTATTTTGGAACAGAGACACAGAGTAATTTAAAATTATTATTTTCCATGCACAACTGAGTTAATATTTAACACGTCTTCTGCTTGCAAAAAGACGACTGTTGGCGTCACTCAAAAGAGACCTCTCGTTTACGATGTTCAAAGGTTCGGAACTCATTCTAGTCTAAGAAAGGAACGCTAAAAGCACCATTGCTTATTCACTCTAGGCGTTTGTTTTCGAGGAGCTAAACGGTAAAAAAAATTTTTTTTTACTCACAAGTCTTTGAAGCACCGAACCCCCTAATTAGAAGTTAATTAAGGAATTGTAATTGAATAAATAATAATCTTAATATGTTAACGAACCGGACAAAATCCGTTGCCGCAGTTCTTAATCACTGTATTCTGGCCAGCGTTGGTGAAGTAGCGCTGGAATTCAATTAATCTCTTTATCATTTCAGGCAACAATTCCTGGATAGGGCGAAATCATAGCTCGGTAGATACTGGAATTAGTATTTTTTAACAAACGCCTAACAAACACATAATGATCGATATGAAAAATTCCGAAATTTGGATCGCCCGTGAAACTCAACTGATACAAAAAAAACAGAAAAATTAGGAATTCTTCACTATTTTTCGCCGAATTGACTGGTGACACAGATTTGTCAGCCATAACTTAAAATACGGCTCACCTTGTAGCAGTACTGCTCATTCCTGTCAGCACACTCCTGTTGTTGATAGACCTCCGGGTAGACATTGCTGCCGGTTGCACCGCCTGCGAACGAATGGTTCATTTCCCCCAAGTCTGGGATGTTTTTCAGGAAGAAACGCCTCAATTTGGCAACTCATTATGGCAGTAAATTCCAACAATATTCAATCTGCGTTTTTATGTTATTTTTTCGAATTCGGAAGGAAAATATTGTACATGGAGAACGTTTTCAGCTAAGAACCGATAGTGAAACATAACCGACATAGTGCTCACCGCATTGCGGTTGCCAAATGTTTTTATTTCTATTGGTTATTTATGTTTTTACTCCAAAAAATCGTGAGCACTAAAACATAATTTCCATCGAATTTCGAATGGACCGCGAAGCCTGAAGTCTGAATTGTATTTTTTTAAAATTTTATTTTTAAACTGTACATCTCTCACAGCAACCGAGACATATCCATTGTGCTAAGAACGAGTTGTGAAGCATAACTCACCGCCGACGTAGCACCTCATCGCAATTGCGACTGGGACGAGGAGAAGGAGAAGGACAGCGGAGTGCATTGTGGTCTGAGATTCAGATGAACTCGAGAATGATAAATGAATTCAAATTACTAATGTCGCGCAATGTTAACGTCATAATCATTAGTTGAATATGACCACGATAGATTTATATGGATGATAAAGATAAAGGGATGAAGGAAAGATAGAGACGTGGAATGTTGAGAACGTTTGTGTTCACACAAAATTACGGGCAGGGAGCGCTGACTAACCGACCCTCACCAATGCGCTAAAATAATCCAAAGTGAATCAACTCTGCCAAAGTTCTGCCAAAATCCGTTTGCCGTTCTTCTCAATCAAACAGATTGGCGTGAGAGAAAAAGAGAAGGGGGATAGATTCGCCCGAAATATTCCCAACCTATTTACCCCGCCCTATCCTATCACTCTTTTGTGTACAAGTCATTGCCGAAAGAAGAGCACTCCCCGATTTGCGCTGTTTCTAGGCTCTCTGGCCTTCTAGAAACCGCAGGCATTGCAGAGACAGCCCATCTCATGATTCGCCCATTTCATGATTCATTCTTTCTGTGTGCAAACATCTACAGTGAAGCGATGACCTTGGTGTCTGACTCTCTTATATTTGCCTGATCTCTCGCTGTCTCTGACTACTATTGACACCCGCGCGGTCATTGGCGATTGCCTGAATCTCTTGAAGTAGAATGCTCTCTCGCTCTATCCAACTGGGAAGAGAGCTGGTGGGTCCAAGATACCGAATCTTCGCATGTTTGAGCGATGATCAATGCCCCTAGTACAGCGCTCGGATTTACGAGGGGCGATTTGATAAGAATTCCGGCGATACAACGGGCATTGTACTCAAAGTGGACAATAGGAAAGTACAACATAAAAATACAAGTTTTTTCTGCAAGTTTTACAAGAATCTGCACAATTCTGGCCTAACTCTTTACACACACGAACAATTCCTAATGTATAAAAAAGTTTTTGGAGATCTATCAACGAAAAAACATAACAAAAATACATCTAAAATACTTTATCGAACAGGGCGCCCAACGCAAAAGTTTCCTTTAAAAATGTCTGATTATAGTCGGAAGCAGAACTGAATAAATCACAAAAAAACTGATGAATGATGAGAAAATGAGTAATGGCTGAAAGCTGAACAAAGAGAAAGCATTTGAGAGTCGAATTGCAGGAAGATTCGCGAATTGACGATGTGCGCCAATCACTGTTTGCTTTTCCCGTGTTGTTTTGTGGAATCACGAGCTCATTGATGTTGTCCGGATTGGTGTTGATAGTGTCAGAATTAGGACAGCCGAGAACGAGAGCGAGCCGTGAAATATGTCAACAGGTCCCGACTAGGGATGTCTAAACGGAACACGGAACTCCCTTCCTTTCATTACTCATCCTCATCCTCATTCATTCCACAATGCGGTCGATCAATCTCATTTCGCACTCGGAACTAGCTCGGAACTCGGAATTTCGTCACTTTCATTCTTCCGTCTCTCCCCTGACTAGATCGGCCTCACCTCTCAGCGAATTCAGAACCACGAAAATGATTGAGTTTCAGCTATTATTCAATATAATTTCAATATAAATTGAATGACGGAATTCCGAGTTCCGAGATAGTTCCGACTATTATGAAAATCCACTCAGGACAAAGGAATAAATTCCGTTTAGACATCCGTAGTCCTGACGATGCCCAGTTTGATATTCATGCGCCATTTTGTACAAGTAACAGCCGCGGTGGAGCTAAAACACAGCACTTGTAAACCGAGTATTCCAAATAATCCCCATTTGTGATGTGTTTTCTCTCATAAGTGTGCCAATATCATCGAAATAAAAACGAAAATAATCAATATTTTTATCTCGTTTGCGTCGCTAGTTGCGCAAACGTGACTGTTGCCGCAACTACCAGCAACACAATACATATTACGGATTATTAGGAAAGCCGTCAGAGTCGGGAATCAGAGCCGTGAAGTTTTTCAGAACCGGGAAACAGTCGAGCCGGAGCCGTCGATTACTTGCCGGTCGTGCAGAAGCCGCAGGTGGCGCGGCACTGCACTGCCATCAGTGCCGAGTACGCGGAGTTGGTGCAGAGCGCCCTGGAATCGAGGGTGGTTATTCCCTGGCACTGAGCAATTCCCGGAAGCGCCTAAACTCCGGCTCTGTGAAACTTACCGTTGCGCTGAGCAGTCAGACACCCCCGTATTCGGATTCGTCAGGTCCACACAGGTCGAGGTGGTGTTGGTTGTAGTGGCTAGAAGATTTATTTGGATTATACTTGCACCTCAGCCCTTGAACCCTAAGAAAGCGATCAGAGGACACTAGGTTGCATGAGAAGTTTTGAATTTTGAAACAAGTGTTATGGCAATGAACATACTGCCAAATCGTTCTCTACTGCCCGATTAGAGCGTCATTCAAAGTATGAATGTGCAACAAACTTGTAGTGCTAGAGCACCTTCCGCATGTTCTCGGGCACTGGGTCGTCATCAGCGAGTAGTACACCTAAAAATATGTAAAGTTGTCTGATTCTAGAAAAAAAAGCTGATTACTGTTACTGATTGCTTGAATTTGAAGCAGTGCTGACCGAGTTATTGCAGAGCGAGGCGCGAGCGGAGCAGTCGGAAACGCCAGTCGAGGGGTTCGTGAGGTCAACGCAGGCTGAAAGGGATTATTTTCACTTTATTGTTTTAAAATTCCTTTTATTCGATCCACAAGGTCATCACTACTAATTTCATCTATCATCTTTAAATAAGTTCAAGAGGTGAAACACATCCAAATTCCCCACACTAACATAATACTATCATTTCAGATGCGGGAACAATGGCCAATATTTCATTTTCAAAGCACTCCCTCAGCATTGTGTGTGGAAAACATACCGATCAGGAGCCAACGATGGCGATGTTTGATCAGTTGTTGCCATTTTGGTTACGTTTCGTTGACTCACGAGATCATTGGAACCACGTATCGGGATCGCTTCTATCGTTTTTTTCCACGTGATTTATTTGCAAAATTGTATTGTCAGACAATCTCAAGTAACGTACACAACTAAAAGTGGTTTGGAACGTCGAATATGAATGCACTGTAGTTAGTCACGTATATTTGAATACCTCATTCATCTTAGCCCAAGTTGTCAAGTTTTCAAGTTTGCATGAACAGTAATCTCACTCGAGTTAGTGCTTGTGGTTGTTGTAGTCGTGGTCGAGTTGCATCTGCCGCACGTCGCAGGACACTGCGTTGTCATGAGGGAGTAGTACACCTGGTAGGAGTCTTTTTAAGTACTTTCCCACTCGCATATCTGGCATACACCGCCATTTCAAGTCAACACAAGCGTGCTCACAGCAAAACAGATAGATGTTACCAAGTAAGATCATGATTGGAGATGGTTTGGGCTGATAGCTCACCGAGTTGGTGCAGAGGTAAGCGCGAGAAGAGCAGTCTGACACTCCGGTGGACGGGTTGGTCAGGTCGGTGCAGTCTTAAAGAGTAGTATTCTATTCTCTTGCGATTAAATTGCAATATTTTTTAAGCTGTCTCTCTAAGCAAGAACAACCGCAATACTAAAATCATCAAATGAGAGAAGTGTGAAACACATCCGATTTAAGTTTATCGAAAAATTTAATTCAGAACTCAAGCACGAACCAGAATAAAGCAAAATGAAAATTAAATAAATAAATAAAAATGATATAAAATGCACTTACTCGTGCTAGTCGTCGTCGTCGTAGTCGTTGTGGTAGTGTTTGTTGAGTTGCACCTGTGATTTTTTCCATGAATATTTCTATTATTGCAAGTTGATTAATCGTAGATGCATGCAGAAAAGCGAGAACAAGAAAATAGCAGGTAGCAGGTACCTTCCACACGTGGCCGGACACTGCGTTGTCATCAGTGTGTAGTACACGGAATTGGAGCACAGATAGGAGAGTCGCGAACAGTCGGAGGTACCGGTAGACGGATTCAGCTGAATTTGACATTTTTTTTTTAATTTTTTGTTTGGACTATGCGACAGAAGAACACTGTGAAATTCAATTTGCCTCAACATTTATGTCGGATGTGAAACGTATTCAAACTACCATAATAGCAACCTGTCTATAGGTGAACTACCTGCTTACTACAAGTCCTGTCCCCTCGAAAACTTAAAAAAATATATACTGTTTCACTCACCAGATCCGTGCACTGTCCTGCTGCAAGGGCTGCAAGGGTCGCCAGAAAGAGAATGCGATTGAACATGGTTGAAAGCACTTCTTCTGTCCATTCTCTTGTCTCCAGCGGTTATATCCCCCTGGTCCGTCTTTGTTTCACCATATGTTCCCAGTGCACCTACGCTCTTGCCGCGCAACACAGTGCTAGATAGCCCGAGGAAAGGAGAGATTGATCTGCCCGAGCATGGATTGCGTCTCTTCATTGTGCCTTTTCTTTCGCTAGTCAGAGAAGTGAGATAGCGTTGTCAATGAGAAAGACAGACCATCCATCATCCTCCATGCATCAATCCCTCTTTGTCCGACGCAACAAGCAACACAGTTTGAGATGCGCGCAAAAAAACGAGCCCTCAGGCAGCTGGAAAAGCAAAATGAGGAAGAGAAGGGATGAATGTTGACGAGAAAGTGAGTGAAATGGAGAGACGCCATAGATATCTCGCTACGAAACAATAGGATGTAACCGATCTAGCGCACGCTGGGAGTTCTTTGTTCGGGTTTCGAGGCGATGTCCATTTTTTGATCCGGGTTTAGTGAAGAATTTTTCAAAATTTTACTGATAATTATGCTTGCACGTGTGGTTGCAATTTAAACCAGAGAAATATCGTTCAACACAAGAGATATAGACCTCCAAAGTTTGCATTTTTCGAGACTCAAAAAGTTTGACGACGTCTCATGCCTTAAAAATGAACAATTTCGAACAAAGCTCTCAGCTACCTCGTGAGGGACCCTAAGGACTATCCAAAACCACATTCAGATTAATTTCGGTTTTTTGGATGTGCATGAGTTTTTTTTTCTTAGGTGACACGCGTGATTCATTTGAAAAAGATTCAGAAATTCTCACCAGTCGCATTTCTTGCATCTGATCATGATCGCTAACGCTAATAATATTCTTTAAAATCAGAGTAGGGAGAGATAAGATGTTCATGGGATTGCTGTTCATGGGATATACATTTGAGAAAAATGGTCGTTCCAGATCGTGAAATGCGTTGTTTGAATTTTAGTAGAATGGAAGCGGCTGGTAAGTAAAACGATGCAACGACCAGACGAACAAATGAAAGAACCTACTGGAGTGGCAAAATAAACAAATGTAAGGAGACAGGTGAGGTCGATCACAGGAATGTAAAACATGATTCCGACAAACTTGTAAAAAAAATATTGATATTATGCGTATGAAAGTAGTGTTGCGAAAGTGGTGTTGCGAAAATGAACGAACAAAATGATCGGCCATTTCATTTACATAGGCGTTCGAACTTCATTGTTGTTCGAACGAACAACGAGTCTTCGGAGTTCGGAGTTGTTCGGAATTCCCGTATTCGTCCGATCATTCCTCGCTCTCTCATTCTTTGACTATAGTGCGACGACTGATGAATGAATGTGAGAGTGAGGAAAATGAGAAGTAAATTTTATGGAATTTTTTTATTTTTTTTATGGCCCTTGTTCGCCATGAAACATTTACATAATTCCCGAACAAATGAACGTTCGTCCGATCACGAACAAAAGCAAACAAAATTCTATTCATTCCTCGCATTCTCTGTTCGGCGATCGGTTTTGTTCGGATTCGAAACACTATCTTAAAGCGTATGCACGACGCCAACGTTGCAGCAATACAAATATCTTGGTTTCCATGCTTCGTATTGGAAAACAACCTGACATTGAACATCCATTGCAAATACAATGAGCAATCAGCAAAAAAAACATCATTTATATCACCCCTCGTGAATTTTCGAGGCTCTATTGCTCACTGCGGTAGCATTCCGTTCGATGAATTCCCTCTATTCCTCGCCTCTTGTCTTTCTCGCTCCCTACGCTGCTCTTCCGTTTCCTCCTCGAACCAGCCTGAAATTCCGCAACAAAAAAAATAATTTTAATTGAATAATTGCCCGAATAGTTTACCAACAACAATCAGGATTGCACTCCAGAAAAGGAAAAAGCATACAGACAAAACAGGCAACCATCATTGAAAACGCACCTGCGAGATACGCGCCCAGCAACACCGCCCCGCCCACCACTGCAACGGTGGTCACTACCCCTAGTGCGGTAGCCGTGTCGGTAACCTGAGATTAATCATTATTATTTCACCCTAAAATCTACGATTTTTATAAGAGTCGATGAAAGATCTTTTTTCAATTGCGATTGTGAGTGGGAAATTGACTAATCCGAAGACTGAAACGAGGCTTTGATATATATTTCCTTGTCTAAAATTTCGTGAATTTCAGGTCGCAGGCACTCAAATATTCAGGCACTCAAATGTTTATACCTGTCCCGATCGCTTCTTCCCATATCGGCAGTAATTGGCAAAGTGCTCGCAATTATTTGTGACAAAATTGTAGCCGCCTTCACCAAGCTGAAAATAAAATAATATCATTTTGAAATAATGAAATTGTTTTTGTACAGACGTCTACCTTGCTCTTGGCTCGTTCGACAATCTCATCCCGCCCGAAATGTTCATCACTGAAAATATAGAGGTATTCGCACTGATGGTATACACTCTAGCACGTGTTTTGCTCATGATAATGGTCATTTATGCTCTATAGAAAAGGTAGCCAAGTGGTGTAGTGGTCTATGGCGCCCTCCCATTACATTCTACTCGGGTTCGATTCCCGGCCGAGACACAGCTCTCCGCCCCACCAAAGATCCCGAAAGGGGAATTGGGAGTGACTAGATCACGCGGTAAAGTAGGTCCGAAGAATAGATTGAGCCCTACGGACTGAATTGGCCCCATAGTCACTGGCCTAGCAGTGGGCTCCCGCAGGACTTCAAAAGAGTACGGGGTGACCTTTATCTTTACCTTTTAGAAAAGGTGATTATTGTTGTTGCTTTTAAGAGCACAATACTTAAAAGCACAATACTAAAGCAGTCAATGTGAAAAACACGTCTCTTAATTTCTTTATTTCTCTTTATTTGATTTCTTTCACTCTCACCGCCAAGGAGATGAGGAACGACGAGAATTAGGTAAAGGTAAAATAGTAACCCTCTTTATGGCAGTGCTCAATAGCGTAAACCTCACACTTGATCCCATCCGTTATTCTTCCTGCATGAACAACCGTCTGCCACGCTTTCCAGTGTCTCCCACTTCACCTGGAACGATAGAGTTGAGTAGTTCAACACAGAATGATAGCATTGATGGACATTGATGGACAATAGTCAGATGTAAAAAAATTGCTCATACCTCGACATTTCCAGATATTTCGATGCCCCATCTTCGCTCCATTCCTTTCGTTTCTGTAACAGTTTAATATTATAGTTTGCATTTCAAAAACGAAACGCAAATTTGCATTGGAAAGATTCATCCGCTATTCAATAAACTGCCTAGAAATTAATTTAATGTATTTTTGATTGGAAATATGAATAGACAATATCAATCCATAACGAATAAAAATATAATTTCTTCTATAACGGGAATTTATGTATTTGGCACCGATACATCATATCGTCATATCGACCAAACCTTCGTTAGAATAATGAATGACCAGCCACTCTCCATTCCCCGCCCTCCTGCCAATGAATACCGCCCAGTGCTGTAATGAGAGTCATTCCATCGTATGTTTTAGGACTGCAAGAATCTCAAAAAGCGTAGCATAGTTTTTCTCAAAAAAAAATCAAAAATAATCTGAATATTATGTAATTTGCTTATTTTTTCAATTTTTTTCTGACCTTGTAAATCGCTCCACCGGTGCCAGAAGACCTCAGTCGTCTTGAAATAAAGGTGTAATTAACGTAAAACGTCTTTGATCAACCCACTGGAACTCAACAAGGTCTCCCGGCTTCAGAATCCTCGCAAGATCCTGCCAGTGCATGTAGGAAGAGACGAGCTCGTTGGACATCGTCCCTCGGTCCTCGGTCTCGACGAGAAATCTGATCCTTCCACCCCGTTAAGCTCGCGATTATACTTTGAAAAGCAACGAAATAACAAGTTATATTATAGGAAAATCACTCTTCGCACTCCTCATTTCACGATATCTCTAGTGAAGAAGACGGTTGATTTCCGTATTTTATAACTAGTTTTTTTGCTACTTTTCAAAGTCTACTCGCAATCCAATACAGAAAGTAAAGTATTGAGAAAAGTAACCAGAAATGGCCGATTCCGCTCGCTTATTCCAGCAACGCGAGCAAAAATATGAGAATACAGCGATAGCTGCCCCTATCAGGTGACTAGAGCTTGGAAAATGGAGCCGCATTCTCTTCACTTCGCACATTATCTCGTCCGCTCGAGAGAGAGTTCTCTGCAGAAGACCAGGCGTCATGTCAATCCGCATGAAAGAGCTCAACCGAGCATAGAAACAGAGAAAAGGCGACAGCCTAAACTTTTTTTTTACACTGCTTCTCGACAAACAATTGATGTTTTCTGTAGTGAGTGTTGTACTTCAATTCAATAAATGAAACAAAGGAAAATTTATACAGCCAAGAAAAGCTCAGATAGTCTACCACACTACCCTGCATTTCTACAAAACTTACTCGAAAAAGAACCAATTCGGAAGAAATGCGTACATGAGTTACGCAAACATAAACACCCTTTCTGATCTTTTTTTGCGCAAGATTGGGCCACAATTTTAACAATTTTTTAACATGACAATCTCGATAGTGGAACATTGAGTATTATGACAGGAATTCAATATTAATCCGGTTTTTTAGGTCAACGAGCAATCTGTCTTTGTATATTCTTCACTGAGGCAGTCCACGCGCCCTCATCGCCCTCTGCTCATTTCGTTCCCTTTCTCGACGGGCTTCAGCCGATTCAGCCGGACCGTCGAAGAGGCCTGATAAAAATAATTGTTGAAAGTAGAGCAAAACTTTCATAATTTATCACTCGAAAATAAAAAAAAATGATATAGGAGCACACCTGTGAAGTACGCGATACCCAGACCGATAGCTGCACCAACAACAACCGCTGTTCCCACTTCAACGGCTGTTTTTGTAACCTTGGTGACCTGAGTGAGACACTAAAACATTTAAAGATATTTTCACTGAAGTTTCAAGTGCAGCTGGTTTTCAAGCAAATTCATTAACATCAATATGAATTGACTAGTTCTGGAAGCAATAGATACCTGCTCAGACCGGTGCTTGCCATATCTACATTTGTTCGCGAAGTGCTCGCAGTTGTTGGTTGCGAGATTGTAGCCGGTCTCGCCGATCTAAATATATATTTTAAATTTGTTTATGATGAAAACGAGGTTACCCTGTCCTTAGCTCGTCGAACAATGTCTTGCGGTGAGTATGGCACATCACTGAAAAGCTTCTGGCTCAGTCTGTCTGTGGAAAACTATACTATCTTTCACACGCTTTCGATCATTCGATAAGTTTCTACGCAGAAAAGTAGAAATAAACGCTCACTTTTCATCGCATCCATTGTTCTTTCTGCACATACACCCTCTAGCGACATCTTTGAGATAGTCCCGCTTTACCTGAAATGTATATGTACGATGACCTCTTTTAAGAAATATGCAAGGCCTCCGAAAAGAATAATTTGCATCAGTTCATGATTTGCATGGCTTCTTAGTGAAGTGAAACACACCTTCACATCTCCTAAAATTTCCACGAAGTTCCCTTGCGCCACGGGACCGGTTGCTGGAAATATTTTCATGATTGTCATTTATTTCAAGGTATTCATGCCCTCTCCCTTTTTGTTCCTGCTACAAAAAAATGCCCACATACGGACATTTCTTACCTTCATTGGAAAAGTGAATGACCACGTGGTCTCCCTCGCTATTCACACCAATGTACACGGCCCAGTGCTGAAATTTTAATAATTTTAATAAAAATAACATTATAATAAGTGTTTCGGCAACTACGAAAATCGATCAATACCTTGTAAAGGGCGCCACCAGAACCCGAACAGTTTTCGCCTCGTCTAAATCGTTAATTTTCAGAATAAATTCCGATAAGCGACAGCACTTGAACTCAATGAGATCTCCTGGCTCCAGGATCTGGGAAAGATCCCACCAGTGCATGTAGGGTGTGACGAGGCTTCTTCGTGACATGATCTCTGTGGTAGCTATAGGCCCCCCGTCAACCCTGATCCGTGAAGACCACCCGTGTGCGAGGATCGCTCCTGAATTGGGCTGTCTCCTGGGGAATTCATGAAGAATGAAGAAGATAAGAGCCGAAATGATCTCTCGCGTATGATGAAACACATCTGACCAAGAGATCTCAGTAAAGTTTCATTTGAGAAATAGTGTGACTCTCTCAATTTCCTGAGATCTCTCGCTTCTCTAACCAGCGAGAGACCATTGGCGAATGAGAGAGGAACGGTAAATCTAGCGAAAACAGAGGCGCGATGTTGAATTTCGAAATGCGAGCAATCGCATATCACATTCTCGTGTTGTTCCGACAAGCGAGAGACCGCGCGAAATATTAAAAAAAACGAAAGATAAATGCTCTCTCTAACACCTAACGCGAATCGGTGGAAAAAAGGAAAAGCGAGAGAGAGATATAGTTGAAAAGAAAAGGAAAGGAAGAAATGAGTCGAACATAAAACGAAAGAGCCGATTTCGGATGAAACGAAACACCTTTATAGAAGAAATTGCGTAAGGAGCTGTAATACCATTAGCCTGATACGCATTTTTAACCTTAAAATGGATCCCCCCTGGACCGCCAAACTGCCTCAAAATAACCGCTCGAACGTGAAAACTGGGGAGCAAATGTGAGGATAGGTGTGCAAATCCTGAGTGAATTGCATAATTTCTCTGACATTAAAGAATGTGCACTCTATGTGGAACCTATTGAGCCTGTTTACGCCGAAATTCGAAAATCGCTGGTCATTTGCGAAATATTGTTTACGTCCGAACGTGTCGTTTCGCAGCCGACACAGCGCGTCGCGTGTTCGGTTCGAGGGAGCGCCGTGATTTCCGTAGGTCACACTTCTCGAAATAGTTTGTTTATTGTAAGAAACGCAGCGAATTGTTCATAATTATGTACTTTTATCCACGTCGATACTTTGCCAAGCAAGGAACGACAATAAAGACACCTCGTGCATTGAGGAACACATAAATAAAAATGTCGTTGAGATCAATAATAACATATTTAAACGGAAATGACTCGTTCTAGTAACATCTAGAGTACACACTCAATAACTGTGTTCTATCATATCATAAGTACAATTTTACTAGGGTAGGGCCGGTTTCGTTTCCGAAATCATCTCAGCATCAGTATGGCTCGCACATACTCTTCATTGCTGCCCGGATTCACTTCCTTGGTGATTCGCATTCTGAAAATAATATTATTTTAACATGTTTTTGCGTTAAATTTTTCTAGCTCTTATATTTCCCTTGGAAGTTGAATTGAAAAATTTGGAAAAGATACTGTACCTCGTAGCTTTGCTCAACTGTCGATTCACCGCATCTACGGCTAGCGTGGAGAGTAAGTGCACCTGCAAATTGAAACCGGTACAATACGATTTAAAATGTTGTTAAAACCCTAGAAAAATATGTGTAAAACCAATGATCATTCGGCAGTTTCGACTACATCGACGGAACCTCCGTTTCTCCGTTATGTCCATTCTCTTATGATTCAATTACCGTAACGGAATTAACATTGAATTGAATTAAATCATACCTTGTTTATGGGAGCCCGAAGGAACGTGCAGTGTTGACTACTGTAGGTGCCTGAAAATGTTTACCATTTAAAAGCATATTTACTATATTCAAATAAGTATTGAAATGAAACCTTACTATTTCCATCCATCAGGGGCTTCGCAAACCAGCCCATTATGCATCCCTCAAAGATCGTTTGTCCCACCATGAGATAAACTTCGTCGTTAACGGAGCTTTCGGGTCTGAAAATAATTGATAATATTCTAATAATAACACTGATATATGCTGATGTGAGTAAAACATAGTTTGAAATTTAAAAAAAAATTTCCTCACCTATCATAGTATCCCTCCTCTTCCTCCGTTAGGTCTTCATAGCCGATCGAATCCTTCAAAGATTACAATACTATTATCTTCATCTCAAACCATAATTATTGTCAAATTATGTTCTTGTCTCGTGATTCTATCAAACTAGAGATGCGAGAGAGTACAGCAATATGAGAGAGTCAGAAGCTTGTTCGAAAATAACTTACTTTTTCGACCAATGTCATCTCTTTGCTGCAGTGCTCTTGGATGTTCAGCTTTTTGCTCGTAGTAGGGATGAAAGATCTCCACTAAAAATTTGCATTTAGTTCAATAATTAATGTGTAAATTATGCACAGTTAACATAAAAAGTATGTATGATTTCACCTGGTCAACAATTCCGTTTTCCAGATTTAATCGCAGCTTTTCCCCTGTCACAGACTGCAGTAGCGCTCCGTGTTTGCCGTCAAAGGGCAGGTTTTGCACTCTGGAATTTTCTTTTGTATTATTGTTACTTCCAGATCGCAAGGCGTCAATACTATTTGAATAATTTTAAATATGCTTACATTGTAGTGGGAAATGATAACGTCTCGGGCAATCGCGATACTGGGATCGATCGAAGGTGGCCTTTGCTGGAAAAATCACAGTTCACTTCAGAGAGTGGAAAACAGCGAAAAAACCCGTCAACGAACCTCTCCAGATCAAAAATTTCGATGCTATTATTGTCCGAAGCCGTGGTCTTGAGAATTGCGAATGAAGTGTAACTGTATCTACAATAACAATTGTCATTCATAATTCAATACTATCAAAATTGTGCACTCACGGTATCGCCAAAAATCTGTTGTCTGTTCCCGGACCAGGCATTGACCCGACGGAAACGGGATTGAACGATGCTGCAATAACTTTATTATTTATGTTTGTTTTAGGATGTAATTTTTAAAACTTACTCTGTTTAGCGGCTGCGGCGGCACAGACTCCAGCAAACGGAACGTAATAGAAATCGAGCGTCGTGGTGGGATGGTACATTTTTTCATAGTCCCTGTAATGCTTTGTTTAGTGAAACTAATCCAACCTAAATAAATAAATAGTAAATTCTTAATTTTATTTTAAAAAATCTTGCCTCAACGCAAAGACGAAGCCGTTGCCAACGGTGATGAAAAAGTCCGGGAAGCGCTGAAACACAGTTCAGTTCACGGGAAATAGGTTCTAGGGCCTCACTAAGGTCGTGTAACAGAATAGTAGCAACGCCACAGTGAAAATGAATATCGTTTCTCCCATCCACAATATAAAATTTGTTTTTACTCACAGATCTGTGCGATTCCGGAGGGTTCACTGTCACCATGTCTGCATTATATTTCCGAAATCCATTGTTGCTTGTGATTATCGTCACCATCATTTTCGGACAGGTCCTCCTGAATTTTAGTTTATATTAATAATTATAACAATAATAATAATTATTTTGAACATAGGGTCTCTCCAAGCGTTGTAAAAGCGCTTGAAGTAAGCACACATTGCCGAGGTGACTGTGTGAAAGATATACTTTTAAATATTTCAGTACTCACTGGTGATGTTGCCCCCGACCGACGATTATGATTGTATTCTCGTCCAGCGCGTGGAGGTAGTCCAACTGCAATTGATTTCTTCAAATCTCCGTCTGCTCTTAGTCAAATCTCCGTCGGCTCTTAGAGATTTCAAGACCAGGTCTCAACAGAAACGCCTGATTTTAATTCTCATTCGATGAAAATCATTCACGCTTACTTGAATGTTTGAAAGCGGGAGCCGATTCAACTCGCATCTCGTGTGAGTACTGAAAATTGAGAGTACACATGAGCAAAATAAAAAAATAATAATAAAATAAAAAATAATAATAAAAATAAACAAAATTAGTGTCATACTGAAGAACCAGAAAATATAAATAAATAACGAATCAAACTGACTTGAAAAACAACAGATATGTGAGATATGCGTTCCCAAGCGCTTCATGATGTGTCAGCACGAGGATCCCGTTTGGAGTGCAGGTTATGAACTGGAAAAAATCATCAGTTATATATATCTATTATTTTCTACATGTAATCACCAATTGGATGAAACAGAAGTGGAGCAATAGTCGGCATTAATAATATCTAATATTATCTGCTCAACATCGTTTTACAATCAGCATTAGTTGATGGAACTAAATATGAAGGAAAAGATTGGAATTATGCTGTTTCATTCATTTTTTTATTATTTTTAAACTTCCTTTAGACAGTACCTTTCCGATATTCAGCAACTCCTCATCTTCCTCATCCAGCGGATCAAGGAAATCCATCTGAATCGTATAATCTCTCCATGCGGTGGACATGGTTGTTGCCTGTAATTTTTACATAGAAAAAGAAGAATACATAAAGAAATCGAGCGAGAAACGTAATGTAATTGAATGGAATACGCGCAAACGGACACGTATTCATTAAATAGGTCGGAAAGCTCCGATCAATGACGGTTGGAGTAATCGGATTCCAATTTTTATATTGTTCCTGAGCACTACGTTTTTGAGTTTTGTTGAGAATGGATGAGATGCATGAGCGTTGCCACAGGGCAACTAACTTACGAAAATGATGAAGAATTAGGAATACATGACCAGATACATTCTGCACTTTCTTCGTGCCAATTTGAAAGGATAAAAAAGAAGTCGAGCGAGAATAGCCATGAAGATGTGTTGACAATGATGAGATTGTACGAAGATTATTATTATTAATTCTACTCTAGAAAAACTTAAAATTTAGAGAAAAAAAGTCCAAACTGTTCAACACTGAACTTGAACTAGAGAGATGTTGAAGAAAAATATTACAGTATACGTGTGCACTACGGCGAATTCTGACTATCGAGAAATGACTTATTTCGCATATGCTGACAAATTTCGCAAACTACTGACGACTCAGCAGCCCAATTGAGAAAATGCCTTCGAGAATTATTAATATTCATTTTATTTGATAATTAGGAATGAACAGTCGTTTCATACACGTTCACATAATCGAATCTGCAGGAGAATGGCCAGATAAATCACAATACAATCGAACATGAGCAGTATTCACATCACAGTCAAGTAAATATATACATGTGTCAATAAATCGCGCAGTAGTTTTTTCAATGGCAAATGTATGGACATGTTGAATCACGATGAGTATCCCAGTGCTCCGGCAACCGCTTTCCCCGCAGCATACGCCCCTACGAGAATGCCTCCAACTACGCCGATTACGCCGACCGCTGTGGCTGTGCTGGAGACCTGAAAATCGATTCGCTAGATCTTATTTTTTTACATCATCCTTTTCACTTCAAATTGTCTCTACGTTAAATGTTATCTTGTGGCAATGCAGCTCAAAGGGAATATGAAAATCTCGATAAAGAATAGACCCCCTTTCAGCGTTCTTTCTAGTCACTCTGACCGGTGGTGAAACTATGTGGAAAGATCTTCATAATTGTGGCTCACCTGTCCCGAACGCTTCTTTCCGTATCGGCAGAAGTTTGCAAAGTGCTCGCAATTGTTCGTGGCAAGACTGTAGCCTGCTTCGCCGACCATTTTCTTCGCTGTTTCAATAATTTGGGCGGGCTCGAGAGGTGTGTCACTGAAAGTCTTTGTTTTCCGTAATGCGATGGTAATTGGGTTTCGAAACCCCGCGAGAGGGTGTAGTGTATTTCGAGCTAAGCGTCTGACACCGTTAAAAACTTGCAGAGCAAGCATGATCATAATCAAAGTTTCTCTATTTTTGAACTGGAGGCATATGTTTTTATTTTATACTACATAAAATGATCGTTACCATGAATTATTGAGATATAGCTCAAGTTATGGTCGAAACAAAAATGTGCTCGAAGTAAACGAATAACCCACACTGCATCCCACGCATTGTTCTTCCTGCAGGGGCAGCCGCAAGCCACTTTCTCGAGCAGTTCCCATTGAACCTGTTATTGAAAAAAATCAATTCTATATTTTCGAAACATATAATAAATTCTGAAACAACAATTACTTCGACATTGCCCGACACCTCGATGAAGTTGCCCCATCGCGGTCGCGCTCCGTCACTCAGATCTAGAATGTATATAGCTCGATTAATTTTTAATCATTCCTCATACCGTTAGAGATCCTCAAATTAAAAAAAATAGGAGGAAAAGTAACCAAAGTAAGCGAACTCACCCTCATTGGAGTAGTGTACTACTTGGTGTACTCGTTTGTAGATGCCCATGTATACGGCCCAGTGCTGATGTAGGGACCACCATCAAAATTGCGAATTTGTATTTCGGATGTCAAGAAGCGTCGTAATCATTAGTCCATGGGTGTGGAATGACTTTCCAAAAATTAAAATTAAAAATAATTAAAAAAGAAAAAAGATATTTGAAAAAGAAAGAAAGTCTCTCGCTTCAAAACGAGAGTCACACCACGCCAAGGCGACGTTTGTGCCGGCCCGGATGTGATGACGGTTCTGGCTGTGACTTTCTAATTTCCGGTTCCGGCTAAAAAATTTTAAATGTTATTTCAGAAAACACTCTTTTCGTTGCTCAATTTCACTTTGCCCTGCTTTCCCTCGAGTACGTGTCATGCTCTCCCTCGATGTTGTGTGAACTCACCCTCGATTGAAAAGTATGGAAACAATACAGCACATTAAGTGAATTCCAACATACTTTCTCTTGCACCATCCGCGGGCACCTATCGATCGGCGTCAAAATGGAGGAGGGGGTCGCCCAGGGGTTGGTAGTCAACAATCAACAGCCATAATAAGCGGCCCTCGCCAAAGAAAGGCAGTGCACAAAAGTTAGCGTTCGAAACTTGCCGAAGTAGGAGCTCGTAACACCTATTTTCGACAATATCTGACGTGGGCGACCATGAAATCACGGCATTTTTGGCTTGGTGGTAGTCCATGGGTCCTTTTTTGCTCTCATATCAACACAACTCGCGGCCTTTCAAATTAAAGCACAATTATCGATCGATAAATGAAAAGGTCAGCGTGTGCAAAACAGATTTTCGACGATAACGGACGCGGGAGACTATGAAATTGCGGCATTTTTGGCATGGGGGTAGCACATGGGGCCTATCTAGTGCACATAACGACAGAAATCGCGGCCTATCAGGTTAAAGTATAATTAACGAGCAAAACAAGCCGAACTGGGTGCAAGCAAAATCAAATTTGGGCGATATCAAGCGCGGGGCTCTATAGAAATGCGGCATTTTTGGCGCAGGGATTGTCCGTGGGGCCTATTTAGCCCACGTAACAACAAAACTCGCGGCCCTCGAGGATAAAGTATAATTATCGATCGATAAATGACAAAGTCACCGCGTCCAAAATGTAATTTCGACGATAACGGACGTGGGCGACCATAGAATCGTAGCATTTTTTGCCCAGGGGTTGTTCATCGGGTATATTTAGCACACATAACGACAAAACTCGCGGCCTTTTAGGTTGAAACATAATTATCGATCGAATCATGTCGAGGTCAACACGTGCACAGGCTAGTTTCGACGATAACAAGCGCGGGGGCCCATTGATTTGCGGCATTTTTGGCGTGCAAGCTCATCAAGGTCCATATTTAGCTCAGGAATTGTCAAAACTCGCGGCCTACCAAGTTAAAGTATAAATATCGAGCAAAATGGTCGAACTGAGCAAGTGTAAAATCGAGAAATCGGCCATAGCAAGCGCGGGGGCCCATTGATTTGCGGCATTTTTGGCGTGCAAGCTCATCAAGGTCCATATTTAGCTCAGGAATTGTCAAAACCCGCGGCCTACCAAGTTAAAGTATAAATATCGAGCAAAATGGTCGAACTGAGCAAGTGTAAAATCGAGAAATCGGCCATAGCAAGCGCGGGGGCCCATTGATTTGCGGCATTTTTGGCGTGCAAGCTCATCAAGGTCCATATTTAGCTCAGGAATTGTCAAAACTCGCGGCCTACCAAGTAAAAGCATAAATATCGAGCAATAAAGAAAATTGATAAGTCTGAAACGGTTTAGTCTTTATCCCGGCTCCCGGAATTTTACCGAATCCTGCTTACGGCTCTCAATCTCACACTAATTTATGGCTTTCAATTTCCGGCTCTCACGATGGTGGTCCCTAGTGCTGATGTGAATAAAATAGTCCATCATAATTTAAAAAAAAAATCACAAACGTTTCGAGCTGGTTTCAGCTCCGTTACAAACTTTAACGCTAGCGGAATAAAAGACTATTGACTCACCTGGTAAACTGCACCGCCCGAACCAGAGTTGCCGCGACTGAAAACTATATTATTATTTTGTTTCCTAAGCGTGAAGCATACCTGAACTCGATCAAATCGCCCGGTTTGAGGATTTCCGCCAAATCCTTCCAATTCATGTAGGCGGTCACGAGTTGGTCCGCCATTCCTGGAGTATTCACAATAAAATCACTTGCTGTTTTAAACACGAACGGAGGAAACAGAAGGCCGAAACACGAGCCAAATTAATAGAAAATTAAAGCATAATAACGCCTAGTTGTCACGCTTTCGCGCGTGGACAGAGTGCAATGTCACGTCTCTCTATACCTCTCCTTCTCACTCTCGTTCTCTGACACTCTCGTCCCAGCTGGTGAGAGAGAAGTGAGAGGTATAACCTCTCCATTCAGCATTATCTCTCGCCGGTAAGAGAATACAAGATACGGTGACAAATTAGGAGAATCTTCGTCCCGTGTAGGAGTAAGGGTTGAAGTATGAAATAGTGCACCCATAGAGAAATACTGGTCCCATTGATAAATACTGGTCCCTTAGATATACTGGTCCTAGAAATACTGGTCCGTTCGAAATTTACTGGTCCCAAATTTTGGTAATAAATATACTGGTCCCGTCATAAAATGGACCGATCTCGCGCTTCATTGTAATCAATCATTCACAATTTATTTCCGACAGCTTCTTTTCAATATTAATAAAGAAGTGTTTTGTCGCATAGAATGAAAATGAAGACAGAAACTCAATAAAGCGAAATGACACCATCGAAATTACGAAAAACAAAAATTTAAAAAAAAGAGGGACCAGTAAATTTTTGACCATGGGACCAGTATTTATTTTTCCGATATTTGGGACCAGTAAATTTTTGAAGGGGGGACCAGTATTTATATCCCCTACTTTTTGGGACCAGTATTTCTTCAAATACTTGGGACCAGTATTTTTACCCGGACCAGTATTTCTAAAAATAGAAATACTGGTCCGACGGGACCAGTATTTATAAGAGGGACCAGTATTTCTCTATGGGTGCACTATTTCATACTTCAACCGGAGTAAGATGGAAAGTAGTGGAATGAAAACGTCCAGGGAGTGAGGATAGAGACAGTTATCACTCGTGTCTTTCGATTGATAGGCGAAAAGGGACACTGATCACCCGAATATCATTGTTTTCGTGAGAATTTCTGCAATATGTGTTTCGAAATACTTATATATAATAATATTTTTTGATTTAGAAACAAAGGTGCAAACGACAATCGGCGATTTATTCGCACTTACAATATTTCCGATTGTCGCATGGTTGGGGTCAGAAAGTGTCTCATATTTACTCAGCTATTAGTCACCTCTGACCATGTGAGTGCAAGCTCAGCAACTTCCTCGCTTTCGCAAGGTGAGAGCATTTTGCATCGTTTGAACTACGCTACAATCGCTACGTCAATCTCTCAGAAGGAACCAGATTTCTGTCTGTTGTTTCTCTGCACTACATATTCCAGCATGGAACATTGTAAATGGATTTATGTATGGGTTAAAATCTAATCAGAAAGCAGGTAGATCACGACGATTTTCCTCCGATCGCCCTCACTGCCGCCAGTGCAATCGAATACACACCAGCTAGTACTCCACCGAGAAGTCCGATCGAGGCGGCGACAAACTGAAAAATAAAGTTAATATATACTGGGCGTTCAAGATCCGCTTCGTCATTTCCTTCATCTCTCAAAGAGAGCACGCGAAATTAAGTGACGGATTCTTCATCATATGTGCTCTAGTGATAAACCGAAGCTTATACGTACTCTGGTGTGCGAATACAACTTGGATCCAAGTAAAAAGGGGTTTCCAACTTGGATCCAAGTACAGTATCCCGGCCTCGGGAACCCAACTTGGATCCAAGCAGGAATCCAACTTGGATCCAAGCAGTTCTTGCCCCGTCGCGTCTAACACACACCAAGCCTATAAGGTCCTTTTTCGCATCTCTGTTTTGACTGCCTTCGGGCACGAGTGCGATTGACTGTCTACGGTCCCAAGTAGGACCGTATTTTGGATGTGGCCGGCCCGACATGGTCTAACCGTGCGGAACCTTTGGTTACTGTATAAGATTACTGTATCTCATATTATCAATCAATAAAAAAAGAAGGCTACCGTAGCCCCTTTCCAAGTTGGATCCAAGCAGATTTCCAAGTTGGATCCAAGCAAAAATCCAAGTTGCCCCCAGGCCTGGTCGCAACTTGGATTTTTGCTTGGATCCAAGTTGGATTCGCACACCAGAGTATATTTTTGCGACTTTCAAACCACTCGAACAATTGTTACATCAACCTCGCTACCTTCTCTTGCTTCATCTCTCCATACCGACAGAAATGCGCAAAGTGCTCGCAGTTATTCGTGGCGAGATGATAGTCGACTTCGCCGATCTAAAAATATTTTTATTCAAATCAGTATTTTCAAAATCAATAAAATGATCATATTGCATACCAATAGCTTAGCAGCATCGACAATTGCAGACGGATCAAGAGGCTTCGCACTGCACAAAATTTTAATATGGATCACAAGAAAGTGTTAACTAACTGTACGTCCCATCCATTGTTCTTCCTTGCCTTTCCTCCGTTCAGGACACTTCTCAGTGAACTGCACTGAAGTTTCTCATTATCAGTGCATTTAGAATAGATGTGCAACCTCTACTTTGCCTGGAATTATACCCAGACTCGAGACGAGAACATCACTACCCGTGTCGATTCCATCGGCTAGAGCTGCAAAGTGGAATATTTGGGATGAAAACATCTCGCAATTTCGCAGGACCGACAGACGAGCTGATTTGTCAATAATAAGCCTCACCCTCTTCGGCATAATGGACGACCTGGTACTTGCCTCGGGGCTGGGTGCCAATGTAAACTGCCCAGTGCTGAAATAACAAACAATAAATACAGAATGTCAAATGTGTTGATCAAACCTGATGACTGCTCGTATTCGCTGAATAACGACTGAAAGAAAGAAAGAAATAATGTCGCGAAATAATATGTTTCAGTACCTAAATTCGACGAGGTCTCCCGGCTGTAGGATTCTGGCCAATTCTTTCCAATCCATGAAGTCGGAGATGGGTGGCGACATTGAACCTAAGAAGTCCAACAAATTTAAGTGTTTTATTTTTTAAAAATTTAATTTAAGCAACAATCTCTAGGTTGTAAACGAGTATGAAATTGATCGCGAAAATCACGCGGATTCAGAGCGGTGCGATGAATCAGACACCGTCTGGTGCATTCTGCGCTTATCACTAGTGTTTATAGATTGAGATCTGTGATGTCATATGAAAAATCGGATTTGGTTTGGGTTGAAAAATCTAGATTTGACACTTTTCAATAGTCAAGCTATGTTTTTATTTAATACTGTGTAACTCTATACGAGTCTAACAGCTGGCCTTACCAGTGGGTCCCACCTAGCGTTGTCTTATGACTGTAAAATCGCTTGACGTGGATACACCTTTACCTCTATACGAATTGCGTTTCCGCACGTTGAATGAATCAGTGTTTATAGTAGAGTGTGCGCGTACATTCATTAATTACAGGAAGCCCACTCAATCATGTCGCCAGAGCCTGATTCCTACTGTATCGAGCGCTCTTGGCCATTTTCTTATGCAAGAGTATGGGCCGAAAAGTGGCATGAGCTCTTCAATGCATTGATATGTGTTGCACTCATCATCTTCATTTCTCTATCTCAAACGCTCAGTCGTTTATACAAGGCATGCTGAACCATTTTTCGACAATTAGTCGTATTTTCAGTTCAATCTAGCGCCCGTTCTGTGGCTAGAACTCATCCAGAAATGTGCATATATGATTTATCAATTGATTCCTTATCCGCGCTGTTATAAAGTTAACTTTGTTTTATTTTTTAAATCAACAATTTCAAAGCAGAATGTGTGGCCCTTGTATTTGACCTTGTCAAAGTTTCTAAACTTCTCATGCCCTATACTGAAAGATCTATTCATAATGGTAAAATACTCTTTTCGTGAATATCACTCAATTAGTTTAGCATACACTTATTCGCGGACCTTTGCAACAGAGATATTCACAAGTTGGATTCATCATCTCAATTGTTTTCCCCGCAATATTTGTAGTATTTCCGGTAAGTGACGCACTAAATATTAAAAGATTATGTACGAAGAAGGGCACGGAGTTGGTTCAAAATTATATTGTAATTTTTTAACGCCTTGCTATGGTGAGCCGTGGCTACCCGATCTAGCTTCAAACTTTCACTTATACATATTTCGGCTCAAAACGATCGCACAGACCATCTTACCAAAAGATGGAACCAAAAGATTTTTTTGTTTTTTTTACCAAAAGATGGTTTTTTTCAGATTATCAAATTAATCAGCATCGAACTTTCAACACTCAACACATATTATTATCATTTTGATGAATTTCGATCTTTCATATTTTATGTAGGCAACTTTTCAATTAATTCAATGAGAATTAAAGGAGGTGTCCCACAAATATGACTAACTGAGTTCTTGATGTGATATGGTGGGCCTTTTCTAACCCATAGCACTTTCGAAACTCCCATTTTTTTTCATTTTCGTTTGTACTGAGATTGGCTGCGCAGGCAACGCGAGCGAGAGAGCGTGCGAAATGAGGAGAGCGCGCCCTCTCAATCCACACTTTGCATAGATTTTCTTCTTTAACATTTTATTATTCACAGGCCTCCAATTACACTATGTGCTTTATTGGACTATCAAACGTTGGAGTGGCTATATATCTGATCAGAACTAGTATCTACTAAATAAAAAAAAATAGAACTTCTAACTTCCAGGACAAGCTGGAGCAACTTCATTCACAATCATAATGATGTTGTATGAGGGAATCTTTTGGATCCCGGAATCAATTGAGCACTTTCTAGGCCGTTTGTTCTTTATAGTTCTTAAAACTGATCACTCTATTCAGTGCTCGATCGATCAAGTTTCACAAAAGGGACATTTAATTATTTTCATGCCTACGTGCTCATGGAGAAATACGACGATTTCGCATTCTTCATAACTGGAGCATTCACAATTCCATTTTTGCTATGGGACATTTCTCGAAATTAATCGAGATTTACTGTGAAATCGTTCGAAAATCCGACCGTTTGATGTAGCCGAAAACCGTTGTCGATAAATTCTCAAGAATCTGATCCACTCTGGAAAATGCATTGATTTCGTTTACTCTGCAGTGTCGTATATAATGCATGAATCACTATTGTTTAGAGTAGTTGAGTGGGCACTTTCATTCTCTCAGTGTAGCAAGACCCTTTCAACAATGTCGCTGGAGCCCGATCCCGAATGTGTGGCGTACAATCAAATATATAATCATACAAATGTTTGGGCCGAAACGTGGCACGAGTTCGTCAATGCAGCCATTTGCGTTGTACTTATCACATTTATTTCTGTATGTTCAACGCATAGAAAGTTGTACCAGGTATGTTGCATATATTTATTCTCATACCAAATTCTAGTTTAACCTATTGCCCGTGCTATCGCTGGAACTCGTTCAAAAGTGTGCATTCTTAAGATGGCACTTCATTCCTTACGCAAGTTGCTATCTTGTAATCTTAGTTTTGTACCAAAGGTGCAACAATTTTCACTCAGATTGAGCCCTGGAACATGTTCTTGACAAAGTACCTAGTATTCACATGTGCTAATCTCAAGCACTTGTTTGTAATGGTGAAGCGCGCTGCTCATAAAAATTACTCTAATGGTTTAGCATACTCTCATTCGCAGACTATTTCTGGAAAAATATTCGCAAGTTGGAACGACATTCTCAATTGTTTTTCCGGCTACTTTTATCGTTATTCCGGTAAATGAACAATGAATATAATTTTGAACTATTTTTAGTTTTTTAATACCATCTTCAACGATCTTCGACCTGAGAATTTTTCAATTTCGTTGTATACCGTAATCATTTTAAAACATTTCTTCAAAGAACCTAAACATGTACATACATTTCACAGGCTTGCACTATTATTATGTGCCTTTCTGGGTTAGCTAACGTTGGGTTATCCATTCGTCTTATTGATACCGGTATCTCAAAAATTAAATGGCAATATTTAGCAAACTTACAGATTGCTCTTCTTTCGCTATTCTTATGTTGATATATGAAGGGCTTTTCTGGATTCCGGAGACACTCGGATGCTTTTTATTCTGTTTGATGCGGGCATTGTTAAAATAAGCTATTGATGCATTTAGTACCACACGTTCTATTCGGGTACACTGAGGAGACTCAAGTGTTCTATGATATATCCGTGGTCATCGGGAGATATGATGATTTCTCATTTTTCGTTACTGGTGCAACCAGCATGATAATTCTGAGCATAAACGTCAGGAAATATACAACAATTTCTGAGAAATCATTCGAAAATCCCATTGTTTGATGTTATCATTTCGAAAATGCTTTGAATAAACGCTCCGAATATGAAGCCGGGGTACAATCCGGGGCATCCTGCAGCAAAAGTGGAATGGTCTAGTGGTGACACTGGTCCATTGAAAGTTGTCAGGGTTGTCTCCTAACTTTGATATAGCATGCAACTCTTTTTTTCCAAACAATGTACTTCCATCAAATCGATTTTCCTTCTTCATTTCATTTATCTTTACTGGTTCACGGATTGTTTACAGCAGAGTGTGCGCTTCCACTCATTCAGAGCAGTAATTCCTCTCTAGCATGCCAGAGCCCGCTGCTTACTGTGTAGAGTACATGCCCAAGTACGATCATATCAACATTTTGATCCAAGAATGGCACCGGATAATAAATGGAATCATTTGCATTATGCTCATCATCTTCATTTCTCTATCTCAGACACTGAGAGAATTTTACAAGGTATACGGGATAGTTCGTTCCTTAATTAATTCATTACATTCGCAGTTCAACTTATTACCCGTTATATTGATCGAATTTGTGCACTTATTGGGATATTTGGCTTGGATGCTCATTCCTTATGCGATGTGTTATCATGTTGTCTTGTATTCGAAATTTTTTCATACGATTTTCAATCAGGATGAGCATCCTTGGTATTTGATCATAGCGCGCTACCTACTCTTTTCTTCTCATGAATTGAAACACATATTCATTATGGCAAGACTCACAAATGAGTGCACAAGATACTGACACAATTTAGCATGCGCTCATTCGCCGGCCTTTGATAGTTAAACATTCCAGAGGAGCAGGATTTCTATCTATTATTGTTCCGGCTCCTTTTCTGATCATTCCGGTCATTTGGGATGCAATATCGAAAAAAAATGTCAAACAATGTTAAGATAATTGCCAAAATTAGTTTCGAACTGCAACTTCCCACTACAGAATTATTTTTGTTTACCGTAAGTATTTATCAATGCACATTTATACTTATGTTTTGCAGCTTTGTGATTATAATCTATGTCTCTCTGCATTGGTTAACGTTGGAATTTCTTTTTATTTGTTCTTATCTGGTACTGTTTAAAAATAATAAATATCAACAAAAAACGTATTAAAGGGAGTCGGCGGCCAAAAATGACCAGGGCTCAAATAGCGTGTTCCTTGGCCAAGGTTACAATGCCAAAATATTAAATTTTAAAAATTAATATATAAGGAGAAATATGCAATTTAATATAAAGATTACGGTAGCTCCTGCCACCTGCACCATTCTTACTTTTCATGAAATTTGGCAAAAGCTGGTCCGAAATTCCGGATTTCACGGATACTGTATTTTCAAGTTATCGACTTCGCGTTTTCGCAAAGTTCCATACTTTTCACCTTTTCCTAGCTTTTACTAAAGGCAGGGCTTGTGTTTTGCCGTCATCTTGCTTCGGGTTTGTGTTTTGAAGTCATCTTGCTTCGTTTTTCTGCAAAAATACCCACACCGTCGCTTTTCTGCATCGGAAACCTAGTTGAATCCACAAATTTGACTGTTTTCTACTAATTGCTCTTTGGCGATTGCTCAAATCATTTGATTTTGTGAGTTGTGCTTGCCACTTCTTGATTATCTTGATAGGATCAGTGGCTGCTTGTATTTAGAACAATGGTCAAGATGTGTGTGCGCTCTCGTCCATTCGTTCCATTCCTTATTTCTCGCTCATTCAATGCAAATTCGTTTTCCGACAAGCATCAACGTGGAAAGAAGGATTAGATTACACTTCTATGCTTAAAACGACTATTCTGCTAGCAAATATATTTTTCCCGATCGAGGCAACGTCGAAATAGTCAACGAGAAAGCAAGTAACGCAAGAAAATCGTTTAAAGATGCTTTTCAAAACAAGTTTCATATTACGTTGCACCCGTAGATATCAAAGATAGGGACGAATCACGGCAACCACTGCAATCGACATCACAAGAGACTCTCTCAATGTAAAGCTTAGAGGGCAAAAATAGATCAATCGATCAATCGGTTTTAACTTGGAGAAGTTCGTTTTTTTGACATAGACGAAACGATCGAGACAGACTTCAGATTAGACTCAAACTATTTTTCGTTTCATAGGGAACGCAGTTAATTTTGTAACAATATTTATTTAAAACTCGAATCAAATACAAATTAGACCCAACAGTACAATATCTCTTTCAAACAACACGAAAAAAAAGAACTACAATAGAAAGTAGAGTCAATTCACATAAATAAGTTCATTTTTTTATAGTGGCAGATCAATCAATCGATAATATCCATCGTCATCATCAGATTCCTCCATTGCGCCCGTCTGACGAGCGCGATTCTCCGCCGCCTCTGACCTGCAATTTCAATTTTCGTATCCCCTCAAACAGCAGTAATACCAACATCATTGTCGACTTCTGCTTTTTGATCAGCCGTGTACACAAAGCAATTTTACAGCGACCGACGGTCGCCGACCGTTCAGTCAATATATGACGAGTAATATCTACCGTACCTGACTTTTCTTCCCTCTAGGATAGCATCCCTCTTGATTTCCATCTCATTGAGATGTTACGGAAGGCGGCCTCGCGAGCTCCAGTGCAGAGAAGCCACATAGCCTGAGATTTAATAAATATTACGAGCTAAGGAACGATATTGCGATGAATCAAAGGGTTGCCAATCTCAAAATGTTTTAACCATAAGGTGGTTAGATTTGTTTTCCTCATAGACACATAAAAATAATATATAAAAATTGCACATTCGAATTTAAAAACCTGGTTGACCCGTCTCAGGGGAGCCACATCGACGGCCTGACGACGGACGGTACCGGCGCGTCCAACACGGTTGGAGTCTTCACGGGGCCCAATAACGGCGTTGACGAGCACCTGCACGGGGCTCTGAAAAGAAAATTGTTTTGAAGTGTTCCAATAATACACGATTAGAAAGCAAGCGAATTACAATCTCAGAATGGTTTAACTAGAAGATGAGAGCTGGGTTTGTTTTCCATACATAGACAGGTATAATGATTTATTTAATCTAAGTAATAAAAAAATTGCAAACCTCTCCAGTAAGGAGGTGGATGATCTCGAAAGAGTGCTTGACGATGCGGACAGCCATGACCGTCTTTCCGTTGTTGCGTCCGTGCATCATCAGAGAGCATGCAAGATGCCCAACGATGGGGCAGGAAACCTTGCGGAAACGCTTGACCTAAAAATAAAGAGTGTTACTAGTGTTGGTAATACGAGGTTTGCGGGCCCGCAATAGAAGGAGGTCACGTAGTGAGGGGAGAGGGAGAGGGATGCGGGCCCACAGCGCCCGCATCAGCCCGCAATGAGAGAGGGGAAGACTCTCTTCTTTTGACACTTTCTCTAGTCGGTAATTCTCTTCCCATCTCTCATTGCGGGATGATGCGTGCGTTGCGGGCCCGCATCCCTCTCCCTCGCCATTGCGGGCCCGCAATACCGCAATCCTAATTTTTTAAATACAAGTTGCTTGCAGAGAGCTGGGTTTGCTTTCTTCATAAAGTACCAAACATAATGCAAATTGGGACAGAAATATTTATATCATTTACCGACCTGGTAGCGTCCAGCGGCGTGGGGAAGGTACTTGGCGTACTTCTCTTTGACGGCGATATAGTCGACAAGCGAGATGTCGGCGACATTGACCTGATAAATATAAACGTAAATCTTTTCAGTTTGATTAAATATAGCAACAGAACAACAACAAATACTAATACGAATTGTTTAACAACAAGGTGCTAGCAGAGCAGGGGCCCAGTAACTCCTCAAAAATGACCTATGCGATCCACATTTTCCAGTAAAAAACAGAAGAAATGACCGGAAACTTGAACAGGATGAAAATGACAACAATAAAGTTGAAAAAAAAAGATTCGCACTACCTCCTGGAGGTTCCACTTTCCGAAAAGCTCGACCTCAGATCACTCTCGAGCTCGGAGGCGGGCGCAACGTCCACGGCCTCGTAAACCTCATTAACTGCCCATTCGTCGGCCATGTTTGCCTAAATTTAAGAATTTTAACAAACGAAAAAGTGGAAGTCAGCAGGAGAACACGAATAACAACACAATTATCACATAGAACAGGCCATATTTCAGTAGTATCACATAATTATAACTGTGAAAAAAATACAAAACTGTGAAATAATAGAAGAGAATAGGTCGCGCGAAAAGCCCCTCACGTTACCAAAGTAAATCGAGATGATATCAAATGTTTCACAATCGAATTGTGGACCATACTTGAACAATCATTTTAAACAAAAAGACAATCAAAAAAGCTAGAGGAGCAGTGAAAAAGAACAGACGAAAAAAAGTAACTGCCGAGGCGTGGTGTGTTTGCCTTCGACTTGTGCGAAAACGCAGAATTTTTCAGGTGGCAGGAGCGACAGTAACCCGAAATACACGCAAATTAATTTTATTTTTATTTTCAGTTGTTTATTATATTTTTATTTAATATTTTTGAAGTTTTGGAGCACCAGTGCATGTCTTCGCTTAAATTCGAAGTTTAAAAGAAATTGAAAAATATTAATTTTTGGACGCCGACTCTCTTTAAGGACAAGTTGGGGTCTCCTCATTCGTGATTCTAATGATGGTGTATGAAGTACTATTCTCGATTCCAGAAACACTGAAGATCCGTGTGTAAATGGCAACATTTAAATAATAAATTTGTTGTTTTAGTGTCTTATTATTACTCTGGATCGTTGCTCGACGAAATCGACGATTTCGCCTTCTTTATAACGAGTGCATTCACAGTGGCAATTCTACTCTGGGAACACAGAAAGTGCTCAAGAACGCCCGTGAAATTCTTCGAAAATCCGATTATTTGATGTAACCAAAAAGTATTATCGATAAATGCATTGACTTCTTCCAAATTTTCCATTGTAGTTTAGTTTATTTTGCATGAATACAGATTGATTATAACAAAACTGGTAGCAAAACTGGTATTCGATAGCAAATCGTGAAGGGAATAGTTGCCATTGTAGATTGTGCGCAAGGCCTTGCGAACGTCATGACAAGAAAGGGTAATAAGTCGAACTAAAAATGATTCTTTTCTCGAACTAATATAGGTGAACTAATATAGGTGATGAGTATGACGCATAATAGCTCACTGATCGCCTCACGGTGGGCTTCGAAATGGTGAGGTTCGTAAGGCTTATAGTACCGTTCGAGACAACCGGGATCGAATTCACCCGACATGATTTATTGTTGATGATACTGTACTATCAGACAGCTAAATATTAGAGAGAACACTCTTCTCTAAACAGCATTGACTCGTGTAGAATTGTTGATGCTGGATTTTGTGACGTGTCGATTTTTTTTTAAAGAAACAGTTAATATTTTTTTACTATAAAACATGTGCAAGAATGTTTTATTATATATTAAAAATTTCCACTCATGTGCAAGTATGCTTTAATATATGACATATTTAAAATTTCCTGTGTAACATGTGCAAGAATGAGAAAACCAATAATACATTATGTTTTATGTATAGAAAAAAACGTGGAAGTGATAAAATATATTCGTGACTATGCCCCACTAGTCCATCGTAATGGATTATGGTGGACTTATGAAAATAATGAAAAACATTTCTTCTTAAACCGAAAATACAGGATTTTCGATAACTTTTCTATCGATTCTAGTGAGAGTACGGGATTTCCTATTCTCCAACACCAGAATGACCAGAATAATTGCGGCCGTTATATAATTTGCTAATGCGTCGACATCCTCGAGTATCCAGAGCGTCTGATGATAGATCATGTGCTGGGAATAAGAATAGAGTAGATCTGGAAAAATCATCATCGAAGAATAGAAAAAGATATTAAAAATCGATAATTTGAAGAAGTTGCACATTGAGAGCTAACTATGACTCAGGTTTTGTAGCCGTATACATATATTAAAAATAAATATTTGGGCTAATTTTGTGCGCACCTTCAAGGCAAATGATCACTGTTTCCGGAATCGCAAACAGTAGCTCGTACACCAAAATGATCAATGGAAAGGATGACCCGCTAGGTTGGCCTAAACATGACATTGTTTTATCGGCTGGCGAGCCTTCGATACCTGTTCTCACCAAGTGTATGGATATTCCGAGATTAATCAAGCCAGCAACACACCTAATTGTTCTGGAAACCTGAATGGATAATTTTCAAATATGTAGTTTTCATAAGATGCTCACAAAGAAGGAGGGAGATGATAATTCGAACAAGCAAATAATATTCTGAAAATTTTTGTTAGTCTAAGCGTGTTGCGGAAGAAATTGGGATGTCAGAATGAAGAATCAGCCTCTTCGTTCCTCACACTCATTTGCAGTTCTGGCAGGCGAAAGTGCATGAGGAATAAAGAGGCGAATTCTTCACTCCAACACTTATTTTTTTACCTGCTCACCTGTATTAATAACATAATAGATGTGAAGATGATCGATTTAATAGCACCAAATGAAGGATACCACCCATTCCATACTATGCGGATAAGGGTCGACTTGAAGAAAAAATGATTTATGAGACGAATCGCCAGAAAATCGACCATTTGAGGGCAATAGCGGCGGTAGAATTTTAGGGTCTTGGATCTGGCTGAAAAAATGAGCAAAGGTACTTTGAATGATGCTCTATCGAACTGCGTCGGTCGTTTTTGCATAAGTCGTTTCATTTTCGGATGGCGGCTGATCGGAGCGGTCGCACTGTGTGATTTCGCGCGTACTGCGCGTCACTAAAATGATCATAACTTACTTCAAAATGAAGATATCAACAATTTGAAAGTAGTGATCGATCAGGGAGATCAAGGGTAATATTTCACTGTCAAAAACGTCATTCCGAGAACAAGTTCTGATGCGGAGCGGTCGGTTTTATGAAAAAGTAGTGCAAACTTGCAAATCGGAAAAATTCCAAGTTTTAACTATGTACGTTTTGTAGTACCTATATGTGTCTAATAATCCCCAGAAAATCAGCCAAATCGGTAGATGGATAAAAAAAAGCGTTGACTTTTGTGTGGCGGCCGGGGGTCAGCCATGGTGAATCGTCAATTTTGACCCATCCAATCGCGTCCCCTAGAGCTCAAATGTGATGAAAATAACTTTAAATAGTTTTTGGAAAGTGGTATTGCATAACTGACTTCCCTATTTCAAGGAATCTCGTGATTCCAACTCGTAATGGCCCGCATCCTCTGATAGAATGCAAATGACATATGACACATGCAAAATGGATTAAATAAGTGTCAAAATGTTTCATATTACGTAAAATTATCCCCTGTTTCCGTTCGCTAAAAATGCGCTGTTATAAATATGCCACATAGACCTAGCAAGACGATCAAGCATAACTCAATGTTTGGTAAGTTGCGCACGGTTCTAACGGTCTCCATCACGTATATTGAGATTCAAGAAATCAGCAGTATGTTTCACACCTTTTCTATCTCACTGAATCTTTTATCAGCTCATCTGAATGCATAAACGCCGGCGGAAAACAGTTGGAAGCGCGCGCACTGTCATGCTTGCGACCTCACCATTTGGCACACTCTCTTGCTTTTTCATGTCTCACTGTGCGCTCTTCTGATTGTTTTCCTCCTCTCACTCACTCGAGATTGAGCAAATGAAGTTTTGAAAGGAAACAAAAAACCTCGGTCGAGAGTTATACTCTCACTCTCGATGAGAGGGTCGGTGCAAAATGACAGCGGATTTCAAGAGAGGCGAGTCTCTCATTCTCCCCACTCACCGCACGCATCGCAAGGCAAAAGAGAGGTGTGAACATCGCAAGAACATCGCAAGGCAAAAGAGTGAAATATTACCCTTGATCTCCCTGATCGATCACTACTTTCAAATTGTTGATATCTTCATTTTGAAGTAAGTTATGATCATTTTAGTGACGCGCAGTACGCGCGAAATCACACAGTGCGACCGCTCCGATCAGCCGCCATCCGAAAATGAAACGACTTATGCAAAAACGACCGACGCAGTTCGATAGAGCATCATTCAAAGTACCTTTGCTCATTTTTTCAGCCAGATCCAAGACCCTAAAATTCTACCGCCGCAGCGTGGTCGATTCTCTCGCGATTCGTCTCTTATGTTGAAAGAACATTTTGTTTACCAAAATGAAGATCTGTTCCAGGTTGATAGTTGTGTACATAACAAATTGTGCAATTTGTATGTTCCAAGGTTTCGCCTTAAAACAATAAATGTTTCCTCTTCAAACAAACACATTCTCCTGATTGTGAATATTAAAAAAAAAACATACTTCATCGAATCCATAGCATATTGAATACGGAATTGTGGCATGCCAAAGATATGAGATGTTTGATACAACGATAATCAAGAGAACGGGCATGAGGTCAAACTGAAAAACCTTTTTTAATAACTTTCAAACCAAAATATTTTCAATTTACAACCTTGTATATATTTCTCAGCGGTAGATTCACAGCGATGAAGATAATAAAAGTCGCACATGCGATTACATTCAGGGCCTCATGAACCCATGGCCAGCCATAGGGATCGCCATTAAAGCACCACGCCATATCACTCATTGCTCGGAACTTATCTGCTTTCCCCTATGAATTAGGAGTGTGTGGAAAATGGAAATGATAGGAGGACTGGTAATCAGAGATGCGTTGGCTTGATTCTGGTCGAAATTCTTCTCCTTTTTGTATACACTGACGCTTTCCAACGATAACATACTAGGAAAATGAGGGAAAAAAAAAACAAAAAAAAGCAGAACGATTCAGGAACGAATTGATTGTACATATGTATTTTATTCGATTACTTTTTGCAAAGTATCTAGTTTATTCCATCGACGGAAAACATTTACTTAGCCTCAATGTGTACTTCATTTTTAATTGGAGTTTTTTATCTACGAAAATCTCTTTTTCATCACGGGAATTCACGGGAATTAGAAACAACGATGGAACGTGAGATAGCATCACTTGTTCCTGACAGTCTCTAACTACGGCAGTCAGGGTGAAGAATCCGTCTCTTCATTCCCTTTGCTCTATCGTCACTCTAATCTGTGAGAGGTAACGAAGAGTAAAAAGAAGGATTCTTCATCCTGACAGTCCTCCAATCTAAACACTGCTATCATCACTCTCTTGACACTCTCTTGACGGGTGTTTACAGTAGCCTTGCTGCTCCTGACTAGTCGCTCTCCTCTTTTTCCTTACTCTCTCGCCACTCGATCAGTGAAGAGATAAACTCAGCACCTCTGATGGGTCGAGAGAGGCGAGATTGATTTCATCACCAATGCAATGGACCCAACTCCACAACCGTGGTGCGTCAAGTTTTGTATCGATAAAGGCTTGGATTTCGGGCCGAAGCATGAATACGCCAATATCGTGTTGTGTTCTGGGCTTCTCGCCCTAATCGCTTATAGGCCCCACTTCAAGGAAACGTATAAGGTTCGTGAAAATTCGTTATAAACAGTACTTTTTTGAGATAATTTTTCTGAATAAATATCAGAGTCAGAAAATGCTCTTAGACCAACCTCCTACCACTCCTCATCGTTCAATTGGTATTGTCTTTCTCGAATGCGTTGATACACTCGGTGCCTTTCGCGTTTTGCTATGTGAGTTCCCCTAATATTTTATAAGCGTTTATCATTTAAAACCGAGGTGTCACAATTACTGAAAAAACGCTTCTATATAATTGTCATTCAGTTCCCAAAGACGTGGTATCTCGCAATCACCGGTCTGGTCAGTCAAATCGCCTACACGTTCAAGCCGTTCTTCATTCTGGTAAGTGATAGGCGAGCTTCGTGAACATATATTCTGAGAAGAAGCGCTCCCAACCGAACGAATCAATATCAAAATACTGTTTCCGCTATAGTCTCTATCTATATGACATTACATATATCCAATCTCTTTCATCATTTCAGCACTCGCTCATTCGATTTCCTCTAGTCGAACGATATTCTTACCCCGGACTGATCGGCTCGGTGCTCATTCCAGCTTGTCTCTCAGTGATTCCGGTCAGCTACACGCCCTCCCTTTTTTCGTCTCACCCGATTCATGCATTCATTCATTACCTTTTCCGTTGTATCTAGATACGGTACAGAAAATTAGCGTCATTAGTGATCGTAGAAACGGAGGGGGATTATAATAGCAAACGTATTTGCTCTAATTTAAAGCGTTGTATTCAGATTGCAGACTACGTTCTCGACATGCAATTGTTCTCAGATCAGTTGGTGAGCGTAAACACTGGTAAAACATGTTCGAGAATACATACATCATTTTAGGTGGCCGGCTCGATCACGTGCGGTTGTGGACTGGTGAATCTCGGGATCTCGGTATATCTGATCTGGAGCGGTATGCAAATTAGGCTATTCACTTATATTTTTAGGGTGATTCATGTAGCAACGAATTATTTGTATCCAATTTGATTTCAGGCCAAACCGGCGGCTCCTCATTCCCCCTGTTCATGGCCGTTTATGAAATGCTGTTCTCCATCCCGGAATCGATCAAATTGGCTCTTATTCGTAAGGTTTTTCCCACTTCCGATTTCTCTGTCTTTTTAGGCAACCACATGTAGAAATCAAAGAATGAGACAGAATTTGCAAAAAAACTTTCATTTTGCATTCTTTTTCGTTGGATTAACGAGAGCGCATTGCGAAATCAGAGAGAGACAGACTAGATTTCGGACGATACATAATGGAATGGACCGAAACATCCAACCGCATTTATTTAGGAAGTCTTTATTATCTAGTCTCTTCCTAGCAGTTTCTCTTTTCGTCACATAAACCATGTTTGATTTTGATTCCGATTTCGAAAATCACATTTTCCAGTCCGTTTCGACGCCATCGAAGCGTACGCTACGATGGAGACACTCGACGATTACGCCTTCTACTACACTGTCCTGATCTGCTCCATAATCTTATTCTGGCAGAATAGGAGGCAACCGAGATTGGTTAATGGAAACGTTGAGTGGGACTCGTTCGAGAATCAGAATGTGTATGTGTGAAATTTCAATTGTTCAATATGATAAACTTGTTCGTGCAAGACTTTAATGATCTGCCCTTGAAAAGCATAATAATACATTGCGTTTTTACAATGAAAGGCTCGCCGTTATTCAGAAACGATGGGTGCATCGCAAATATTTGGAATGAATTGGGATATTTCGTCATGCGGAATAGCCTTAATTGACGCAATTTCGTCAGTCTCATAGGCAAATTCTTCACGCATTGTTCTGTCTCTGTCCCGATACAATCTTCAGCACAGCGAGGGTACCAGTAATTGCAACTCCCAGTCCTCCCGCAACGACACCGAGGGTGGTAGCGGTGCGGGTTACCTGCAATTTAGTGAGTTGAGATCACTATTTTGGAATTTGAAACTACAAAGCCGAGGACAGTAGAGGTGACCGGGAAAGCTAGTCAACAGTGTATCGTTTGCGTTTCAGATGCAAACTAATGTGTTTCGAAATTTTGGTTTGTCCAGTATTTCACGATTGATCGCGTGATCCGAAAATAAGTGGAGAGACTTTTGTATCGTAAATCTCACCTGCCCCGATCTCTTCCTTCCATAGCGGCAGAAGTGCGCAAAGTGCTCACAGTTATTGGTGATGATGTGGTACTTCTTCTCGCCAATCTGATCAATACTTGTAATTAATAAGAACTATAATTAAGATATTTTTGTGACGTCTCTGCTAAATACATGAATGGATTCGTGCCGTGATTTTGACTTTTTCGGCGAAAAATGAAGAGTTATTCACCATACTCTGCGCCATTGCCACGATCTCATCGGGTTTGTAGGGCGTGTCCCTATAGCGACTTTCCATGAAATTCGCTATCTTTCCAACACAATCACTCAAATTTATCCATATTTCATCATTTCCAAGTGAAAATAATATAAATAATCCAATAGTAATATTTATTCCAATAATCCAATCAATTCTCGATCCAAAGTTTGACTTCGCAAACTTACAGTATTCCCAAGTTTGAGTGAGCGCGCTTCGCCACCCGCGTCGCGGTCGCGTTGCGTGTCTCGAGCAAACACGTTTTGTCATCACTCTCTTCTCTTACCTTTTTCCTTGCTTTTAAGCCGTTAGGTCGTTTTTTTCCCCCTGTTTTCCATTGATTCCATTAGGAATCACAGTCAGTTTGGGTCCAAGAACCCGCCCCAGCAGCAGCGAGCCCTCGTGCTCATTCCAGTCGGAATTTACTCTAGTAATTCCACCCATCCAGTCTTCCTGAGCCTAGTGCTCTCCAGTTCAGTTCTCCCATCACCTCTTCCCTTCACTTCTTCCCTTTCCCTTAGGTTTCCTTCCCCCTTCGCGTTTATTGTGTAATAAATTGTTGTTATTGTATTCGCGTCCCTTCCTCACACCACACGCCGCACTTAATAAGACGGCCCCAGTTCACACACCCGCGACTATTCTTGCTCACTTTACTCGTTAATTCCAACGTGATTAGCGAGTAATCAGTTAGTGAGTGAGATAGTCCGCATATGGTGCATCCAGCCAACTCAAGATCCCAGTAGTCAAGACCCGCGTGGCAGTTACCTCCAGTTTCGTGTTATTTCGTCACTCTGACGATTTACTTCCATTCATCCCATCCATTCCCAATTACGCGTCATTTCGTCATTCTGACGATTGACCTTCCAACTAGTACAGCTTTGACCGATTCCACTTTCGAGTCATTTCGTCATTCCATTCCATCCCACTATCACATATCCAACCATGACTAGCTGTAATGATCCCGCGTACGCGCGCATTCGCGCGACGCATTCAGAGGCAAAAGGAGCTGTCTCTGATCTTCAATTCATCATCGACTCGTTCATTGATGTCAAGGACTTCACCGAGTTGGAGGAGAAGGATAAGGAGCAGGAAACTGCTCTTTCCGTGATCTGTGATAAGCTTTCTATTTACAGTGCTCTCGTTGACAAAGTGGAACGTCGTGTTGCCCAAATGGCAAATGAGACGGAAGACCAGAGGAAGGAAAAGAAGAAGGAGACTGACATCTTCCAACGATTCTTCGAACAGGATGACGAGGAGCTCGACTTCGATCAGGTCTATCTTAATGGTTCTTTTCTGGAAAATATTAGGAAGAAAATGTCCATTACTGTTTCCAATGCTTCCAGTAGAATCAAAAGACGCATGGAATGTGATTACATTCGTTCCATTACTACCATTCCCCAGTCTCATTCCACTCCCATTCCCCTCCAGAGTCAGTCCAGTAGCAGTGACAATTCGTCACAGCCCAGTCAGTCCATGCAGCCCAGTCCAGTAGTTGTTCAAAATGAGCTTATTACTAGCGTGCTTTCTCGAATAGTCGAAAATTCGACAGTTGCGCCACTTCCTGCCATTACTCTCACTAGTTTTGATGGAGAATCCACCCAATGGGAATCATTCCACAGTCAGTACATGAACATGATTCATCCCAGAACCCATCTTTCTAACCACGAAAAGCTCGTTTATTTGAGAAATGCGCTGAAGGGAGCGGCACTTAGAACAGTTGAAGGTATTCCAATTTCCAACGATCGACTCGATGAGACAATCGATCGATTGAAGGAAGTATTCGGCCAGAGTAACCGCACCAATACCATTCTCATTAACCAGCTGCTTTCCATTAGACCTAAATCGCAGAGCCTAGAGGACCAATTAGAGTGTACTCAGCGATTCATGAATAAGGTGTACCAACTGAATGACAAATCAGTTGTTGACAACTTTCCACTCATTCACCAGATTGCTTCCACTATCCATTCCAAGCATCTCGAAAAGATGTTCAAGCAGCAACCCAGTACCATGATCCATGCATTGCGAATAATTGAGACTGATTTGCTGGAACGAATTCAGATTTCGAATCTCAAGTCCACCTTTCGCTCCCACAGTGTTTCCGACTTTCCATCCAATGTGAAAGATAGAGACTCCGGTTCCAATAATGAGAAAGCGAAATTCAAATCAAAGGGTGGTGTTTCTTCCAATAGTCCCCCTTGTGTTTATTGTGGTACCCATACTTACTCTGATTGTCCATCCATTACATCTATCGCTGATAGAAAAGCTATTCTCAAGGAGAAAAGGCTATGTTTCAAGTGTCTTTCCTCGAAACACTTGTTCACTCAGTGCGATAGAAAGTGCCAGAATTGTGCGAAGTTACATCACAAGTCCATTTGTGATTCCAATCAAAAGCCGAACCAGTCCAGTATCCATACAGTCACTTCCTCTCAGCCATCCCATCCCCTTCCCAGACTCTACACTAGTCCAGCCACTCTCCAGAATCCAAAGACAAATGGTCAAGTAAGCAGTAGTGTTCTGCTTGATTCAGGCGCTATGGTTTCACTCATAACTAGATCACTTGCTAATAAGTTGTGTCTCAAAGCGCACGACACTCGCGCTATGTCACTCGTTGGTTTGGGAGGAGAAAAGACTGGTGGTGATATGTATGACGTCGTTAATGTCAACATAGTCACAACCAAAGGTCTACTTTCCATCGAAGCAATTGTAATGGACTCTGTAATAACCACTCCCATGAACCTCCATCCATTATCCAATGAAGATTACGCAGTAGTGCAGTCATACTGTGGCAATGTACCGCACCTTACTGAGTTTTCCATCACTTCTCCAGATTTGCTAATTTCTGTTACCGTTACTTCAGAAATTCTCGCAGGTTCTAACGAGGTGAACTTATCCAGTGGTTACAAACTCATTCTGTCCAGTCTCGGTCCGATCATAATCGGCGAGAAGAAATCCCATCGAGTCAATATCAATCGCTCCATTCCAAAGCAGAGTATCCTGACTAGTCTAATTAGTGATGTTCCATTCGAGACTAGAGTCGCGCAATATCTCTCGGTTGACGAAGCAGCCAGAGATTACAGTACCACTGAGGCTGAAGCCAGAGCAGAATCCAATCAGAAAGTAGAGCAACACTTTCATGACACTGTCCAGAAAGTAGATGACCAGTACCAAGTCCAGTACTATCTCAAACCAGAATCAGTCGATCTTCCCACCAATTCAGAACTCGCTTACAGTAGATTGAAGTCAACTGTTCAGTCACTATCCAAGAACTTCCATTATCTCGAATTTTATGATTCCATAATGAAAGAACAGCTCTCAGCAGGAATGATTGAGTATGTTGATTCATTCATTCCAACTGCTAACCAGTGCCATTATCTTGCTCATCAAGCAGTTCTCAGACTAGATAAGCCCACTACTCCATTACGCATTGTGTATGATGCAAGTGCCAAACTGAAAGGCAAACTGTGTCTCAATGACGTCATTTCTCAAGGACCATGTACACTAGAGCACATTCCATCTCTGCTCATTAGAGCTCGTTCCAGAAAGTATCTCATTGTCTCTGACGTTGAGAAAGCGTTTCTCCAAGTGCAAGTACATCCATCCCAGCGCGATCTCTTGCGATTCCTCTGGATCAAAGACATTCGCAAGCCAGTATCCAAAGAGAATTTAGTCACTTACCGATTCACTGTCACACCTTTTGGTGTCAATCAATCTCCATACTTGCTGTCCAAGGTGATCGAAACTCACCTCAAGCAGTCATCCAATTCCAGTAATGAGCATCTAATCAGCCAGTTGATCAACAATGTATATGTTGATAATGTAATCATTAATACTGACCATCCCACTCCAGAACTGTACTCTATGTCCAAAGCACTATTCGAAGAAATGCACATGAACTTGCGTGATTATGCTTCCAACTCCACCTCATTCATTCAGTCCATTACCGAATCAGATAGAGCACCACTCGGTGACCAGAAACTTCTGGGAATCGTATGGAATCCGTCCACTGACGCTCTTTCTATTCGAATTCCATCCTTTCCAAGGCACAAGACTGAAACTAAGCGAACCATGCTAAGTTCAAATGCATCCATTTTCGATCCAGTAGGACTACTGCAGCCGCTGACACTACAAGCGAAGTCACTAGTACAGAAAATCTGGTGTCTTGATCTCAAATGGGATCAATCAGTTGACCCTTCCATTCAGTCACAGTTTCACGATCTCCTCACTGATATCGAGTCATTTCATCTCAACATCCCCAGATACAATGGAATGTCTTCTTCTAATGAGATCCACTTAGTCGCATTTGCTGATGCTTCCAAGCTCGCAATGGGCGCAGTGATTTATGTGTGGACCCCGGAGAGGTCTACCATTGTCATGTCTCGTTCCAGACTCGCACCAGCCAAATCCAAAGCAACAATTCCAAAGCTAGAGTTGAATGCCCTCGTTATGGCGCATACTCTTCTCAGATACATCGTTGACTCCATTAGGAAAGAATTTCCTATTTCCATCATCCACACTCACGTGTATTCAGATTCAGCCATAGCTCTTTTTTGGTGTCTCAATGATCCCAATAAAAAGAACAACGGTACATTTGTTGCCAACCGTGTGCATTCCATTAGAGAAATAGCTGATGTACTCTCTTCCACTCCCAATGTCTGTTACAATCCACCCAAATACGTGAAAACTGATTCCAATCCAGCCGATCACATTTCGAGAGGTTTATCTGCAAGCGAAATGAACAATCCAGATCACATGTGGTGGAACGGGGCTCCTTGGATGAAGGATCCGCCTGAAAAATGGCCGAACGACCCTATCCCTCCCACTGCTGATCCTCCATACACACGAATCATTGAGTTCGTTCCAACTCCACTCATCGATCTTGATAGGTATTCCACGCTCAGTAAAAGCATTAGAATCACTGGATTTGTACTCAGATTCATTCAGAAGCTCACATCCAATTCAACGAATGCTCTTCTCAAAGCGAAATTCAACAAGTTTCCATTGATGTCCACCCCATTGCTATCCGTGCTCGAAAGAGATCGAGCGCTCCAGACTCTTATTCGCAATCACCAGTCATGCAACATCCAGACCCACGACGTTTGGATACAGAATGGTCTCATTTCCAAGGATGAGTGTGATATCTGGCGAGCGAATACTCGACTCGACCACGCAGATATTCCATTAGATACTCGTTCGCCCATTCTCATTCCAACCAATCGAGGCTCTAGATTAGCCCGTCTCATTATCACTGACATCCACGAGTTCATGTTCCATGCTGGCACAGAGAATGTGCTTAACCAGCTGAAGCAACAATACTGGATTCCACGTAGTCGACAACTCGTGAAATCCCAGGTTCGCTCATGTATCCCATGTAGGAAAACCAACAATCTACCGTACCCATACACTTCAACTCCTCCACTTCCCTCTGAACGTGTTTCCATTACCAAACCATTCCAATGTACTGGCATCGATTTCATCGGTCCCTTTACATCCAATGCTAATGTAAAGATGTATGCTGTAATTTTCACGTGTCTCAGTTCCAGACTTTCACATATCGAAGTCACTGATTCATTACTTCCATCCGTATTCATCAATGCATTCCGTAGATTCACGTCCAGAAGAGGAACACCTTCTACAGTACTATCAGACCAGGCAACCACTCTCAAACTTGCCAGTAGTCTCCTCAATGGTTTCAATAGTGAAGATTCACTCAATACCCTATTCCAGTCAGAATCCATCCAATGGAAATTCACTACCAGTCACGCCCCCTGGAAAGGCGCCGTCTATGAAAGACTCATTAGAGTATTCAAAGATTGCCTTAACAGATCCATTGGAAAGCGAAAGCTCTCACTAGATGAATTTTCCACCATCACTGCTGAAATTGAATCAGTGCTCAACTCCAGACCACTCACTTACGTGTCATCAGATGAGATCAAATCATTCTCCAATCCAGTACTTAGACCAATTGATCTCATAATGCCCAGTTCCTCTCTTGCTGTTCGAATCCAGTCGGTTTCCGATGAAAGTGACAAGGATTACATTCCACCAGGAGAAGAAAACATGTCCAGGGCCAGTGCCATCCGCCAATTATCCAGAACCATGTCCATCGTCGATTCCTTTTGGTCCAGATGGCAGGCAGAGTACCTCACTACCATTAGAGATTCCAAGAAAGATCCAGACTCACTCCATACCTACCGATCTTCTTCCATCTCACCCAAACCCGGTGCCATTGTCCTCATAATTGACGAATCGGGAAACACTCCTCGATCCACTTGGCACATGGCACGAATCATTTCTGTATCTGGATCCCAAGCAACTCTCAAGTCCCATGCTGGTCGCACTATCCAGAGACCAATCAATCTACTCATCCCACTCGAGCTTGATGCCCAAGAAGATCTACCTGTCTCCACTTCATCTCCAGATTGCTCATTCCAACACGCCATGGCGACCAGGTCCAAATCCAGGCGTCAGGCGGGAGGCAATCTCACCCATTCGATGTCCAATTAATGCTCTATTCAGATTTCAGATTTTCTTTCTTTTTTTCTTTTTTTTCTTCAGTTTCGCATTCTACAAGTCGATGCACGACTTTCACTTTTATTGTATAATTATTCGTGTTCTTCCCCTTTACCTATTGTACCCCTTCCTTAGTCGTCCGTCAAACTTTTCTTCTTCAACGGATCCACTTCTGTATTCAATCCATCCAACCTTCTTCAATCCATTCCATTCCACTTCTTCTTCCCCAGGCGGGAGTATAGCGACTTTCCATGAAATTCGCTATCTTTCCAACACAATCACTCAAATTTATCCATATTTCATCATTTCCAAGTGAAAATAATATAAATAATCCAATAGTAATATTTATTCCAATAATCCAATCAATTCTCGATCCAAAGTTTGACTTCGCAAACTTACAGTATTCCCAAGTTTGAGTGAGCGCGCTTCGCCACCCGCGTCGCGGTCGCGTTGCGTGTCTCGAGCAAACACGTTTTGTCATCACTCTCTTCTCTTACCTTTTTCCTTGCTTTTAAGCCGTTAGGTCGTTTTTTTCCCCCTGTTTTCCATTGATTCCATTAGGAATCACAGTCAGTTTGGGTCCAAGAACCCGCCCCAGCAGCAGCGAGCCCTCGTGCTCATTCCAGTCGGAATTTACTCTAGTAATTCCACCCATCCAGTCTTCCTGAGCCTAGTGCTCTCCAGTTCAGTTCTCCCATCACCTCTTCCCTTCACTTCTTCCCTTTCCCTTAGGTTTCCTTCCCCCTTCGCGTTTATTGTGTAATAAATTGTTGTTATTGTATTCGCGTCCCTTCCTCACACCACACGCCGCACTTAATAAGACGGCCCCAGTTCACACACCCGCGACTATTCTTGCTCACTTTACTCGTTAATTCCAACGTGATTAGCGAGTAATCAGTTAGTGAGTGAGATAGTCCGCATAGTCCCTGAAAGTATCGATAAATACTTCCATAATATCATACACTCCTGAGATTTCGAAATAATACTTTGAACTTGAGAGCTACCTCCTATCCCTTCCATTGTTCTTTCTGCACTTGCATCCATTGGCTACGCGCTCTAATGTCTCGAGTTGGACCTGAATTTCTTTTATTGTGGACAAGAACAAAAAAAAAGAAAAAAAGTAAATTTTCTGACCTGGGCAGTTCCCAATACTTCCACTAGATTCCCCAGCAGCTTTCTCGCCTCGGCACTGGGATCTGAACAACATTATTGATCTATAAGAATTATATAATTCTTATTATCATTAATCCAATTAATCAATTAATTAATCCAATTAATTAATCATTAATCCAAAGAATTAGAATTAGAATTATAATATTATCATCCAACTGATTTCGAAATCATCATTGGCCGTAATGAGATATTTTTTCTCAAGGTTCGAAAGGTTAAAAACAGAAATGATTTGCACTCGCCATCATTCGAGAAGTGAATGACGGTGTGTACTCCGTTGACGACGCCCACATAGATAGCCCAGTGCTGAAACATCAAATTAGCACTTTCGATATGCAAGTCTTGCCTTGTTGCTCAATACGACACCAAGATACGGAGGGCGCGGTGGCGCAGTGGTTGTGTGCCAGGAATGTGATTCGAGAGTCACGAGTTCGACCCCACGCGCCCTCAGATCCACCCAAACCAAGGCGGTCAAGAAATGTTGGAAGTGGTGAAAGCCACAGTAAAGAAATCCCCTACCACGTGCACACAACACGGGCGGTATAGCCTCACGCATAGGTCGCCGAAAGGGACAGACTGAACGCTGAATTGGCTTGGGGTGGCAGAGCCCGCCCTAGCGAGGAAAATGGTTAGCATCTTTACCTTTACCCTTATACACACCAAAACGTCAAACAAAAAGTGCTCCTACCTGATAGATCGACCCGCCGGAGCCCGACGAGTTGCCGCGACTGAAACGGCGTTGTTTGTAGGTGATTTCAGCGCAATACGGTCCGTCTCTTTATTCGACATGAATCTTTGACATAAATATACCATTAAATCTTTGGAAATAGTGTGCGAAATGTAGAGACGATGATCCTTATTGTGCACGATTTAATAAAAAAAGATTTACCCGAATTCCACCAGGTCTCCCGGCTCCAGTATCCTGACCAGATCACTCCAGTGCATGTAGGACGAAGTGTGGTTGGCGGGAGCCATTCCCCCCTTCTCGGCGAGGGGCGAAAAGAGGGAATGAGGATGCGTTTGTGGACCAAAAGCGGGGCTGAAGAGGGGTTCGTAAGAAAGAGAATCAAAAAAGAGTAGGCAAAAATCAAGATCGAGAATTGCGAAAAGAATGGAATCTACAGTTTGACGATCCTTTACTGGAGCAGAACAGATAAAATTGGGCCAGTGATTTGCGAATGCGGTTGGAAAGGAGAATAAAGGGGTTGTGAAGAGGGCCGCACCTTACAACGAGATAACAGGCACCAGCCGCTATTTTATCACCGTGTTGTTTACCGCTTGTGCCGAACTATTTTGATAGAGAATTTCGAAAATGAGTACAAAGACTAAATATCAATGAGCAGAGACTCAGTGAAAAAAAAACATTGGCGACACCCATAATTATGCGCAATTTTCAATTACACAAAAACTTCAATGCACAAGCACAAGAAGGTTGAGATAGTGTCAGTTTATCATTCAACTTGGCATGATAAAAGAGATGTACAATATGCTTCAAGACATCGCCTTTCCAACAGCAATCGCTCCCGCCACAACAGCTCCCACTACTCCAGTGGCGATCCCGACAAGTGTCATCGTGTCGGATACCTGAACATTTTTTATTTTATTTTAGGCATTTTTTTTTATTTTGGTCGTGGATATTTTCGAAATAGATTGCATTACCTGTCCGGATCTGGCTTTGCCGTAGCGACAGAAGTGTGCGAAGTGCTCACAATTCTTTGTTATCAGATTGTATCCAGATTCGCCGACCTGAGGTTAAACAATTTCGAAAACTGAAACTATTTTCGAAATACCGATTTCTTGGCGGTTTCAGCGATCTGATTGGGCGAAAAAGGAGTGTCCCTGAATTTAAATATGTATCAAGAGAAATGACAAATAGTTTTAATAGTTTATCTGACTTTGCATCCCATCCGTTGTTCTTTCTGCATTTGCAGCCGCATGCGACGCGTTCCAATGCTTCGGATTGAACCTAAGAGCATCATTGATCGAGGGGTAATATTTTTAATCATTAATTTAGATCACCTCGACATTTCCAGAGACTTCGATGAGCCGCCAACGATTTCTCGCTCCTTCGCTGAGATCTAAAAACAATATCGAGATTCTCGGAAACAGTATTTGTCAATCCTAATTTGCAAAAGTTACTATGGAAATTATCGTGATAACCAACCCTCGTTAGAGTAGTGAATCACGTGTGGGACGCCTTTGAGGATGCCGACATAGACTGCCCAGTGCTAGAAAAGTAATGCTATTACTTTAATAAAATAGAAATACGCTCGTGAACAATAGATAATCGCACTTTGTACAAAGCTCCTCCAGTGCCACTAGAACTCGATCCGGAACCTCGGCTGGTAAAAATTAAAATTTATCTCGCAATTTCGAAATACGGTACCTGAACTCGACAAGATCTCCCTTCTGCAGGATCTTAGCCAGTTGGTGCCATTCCATTTCAGGAGAAATTAGATCCATTTCAGCCACCATTATTCTGTTACACACACTTTTTAGTTTAAAAAACATAAAATTTTGATTCAGAAGAAATCGATAAGTAGCAATGAGAAACCACTACGCTACATACGCGAAAATGCTGGGAAGAGAGATGACAAGAGAGATAAAATGCAGCTCGCCCGCTTATAACCTCGACACATCGTACCATTTGGAATTTCGAAATTTCTTCCCGCTTTCATTTACTTGTAGATCCCTACGATTTCCGCGTGAAATCTTGCCATGGTTCACAACATTCACTTTCATCGGAAAGAGTGAGGTCAGAGCACGCAAAAGAGGAGATTTCATCTGACAGCCCTATTCATGGATGCCCGTTTCCCAGTCGTATTCAGAAAATTTTCAAAATGTTTTTCTCAACCAATATCCTTTATCAAACGGCAACTACGAAACTGAAATAAATTGAAACAGAAAAAAAAACAGAAAACAATACGATGTATTATGATACTGTACTTATAAAAACACAAAATTGAAGAGAATGTAGACTACTCAAACTTTCCATGATATTGCTCGAGTAGATGCTCCTCATTTTCGGGCGAAAGCGTGTGGCTGAATCAACAGAATGTTTTTGCATTTATTCAAATTGCATTTATTCATGATCATGAAGCGGTTTACGTTATGGCATTATCCCAAAACATATGTTTAGCATGATCAAACTGCAATAAATATTTGAAATTACTTTTGTCTTGAATTCCTGTGCTTCATCGTGGTGTCATCAGACGATGGCTCGCTCCCAGTCCAGATCGGAATCGAAGCCCAGGGGGAATCTGGAAGACGACATTTTATGCAAAACCGTTCTGGAGACTCATTGGGCTCAAAACATGCTTCAATGACTTTGAAAAACATTTTATTTTATATTCTAACAATGATAAACAAGAGATAATAACAATAAAAAATGTCTAAGAACCGAATGAATGTCTTTCTGATGTGGTGTTAGTTTTCCGGAAAAAGACTTGGAAAAAGTCCCAGATTTGAATTCCCGCATTTTCCGTTTTTGCGTAATATCTCTGGTCCTGATGAATCAATCGATACCAAAAATTGGCTACGCATGTATTACCCAGCTGGTAATCTAAATTTCAATTTTTGTGATGAATGGGCAATTCGTAGCCGAGATATTGGTCAAAAACGAAAAATGCGGGAAATCAAATCTGGTGATTTCTTCTTTTTCCGAAACTAACGCAGCATAAGAGATACTCGGCGAGAGTTGAGCGTCAAATCATGTAAAATCAATGAAGAAAGTCACTCACTCGCCACGTGCTTTCTTATTCCGGATCCCTTAGCGTTCTGGGGTTGTGCCGAAGTGGATTGGCCGTTACCCATCAAGCGCGGCGTACGTTTTTCCCGATTATTCAAATTGACCGGAAAATGTAATTTTTCACAGTGATAAATTGATTTTCATCACACAAAACAATTTTAGAGCAAAAAAAATGACAGAAAAATATATAATATATGAAGAGGTTAACTGTCCGTCACGCGCGGCGTTCGATTGTTCGCAAGTTGACTGGAAACAACCTACACAACAGTCGATAAGAATCGTCATTGCAAGTAAACATTAGAAAAGTATTTCCCATCTTGGAAGAAACAAATGAAAAGGATAATATTTTTCACAGTTTCACCGAAATACTCGGGCAAAAGAATGTTTTCTCTGCGCTCTTTCCACAGTTTGAAGGTGTACAAAAGCCGTAAATCATTCGCTGTGTGAAGAAAGTGCGAGAGTATACTAAGAAAACATGTGGCACGTGTGTCACCTTCCTGCAAGGGCGCAAATAACCACAAGAGAGCAGAAGGGACTAGATACGGGTTCTTTGTTCTTTGCAGAAACTGAACCAACTGTGAAAAATGAACAAATTAATCTCGAATGACACAAATTTATTGTCATGATTCGCAGAAAGATCGGTTGAAGAGTATCGCTAGTCGATTTGTGGTGCTCGATGGGTGCCATGGGACCAAGTGGAACCAATGGAACCACGTGGAACCAAGATCGGGGCTGGTCCCGATCTACTTGGCCATGTAGGGCATGTGCTTGAAGACGGCGTCAACTTGACCGTATCTGGAAAGATCAAAGATCAATTCCCACAAATATAAATAATGACTTTAGAATTTTTTGAGCGTGCATTGTTCGGTAAATTGATGCGCTTCTGAATAAATTATCATCCCAAACAACAAAGGTAGAAGTCCAAAGATCAAATACCCCTTGAGGCCCCTTCTACTGGGTTCAAGCCCCTCTTCTACCTAGCTATCCAGGCCAAGGCCAAAAACCAAAGTTCAGAGTCCAATGATCAAAATCCAAAGTTCAAAGATCAAAAACCTCTTGAGCAGGGCCTTGTTCAGCTTCTCGGCGTGCTCGAATCCTCTCGTTTCGGCGATAATGTTGACGCGAACGGAGAAGATGTCGTGACGCTGGTACGGGCGGTCCTGGGAGGTAATTAATCGTAGTTTTAATTAACTAATATTAATTAACTAATTCTAACCAATAGTCAGTGATAAAGCCGATACAATACGAGTGTAAACTTAGGTTATAACGTATCGAGTGATAACGAGATAACGTTCATTAGGCAATCAATTTGTTGTTCAAATTCCCTAATTTGAGTGTATCATTCTCGATTTTTCGATTTTTCGGTAATTCTTAAGGTATATCACACGACATAAAGGGGTAAACTTACACAATCTATAGTCATCAGAGGACTATCATGCTTAGTGCGGAACACGGGTAAGGCCGGGTGAAGAAGTATATATATTTTTTATATTAATTTACTTTATTTTAAAAAAAATATAATTCCTCACCGTGTTCATGTCCTTGATGCTCACGCCGAGGTCAGCGATGAACTGCGAGAGCTCGTTGATCGCGCCTGGAAATTGTATTTTAATTGCAAATTTTTGTATTTTTACATTTATTTTTATATGAAAACTCTTTAAAACTTCTCTATTTTTTCCTAATTTTCGTGTTTTTTTTTTGTATTTTTCAAAAACATTGTTTTTTTTATATTTCAAGAATTTAAATATCCTACCGCATCGATCCGACACGACGACGCTGAAGCGGATGAGGCGGTGGTCGTGGGCCATTCCTGCGATTTATTTCATTTTATAATATTTATTTTTATTAAATAATTTGAGGTAGACACAAAAAAATCTTGTAATGATTACTATGTGGTTAATGTAGTTTTTGATAATTTGTACACCTCTCTCGATGCACCGATTCAGCGCCGTGCTGTCAATGTTGCCGCCCGAGACAATGGTGGCAACGCGACGGCCCCTGAAACAATCGAAAAATCGATAAATTAAGAAATCGATATATTCGCTTGTTACAGTAACCTACCTACCGTAATCAAAAACTGAGAAACTGTCGATAAATGTGATAGTTTCGGGTACAGTGCACCATTGCGACCATACAATATAAGGTAGTGAAAAAATCGATAAACACAGTATTCCCGGATACAGTAATCCACATCTACCGTAATCCTCACTTCAGATCGTCCAGTTGGCCGGAGAGAATAGCAGCGACGCCACACGCGCCCGAACCCTCCGGGACAACCTGACGATAATCAATAATTGGGAGCTACCGTAACCCTTTCTCATCAGCAAGCTATAGTAACCACAAACTGGCGACGTTTCAAGTCCTACAGAGATCCTATGCAGTTTCCTACAGTATCTTCTCTAACTTGATCAGTATCCGTTGGATATTGATTATCAATCAACCATGATCTAAAACCGTATCCGTATACCGTACCCAACCGAACCTTCTCCAGCTCAATCAATCTCAGCACAGCAACTGCAATGTCCGCCTCTTCCACCGTGATCATCCGGTCGATCTTGCCTGGAAGTTGGGAAGGTACCGTAATCAATCGATAATTAAGCCTCCAAAGATTCGCAAATGATTGCAAACAGCCAATTTCTTTATACAAATATTTTTCAGGGATATTGTTTTAAAAATCAGTTATCGATTAACCAAATTACCCTTGGCGTTGTGGAACGAGTTCACTCCCACGACGGACACTGCCAGACCATCGGCGAGCGTGGGCGAGATCTTGGTCGGGACGGGCGCGCCTTGCTCGAGGGCGTTCTGAAATTGATCTTTGATCTCTGAACTTTGACCTCTACTGTCAGATCTTTGAGCTCTCATTGATCATTGATCTATGATCCGTGATCTTTGATCTCTGATCTTTGATCTTTGATCCCTCACCTTCATGCTCGCCGTCAGCGTGCTCTCCACTCCGATGATCTCGACGCTCGGCTTTAGCGCCTCAACACAATTTTTTTTTTGTATCCAGAATCAACTCCAATTTCATGGCACCACATTCAAGCTGCAATAAATTACATAAAATATATCTAATAATACAAGTATGAGGCAATATAAAAATAACAATTCTGATTGGTATTTTCTCCTTGATTCTTGATCTTTGATCTTTACTATACCTTGACAGCCACGGAAATGCCCGCAATCAGTCCGCCGCCACCCACCGGCACGACAATTGCGTCCACGTTGTCGAGCTGATTTTTTATTATTTTTATTTTACAATTAAAACAATTGAATCTATTCCCTCTGCAGATACTTCCTCTGGTGCACCATCGACTGCCTCTACTGCCTCATCGTCCGCTCCCGCTCCCACTGCGAAGGCTACCAACGTGACCATGCGTGATCGAGGAGGACGTGACAAGCAGTCGCAGCAGCAGCCAGCCACCTAGGACGTCGGCAGCAAGGGTATACCCTCCCTCATGTCCATTCCCATTTCATCATTTTCGTTCCCCATGTCCAATACATCTAGTACTGTAATTCCATCTAGTACCGTAAACCCTCTTAGTACACGTGCACTATCGATTTCCTCCTCCTCTGTCTCTTCTTACTATGCTAATTGCCGCTCCGTCAGATGCAAAGTCCCTCAGATTGCTTACCTCCTCTCCTCTTTTGCATACAAATTGATCTCTCTCACCGAAACATGGTTACTTGAGACTGATAGTGACGCTCTTCTCATTGGTGGATTCCCTGATTACCATTCATTCCGTTGTGATCGCGCTCTTTCTATTGATTCTGGTCGTGGTGGCGGTGTCTCCCTCATCGTTCACAACTCCCTTAACCCCGTCCTTGTATCCACTTTTACTGCTTCCCTGTTAGAATCTTGCATCGTTGACCTTCACCTCACTTACTGTACTTCACTACCATTTCGTAAAGTTAGAGTCATCATTGTATATAGATCACCCTCCTCCCCATCTCTAGCATTTACATCTTTCCTAGCATTCATTTCCCCTTTGATTTCTCAAGACTTCCCATGTATTCTTCTGGGCGACTTTAACTACCCTAGTATTGACTGGAGCTCAATGACATCTCCCAATAACGAGGACATTATCGATTTTGCGTGTGACCATCATCTCACCCAGCTTGTATCCTTTCCTACCCGTCTCCTCAGTTGTTTAGACCTCATTTTCTGTAACTCCAACATTGTATGCAATCTAGCCCCTTCCGTGCCCCTTAGTGACCATTTGTCCTTGATCTTTGATCTTCGAATCCCTTCCCCTCCCTCTCGCACTTTTGCACCATCCAGAATGTACAAGCATGCAAATTGGGATGCAATTAATGACCACATTTTTTGCCATGATTGGACTATTGCCCTTTCTTCTCTTGACGCGAATAGTGCATACGAGTATTTTGTACAATTCATTAACAGTCTGCTAGATCAGTTCGTTCCGTTGTCTAAGACCACTCCCCACTCTAGATACCCACGATCCTTAAAAATTCTTTATGGTAAATGTAAATCTTTGACTAGAGTTGCCCCAAATAGTATTTCTTGTATGATGATGTCTAAGCGTTTCCAGAAAGCTCTTTACAAATTTCATTGCTCATTAGAAAATCGTATTGTCTCTTCCGCCAATCCAAAATCATTTTATAGCCTTTGTAACGATAGACTCAAAGTTCCTAAGTCCACTCCCTCTGGCTTAATTGACTCTTCTGGTAACATTCTTCTCACTGATAACGAGAAATGTCTTGCGTTTTCCTCATTTTTCTCTTCTGCTTTTTCTGTGCCCCAGAAATCCCCACTTCCCCTCCCTTCACCTAACTTGATCTTTGATCTTCCCGTTATCTCACAAACAGATATTTTGTGTGCTCTTCGTACCCTCTCACCGAAGATCAATGTTTCCCCTGACCGAATCCCCAGCCTTGTTCTTTCTAAATGTAAATTCACCATTGTTTCTCCTCTCGTTATTATTTTCAACAAGTCACTCCTCACCTCCCAAGTCCCATCACTCTGGAGACAGGCCCTTGTCAAACCCATCCCTAAGAAATCTAGCAACTCAGTATCAGATTTCCGTCCTATTTCCCTCACTTCCCCGACTTGTAAAGTATTAGAGAAGATTCTGACCAGAGAGATTACATCATTTTTGGACAGCAACAACCTTTTTGACCCGCAGCAGTTTGGTTTCAGGAACTCTAGATCCACCTCTTCCAACCTAGCCGAAACATACTCGCATTACCTGCGCATCGCGCATAGAAAGTCTGCTTTCGACACAGTTTACATTGATTTTAAGAAAGCTTTTGATTCTATTGACCACAGGTTGTTGCTGCACAAATTATCTGAATTAGGCCTCTCTGATCACCTTGTTTCCTGGTTCCGATCTTACTTGTCAAATAGAACCCAGTCTGTTTTCATTGACTCATCGTTCTCCCCTCCTTCCCCAATGATCTCAGGAGTTCCTCAAGGCTCTTGCTTAGGCCCGCTCTTATTCATTCTCTTCATCAATGATGTTTCCTCTAAATTCCCTAAAACCGTTAGATATTCTGTATATGCCGATGACCTTAAACTATTTGCTGAGAGTCCCATTCACTCTGATGACCTTCAAAGTGCTCTTAACGTTGTCTCTTCCTGGTCCTCACAATGGAATCTTGGCTTATCCGAGACCAAATGTACAGTTATGTATTACGGTAGTAACAATCCCCGTAAACAGTATCACATTAACAGTATCCCTCTTGTCCCCCCTCCCGATAAGAAGATGTTTGTCAAAGATCTAGGTGTGCTTTTTTCTCCTTCGTTAACTTTCTCTGACCACATTAACAAGGTAATCTCGAAGGCCCGATCTATAACTAATTTACTGTTCAAATCCTTTCGTAGCACGTCTACTCTTGTCTATACGAAGTCCTTCACAACCTTCATCCTACCCCATTTAGAATATGGCTCTATCATTTGGAATCCCGTGCATAGTGTTGAATTGACTAGAAGTGTTGAAAAAGTCCAGCGTGATTTCACGCGAAGACTCTATGCTAGATGTAATCTCCCCCATGTGCCGTATCGCCAGCGATTGATTGACCTGAACTTTATGACGCTAGAGAACCGAAGAATCATGATCGACCTGTCGTTTGTTCACTCCATTATGCACAATAGAACCCTACTTGACACCTCATCCCTTCTTTGCCTTTCCCCTCTCTCTCGTCCTCTTCGTAATTCGCACAACCTACGAATTTCCCTTCCATTTTTACCTTCCAATTCCCATACCACAGTTGCATCGCGCACTATCAGTCTCTGGAATTCATTGCCCTCCACCACTGTATCATCTAGAAGTGACTCATTCCGTCTATTTATTGCGTCCCAACCTTCTTCATTTTTCCCGGTATCTATAATTAAATCTTGGCTTGATCTTTGATCACTACCCCCCCCCCCGAATTCCCCTACCCTTGCTGCCGCAAGAACCGATTCGACAACGTCGACGTACATCCGTCTCTAGCAAACAACTCTATCGCAATTACATGTACATTAACCTGACGGAATAAATATTGAATATTGAATATTGAATATTGAATCATTACTCGGCAAGGCTATCGTACCGTCCGCCACAATTAAGTATCTACAGTTTCCCTACAACAGCGTGTAATCGTTTCAGGAATTTCACACCGTAACCGTACACAAATCAATCGTATAATCTGATCTAAAATATTCACCGTAGCTACCGTAACCCATCCACCCAACCCCTACCGTACCCCAACTATGTACAGCATAGATACCTGCTCCAGTATCTCTATTCCGATCGTGCCCGCGCCCGCCAGCACGTCCACGTGATCGTAGCCGTTGATGTAGCTGCCGCCTGAGAGAGATCAAAGATCAAAGATCAAGGACCAATGATCAAAGATCAACTCTCCAACCTCGCTGATGGGACAGCTCGAGCGCGAGCTTGCGCGCCGCTAGCAGGTCCTTGCCCTGAGGGATGTTTTTGTTATTATTGTTGTTGTTTTCGAAAACAACACTTTCGGTTTGATCTTTGATCCCTACCTGCACGATGACGTTGGCGCCGAACTGGACGCACTTGTCGATCTTCATGATCGGCGCGTGGCTGCAACGGGGGGCGACGTTTGGTAAATCGCACCACCCAGGCACACCACGCGTTTCGCAATTCTGTCGCTTTTTCGACAGAGCGACGAATAGTAAAGGTCGCCTCCAGACTCACCGCGGCATGCACACCGTGATGGGCACGCCCATCTGCTTGCCGTGCCAGCAGAGCGCGAGCGCGTGGTTGCCCGCGGACGCGGCGAACACCTGAGGCAAGAGATCAAAGATCAAAGTTCGAAGATCAAAGATCAATCTTACCCCGGCCTTCTTCTGCTCGTCCGTCAGGTTGTGCAGTGCGAAGCGGCCGCCGCGCTCCTTGAAGCTGCCCGTGATCTGCAAACAATCATTCTAGTCACTTGTTCTACAGGACGACTTTTAGGAAACCACACCACCACACCACTCGCATTTCTGTCACTTTTCCTACAGGGCGACTATTCGGAAACGGCACCACCACCACACCACACTACCTGGTTCAGCTCCATCTTGAGGTGCACGTCCATCTCGGCGCGGTTCGATATGAGGAAGGAGTGCCGCAGCTCCGTGTGCATTACGCCGCCCTATATTATTAATTTATTAATTAAAATATTTATTAAATTATTTTCGAAAATCCGTCTCCACATTTTCTTCTAACGCACCTCAAACTTGTGCGGGTCGGCCTTCTGCAACAAGAAATGTTTAATATTGATCGTTGATCGTTGATCTCTGACCTTGATGGCAATTGCGGCCTCCTTCACACGATCAAACGAGAGCGTACGCGGATTGGACGGATCGCAGTGAACGTCCAGTCTAAGATGAGGATACTGTACGATCACGATATCGGATTGATCCATAATGGGCGGAATAACGGCACCCATGTTTGCGCAAGGTTTGCGGTGGCAGAAATACGGTATCGGCTAAGTACTGTATCACGGCGCATTCACTCAATACCGTAGTCTTCTTGTAACCGTATTAAGTTACGGTAACAGGTCGGCTACCGTACTCCAACCTCGCCTCGATCGGCTCCGGGTACATGGCCTGCGCGTAGAGATGACCCTCTGAATTGGTCTTTGATCTTTGATCTCTGATCTTTGAGCTCACTCGACACGGAATCAGTGTTCTTGGTGAGCAGCGTGCGCGTAGTCGCATGGTGAGGCGGGAGGCGGGAGATCGAACCTTGAAGGGGATAGAGATCAAAGATCAAAGACCAAAGATCATTCTTGAACTCACGAAGGAGAGTAGACGCGTTGAGGAGGTGGCGAACCATGGCGAGTGGACGAGTGGAGAAGGGAGAGAACCGCTCGGCGCGAGCGAGCGAGGAGGGAGTGAGGGGAGGAAAGAAGGAGAAAATGAGAATGAGTGGATTAGAATTAATAAAATGCAAATGCTTCGAACTCGTGTTTTCGCACGTAATCTTTCCTTTTTAATGTTGTGCCCAAAAATTGAATGACTTCGCTCAATGAGTCTTTATCGTTACTGGCATATCAAGAGCTTAGGAAATGAAGCTAGACCTTAAAAGAGGAGGAGTCTAAGAAGGGGCGGAGTAGCGCCGAGCCGCATCCCTCTCCATCTTCATTAGTTTCTCTATGGTGGCAACGATTTCCTTCATGTCCTCAGGCTCCTTTCGATGGCTTCCCTGAGGTTACGGGATGTTTGATTGCACATAATGGTCAAGCCTTTTTATACTGAAAAGGAACTGTTTATATCATCGACTGCCTAGCGTGACCATTGCAACAGTTCTACACTGTATATTGATTTACATCTTTTGAATAAATTGTCTACTATCGAGATGCTACTGTAACCACCAGTACCGCACCTTTCTGTAGTAGACATGGAATGCAGAGGCATCGGTGATCGCCCGATCGACCTCGATGCCGCGCTGTTTGAGGTCGTCGCAAATCTCAATTATTTTTAATGGTTTTTTTAAATTTTCCGCCATGCATTGCAATGAGAATATTGGTGGAGTCTACAGTAGTGATCGTTACAGTGTTCATTGTGAACTGTGAACACAGTACCTTTAACCTACAGTATACCTTCTTGAACTCGGGAGTGGCCGAGGCGTGCGGCAGTCTGATGAGGACCGTGAAGGCGGGATTGGATGGCTAAATTCGATCAATCTCTGATCTTTGAACTCTAATCTTTAAACTCACTCTTCGGAAACGGAAACCGTTCGGCTCGGCGAGCGCTACCGAATCGCCTTTGACTTTCTTTCTGAATATAAAATGGAATGGCAATGCTTTCCCGACCATAAAGCATAGTAGCTTCTCTATTTTTGGCATAAGGAATAAGCGCTATCAGTCATGAGGATGTTGGAAATGAGAAAATGAATGAAATCAAGCAAATTAATTTCTTCTATTAGGGCAAGTCTATCGCCATCTTACCCGACGGACGGTATCTTTCCGGGAGCAGTTCTCTTGTTCATCTCATGGTAGCCAACGTACATTTGCTTGAGCGCAAACTCGGCCAAGCCACGATTTACCTGCAAGGTGAATTCATTATTCGTTGAAATCTAGCGTAGGACGAAATGGTAATTCGTCGTTATTTTGTTCGAAGATATTCTCGAGAATCTCAGCCGTAGCCCGGAACAAAATTTCTTTGTTCAGAACGGAGCTCCCGTTAATCTAAACAAAAACCGTACCCCATCCTCCGATCGTTCCACGTAAATGTCAGCGAGCATGAGCGCATCGCATATCTAAAAAAAACATAATTCCGTAATCATCGAATTCCTTCATGCGGCAAGATCTAAAATAATTGAGGCCGATGTACCTCGTTGAAGTCGTCGGTCGCCTTGAGATTGGGCAGTTTGATGTGGGCGGAGGCGCGCATTCTGAAATCGTCAATTAACTAGTGACCATTTTTGTGATCCTCGGGGGTTCATCAAGGTGCTCACTGTGCTTACGTTCTGAATTGTCATTTTTGCAGCGTGTTATCTAGTTTTTCTGCGCCATAATTCACCTGTACTCCATTCCGTCCTGGACCCTCTCCTTGTAGAAGACGGGCCGGCACTCGGCCAGCTCGGATGGCCGCTTGATGACGGTAGTCATCTTCATACCCTACAAAATGCCATTCATTTCGAACTCGATATCCTTTTCAAAAAAATAAGTATCTTAACATAAATAACTGTAGTTAATAACTAAATAACTAGAGTATATCGATCTTACGAGTTCGGCAGTAGTGGAGTAATAATAAAGTACCTCAATTGCCCGGGCACCGGCTTTTCCACGGCCAACGGCCGTAGGCTGCGCTCGAGTGATCCAGGTGTCGTTCCTGGAACATTAGGAATTATATTTGCCACACTATCACCGGACTGAGAAATTTGCTATCTTCCTTTGACTGCTAAAGCAAAGAAATGTCGGAAAGGCAGGTAGCTTATGGCGGGAAACACTGACGCCGAATCGTTGCCCATCCACGACAGCGCAAGCGTCGTGCCCACGCCCAGACAGAATCCGATGGTGATGCCCTTGAAGGACCGCTTGGGTTTCTCCTGGTCACCTGCAAATGTATGCTGTCGGTATGTTCGTTTTTATCAGCAAGGGCTGATGGCACTGTTGCTAAAAAAAAACTTTTTTTTTTGCAGTACTAAAGAAGTTCACAAAGTCACACGAATGTACTGCAAAAAAAAAGAGATGTCAGACCATTGCCCGCTTCCCTCGAGTCCCTCAGTCCGGTGAGTGTGCTCTCCTTGTGCGGTTGGAAGCAGCGATGGCCTGGAAATTGATCTTTAATCTTTGATCTTTGGATTCCGAACTTCGATTGTTTGATTCCCACTCACTCGACACGTAGATGGGTGCGTTGGGCTTGACGAGGAGCGATCGGGAGCCTGAATTCGGGTGGAATTCAGATTTATTCTCATTTTTTAGTAGACCAACATCAACTAACTCGTGCTAGCAGTCGAGATGAGGAGGTGGCGCAGCATTAATTGTGAGTAGGTGAGAGGTGAGTAGACGAGAAAATGGAGGAACAACCACTCGGAACGAGTGAGAAAGGGAGGAATGAAGGATGAAAATACATAATGAAAAATAGGGTGATGCATTGTACAGCGCAAATTCAATTAACAAATGAAGGCTGCTTTTTCTTTCGATTGCGTATTCGCGTGATGCCCCAATCACTAGGAAGGCCTATCAATTATCTGTAGTGATCAAACTTCGTAAATTCTATCTTTGACTATTCTTTTTCGTCTTTTGGATAGAGCTACAATCATTTAATGTTGAATTCGTATTATCTGGATGTCTTTGCGTGTACAATGCACAACGTTTTCACGTTGAAATTGATTTATCGATCTTTGACCTTCTCCGCAAAACCAGGAGTAGCGTATCGTGCATGGTTACGTAAACTGAAACAGTATTCATGCGAAAAAGTTTTCCGCTCTTTCTTTCGAACATCAGAACTGCTATGTTCTGATCTGAAAAAAGGCAGCAAGGAGACAATGAACTTGAATAAAATGAACACTTTTATGATCCCTAGGTAATCTGTGAGATGCTGGATCTTACCACAGATCTTACCACATCGCCGTATAGACTTTTTATCAAATATCTGGTAAACATGGCTGGCACTGCTGTAATGCCTAAATGTAGCAAGTTTTATGCTTCGAATTCGACAAAAACTCAATGCTGGAAAGTAATGAAACTGGCCTTTCATCAAGAAATGCTGTGCGTGTAAATATGTCAGCGGGTCCGCCGCTTTTCGTTGGCACCTGAAGACGGTCAGAATTTTCGTACACCGTTTAACCACTGATTGTGATTATTGTTGAGGGCGTTTGAATAGTGCTAATGCACAGTAACTCGATAATTTCATTCAACTACGAGAGTTGAGCATACACTGAATTCTCGTCAGGAAGGGTGGGGGCTGTGGGGCACAAAACCTCAATGACCTAGATTTTGGTAACATGACATTCGCTTTACGAGAGTCGGAGAAGCTGTTAGACTATTGTCATTTTGCCTGCCATTTCGCTGTCAGCGTTCGCTCGAGGATAAATGTCCACAGCAAGAACGGTTCCAGTGAGAAGGATGCACAGAACACCGGGTATCTCATCTGAAGAGAATTATTCAAGTCGACTATAGGGGGGGGGGCATTATAGGGGGCAAAGAGAACTGAGTGATCTGTAACGCCTTTGTTGTGGCTCGTGGAGCTCGAATAATATTCTGGCGTCTCTTCTCTCTGGGTGATTCAAATTTCGATCTCTACCGAACGGCATACGGTAAATTTGCATTTTTCAGTCAATACACCTTTGGTAGGAAACAAGGAAAAAGAATGGCTCATTCATACGCTCTCTCGACAGAATGTGCGTGAAGAGAAGGCGCTACATCGAGAACCTTCCTTCTTCATAAGCCCTTTCATTCCGCCAAAACATTGAATGTTTTGCTTACTTCCGGAATAGCTGATCATATCAAGGAACGTTTTCATAATTGAGATCGCATCTGTGTCTATTAATTTGTATTTTCTGAAAACTATTCGAAATGTTCTAATTCGGCGTTTTTTATAACCTTTCGTTGTGGAATTATTTGATGTTGTCTTGTATAGAACATGTTTTAAAAAAAGAAAACATGCAATGTAAACTAGAGTAACTTCGCGCTGAAATTAGTTTATCGATGTTTGACGTTCTCAGCCGTACAACAATTCACTTCGGTTTAGCCAGACTGAAAACAGATATAATCATTATTCAGAACTTTCTATTTTTTCAAATAACTTTTATAACCATTTTTTATTTAAGTAAATCAAATTAAATATGATTATAATGTAGGTATTACCAAGCCTGTGCCATCGAGTCTGCTCGCGAGATATCCTGCAAATGGTGCAAGCAGTATGTACAATGGCGCTGCTAGCAGACCTAAAAAAATATTATTTTAAATTATTTTTTACTAAAATTTTCTTATTGGCACCATTTGGCTTTATTTTTATTTACAGTTTTCGAAATGATAACCGGAATGAGCTGACGTTTAAAGATGCAAAAAAAGAAAGATACGTCGAATGATGTCAGCGAATCCATTCGTAACACTGGTTAAGGGTCCGCTGCTGATCGGGGGCTCCTGAAGCAATCAATTTTGACCTGAACTTCTTACTTACAAGCACTAAAATTAAAATAAGAATACAATTGTTTCGTACCGTATTTACATTCTCATCAACGGTAACAGCAGCGGCGGAGCCGATGAAAACGAGAAGGAAGAACGAATATAACAGAGACTATCTGAGAGAATTTAGTAAGGGCCGTACAAAGTTTTTGGACCCTATGCTGAAAAATTGGCCCTAGGAGTACTTTTTTACGTAGAGTTCGAAAATCGACCTTAGAAAGCCGTATCTCCGACCCCCGGTACCCTATGGGTCCTGGTACCGTGCCAGGCTGTAAGAGCAACTTTGCGACTGGGGCTTCAAACCTATCCATGTGATAGCGCATTTTGTAGATCTCGTCGAGACAAACATTTTTTGTGAAGAAAGTGAAAAAAAATATTTTCATTGAAGAGAGTTATGAAGAGTGAAAAAAAAAATTTTCACGTCGTGAAAAATTTTTGCCCGTGCCGTGCAAATTTTATTTTTCCAATCGATTCAGCATCGTTTTTTACCCCTTTGGTCAAAAATTGAGCGAAATCGAAGGTGACAGTACCCGACTTTTTTTGCGCCAAAGCAACAACACACCAAGATCAGCGAAAATCGATGTTGCGAAATCGGCCTTTTTTTGACGGTTATTCGTGTCCCATATGCTTATATTGTTATATTCACGTTAAATTGAGTTGTATTTGATATTATAATGAAAGTATTGTGCACTATTGAATGAGATGCAGCGATTCTCAAGTGTCTATACAAGATGGTCAGTCATCCCTCTCTCTCTGCGCACATTGATTAATTTTTATGCAACCTGCAGCAAATATCGACGAAAATAGTTTTTCCCAGTAGATCCGACCTCGTGTTTACCCCTGCGTACAAAATTAATGGTAAATTGAAGAAAGTGAAACCTATTTTTCTGCAAAACATACCATTTCGGAAATCTTCGTTGTTGCGAATTCGATTTCCGTGCTTGTAATTATTGTCTGAATATGTAGTTTCATTTTGTTGCCATTCAAATAGATATTCTTTTATTTAATCTTAATTGGAGAACTCTTCTTCTTCCTCTTCACCCTAATAGTAATGACAGATGGTCAGAAGATCATCCGTTCTCGCATTGTTTGTGCCCCGGCCGATCTGGCTGACATATGTCAATATATGTCAATTTGGCTTGCATAACGATTTATTTCCGTTTCCGAACATATTTAAATGATAAATTTAGGCGTATTACCATTGTGCTGGGACAATCGGTAGCATGCCGTCGCTGTCGAAGTCGACTGGAGTCACTGTGAAGAGTTGGAGCTTCAGGTGAAAAAATTAATAACATATCAGTTATTCTCGGAAAATTGATAAATGAAAAAGTACTTTAGGAATAATATATAATACAGTCATTCTGCAAATGCACTTTCGATGAAATGATTTCGGGAAAAAATTAGTTGGGAACCGCAATCTTGTGAAAATCGCCGATAAATTATTTTCCTTCTGCAAGAGAAAACGATAGGAAAGAATGAAAAAGGAATCCTTTCCATTTAGATATTTTGATCATTCTATAATTCTCGATTCTCACTCTACTCATTCCACACCAAGCTTTTCGAGATTTTCAAAAATTCCGATTAGACGTTTCCAAGAGAAAAAAACTTGACCATCAACCGAATTTCAGTGAAGTTTCGAACGGGAAGGGAAGCGCCGATCGAGTCACTGCCAATTGCAAGTCCAAGATGCGTCGTTTGATCAATTCTGGAATGGATATGGAGAATCAGAATGATCTGATTACCCTACTGGAAGCCACTCCACTCCTCAAAGGATTGTCCTTCTACCTCTTTGACATTTTCGACAGCCCCACTCCCCAAACGCCATCGAAGATTGATCGAATTACTGATTATAGTCATTTCGAATATGAAGAGGATGGTGTGAGAGCCTGGAAGTATAGAGGGATCGGAGAAGGAATACTCTTCAAAGATGACCTTCATTCCAATACTCTCCCATACAAGATCATTCGATCAGGAGGCTTTCTCCCTAATGAAGATTCAGCGGCGTGGGATCCATGGAAGATTCGTCGCGGAGAGAGAGCCACATTTTGGCATTACGATCCGAAGAATATTGCTCCAAGATCAGTCGAGCACGTCGATGTGGATGAGTCGGCAGTGGATTATGATGCAGCCACCCCCACAGAAGGAAGAGATGGTCTCCTCTTTACTTGCTGGTGTGGGGCATCCTATGTTCGCCATGGAGATTTGCTGAATCATCTTGACTTTGGAAAGCACCAGAGTCACCCATGGAAAATGACCTCGATCGATTTATCTCTGAACTATTACAAGAAATGTCTCGAGAATACTGTACAAGTGAAATCCCTCATCCCTCTGCAAGATTTCATTGAGAAGATTTTCGACCATTCCATTCCCCCACTTCCAATGGGTTGGGCACTTCGAGGAACAAAGAAGAACTCGCCCTTGCCCGAGAAAACAAAACAGTTCATCCAAGAATTTTTCCTGGAGAAGACTAAAATTGGAAAAAGAGCGGAAGCAGAAGAGGCGTATCTGAAAATGGTTTCGGATCCTGCCATCCCAATTGAGGAGCGACTGACGAAAGAACAGATCAAGCGGTACATCAATAGACTCGTCGCTACTCCGGTCAAGAAGAAGGTTGTCGTTCGCGGGAAGAGATCGGCCGATATCGAAATGGATGAGGATGGAGATGCGATAGAGTGGAAGATCGAAGATAGAGATGATGTTGGAGAGTGGGAGATGGAACCAGGATGTGAGGATGAAGAAGAGGGACAGATGACTTTGGCTGATGAGTATTCGGAATTCATTAGAAAAAACAAGAAAACCATTTTACCTGACTCATTTTGACCGAAAATTGTTGATTTCACTTTCTTCGATTGATCAATTATCGATTCTGATTATCACTTGTCTGCACGAATAATATTGCTTATATCTAGCTTAATTGTTCTCAAAACAGTGCATATTAACTCAATTTAACGTGAATATAACAATATAAGCATATGGGACACGAATAACCGTCAAAAAAAGGCCGATTTCGCAACATCGATTTTCGCTGATCTTGGTGTGTTGTTGCTTTGGCGCAAAAAAAGTCGGGTACTGTCACCTTCGATTTCGCTCAATTTTTGACCAAATGGGTAAAAAACGATGCTGAATCGATTGGAAAAATAAAATTTGCACGGCACGGGCAAAAATTTTTCACGACGTGAAAATTTTTTTTTTCACTCTTCATAACTCTCTTCAATGAAAATATTTTTTTTCACTTTCTTCACAAAAAATGTTTGTCTCGACGAGATCTACAAAATGCGCTATCACATGGATAGGTTTGAAGCCCCAGTCGCAAAGTTGCTAGTACAGCCTGGTACGGTACCAGGACCCATAGGGTACCGGGGGTCGGAGATACGGCTTCCTAAGGTCGATTTTCGAACTCTACGTGAAAAAGTACCCCCCGGGCCATTTTTCCAGCATAGGGTCAAAAATCATTGTACGGCCCCTGTGGAGCCTAACTCAATTCTCTCAGATAGTCTCTGATAAGAACATCGTTCTTTACCGAAATGTTGTTTTGGTCGCAGTCAAATTGCCTGGCGCTTGACGTTCCGTGAATTTACATTTTACAGACGACAAAAACAGTTGGTTAGTAACAAGAAAACAATTACCCATCGCAACTTTACACGCTCACTTAACAGTATGTCGTTGACGATTTGGTGCTATATACGGATACTATACTTCATCCTTCATGAGCCCTAAAGTTCCGCCCAAACACGGAATGTTTTGCCTAGTTCTGGGATAGCTAATCATATCAAGGATTATTTTTTAAACAGAGATCGTATTTGTATTGACTTTTTCACCTTTGGATTTTTTAAATTAATGAAAAAATTCAGGATGACTCATTTCGGACGATCATTTCATCATGGCCGACCTAGACCATGAGCATAGCACGCGTGCCACCTGAGAATGGCTGGCAGTCTCGCTCTCTGTATTCGAAGTAATAGAATCTTCTCGATTTTATGATAATTGCTTCCCGTCCTTCTCTTCAGAGAATTAGGCACGCACATTAAAAAAACCGTATTCTTTAGAACGCGACACCCGCGTTTATAAGCACTCCTTTACACAGTGACTAGACACATTATTTATATATTTTCTCTGCCATCGCATCCTTTGCATGATGTCGGAGCCAGAACAGTTCAACCTCTCGAATCTGCCATCGGATATTATTCGGAAGATTATCAAGGTCGAACCGGAATTTGTCGACCTTGTGAGACTGGCGAGTTTTGCTCATCCTATAAATAAAATAAAAATAAAAATAAATAAATAAATGCCGATTAAAGATATCACCACGTTGGAATGCGCTTGCTAAAAAGATGCTTAGCAACACGAACGGACTTCTTTACATCAAATACGCATACTATAATCGCTGCAAAATGATGGCAGACAAATACGATGATGCGATATTATTTCTATGAAAGCAACCAATCAACATTACGTCCGATTAAATTTGTTGAATATTTCGATCTTCGTTTTTTGATAAATGACGATGAAAAAGAACTGATAAGTTGCAATAGGGAAAGGTACTGATAGGATAAAAGAGAACGAGGTCTCTATTTTTTTTTCTCTGTTATTTTCATTACTTTTCTTGCTAGAACTTCTAGACGTAGTGACTGTGCGATCTTCACGATTCCATACTATTTCGTCCAAGCCAGCTACCCCAAGGGGCATTGTTTTCACCGCAGTATATTTTTCGAAAAATACAATTGCATGGATCACTATCTTCTCTAATATCATGCTTTACAGTCTCAATAATGCTCGCTCCCGCCGTTTTTTCGGTAAGTTGTTTTTTTCAGGATTTTTAATATTCTTCAGATTGGTGATAAAAGTTGCAGGCAATCGCTTTTACACTAGCCAATCTCCGTTTCCGAAAAAGGCGACTTTCCATTTGCCAATGGGGCATGATTTATCAACTTCCAAGAATGGTTCTCCAATTCCACGGCCACGGCTGTTTGCTCCTCCGAAGGAGAACAATAATTCACCGTCTCAAAGGAGTGGTTCCTCGGATGTGGAGAAAAGCTACTCCCCATACCCAAGAAAAGGACTATCACAAATACCAAGCAATGCATTTTCGCTGTACCCAAGTGATTCTTCGGACCAGATACTACGTCGATCACGCTTTCTGGTAATTGGGAAAAAAATTACAAATATAATTCGCCGTCTCAATAATGCTCGCAATAGCGATATTTTCGGTAAACAATTTTCCGCTTAAAATTTACTGTTGATGAATAAATTAATAGCCAGCTACGCTGGCTAGGTGTCGCCGGGTCCGACCCAGTTGGCATCGTCGCTGTCGGAAGGCTCGTGAGGCCGAGAGCAATCCGAAAAAAAGATGGGATGGGGCCACTTCGTGGCCCCATCCCATCTTTTTTTCGGCTTGCCCTCGGCCCCACGAGCCTTCCGACAGCGACTCGCAGACTCGCTTCGCTCGTAGGAGCGTGTGTCGCCGGGTTGTGATAGTCGTCTGCGAGTGCTTCGCGTCGCTGGGTTATGTATTTAAAACATTGATATAGAATAGTATAGAATATTCACAGTCGCGGACCGAGTTGGCATCGTCCCTGGCGGGGCGATCCGAAAAAAGATGGGATGGGGCTCCGCCCCATCCCATCTTTTTGTCGGATCGCCCTCGGCCCCACGAGCCTTCCGCCAGGGACTCGCAGGCTCGCTTCGCTCGCAGGAAAGTGCGTCGCCGGGTTGTGATAGTCGTCTGCGAGTGCTTCGCGTCGCCGGGTTATGTATTTAAAACATTGATATAGAATAGTATAGAATATTCTGAAAAACAAAAAAAACATCAAGGAAAACATTAACACGCGAAAAACAAGTTATTGCCTATGGATTACGTCATATTACATAAGGATGATGAAATTCATTCAAAATTTAGTGGCGCTACACTTACAGGTTCGATTGAGCCTAAGCACGTCTCGATCGGTCGAGTTTGAGCTGATTTACGCGCGAAAAAATGAGTTATTGCCTAAGGATTACGTCATATTACGTAATGATGATGAAATTCATTCTAAATTTAGTGGCGGTACACTTGCTGGTTCGTTTGAGCCTAAGTTCGCCTCCATTGGACGCTTTTGTGCTGAGTTACACGCGAAAAAATATTCATTGCCTAAGGAATACGTCATATTACATAAGGATGATGAAATTCATTCAAAAATTAGTGGCGCTACACTTACCGGTTCGCATGAGCCTAAGCACGTCTCGATCGGTCGAGTTTGAGCTGATTTACGCGCGAAAAAATGAGTAGAAAAATGAGTATTGCCTAAGGATTACGTCATATTTCATAAGGATGACGAAATTCCTGTGAAAAGTGAAAGTGCACTTCATGACGAGTCGTTTGGTGTGTTGCACGCTGGAATCTGTTGAGTTCCCAGCGAAAAATGCGCGAAAAACGGTGTAGAAGTGAATTTCGTCATATTACGTAATGATGACGAAATTTTTTTTGCAGAAAGTTTGCCTGTCAATGAGGAGTCCAATGGTACCGGAGATAGACGTGTACGATCAGTTTGCGCCGAGTTATGGGCAAAAAACGAAAGCGTGACAGACGTTACACACAGACAAACAGACAGACAGACACTAAGATATGTGACTTATCAAGGAATTTTTAGGCAATCGTATATATGCTGACTACTCTCCATTTACCAGAAAAGATATCTCCCGTTTGCCGAAGACTGACTCTTCATCAAGTTCAAGGAACTATTCCCCATTTTCAAGAGACTGTAACAGAGACTATCTGAGAGAATTGAGTTAGGCTCCACAGGGGCCGTACAATGATTTTTGACCCTATGCTGGAAAAATGGCCCGGGGGGTACTTTTTCACGTAGAGTTCGAAAATCGACCTTAGGAAGCCGTATCTCCGACCCCCGGTACCCTATGGGTCCTGGTACCGTACCAGGCTGTACTAGCAACTTTGCGACTGGGGCTTCAAACCTATCCATGTGATAGCGCATTTTGTAGATCTCGTCGAGACAAACATTTTTTGTGAAGAAAGTGAAAAAAAATATTTTCATTGAAGAGAGTTATGAAGAGTGAAAAAAAAAATTTTCACGTCGTGAAAAATTTTTGCCCGTGCCGTGCAAATTTTATTTTTCCAATCGATTCAGCATCGTTTTTTACCCATTTGGTCAAAAATTGAGCGAAATCGAAGGTGACAGTACCCGACTTTTTTTGCGCCAAAGCAACAACACACCAAGATCAGCGAAAATCGATGTTGCGAAATCGGCCTTTTTTTGACGGTTATTCGTGTCCCATATGCTTATATTGTTATATTCACGTTAAATTGAGTTAATATGCACTGTTTTGAGAACAATTAAGCTAGATATAAGCAATATTATTCGTGCAGACAAGTGATAATCAGAATCGATAATTGATCAATCGAAGAAAGTGAAATCAACAATTTTCGGTCAAAATGAGTCAGGTAAAATGGTTTTCTTGTTTTTTCTAATGAATTCCGAATACTCATCAGCCAAAGTCATCTGTCCCTCTTCTTCATCCTCACATCCTGGTTCCATCTCCCACTCTCCAACATCATCTCTATCTTCGATCTTCCACTCTATCGCACAGCGTGTCAGAGTGGGGAGATAATCCAATTATCGCGGCGGAGAGGGTCGCTCGTGATTTTCCCTCTCCCCTTTCATTCTTGGCCATTCCTAGTGAGCAGCGCGGTCGAGAATGAATGAATGAGAGGGAAAATCTCTCAAATTTGTTTTAGTCGGAGGGTCGATTAACGACAAAATATTATGATGCTAATGAAACATACCTAAAAAGTTATAGCTTCTCTGTTTTGTCTGTTGTTAAATTTACTGCTTGAGTGAAACATAACGTAAAACCGCAGAATTGAATGTTCGAATGCAAACCAAAAGTTTTCTGAGGACTGGATAACGATAAAAATATTCTGCCAATGCAGACCGGTGGGTAATGCTACTGTGCACCATTTGTATTGGCGAAATTTTCAATTTCGAATTCCTCATTGATTGGCACTGTAAAACGTGTGCTCATTCTCCAAAATCTCTCACTTTTGCACACTCTCTCGCACCGGTTCGCACAGTGCGAATCGCGTGGAATGATCCGCCGCGGTGAACAAAGGGGGTCTCCCTCTCTGACACGCTGTGTATCGCATCTCCATCCTCATCCATTTCGATATCGGCCGATCTCTTCCCGCGAACGACAACCTTCTTCTTGACCGGAGTAGCGACGAGTCTATTGATGTACCGCTTGATCTGTTCTTTCGTCAGTCGCTCCTCAATTGGGATGGCAGGATCCGAAACCATTTTCAGATACGCCTCTTCTGCTTCCGCTCTTTTTCCAATTTTAGTCTTCTCCAGGAAAAATTCTTGGATGAACTGTTTTGTTTTCTCGGGCAAGGGCGAGTTCTTCTTTGTTCCTCGAAGTGCCCAACCCATTGGAAGTGGGGGAATGGAATGGTCGAAAATCTTCTCAATGAAATCTTGCAGAGGGATGAGGGATTTCACTTGTACAGTATTCTCGAGACATTTCTTGTAATAGTTCAGAGATAAATCGATCGAGGTCATTTTCCATGGGTGACTCTGGTGCTTTCCAAAGTCAAGATGATTCAGCAAATCTCCATGGCGAACATAGGATGCCCCACACCAGCAAGTAAAGAGGAGACCATCTCTTCCTTCTGTGGGGGTGGCTGCATCATAATCCACTGCCGACTCATCCACATCGACGTGCTCGACTGATCTTGGAGCAATATTCTTCGGATCGTAATGCCAAAATGTGGCTCTCTCTCCGCGACGAATCTTCCATGGATCCCACGCCGCTGAATCTTCATTAGGGAGAAAGCCTCCTGATCGAATGATCTTGTATGGGAGAGTATTGGAATGAAGGTCATCTTTGAAGAGTATTCCTTCTCCGATCCCTCTATACTTCCAGGCTCTCACACCATCCTCTTCATATTCGAAATGACTATAATCAGTAATTCGATCAATCTTCGATGGCGTTTGGGGAGTGGGGCTGTCGAAAATGTCAAAGAGGTAGAAGGACAATCCTTTGAGGAGTGGAGTGGCTTCCAGTAGGGTAATCAGATCATTCTGATTCTCCATATCCATTCCAGAATTGATCAAACGACGCATCTTGGACTTGCAATTGGCAGTGACTCGATCGGCGCTTCCCTTCCCGTTCGAAACTTCACTGAAATTCGGTTGATGGTCAAGTTTTTTTCTCTTGGAAACGTCTAATCGGAATTTTTGAAAATCTCGAAAAGCTTGGTGTGGAATGAGTAGAGTGAGAATCGAGAATTATAGAATGATCAAAATATCTAAATGGAAAGGATTCCTTTTTCATTCTTTCCTATCGTTTTCTCTTGCAGAAGGAAAATAATTTATCGGCGATTTTCACAAGATTGCGGTTCCCAACTAATTTTTTCCCGAAATCATTTCATCGAAAGTGCATTTGCAGAATGACTGTATTATATATTATTCCTAAAGTACTTTTTCATTTATCAATTTTCCGAGAATAACTGATATGTTATTAATTTTTTCACCTGAAGCTCCAACTCTTCACAGTGACTCCAGTCGACTTCGACAGCGACGGCATGCTACCGATTGTCCCAGCACAATGGTAATACGCCTAAATTTATCATTTAAATATGTTCGGAAACGGAAATAAATCGTTATGCAAGCCAAATTGACATATATTGACATATGTCAGCCAGATCGGCCGGGGCACAAACAATGCGAGAACGGATGATCTTCTGACCATCTGTCATTACTATTAGGGTGAAGAGGAAGAAGAAGAGTTCTCCAATTAAGATTAAATAAAAGAATATCTATTTGAATGGCAACAAAATGAAACTACATATTCAGACAATAATTACAAGCACGGAAATCGAATTCGCAACAACGAAGATTTCCGAAATGGTATGTTTTGCAGAAAAATAGGTTTCACTTTCTTCAATTTACCATTAATTTTGTACGCAGGGGTAAACACGAGGTCGGATCTACTGGGAAAAACTATTTTCGTCGATATTTGCTGCAGGTTGCATAAAAATTAATCAATGTGCGCAGAGAGAGAGGGATGACTGACCATCTTGTATAGACACTTGAGAATCGCTGCATCTCATTCAATAGTGCACAATACTTTCATTATAATATCAAATACAACTCAATTTAACGTGAATATAACAATATAAGCATATGGGACACGAATAACCGTCAAAAAAAGGCCGATTTCGCAACATCGATTTTCGCTGATCTTGGTGTGTTGTTGCTTTGGCGCAAAAAAAGTCGGGTACTGTCACCTTCGATTTCGCTCAATTTTTGACCAAAGGGGTAAAAAACGATGCTGAATCGATTGGAAAAATAAAATTTGCACGGCACGGGCAAAAATTTTTCACGACGTGAAAATTTTTTTTTTCACTCTTCATAACTCTCTTCAATGAAAATATTTTTTTTCACTTTCTTCACAAAAAATGTTTGTCTCGACGAGATCTACAAAATGCGCTATCACATGGATAGGTTTGAAGCCCCAGTCGCAAAGTTGCTCTTACAGCCTGGCACGGTACCAGGACCCATAGGGTACCGGGGGTCGGAGATACGGCTTTCTAAGGTCGATTTTCGAACTCTACGTAAAAAAGTACTCCTAGGGCCAATTTTTCAGCATAGGGTCCAAAAACTTTGTACGGCCCTTACTAAATTCTCTCAGATAGTCTCTGGTAAATCCTCGACTCCCAATAACTATACATCATTTCCAAGGAGTGGAACTTCGTCCGTAGACAAGAGCCATTCTCCCTTTCCACGGAAAGGGATCTCGCAAATTCCTAACAATGCATTCTCGCCCTTTCCAAGTGGCTCTTCGTCTCCGATACTACGTCGATCCCAATATCTGGCAATTGGCACGAAAATTGCCAATATGATTTATCGTCTCAATAAGACAGACTCTTCATCAAGCTCAAAGAGCTATTCGAAATTTCCAAGGGACGGTAACTCCTCGACTCCCAAAAACTATTCACCATTTCCAAGGAGTGGCACCTCAGGAACGGAAAAGGGCTCCTCCCCATTCCCCAGAAAAGATGTCTCGCAAACTCCCGGCAATGCGTTGTCGCCTTTCCCAAGTGGATCTTCGTCTCCGATCCTGCGTCGATCCCGATATCCTACTATCGGGAAGAAAATTACAAATATTACAATCAGTAATTCTTCATCTCTGAAAAATACATCGACCCTGAACAAAAATCAGCAGAATAAAACGCAAGAAAATGCAGCAAGCATGCTCAATCGACTCGTGCTGGCATCGCTGTCGCTGTGGATCGGAGCAATCGCATTCTACTGGCTGGCAAAATTGTATGTTGTTTTACAAAAATTAGTATTAAATTGCTTGCCCAGGAGAGAAATCGGACCGTGCGATCCCAACCAGGCGCCTGAAATATGCATGATAGTCAAGGTTGGTGCGCGTTCTAATTCGCAATCAATTGAATAGTAAAGAAAAAAGTTTGAATTAACATTCATTTAGGGAGGCGAGAAATCATTTAGAGCTTCGAACACGTTTCATGCCAAATTGCCGAACATTTCGAAAGCGCGGAAGTACAAGGATTTCAAGCAGGTTTATCCTTTTTTTTTAAATTTGTATTTGTATTTTTTTATTTTTTTTCAAAAAATATTTATTAGGCCTGCGATCGTCTCAAGTTTCGTGGGGTTATCGTCACTCCATCTCTGACGGACAAAGGTCTCTGGCATTTCTCCTACACTGTGGTGTGTTGGTTTTGAAAACACTCACTTTATCCGGCTCCTGCATTCTATATTTATTTTTGGTACCTTCTCAATTGTTTTTTGCCTACACCCTGAAAAAAGGATAAAATTTTAAATTCGATCATATTTCCAATGCAGGAGCGCCCCACACTCGATGAAGTGATCGAAGACGAGAGGAAGTTGAGCAAGATTGTCAATGATGAACTAAGAGAACTGGCGAGACTCGAGAATTTCTCCAAATTTCTACGGTGGTTTAAATATGCGAAATAAAGATGCTAAGTAAACTGGTTAAATTCTGCACTGCGAATTCCAAATAGCACGATTTATACATTTTTTTAACTTATTATCGGGGTTGCATGTAGCACCAACATAATATTTTAATTTGCATTGCACACTATTTGTTCTTGGATGCCAGTCTTTGGTAACTTTTAATAAATTGTTATCATTAAATAAATTTGAAGATGTGCGAAGATGTTAGATAATGAGTATTTAGTCAGTCAATCCTTCAATATTACGGATACTATGATAACCAGAGCATTGATGAATATGTGAAATCGGGTCGAATTGCTTCTCTGAATAACTTATTCAATCGGACTTTATAAGCACGCATGTTGATCCAATTTTTCAAACACTTGCATGTCAACAACACTGCAAAAATATTTTTAAAAAACAACCTTTTTGTTAACATTGTCTGCATTGCAATAGTTATAATTGCACAAGTAGTGTTCAAGAAGGAGAAATTGGTGGAACGTCGCCTTCTAAAAATGTTTTAGGTAATATAGAAAGTACTCCAAGACAGTAAAAATAAAAATAAATTAGTGTTGATAAAATTGAAATGATTCCCCATGATTCGCCTCCGTCCTTCTGCCTTCCAGCAAGTATAGAAATCGCGAGCGCCCACGCGCCTAAGCTGTATCGAACACATAATCGAAACAACCACGCGTAGTACTTCCATTAAAATTGTTGATCTTTGATCTATTGTTTTCAATTGCGCAATCCGATCATTCAGGGAAGGCGGAGCCATCAACCAGAGAGCCACGGGAGAGATGAACCAGGAGATCTCAACGGATGCGATCATGGCGACCTGTAGTCTCCCCTATCCCCTCTCTTGCCCCTTCTCTCTCTCTTCCCCGTTGCGTGATTCACCCTTTCCCCTTGTCGTCCCCTTTGTCTCCAGCTCTCACTTATGTATCTCGCGTTCGCGTCTATCAATAAACCCCATAGTGTATCGGCGTTTGGGGTATCGCACGCTATGGGCCAGAATCCTGACTCAGCTACATTATATGAAAACCGGGCCCTGTTTGGATCATTCGTTCTGATCTTGGAATGAGCCAACTCTGTGTCAATACTTTTGGACACCCTGTAAATAACGATTATTGCGTGTATGCTGATTGTGAAATTTTATCGCAATGTTGTCACACAAATCATTCGGAATTGCATCTAACCACCAGCTGAATATTTCCACTTGAATTGCACAACAGTTCTTGAATCTTCTCCGATGGCAACGTCTCCACATTCACATCATTAATTGCGACTATCACATCTCCTCTTCGTAATCCCTGTAGTTCGGCCCAGCCTCCCGAAATGACGCTCGTAACTGTGGCTCCACAATGGGTGAACCCATGCTTGAGATAACTCCATCCGATGTGATTGACCACTTTAGGTAAGGTGACAACTCGAGTATTGGAATCCGCGACTCGCTGAAGCGCTTCTTCTGTTGCATTACTGAGAGGAAGTAGTGGCTTTGGGTTGATCCATCCTTGAATGATGTTAATGATATTTCGTGAAATTAACGAAAAAAAATATTTTAAAAAATGTTCTTGGGATCTTTTAAATGCCACACGTTCGTGATCGATATTAGTTCCGGGAGCCTTCCATCCACTTGTTCGCTTCTTCGACGTTGGTGTTCTTTCGGAGGAGATGCGCCAACACCAGCACAGAAATGTGACCAGCAACTGCCCAATCACCGTAATCAACAACAACGTTACCTAAATAAAATTTTCAAAGTGATATTATTTTGGCAGGCTCTTTATTATTATTATTATTATAAGGCAACTTACCGGATAATGTATAGTTTGCCAACACATAATAATGCCTATTTGACAACCAAATATTAAACCAACTAGTGCGAGCTGGATCTAAAAAGTTGTTGGAAATTCCGCAGTAATATAAATATTCGTACCAAGGCTATTCCGAAATTTTCCTTGTCCTCAACTTTCTGATTATTCAACTTGTCTACCATCGATTTCTCCGGAAATTACAAAACAAATAGAAACGGAGAATCAAAAATGAGAACGATTTTAATGATTGATTATCCTCACGGGTCTCCATTATTTATCACCAAGCTGCCGAAAAAATTCGAATAAGCAAGTGCGAGTCTGAGAAATTTCTTTTCGATCTTTCATTGTGTCATGCTCTCTTTCTCTCTCTCTTTCTGTTGCTCAATACAAAATGATATCTGAAATTATTGTAATGCAGAGTCCAAGTGCGAGTCTGGGAAATGTGAAGCTCTCTCTCTCTCTCTGTTAAAGATATTCAATTCATACAATTTTTTGTATTAACATTATTAATGCTTACTTATTTACTTTTTTGACCTAATTCAGATATTTTGCCCGAATATAAATTTAATTAATCTTGAAATATCCTACTTTTTTGATATGTAAGAAAATATAGCAGGTGATTCACAAATCTTGAAAACGAGAAGAAAAACTATTCAATATTATCTTCCATTTTATTGTTTGAAAGCAAAATAGGAGGACAATGGTGATCATGCAATAGGCAACGACTGCGCCGATGAAAACGATACCGATGATGACAAGGCCGAGTACTGTGTAGAATACAACCTGCATGGAATATTGGATAATCAAAAAAGAAAGACCTAGAAAACAGCTTTCGGATCTAGAATAGGTCGTCGGCAACCCATAAAAATGTTATTCGACCGATATTGTATTTCCATATTTAATGTTCCATATTTAATCCGATACCGATATGTGCAAATGCTGGACAAAAAATAAATTATTCGATTAAAATAAAATAATACAGATAACCTGTCTGGAGTACTTCAGTCCGGATCGGCACCAATTCGAAAAGTGTTCGCAGTTGAAGAATAGGAGATGGTATTTTCCGGTTCCAAGCTGGAACACCACGTTCAAATCGTTGAGAATTATTTGAATTTGTTGAAAAACTCACACTTTCACGAGTCTTCTGATGATTTCCTGTGCATCCAGAGGGACGGCTCTGAAATTGGGCAAATTTTCAATTAAGCGGTGATATTTTTACCACGAAAACTACAAACCACAATCTACAAACTACAAACCGGAGATCTACTCCATTATTGATGCGGCATTCGTCTTCACCGGCAGCTTGACCAATCGGAGCACTTTACACCTGAATAGAGATTGAAGGACGAGAAATCGTCTCTTCATTTCACACACTTACTCTAGGGTCAAAAATCATGCGAAATGAAGGGACGAGCATGTCAGTAATTTCGAGGGTTGCCCACTCCGGTGCCCTCCTTCTATTGGTGCGCTCGATTTCTCGCCTCAAGATATGACCAGGAAATCCGAATATCGCATTCGTACCCTAGTAGATTTCTGAAAGATGTACCACCATTTTCGGTCCTTGTCTTCGCTCCCTTCGGAAACGAAGACGCCATTTCTTCCTCGTAGGCTCCTCGGGAAATAGTTGGGCGTCGCAAGATGACTGCTCGTCGGAAGATTCGGAGGTGCTACCTTGAAAAATAATTTCCATTTCATAAAATCACCAATTGTCGGTTTAATTGTGAAATCGTCAAGATGTGTACTTCGTATCACAAGTGTGACCAATTAGAGTACGAGGCAAGAGGATTTTTCATGCTGAGAGCCCTCTAGTAAACTATTCACCGTTCAAAACTGCATTACGACCGAAATGTACAACGTGGGGCTGCTGCTCCTGATACCCAACGAATAATCCAAAATGCTGAAAAGAATGATGGGTTTGGGGATTTTAATATCGAAAACAAACCGAATAAACTGACACGCCGGTGCAGGGAGAGTGCAAGCGTCTGAAAAATGCATTGCTATAGCAAAAATATGTTTCGAAGAGCAAAAAGCAAAGAAAAAAAAAGCAAAAATATGTTTCGAAGAGCAAAAAGCAAAGAAAAAATAGCAAAAATATGTTTCGAAGAGCAAAAAGCAAAGAAATAAAAGCAAAAATATGTTTCGAAGAGCAAAAAGCAAAGAAATAAAAGCAAAAATATGTTTCGAAGAGCAAAAAGCAAAGAAATAAAAGCAAAAATATGTTTCGAAGAGCAAAAAGCCAAAAAAAAAAGCAAAAATATGTTTCGAAGAGCAAAAAGCAAAGAAAAAAAAGCAAAAATATGTTTCGAAGAGCAAAAAGCAAAGAAAAGAAAGCAAAAATATGTTTCGAAGAGCAAAAAGCAAAGAAAAAAAGCAAAAATATGTTTCGAAGAGCAAAAAACAAAGAAAAAAAGCAAAAATATGTTTCGAAGAGCAAAAAGCAAAGAAAAAAAGCAAAAATATGGTTCGAAGAGCAAAAAGCAAAGAAAAAAAAGCAAAAATATGTTTCGAAGAGCAAAAAAGCAAAGAAAAAAAGCAAAAATATGTTTAGAAGAGCAAAAAGCAAAGAAAAAAAAGCAAAAATATGTTTCGAAGAGCAAAAAGCAAAGAAAAAAAGCAAAAATATGTTTCGAAGAGCAAAAAGCAAAGAAAAAAAGCAAAAATATGTTTCGCTTTCGCTGTTGCTTCATTATGGGGAGATGTTTTTGCTTAAATTTGGTGATTTGAGACTGCGAAATAAAAGGTGAGGTGATTTTGGCATTATCCTCGCTAAGGGCGGGCTAGCCACCCCAACGCCGATTAGCAACTTGAGCCTATCCCGGGACGACCAGTGGCTGGTTGCGAGGCTTTACCGCCCGTGTTGTGTGCACGTGGTAGGGGATTTATTTGCTGTGGCTTTCACCACTCCCAACATTTCTTAACCCCCTTGGTTTTGGGTGGATCTGAGGGCGGGCGGGGTCGAACTCGTGACCTTTCGAATCGCATTCCTGGCACACAACCACTGCGCCACCGCGCCCACAATAATCGAAGAATTCACCTAAACTCGACAACATCGCCCACACGCAGCTCCAGTTCCAGTTCAGTTGGACTCTGCCATTGGCTGATATAGCCCCTTCGATCGATCGCGGTATCCATCCTTTCCGTGTTTGACTAGAGCACCTTTTATCAGGTGCAGAGCGCAGTCTGTTTCTATGCATCCGCTAGTCGTCTTTTATGCCCCGCTCAGCAATCGGGCATACGAACTTTATCTCGAAAACATCACTAGAGATGCACACGATAACATGATCACTTCCCGAATTTGAACCTTTGATCGACGAGCTTCATGCTTTTCGTTTGCCAGTTTTGCTGAGCAAAGCTCCTTCAGTGTCGAAAGTTGTTGGAACGTTGCTAACAAGCTTCTTTTCTTCTTCTACTGAAAGAAATGTTCATCATATTTCGTCACTTATCAATCGCACTTAGAATGTAAACTCGACTCCCTCGCAAGTGATAGCAAGGCAGAGGTGCACTCTAGTCATCAAGACATCACAGACACCACCAGTCCGCCGCTCCCCCCTGTCCTATTTTTGTCAACTGTACAAATACGCGAGTTCACGCTATCAATTTGAGCTGATGATACCGCCGTCTCTTCATTTTGCACACTCTCTCGCCTGCTCGGACGACAAGAGGGAGAGTGTGAAATGAAGAGACGGCGGTATCATTTCTCGAGCTGTATTCAATGTATTTATGCTCTGGCTATTTTGCATGGGAAAAATACTTCGTTAGTCAATCGAGTCAAAACAATCAGAACCCGATTCGACAGCGATCTAAGCCAGTTCCTCTTGACGTGAAAATTGACCGGCCAAAACCTTTTTCCATATATTTTACTTTAATTTCTTGCGCTGATAGAGTGAAGTTGATCAAGAACCTAATGTTTTCGCTGTATGATAGGGAGGCGTCAGAATGATGCAAACACTTTCGTATCGCTCCACAACTTATTTGCTCTCCCTTTACGATCTTCTCCGAGCGATCTTTCTAGTGTTTTTTTTTAATTGAGCTTAGCAAAAAGTGCAAATCAACCAATGCGAATGTTCTGCATGCATTTATCGTGACCGGCATAGTGTGAGATAATGTCCACTCTTCACGAGGCAGGATGGTACGGCAGCATCATCATGGTCTGATTTCCGGTTGAGCTCTTCTCCAGATCGATGATCCTCTTCACTCCCGCATGCAGTCTATCGAAGGCCGCCGCATCGGCCAGAAGCGGGCGGTCCTGTATCACAGTTTTAAAATTGTACACGCGTAACGGATTCCAAAAATAAACAAAAACCGCGGCAATAGAGTGCGGAGTTTACTGTTCTCACGTGTTTTCTACAATAACTACAAATACTCCGCACAAAACCATCACTCAGAATGGGGCGTTCCTGTGATGATTACGGTTATCGATATACTGTTTGGGCACTACTGCAAAAGCTCAAAACGCTCCAAATGCGCAGGGCATACTAATAACTAAGCCTGAGCAGCACAAAAGTCATCCTTATTAAGTTACAACTGAGACTTTTTCGTCTTATCGAGTTTAGACACATTGGGCATAGCCACTGTATCTATTAGCACAATGTAATTTCTATGTCGTACTTGTATCATAGAAACTGTTGTCGAACGCCGTATTCACGATTACAGCAACAATACCAGGCACCGAACTATTGTAACGCTGAGAACCAGAGAACACAATCCCGCTACCGTAACCGTACCAGTGCGCAGTAGAAGTCGTAGGCTGCTCTGTCCATTTCGGAGTGCTCGACGTGAATACCGGCCTGATTGAGCTCGTCGCAGATCTGAGAAAAATAATTACGGTAAAAAAAGTCCTCATGAATGAGTAGACTGAACTTCTCTGATCAGAGAGGAACACAAATGTAAAACTTCGATGCCCTCACGATAATCCGCATAAAATGGGCAAAGGCGTGATATACATTACGGTATACCTTTCTGAACTCTTCCGTGCCCGCAGCGTGCGGTAGGTAGGTGCGCACGCGGCCCGAACCATCGTAGATCGCCAGCGGACGCGTCTTTCGGTCCTGGAATGCGCTATTTTACTTTTATTAATGATAATTCTAAAAAAAACATCTTCATGCAAAGTTGACCAATTTTTATCGATGTTTTGAGCACTTTTTTAATTTTTTATCTTTAATTACTAACCTTGAGGAACTGTGTGGCCGCATCAACCGGTTCTTCTGGAGTCGACGAGGGATTGGCCGAGTCTGCGGTCGGTCTGGAATCGTTCCGTGATCTTTGATCTTCCGTCAATGGCTCGCTTATTAGATGTTTTACGGAATTTTCAATCAAGCGCGCAATGGTGTATATATCGATTTGCTATGAGATTGCTTGGAAACCATAAGAATTATTACAAAATGTTTTTCTAAAAGAGATCGCCCTTTCACATCAAGGTCATCAAACCGTATGGAGAAGTTAAAATAAAGGCAAAAGGTATGCTGTCCGCAGGATTCGAACCTGCGCCCGCAGAAGTGGACTGCGACCTGAACGCAGCGCCTTAGACCACTCGGCCAGAACAGCTCATGCTTTCTACTCTCTCGCGCACACTAATACTCTCGCAACATGGCTGCCATTAATCTCCCCATGGGATCTGAATCATTCCAAGCCAAATCGCGCTTATCGAGTTTCCAATGAGTCGATAAATATGAATCCTGATTCAAATGAATCATTGAGTACTGGTGTTAGAAATACTTATTGGTAATCGTGTCTTCGCATGCAAAGGATTTCTGTCTGCGAAGAGCACACAAAAAGAGATTATTCAATATACATTAGAATTATTGGGAAATATTTAGCAAAAAGGAACTCTACTGCTGTTTCCCCCATATCGAACGCATCAATTAAGTGCAACAAGTAATCAAAATTGAGGCAAAAGGTATGCTGTCCGCAGGATTCGAACCTGCGCCCACAGAAGTGGACTGCGACCTGAACGCAGCGCCTTAGACCACTCGGCCAGAACAGCTCATGCTTTCTGTCCTCTCTCGCGCACACTAACGCTCAGGGTTGACACGAATCTCTCCGTTGGATATGACTCATGCCTCGCAAAATTGCGCGGTTCAAATAAATCCATTAATTGCGATCCCCATCCGCTCACAAATAATGCTGATTTTCTCGTGATAACGTCGCCGTAACGGAATAAACATTGAATCGAATTGAAAATGAATCCTCGACTAAAACCCCCGCTCACTTCTCCTCTCCCGGCAGGCCCGTCCTTCCGAGCCAATAGCAGCCGAAGGAATTGGCCAGGAACAGCCCGGTAATCAGCTTCCAGCCGGCGCGGGACGGCTTAGAGCTCGACGATGAGGGCGTCTGGAATGTGAAATACGAATGACCGCTTCAGCCCAGCGAAAAGGCTCCCTTATTGGTTCTTCTCATGGAAACGTGATACTGTTATTGCTTAGGATTACTATTAATATTCTAACAATACGCTCTATCACGGGTTTGTGAGTGAAGTGAGAGCGTGTGAAATTAAGAATCCGCTACCTGTTCCTCGACCTCTACCGGCTTCTGACTCGATGACGATGACGTCTTCTGATCGGAGACCGCGCGACGACCTGAGCGGTGATCTTTGTTCTTTGATCTATCCAAAAGATTCTCTACTGCCCCCCCCCCACCCATCGCATTTCTAACGTAATCTTCAGAAGAGCACATCTATCGTGAACGTTTGTTGATGTGAATCGTACCGAAATCCTACTAGAGGTTGGTACTCGTCTCTTCATTTCACACACTCTTTTGTAACTCTGACCGATAGTGAAAGTGGCCGAGTGAAACGAAGAAACTATTACCTTTTTTTTCGAACTCTAAGTCCTACGCGACATTACTCACTCAAAGCGCGGACGGGCTCGTTGAACTTGGCGAAGAGCGATCGGGAACCTGAATTGAACCGTGGTTTTAGCAACGATCTAAGATCAAAGATCAACTCACGAGTAATCGAAGTGAGGAGATGGCGCAGCATGTAGAGCGAGTAGGGGCGAGTAGAGGGGAAGAGGGAGGAACCGCTCAGAGCGGGCGAGGAAGGGAGGAATGAGTGGAATGAATGAGGCAATAATTGAACAAATATAATTAAATTAGATTATACAATTTTGTGCACCGAGTTTCCTTTTTGCAACGCTTGTTGTATGTGATCTTTCTCTCCGCTCTGCAGGATATTGCTGTCAATAATCATGTGTGAACTGGAAAAAAAAATCAATTGCTCATCATGAATGTGATTTGCACAAGCGAAAACATCATCTTTTTTTCTTTTTTTTTCCTTTTTTTTAAAATTCAGATGTTCGATGTAGCACTTGGCCCCGTGGAGGAGTATGATCAGTGCATTATTTTTTTAATGTTTTGTAACACTTCATGCTGTCACTGGCCTAGCAGTGGGCTCCCGCAGGACTTTGTGTGCCGAGAGTACGGGGTGACCTTTACCTTTTTACATGCTTGCATAACGGTATCAATTTAAGAGTTTTATCGATTAATCGGTTCCATGGTTAGACCTTTTTGCACCCGCCCCTGGCCTGGTCCATCGAGTCAATGAGCACGAGCATAGCAGCGAGAGCCGAGAGATTTCTGTCTCTCTTGTCATTCGATGGGTAGAAGGTGGGAAGGAGCTTGAGAAGGGCCGTGGAGGCCTGGTCAGTGGTAGTCTTGCACGCCATGAAATCATCGTAGACCGCCTGAAATTACCGAAGTGTTTACGGTAGTTATTGATTTATCGCCAAAATAACATTCTACAGTATATTTCCGTAAATTTTTTTTAAATATTTCGGTACTCTGCAGAAGCTAAATTTCGATCGCTGAAGTTTACGGTAGAAAGTGAGCACTACAATCACAAATACCTTCAGTTGAGGGTAGACCTTGATTTGGTCGAGGAATGCGTAGAGCTCGGTACGGTACTCCTTGCGGAGCTTCTGTACAACAGCCATGTCCGCCTGAATGTGATTATCGATTAGTACGGTAGCTTTCGATTACGGTAATGTTCTGATTATCGATAAATAAAGGCCATTGGACACTCGCTCTCATTTCGAATCCCCACTCCCTTTAGATAGACTATAATCGATTCGATGGCTGGACTACGTTAGAGCCCCTTAGTTACCGACTTGATCACGATAGCAATAGTTCGTCGAATAACTATTTTTTGGAACCGGGTTACGGTAGATCGCCTGATTGACCCACCTCATTGAGAGCGTTGGCGATGAGAGGCAGCGAGAGGAGAACGAAGAGGAGGGAAGTGTTCATATCTGAATGATGAAAAATGAATAAAATGCACTGATTTTATAGCGAATATGCAAGGCAATCATGCAAAATACATGGGAAAATGCGTGACAACGGAAAGAATGGTGAAATCGAAATCAAGAAGAAATGGTTTTGCAAAATTCGAGATAAAATATTTGAAATTAATTTGATTTGATTTGTTATCTGACAAAACAAGATAATTAATAAAAACTAGTTCCAAATAGGCTGCCACTTTCATAAGTCAGTGATCGATTGATCTTCCCAAAATCACTTCTCTACTCGATTGTTTCGTTCAGGCAGTTTTCGCTCCCAGCTGAGGCTTGAGTGGTGTATAAAAAGGTAAAAAAAGGTAAAGGTCATCCCGTTAATCAAGGCACTTGCGTCCTGCGGGAGATCACTGCTAGGACAGTGAATATTAGGCCAATTCAGTCCGGAGGGCCCAATCTCTTCTTCGTTAGGCTTGAGTGGTGTATTGCCACAATTTAAGGTTTTTTTGTATGAACAACATTGAAGATGAGGATAGCAAAGACAACGTTTTATTTCGAGGGTGTGAACTTGCGGTACGCTTTCCAATCGTCGAACGAAGCGCCCGAGCCCACCATATCGTTCAGATGGGCTAGACTGTACACGGATTTGTAGAAGGCATAAATCGTCATCAAATCTTCCAGTTTGAAGTGATTATTCTGAAAATATTTTTCCATGTCATTTATGTTACGCAAAAACTAGGTGTTCAGGTTCGGCATCGGAGTTACTGTCACAATATCAACCTCTTCTCATGTTCGCTCTGCAAAATGTAGTTGTCTATATTTATGTGTGAACTGGATCATTTATTACTCAACGAGCATGTGATTGGCACAGGCAAATGCAGAATTGAATATAGAGTTGTGTCTTTATGTATAATATAATTATGTTATGTCATTCTTCACGCTTGCTTAAAGCGAAGACGGTATCAAATTAAGAGTTTTATCGATTAATCGGTTTCATGGTTAGATTTTTTTGCACCCGCCCCTGGCCTGGTCCATCGAGTCAATGAGCACGAGCATCGCAGCGAGAGCGGAGAGGTTTCTGTCTCTCTTGTCGTTAGACGGGTAGAAGGTGGGAAGGAGCTTGAGAAGGCCGGCGGAGGCCTGGTCGGGAGTGGTCTTGCATGCCATGAAATCGTCGAAATTTGCCTGAAAATGGGTATGTTAACGGTAGTTAACGATAAATCGATGCAGGCTATGGTAATGTACGGTAGAATGATTGATCACATGCAACTGTGTACGAACCTTCAGTTGAGGGTAGACCTTGATTTGGTCGAGGAATGCGTAGAGCTCGGTACGGTACTCCTTGCGGAGCTTCTGCACAACAGCCGTGTCCGCCTGAATGTGATCATCGATTAGTACGGTAGCTTTCGATTACGGTATCGTGCGTTTGAAATGCTCAGCAAATGAGATGTGCTGGTTAGCGTATTGATTGTCTGGGAGAGAGAGGAAGGGAAGAGGTAGGGCGGAGGAGAGCACTAGCCTCCTCCCGGCCTCTTCTTAACTCCGCCCATCGAACGGTACTCAAAGGTCAACTACGAGTGGAACGGAAAATAATCTCACGATAATGTTCTGATTATCGATAAATAAGGGCAATTGGACACTCGTTCTCATTTCGAATCTCCACTCCCTTTAGATAGACTATAATCGATTCGATGGCTGGACTACGTTAGAGCCCCTTAGTTACCGACTTGATTACGATAGCAATAGTTCGTCGAATAACTATTTTTTGGAACCGGGTTACGGTAGATCGCCTGATTGACCCACCTCATTGAGAGCGTTGGCGATGAGAGGCAGCGAGAGGAGAACGAAGAGGAGGGAAGTGTTCATTTCTGAATGATGAAAATGAATAAAATGCACTGATTTTATAGTGAGTCTGCAAGGAAATCGTGCAAAATGCATGGGAAAATGCGTGACCACGGAAAGAATTGTGAAATCGAAATCAAGAAGAAATGGTTTTGCAAAATTCGAGATAAATTATTTGAAATCAATGATTTGATTTGTTATCTGACAAAATAAGATAATTAATAAAAACTATTTCCAAATAGGCTGCCACATTCATAAGTCAGTGATCGATTGATCTCCCAAAAATCACTTCTCTTCTCGATTGTTTCGTTCAGGCAGTTTTCGCCTGAGGCTTGAATGGTGTATTGTCACAATTTAAGATTTTGTGTGTGAACAACATTGAAGATGAGGATAGCAAAGTCAACTTTTTATTTCGAGGGTGTGAGCTTGCGGTACGCTTTCCAATCTTCGAAAGAAGCGCCAGAGCCCACCATATCGTTCAGATGGGCTAGACTGTACACGGATTTGTAGAAGGCATAAATCGTCATCAAATCTTCCAGTTTGAAGTGATTATTCTGAAAATGCTTAATTTCCTGCTTGCTTATAAAAATGCTTAAATTAACCCCAAACCAATCCAAAGCCGATCGATATTGATGGTTTGGAATTCTTTTACAAGTTCTTTTACAATTCTTTTACAATGGAAACAGGTGTACGAGATTGGGGGGGGAGAAGAAGCAGTAAGAAGGACAATGAATTGGGCCGATAAAATATGAAAAATGGACGACAATCGCTGGACGCGGAAAATGACTGTTTGGATTCCCTATAGCCAATCGCTCAAGAGAAACAAAGGAAGACCAAGGCAAAGATGGCGAGATGAAGTAAAGAGATGCATGGAAAATAACTGGTGGAGCTTGACTAATGATGAATGGAAGAGACGCTTGCTTCCCATGATCAGTGCAAACCCCCGCGACTACTGGTAAATTCTATTCTATTCTATTCTATTCTCCCCGCTTTCTTGCTCATGCTCGCAATTTCATGTTTTTATTCGTCTGGCGGAACGAAATAAGTTCGAAACCGAGCACCCTACAACATACCACGCGGATATCGTAGTTAAATTCGAAAGTGTTCGCATCATGCTTCTTTACTTTCGGTTCAATTTTTCGGTCTGACATTGACTCGTAGAGCTGAAATTACGTTAAAATACCCATACTGTTTGTAATAGTAAACCAAAAAAAACATTGAAAACCACTGAAAATCATACCTCTTTCACCTGGGGATTTGCAACTATGTGTGACAAATTAACTATGGCTGTAGCGCGAATGTAGCCAATGTCACATTGCTCAGCCTTAGTTCGTTCCTTTTGCTTGCCGCCGCTCTTTTCTGCCTCGTACTCTTTTTCAATTTCCCTGATCGCGGAAAGGAGCTGCGCATGGTTATTCGGCACGAAAGTCAACGAAAATTTTGACTGCGTATTGTCTTCGCATCTGAATGATCTTTCTCGAATGAGCAGTCGTCAAAAAATCATTGGAAAACACACTTGATTTCCGAAATCTTACGAGCGAACCACCCAAGGCCGATTCCACCATACACGCCTATAGCCGCCACCGTGGTCCGGGACCATTTATTGGCAGAATTCGATCTCGATGAGTGGAAAAATGTACGGCGACCTGTTGGTTAGAATACGATTTATCGTAAATCATTGATGTTTTCTTGCAAAACAAAAAAAACTCACTGATATGAGCAGATGAGGAGAGCAGATGGCGAAACATGGAGAGTCGAGATTGGAGTAAGAAATAGGAAATATGTAAATATGAAGGAAAAGTAGGTTGGAGTAGAATGGAGAGTCGGCCAAGCAGCACACGAGTCGAGACGCTAATTCAAACCCCTCCCCCTGTGGCATCAATACCAATATTATTGAAAATATAGAGCTATCCTTCAGTGCTACAAAGAATTCATTTGTCGAAATATTCCGTTTTGCAGAATATGTACGTTATTGATTGGCAGTCATTTGATCAGGTCGAAAGAATGGTAATAATTCTATTGAATTTGTTTAGCAAATCAAAAGAACAAGTTATGCGAGCAAACAATTTTCAAAAACAAAAAAAAAGAGTTTTATCGATTAATCTGTTCCACGGTTAGACTTTTTTGCACCCGCCCCTGGCCTGGTCCATAGAGTCAATCAGAACGAGCATCGAGGCAAGAGCCGAGAGGTTTCTGTCTCTCTTGTCATTCGATGGGTAGAAGGTGGGAAGGAGCTTGAGAAGAGCGGAGGAAGCCTGGTCAGTGGTAGTCTTGCACGCCATGAAATCATCGTAGACCGCCTGAAATTACGGAAATGATTTCGGTAGTTATTGATTTATCGCCAAAATAACATTCTACAGTATATTTCCGTTAATTTTTTTAATAATTCGGTATTCTGCAGAAGCTAAATTTCGATCGCTGAAGTCTACGGTAAAAAGTGAGCACTACAATCACAAATACCTTCAGTTGAGGGTAGACCTTGATCTGATCGAGGAATGCGTAGAGCTCGGTACGGTACTCCTTGCGGAGCTTTTGCACGAGAGCCGTGTCCGCCTGAGAGTGATTATCGAGTAGTACGGTAATCCGTGGATTACGGTAGTATGCGGGACTCTACGGTAGCATTGGATTACGGTGACGGTAGCGCATCGAATAGTACAGAAATACGGTATTTAATTCTTTGGTGGTTATGACTACCGTAGTTGACTACAGTTGAACTAGGTGTCGACCATCGATTTGATCTCGGCGGATTACGGTAGAGCCCATAGTTAGCTACTAGTTACCGTAGCAGCAGGGATATCGATTTTTGCGGAGTTGGGATACTGTAGGTCGGTATATCGGTAGATCCCGATTGTCCTACCTCATTGAGGGCGTTGGCGATGAGAGGCAGGGACAGGAGGACGAAGAGGAGGGAGGCGTTCATAACTGAATGATGGATTGGAATAAAATGATCTCAATTTATAGTGAATCTACAAGGAAATTGTGCAAAATCTGTGAGAAAGTGCGTGACGAAGGAAAGAATGGTGAAATCGAAAAATTAGAGGAAATAATTTTGCAGGATACATACGGAAGAAATTGAAAAAATAATTTAACCAAATAAGAATTCGCTTGTCGAAATATTCCAATTTGTGAAATCTGCTCCGGCTTTCACGTGCTCCGAACGAAAAAATATCAATTATTGAATAATTTATTGTAGCCAACGGACAACGCAATTTATGTGCGCAAAAGTATATGAAGAAGAGCAGAAAAGCGGACTCATTTTGAGTCTGTCGTGTAGTCGACAAGAGCCTTCCAATCGTCAAATGAAGCACCAGCGCCCAGCATATCGTTCAGCAGCGATAGGTGAAGGACGAATTGGTAGACAGAAAGAATCGGCTTCAAATCTTCCATTTCGAACTCATTATGCTGAAAAGTGATTGTTTCAAGTTAGCAACGTCGTAACGCAACATACAACGCTGATTTCATAGTAGAATTCGAAGAAATTACGGCCGGAATCAGACTGCTTTACTTTGACTCTGCGATCTTCCATTTTTTCGAGGAGCTGAAATAAAACTAGTTGAAATAAAATTCACAAAATAATTTTTTAATAAACGTTTTAAAAGGTTTCGACAAATGAATGCTTATAATACCTGCTTCAGTATCGGTCTGCATTCGGCAATATAAGGCAATTGGATGCTGGCTGTTGCGCGAATCTTTCCAACTTCAACCAGTTCGAAATTCATTGGCTCCCTTTTCTTTCCACTTTGTTCCTCCTTTTCCTTTTCCCTCATTGCGCTGACTAGCTGTGAGAGGTTATTCGGAGTGAAAGTCAGTGAAAATGTAGGCTGACTGTGAGTCTTCTTTTCGATTCTGAAATGTTGCCCTCTTTTCTTGTATTTGTTTTACTATAAAACATCATCGACTAACAAACCTGTTTTCCGCTATTTTATGAGCGAACCATCCAAGGCCGAATGCAGCAGCAGAACCAACTCCAACAGTCATCAGCGTTGGTCGGGCAAAGACATTATTGGGACGATTTGTTCCCGAGGAGTTGGCAAACGAACGGCCACCTGTAAGACATGTTTGATCTTTGTTTCTGATTTTTGTTTTTGCATAAATATTTAGAATATTCGCAAAAAAATTGCAATACCATTTCTTAATAAAGATATATTAAATGAAAATCTTACTAGTGCGAGTAATCGACGTGAAAAGATGGCGCAGCATGAAGCAGGTTGGAGCAGGGAAATGAGCAACAATTAGGACTAAGTAGGAGTTGTTCTTCCAAAAGTAGCGAAAAATTCGAGTCGCTTATCCAAAAAAAACGAACCCGCTGGCGTTCCCTTCTGCGCATATTCGTGATAATCTTGTGAAAATATCGAAATCTGCTTCTAAAAGCTACCAACTGCTTGCGAAGAGCTTAGAATGCCCAAAAAGAAAACATGTCTTATTCCTCCTGTTCCATGTATATTTGCTCAAAAAAGGAACGTAATTCCACAACATTTTCTTCGTATAGGTGGTCTTCGTATATGCATGTTAGGTGGAAAAAAACAACATAAAATGAAGAGTTTTATCGATTAATCGGTTGCATGGTTAGACTTTTTTGCACCCGCCCCTGGCCTGGTCCATAGAGTCAATCAGAACGAGCATGGAGGCAAGAGCCGAGAGGTTTCTGTCTCTCTTGTCATTCGATGGGTAGAATGTGGGAAGGAGCTTGAGAAGAGCGGAGGAGGCCTGGTCAGTAGTAGTCTTGCACGCCATGAAGTCATCGTAGACCGCCTGAGATAAAGGTGGAGATTACGGTAGTTATCGATTGGTAGTTATCGACCGTATTATGCTGAAGCTTTTTTTTAATATGAAGGAAGTGACGGGGGAAAGCAGAATAGCCTTTTAGCATGCGGTAGCTAGTTATCGATCGATCAGAGCTACAATAAGAAAGGACCGCATACCTTCAGTTGAGGGTAGACCTTGATTTGGTCGAGGAATGCGTAGAGTTCGGTACGGTATTCCTTGCGGAGCTTCTGTACGAGAGCCGTGTCGGCCTGAGTGCAATTATCGATTAGTAGTCATGGGTTACGGTAGCGGGAGGGCTTCTGTTATCGATTAGTGACTGCCGTAGTTGACAACAGTAGAACTATGGCGTCGATTATCGACTAGATGGCGCCGCGTTACGGCAGATGTCCACCTACCTCATTGAGGGCGTTGGCGATGAGAGGCAGAGCGAGGAGGGCGAAGAGGAGGGAGGCGTTCATTTCTGAATGATGAAAAGAAGGGGGAATGCTCTCAATTTATAGTAACAATGCAAGCAAATCGTGCAAAATACATGGGAAAATGCGTGACGAAGGAAAGAATGGTGAAATCAAAAAAATATGAGGAAATGATTTTGCACGATTAATATTTCGAAAAATGAATCCGATAACTGAAATTGAAGGAAAAGTTAAACCACATACAAATTCGGTTGCCGAAAATACTGATTTGTAAGATCTATCCCGGCTTTCATATTCTCCAAAAAAAAACGAAAGTATTGAAATAATTAGATGATTTATCGCAGCGAACCATCAAAATAATTTATGTGACCAAACAATACAGAAAATCAAGATTACGAAATCATTTCACAAGAGAATTTCAATCATCGATGTCAGCGGAAGAGTAGTATTTGAATGAGGGGGTATGGTGGAAAAGTTGGAGGAAGGGGAAGCTCAGAACGGCTATGGAAACGTTCCTTTGCCTGATGGTCTGAAAAAAAAATATTATTGTATTATTTTACACGTATCCTACCGTAACTCATGTTACACTACAGCTAACATAAATCTATCGTATCGTGCGTTTAAAATGCTCAGCAAATTCAATGTGCTGGTTAGCGTATTGATTGTCTTGGAGAGAGAGGAAGGGAAGAGGTAGGGGGAGGAGAGCAGGTAGATCACTCGCCTCCTCCCGGCCTCCTCCTAACTCCGCCCATCGAACGATAGTCAAAGGTCAACTACGAGTGGAACGGAAAATAATCTCACGATAAGCGCGACAAAACGTTGTCTACCGTAATCCACAGTAGTACAACTCACTCGACAGTGCAGATAGAGGCGATGACGAGACCGAAGAGGATGAGACCAGCAATAATGACAATTGCGATGATGCGACATCTGCGAATACTATTATTTATTATTCGTTATTATTATTCTAGAAGACGAAAAAAGAAGGACCTCCCTCGCCCTTTCTCACTCTCACATTGTATGCATTAGAGCTCGAAATTCGGGCCTCGGTCTCTTCATTTCACACAATATATCTCGTCTCTCTGACCGGTGAGAGAATGAGTGAAATCAAGAGACGAGTACTCGTATTTCATACTCTAGTATCCATCCCCCCAGGAAGAAACGTTGTCGTATCATTACGGTCAGCTTGCACGCAAAGGAATAAGGAGTGAATCTGGTTTCAACAATCAGGAAACAAATATTGGAGCCACACTCACTTTTGATTGTCCCTGTCCTCGCTCTCATCCACTCCATAGGAGGGGAGCATGATTCCGGGAATGGTCATCTAAAATGAACTAGAAAGAACTTTTAATGGCACCAACTTTAATGTAAAAATGATAGGTCGATAGATAGTTTGACAATGAACGGTCGCGTTTGCGCTACATCATCTGGCATCCATAGCTCAGTTACTTACATAAACAGTTCAACTGGACTGGCAAAAAAAACAGAAAAAAATGAGAATGGAGCCACGCTTTCTACGTTAGATAAAGAGCTTTCAAACTGCGATAGAAATCTGATGGCTCGTGTAGAAAAAGCTTCCCAAGAGAAGCTTCTCGAGGATCCCAAGAAAGTTAGAGAAGCGAGATATCACTTGTCAGTAAGAGAGATTCTTCTAATTATGAGCGCATACTTGAGATTGTTTTCCTCGTTAATTTCGAGTGGTCATGGGACCTGGTGGAAAAAGGGGGAGAGACACGAGGAAACAGTTGTGAGTCACAACAACCTTTGATCGGCTTAAAATTGATGTCAGATTTACAAAAACATACTCTGGACTATGCAAGGCCCAGTCTCGTTCCGTCGGTCCTTAGGTCCTCGATTCTCTATTGCAGAGTACTGTAGTCTTCTTAGTTAAGCAAGGAGAGGACAAGTGGGGAAGAAGGGTAGATGACAGATAGATGTATCATCAATTTGCGTCTCAAATTGATGACAAATCTATCTGTCATCTACCCTTCTTCACCTCTTGTCCTCTCCTTGCTTCACTAAGAAGACTACAGTACTTCTCCATTATGACAAGAATCACCGAGTATCCCCAATTGATATCTATTGCAGAGGTCTCGGCACAGTAGGATAGACCATTGCGATTTAATGGTCCATCCCAATTCCGATAGGATGGTAAAGGGAAAATTTACGCCGTCTTTCAATCAACCAAATTTCGACTTCACCTGTACCAAACAGGGTACAGGCTATAAGCCAATTAATGGCATATTTATTTGTATTATTCACACATCTGAAATGACGATGTTTATTTCTCAGAAGTTTATTTCATATGTAGTAGGTGGAGGAAAAGTGTGAACAAGAATGAAGGAGTATGTCGATTAATATGGCATTGATGGCCGCAAAAGAGTAATATCCGGATAACTTGAGGAACGGTGAAGCGAGGTTCAAAATAGAATAGTTCCTTGGACGTTTGGTCTGAATAGCATTGATTATGGGCTGTGGTTGGCCCCGAGCCGAAATTCTGGCGGAATTTGTTCTGGAACACATCGTAAACCCTCGGCACTCCAGAGGTGCTCGTGCCGTAACTCCTAGAATACTAATGTACCCTATCCCCTGGAATGCTAAGCCTTCCTTAAGTTTACCGAAACCCTTCTGTTAGCCTACCGTAAGCATACCTTGAGCCGACCCTAAGCCTACCGTAATCCTACCGTAATCCTACCGTGAAGTGTCGGCGCCGAAGTACGAAGCGACGATAATGCCCACCACAACGAGCACAGCGACGATAGCGATGATGATGTAGCATCTGCGAATTCATATATGTTGAGAGCCAATGCCATCCCGAACTCAAGGCACATGAAATCCTGCGGGAGCCTATTGTCTCATATTATAGGAATTCACTGACTATTGGCTCATAATATAGGAATTCACTGACTATTGTCAAATATTATAGAAATTCACTATTATGTCAAAAATAACCGTGTCTCTTATTTTTCTTTCCGTCGACTTGTTCATATAAAAAGGGCCAAACTAATATTTCCGAGAGGTAGAAGCAGTTATTCGAAACTGACGCTGCTAAATTATAATATGCCAGAAAAACGAAAATATTCAAAACCATCGAAAAATAATCGAAATGGTGTAAATGGTTTTTTAAGTTATTTATTTTCCCTATCCATTCAGTTTTTTTATAAATTGTATAGTTGTATGGTATTATTATAATGCAACAAACAATGTTTACACATTTTAACATTTTACGCGAATTTATCGTTGGTTTACACCAGTTTCGAAGGGGGTTGGGGTTTTTCGGGTTACATGATTTGGTGCTTGATATTACTCTTCATTGCTTGCTGACTGGAGTGTCGTCATTCTCATCGAAGCGAATCTGTAAGGTACGATTTTGCAATAGTTTAGAATGTTTTCAAATACCAATTCGAATACGTTTCACCGATCGCTCCCTGACTCCCTCGTTCCTCGATTGCTCGATTCGCAAGTTGCGGATCGAGAAATTCTTTCTCATTCTAGGGGTGAGGTGAGAGATGGATCGGTGGACAGAGTTTCTCCCTTACTCGATTGCTCGATTCGCAAGTTGCGGATCGAGTAATTCTGTCTCATTCTAGGGGTGAGGTGAGAGATGGATCGGTGGACAGAGTTTCTCCCCCACTCGATTGCTCGATTCGCAAGTTGCGGATCGAGTAATTCTGTCTCATTCTAGGGGTGAGGTGAGGGATGGATCGGTGGACAGAGTTTCTCCCCGACTCGATTGCTCGATTCGCAAGTTGCGGATCGAGTAATTCTGTCTCATTCTAGGGGTGAGGTGAGAGATGGATCGGTGGACAGAGTTTCTCCCCCACTCGATTGCTCGATTCGCAAGTTGCGGATCGAGTAATTCTGTCTCATTCTAGGGGTGAGGTGAGGGATGGATCGGTGGACAGAGTTTCTCCCCGACTCGATTGCTCGATTCGCAAGTTCCGCAACTTGCGAATCGAGCAATCGAGTCGGGGAGAAACTCTGTCCACCGATCCATCCCTCACCTCACCCCTAGAATGAGACAGAATTACTCGATCCGCAACTTGCGAATCGAGCAATCGAGTCGGGGAGAAACTCTCTCCACCGATCCATCCCTCACCTCACCCCTAGAATGAGAAAGAATTTCTCGATCCGCAACTTGCGAATCGAGCAATCGAGGAACGAGGGAGTCAGGGAGCGATCGGTGATACGTATTCGAATTGGTATTTGAAAACATTCTAAACTATTGCAAAATCGTACCTTACAGATTCGCTTCGATGAGAATGACGACACTTCAGTCAGCAAGCAATGAAGTGCATTATCAAACACCAAATCATGAAACCCGAAGAACCCCACACCTCCCCTCCCTCCCCGAAACTGGTGTAAACCAACGATAAATTCTCCAAAAAATCACATGAGTGAATTATTGTCAATGAGCACATGATTATCCAGTAGTGAATGCACAAAAAAAATCATGGAGTGACGATATTTTGAAAGAACGATGAAACACCAGAAAAAAGGTAAAAAATCAGCTTAAAATGATGATTTATCCATTTTCAATACTTTTTGCGTAAAAAAGTCTCTATGGCATGCTCAGTTTACTAAAACTCTGTCTAGCTCTCGGAAATATTAGTTTGGCCCTTTTTATATTAATTCCACTGTAACTTTGACACTTCAACTAGTAAGGAAAACCAATTTTCAATATTCTACTCAGGCACGATCGATCGCAAGAACGTGTTGACTATTATCGTGCGTTTCAAATGCTCAGCAAACTCAATGTGCTGGTTAGCGTATTGATTGTCTGGGAGAGAGAGGAAGGGAAGAGGTAGGGGAGAGGAGAGCAGGTAAATCACTAGCCTCCTCCCGGCCTCTTCCTCCCTCCTCCCTCCACTCAGTTCGTCGAAGGTCAACTACGCGTGGAATGGAAAATAATGTCACGATAGAGACATGCATAAGCAATATATGTCTGCACAAGTTTCCTGTGAGATAAACTATTGGCTAAGCCCTGGGCGAAATCCCCGAATAAAACTTGACAGTCCTCACTTGCAGCCAATGCTTTCCACCTCCTCTTCCGGTGCGTGGAAGGCGACGATGGGTGCTGGAGTGGCCATCTGAAGCTGCGAAACTAATGACATCCCGATTACAGTGCGCAATTCGAGCCGCCGTCCCTCCATTTCACATAATCTCTTGACCGGTCGGGTTATGAGATGAGAAGAAGAGACGGCGTCCCGTATTGCGCATAGGGTTGGCTAAACGGTACTCTAAACGTGGCACGTTTAGCTCCCCCTACGCTCTAAGTCCCTGAGATCGGAAGCACTCTCTTCATTCTGCATGCTCTCTCGCTCGAACTAGGGAAGACCTAGGGGAGGGGGAGCTAAACCTGCCACGTTTAGAGTACCGTTTACCCAACCCTAATTGCGCACTCTAATCCCGATCCATTGATCCTCACGGTGCAATAATGGCGAACGGCATAATCAGAACAATGAGGAAAGAAAGCATAGAAACTACCGGCAACCGCTCAAAAGACTGAAAAATCAATCGCTAAGCGCAATAGCTGAAGAGATAGCCAGAGAGTCAGAGATACCCGACTGCTCTTTCCGTGAATTTAGGCATGTATCAGCATCAATTTTTCGAGGGTCTCCAAACAGCTAGAGAAGCGAGACATCACACACAAATGAGAGAGGCATTCTCCATACATGTGAGCACTTCAGATTGTTACTTGATAAGTCACATATCTTAGTGTCTGTCTGTCTGTCTGTCTGTCTGTCTGTCTGTCTGTCTGTCTGTAACGTGTGTCACGCTTTCGTTTTTTGCCCATAACTCGGCTCAAACTGATCGTACACGTCTATCTCCGGTACCATTGGACTCCTCATGGACAGGCAAACTTTTTGCAAAAAAAATTTCGTCATCATTACGTAATATGACGAAATTCACCTCTGCACCGTTTTTTGCGCTTTTTTCGCTGGGAACTCAAACGAATCAGGCATGCAACATACCAAACTACTCGTCATGAAGTGTACTTTCACTTTTCACACGAATTTCGTCATCCTTACGAAATATGACGTAATCCTTAGGCAATAACTCGTTATTTCGCGCGTAACTCAGCGCAAACTCGACCAATCGAGACGTGCTTAGGCTCAATCGAACCGGTAAGTGTAGCGCCACTAAATTTTGAATGAATTTCATCATCCTTACCAAATATGACGTAATCCCTAGGCAATAACTCATTTTTCGCGCGTAACTCAGCGCAAACTCGACCAATCGAGACGTGCTTAGGCTCAATCGAACCGGTAAGTGTAGCGCCACTAAATTTTGAATGAATTTCATCATCCTTACGAAATATGACGTAATCCCTAGGCAATAACTCATTTTTCGCGCTTAACTCAGCCCAAAATCGACCAATCGAGAAGTGCATAGGCTCATACGAACCGGTAAGTGTAGCGCCACTAAATTTTGAATGAATCTCATCATCCTTACCAAATATGACGTAATGCCTAGGCAATAACTCATTTTTCGCGTGTAACTCAGCGCAAAAGCGACCAATCGAGGCGAACTTAGGCTCAAACGAACCGGAAAGTGTAGCGCCACTAAATTTTGAATGAATTTCATCATCCTTATGAAATATGACGTTATCCTTAGGCAATAACTCGTTTTTCGCGTGTTTTTCAGAATGATGTTTTCCTTGATGTCTTTTTTTCTCAGAATATTCTATACTATTCTATATCAATGTTTTAAATACATAACCCGAAGCACTCGCAGACGACTATCACAACCCGGCGACGCACTTTCCTGCGAGCGAAGCGAGCCTGCGAGTCCCTGGCGGAAGGCTCGTGGGGCCGAGGGCGATCCGACAAAAAGATGGGATGGGGCGGAGCCCCATCCCATCTTTTTTCGGATCGCCCGAGGCCCCACGAGCCTTTCGCGAGGGACGATGCCAACTCGGTCCGCGACTGTGAATATTTTATCCATTCAAGGATTAAACAATGCCCTAAATACATTACCCTGCGTTTGAAAGCCTAACCTGCGAGTCCCTGGCGGAAGGCTCGTAGGGCCGAGGGCGAGCCCTCGCGTGGGCCCATCCCATCTTTTTTCGGATCGCCCGAGGCCCCACGAGCCTTTCGCGAGGGACGATGCCAACTCGGTCCGCGACTGTGAATGCTTTATCTTCCAATGTAGTCCACCAGCCCAAACGTAGTTAAGGCCATTTCGCAAGCGTTCGCACATGACTGGGATAAAACTAAACGCACAACCCGGCGACGCGAAGCACTCGCAGAAGACTATCACAACCCGGCGACACACGCTCCTACGAGCGAAGCGAGTCTGCGAGTCGCTGTCGGAAGGCTCGTGAGGCCGAGAGCAATCCGAAAAAAGATGGGATGGGGCCACTTCGTGACCTGGTAGAAAAATGATGAAACCAGGAAACAGCTGAGTCATAATAATTTTATTATTTTTTGTTAAAAACAACAGATAAAATAGTTCAAGCATCAACCTGTTGATGTCTTATTCAGCCTGTTGATGTCTTATTTGTTGTGTTGAGTTTTGTGCTACTTTTGTGGCACATGGCGTGCATTAAAAAATTAAAAAAGACGTCGCACACCAGAAGATGCAAATAAAGCGGAAATCGAAAAGTTTGATTTGGTGATGGATGAAATTGAGGAAATAAAAAATCGGAGACAATTCGCATTCTGTTATTAAAACGCGTTCTTTGTAAGAACGCAGGTGAGAGGGCACAAAAATTTCAAAATCATCGCCCGGTGCTCAAACTCTACCATCATGACCCCTAGGGACGGTAATTACGATTTTTGAACTTTGATCCCAAAAATTTTGATCTTTGATCTTTGATCTCTCGAAAAATAAATTTCAGAAATCCTTATCGTGTGATAGCTCATTCGAAAGAGCATAAAAAGTTATGTAAAAATTTCGATTTTCAAGCATTTTCATCAATATTGGTTCGAGTTATGACTAAAAGAATGACGATTTTCGCCATTTTCGATGAAAATCTATGTGGCTACCCACTATGCTATGATTTCCAGGACACCAAATCAAGATATTTTATGCATTTTGTGATATGAAAAAATATAAGACACTTTGCGGGGCATATTTTCACGGACATTGTGTTCAAATTTTGGTCCAACCGTGGTCCACTACGCCTGTTTTCACGAAATCGTCCATTTCAAGAGGGCTCAGAATGTTTGCCCGACCATTGTTTATGCCTCTAATGATGTTTTTCCGTCATTATGAACCTGCTTACGATTTTTCGTCAACAGTTTGACCTTATTTTTGGTCATGACTCACTTCGACTTTTTTCACATAAGGGTCCCCCCTTATGTGACAAATCGGTCAGGGGCCATATTAGAATTGACCACAATAACATGTATGATTGCACTTAAAGTAACATAAAACTTATTTTTTGGGCACTCTTAAGTATTTTTGATTGGGTCGGAGGTCCTATTTCGACATGACGACCACCCTGGTTTTTCACATAAGGGGGGACCCTTATGTGAAAAAAGTCGAGGTGAGTCATGACCAAAAATAAGGTCAAACTGTTGACGAAAAATCGTAAGCAGGTTCATAATGACGGAAAAACATCATTAGAGGCATAAACAATGGTCGGGCAAACATTCTGAGCCCTCTTGAAATGGACGATTTCGTGAAAACAGGCGTAGTGGACCACGGTTGGACCAAAATTTGAACACAATGTCCGTGAAAATATGCCCCGCAAAGTGTCTTATATTTTTTCATATCACAAAATGCATAAAATATCTTGATTTGGTGTCCTGGAAATCATAGCATAGTGGGTAGCCACATAGATTTTCATCGAAAATGGCGAAAATCGTCATTCTTTTAGTCATAACTCGAACCAATATTGATGAAAATGCTTGAAAATCGAAATTTTTACATAACTTTTTATGCTCTTTCGAATGAGCTATCACACGATAAGGATATCTGAAATTTATTTTTCGAGAGATCAAAGATCAAAGATCAAAATTTTTGGGATCAAAGTTCAAAAATCGTAATTACCGTCCCTAGGGGTCATGTTAGTGAAGTTTGAGCACCTGGAGATGATTTTGTGATTTTTGTGCCCTTCAGTGCCCATTTCACTGCGTTCTTACAGAGAACGCGTTTTAAGTGTTTTAAAAAGTGTATTGTCTTTTTCAAAAATTCTGAAATTTGCGATAAACCCATGTCTCATGCACTACCATGTAATATGCACTCACTTTTCAATTTATTTTTCTTTGCTTTTTCATCAACCCTTATTTTTCACGTTTTACGACCTTTGTGCACTCAATACGATCTCAGGAAGGCCAGAGGGGGGTTACTGTGTGACGTCTGTGTCCAATGGGTGTAGTCTGACCTAGGACGCGAACACCTCGGACCTGGCCTCTCCTGTGATCGAGGGGACACCATACGTCCTTCATGCGCTCATCCATGCTCCGCCATCTTCTCACTTCAACTGCTCGCAAAAGTGAGTTGATCTTTGATTTTTGATCTTTGATCTTTCTTGAGCTTACCTTGGATCTTCTAATTTTTATTCCTTCTCTTCAGGCTCTCGACAGCTGTCGACCAAGCCCAACGCCCCATCAGATAAAAGACCGCTTGCTCACCGCTCAATTTCAACGAAATTTGACCAAATTCACCACAGCATTATCGGCCAAGATTCAGTTGTGGAAAATTGCGCATATTATTATATTGCCTCTACAATTCAGGTATAGCTTATTGTTAGCATTAACTAGCATAGTATCGTAATTAAAATCTTGTTAATCACAGGCATCCGCCGACAAAGAGGCTTTGGTCGGCAAAAACTCGGAATGGAACGAAAGAAACATCAACCCCACCGATGGATACTTGGATGCCTTCATTTGGATGGCATCGATTGTCATAATTTTGTTCGTTTCCGTGTATGTTTTTCCTTCTGTTTAATATCGTTTGCCAATCCCGGTCAATCGTATTTTTTTCAGGAGAGAAGCCAAAATTTCTCGAACCATGATTGGTGCTGCGAAAGAAACTATCATGCCAGTAAAAACTAACATGTCGCAAGCTCAAGAAAACATCGCAGATTGGCTTACTTGGATCTCTGGATCCTACTGAAAATGTGCTGATTTGATAATACCTTGTGGAATTTTGATGTTAATGTGAACGATTGTTGAAGAAGATAAATGAAGTGTTTGAGAACGAACGATCGTAGCAATGCCAGAGGAAATAAATGTTTTTGTGAACGAAAGATAGCAGAACTGCCAGAGGATCAATTGTTTCGATGATGTCACCGGATTGGTATTTGAAACGTAGGACGCGCCGGTAACTCGTTTATTCGGAACATTGCCTGTAGTCTGTGTCATTAGTTCTCTGATTATGCTGCGCCATCTCCTCTCAACGGCCGCTCGTTCAGGTAATCAATTATTGCACGGCTAACTTTTCAAAAATACCAAAAAGTTCACTATAGTAATTATACATAATGCAGATGATATCTTGGCCTGACTGGATGATGTTTTACCGTATATTATTGTAGGTTCACGTACGCTGTTCACCGATTCGGTTCCTCCGAGGCTTTCGCTGCTAAGAGTCCCTCGATCAGGCGATATCGAACTTCCTCGCTCGATTTCTAGCAAGAGCGATTCGGAAATTCGCGATCTACCCAAAAAGAAAGAAGATTACTCTATCGAGGAGTGGATCATCGCCTATTATGACACGGTTCCTGTGAGTTAGATTGAAATGTTTATACTCGTAGAGCTCAGCATAAATCCTTTTCGCTTCCACAGTCGAAGAATGGTCAATGCCCAGGTTGCCATTGCGATCATCCTTTAGTGTTCAACGTTTCAGAAGACGATGGAAGCGTCAAGTATCGCTTCGGTCAAGAGGAACTGCACTTTCGAGCAGTGGATACAATTGTATTATTGCAGCGCTCCAGTTAACGAGGTGAGTCTTAGGGAAATAATCACCACTAGAAAAAATTCAAAAAAAAAGTTTCGAGTGGGGGAATATCTTTTTTTGTTGTTCAGATTCCGACTTCCGCTTCTGCACCCGATGTGCAGCAACTTAAAGTCGACAGCAACGATTCCAAGTCCACTGAAAGCTCAGGAATTGACTGGATCATTGGTGTCGGGCTGGTCTCGCTTCTCTGGCTCACCTCTGTCGGAATTGCTGTGCTTATGGATAGGTTAAATAGAATTTATAACTGTTCGTATGCCATTACAAATTTTGTTTCAGATACTTCTCTCATCGAAAGGGCTCGAACGCTGGTTTTTCCACAATTACATATATCGATACTATGAATTCTAATGAGTCCTTGACCATCGTCGAAGCGTACTCAAAGGTTGCTCTTTCACGATTATTTTAAGGTTTTAGTGATGTAATTTCAAAAAAAAATGATGAAAAAATGAATTTTGCAGGGCGAAAAAACGTACTCCATCAGCAATAATTTCACAGTGCGCCTGCCCCATCTCTCCAAGAAAAAACGGGCGCTTAAAGGGGTGATTTTCTGCAACACTAACCCTATCAACCGTAAACTCGTTCATTTAATCGATTCTTCCACACATTTCTCCCGAATTCTGTTTGCATACCATATTCTGTTTGCATACCGTAATGGGAGCGATGTACGATATTTTCATTTCAGAGTCGCGACACAGTCAACCCTCACGGAATCGACGTCGCACAGTCGGACAACGACACCTGGCATTTATCCTATACAGTGGTACGGTAATCGCTCGAGAATGATCCTGTAGGGTCGGAGAACCGGCAGGGTACTTATTGTTAGGGAGAGGGGGTGTGGTCCTGAGGAGACCGTGAAACCAAATTTCGAGAAGTGAAACATCCCACTTCCAGACTCGCCAAACGATCGATGATGTAATCATGGAAGAGAAGGCAATGAGAAATATTGTCGAGGAAGAGATTTCAGCGCTGAATAGCCTCGAAAAGTTATTCGAATGGACTGATGGACTGTTCGGTGATCCTTCTCAAGAATAGACAGAAGAATAGACAGAATAATACGACTGATTTTTCGTAATGTGTTTTTTTTATAATTTTCATTTGCAATTGCAATAAACGTTTGCTTAATAATAAACTTTGAGATTGTTAAGCGAGAATACCATCAATCTTGCATTTTTAGAAAGTTGAAAAAAGAACCAAGATAAAGCAAGTACAGTGAAACTAGAGAGATTGCATTTCTACCGTAATTAGCGTCACTATTTGTTTACGACGCCAATTCAAAATATGTTCGAAGCTCCTGAAAGTACTCACTAGTCCATTCAATCTCCATGTTGCGAGTTCTCCTCGGTTCCACTGCTCGCATGGGTAAGTTTTTACCATTGTTTCCCTGCTTGTCCGATATTACGTAACACGATTAGAGTATGTATTTGTAAGAACGTTCAAGGTATCATAAATTGTTTGGTATGATTCAATTGATTAGTGTAATAATAGTTTTTTTATGATCATTTGACCATACAATTGTAGGAAACCTGGCGGTCCACACAAATTCAACTGCGCAAAGGCTTTCGCTGCTGAGAGCTCCCCGGTCAGCAGATATTGAACTTTGTCGCTTCACGTTTAGCAAGAGTTATGCCGGAATTCTTGCAAAGAAGAAAGAGGATTACACCATTGAGGAATGGATCATTGCCTACTATGACAAGGTTCCTGTGAGTAAATTTTGGGGCTTTTCTGGTAAAGTTTATCGCACTTTTACCATAAAAATTACACTATCCTAATATAGACAACTACCGAAGCTTCAAGTATCGCTTATATCAAGAAGAATTGCACATTCGAACAGTGGATACGCTTGTATTACAGCAGTGTTCCTGTCAACGAGGTGAATCAATTAGAGCAGAATTTTGGTATTTTCACAATAAAAAAATAACGCAATAAATTCGTAAATAATGATTTGAATCAGAATACGAACGCCACATCGACGCAAAGTATTCATTATGGTGAACTAAATGGAAGGGAATCGACAGAGTGCGGATCGAAGAACACCAATAAATTCGGAACATTCCCGATCAACGGGGCGTTGCTGGCCTCGCTTCTCTGGTTCACCTCGCTGGCAATTGTTGTCTTCGTGGAAAGGTTAAAATAGCCAAATATACCAAATGTGCGGTTTTACTGGAAATTATGAAACGCGTTTCAGATATCTGGCCCTGAGAAAGGACTCGAACTCTGATTCGAAGAACTCTGCTCCATCGATGTCACCCGATAACTTGTTCGGCCATACTTCCAAGTCCTGCCATATGGACCATTGACCATCGTCGAAAAGCACACAACAGTAACATTTTCACTCTAACTTCAGCATCTCTAATATCTTGATTGAATAATCATTTTTAGAAAGGAATGACGTACTCGATCAGTAATCACTTTCAAGCCAGGCTACCGAAGCCCGCTGAGGACGACGATTATTTCGAAATGGTCGGTTCTAACCTTTATCCTTGTTCATTCTTCCCATTTTTTTCACATTCATTGGCTTAGTTTTCACAGTTTTAACTTAATTAAAATTCGTCGTACAATTTCAGCTCCGCGAAGAGCTCAATTCTCTCGGAGTCACCATTACTCAATCGACCTTTGATAGCAATGTCTGGGATATCTCCTACACCGTGGTATCGCTTTTTCTTGATCCAAGCATGCGTGGGTCCGGTGCACTGGCATTTGTGTGGTCTGAGGCAGGGACTAATGGTCGTTAAGGAACTCGCGCTTAGGAACCATTGAAAGTGACATTTTGGATTCTTCATTTCGACCTTCAGTAGATTTAAAAGATTTATCTGTGTTCCAACATGTGAATTTTCGAGGGTTCCTATACGTGCCCACACCGGCTAACTAGAGATGGGAAAGGAAGAGGGAAGAGTGGCGAATGTATGCAAAGTGAGCCTCTCTCTTAGAACAATGATCAGAAATCAGCGGGAAATGCTGGTTCTTCGATTCAACTCTTCCACAAGACCGCTCACTCTTCCACAAGAGTTAATCCCCTCCCCCTCCTCTTCCCTTTACTCTCATTCCTCGTTGCGCGGTGCGGTTTCTCTTCCTTTTGCTCTTCCTTTCCCATCTTTACGGCTAACCCTTGAAATTGATCATCTTCCTCTTCCAGACTCGACCGTCGATCGTCGAGGCAATTGAAGCAGAAAAGGAAGTAATGGGGAAAGTGGTGGTTCAAATCATGACTCAGTATTTCCTCGAGAAGGGTATTCTTGAAGGCGTGAAGCGCTAGTTGTCAAGGCGAGAATTTATAAATCTATTAATTTATAAATCAATTTATAAATCTATGAATATCTCATTGCTTGATTTTTATTAATACGGCTCGACAAATAGTTGTAATTGCAATTTCAAACATCAATGATAAACGTTATTCCAGGATGTGTAAGAGTAGCAGTCCGTACAAAGTAGTGGTATGAGTAAAATGTGTTCCTATACAGTTTGAGGCATCTCTTATATATTTGTGTATGATCTCAATTATAGATCAAGTTGACCAAGTGATTTCTTCGTGTTTACGCATTGCCTCTATTTTCCTTCGAATGTCACTCGGTAAATTTCAGAAATGCATTGTTTGAATTCTCGTTTTTTTCCTGCTGTTGTCGATTTGATAAATATACCGATAAACAACTCCGCTGGCATCAGCGAGAAAGTGATCATACCGTTATTTGCGTAGTCCGGAAATTCCTGCATTTCCGCAACTCGGAACTGAATCTCCCCGAGTTCCGGAACTCCTCCAGTTCCAGTAACAAATTTCACCTTTTTGCCGCACCCACTTTTTACATTCGCCTTCCTGGCTCTTAGGGATCCTTAGGGAGAAGTTGGAAACATTTTGGGTATATTGTCGAACAAAACAAGAAGTGATCATGCATGCACTCACTATCTTGTTATTCGCTGTCGTTCTTGTTCCTTCGCTTTTTTCCTGTTTCGAAGTGACATGATTGATCGGGTGCGTATACATTCGCATATAAAGCGAGTTTGAATAAGTAAAAGGTCCATTCAAGATAAGCGGCTGCGAAAACGATTGCGTCCACGGGCAAGGTTGTCTGTGGCATAGGCAGAGTATCAACTAAATCGTGTATCCCACACTATCCCTGACACGGTCTCTTGGAATTGTCGACGCATGACGGGTTAAATCAGACGTACGTCTCTCCTAATCGTAAAAACATTTTCCTACTGCACAGAAGTTCACAACCATTTAATGCCACAACCATCTCACAGCCACTTTGCACTATTAAAATGATGCGCTCTTCGAGCATACTCATTTGTAAATATTAGAATGCCCTCTAACAATATGCGATGTTTGAGTGTCGATGTATCCATTTTCAGTCGACACATACTTTGCAATGAGCATAGATCGCCTAAATGTGGAGCACGAAATATCACGCGTCTTTCACTGTATATCGAAATTTCCGTAAAGAACAAAATAACATTTCCCGTGAAAATGGAAAAAGGTTGAAAAACAGTTGTCCACGAATCACTTCAAGAGAGGCACTGCAAGAGTATTGATCACCTAAATTCAAGAGAACTTCAAGAGATTATAAAACGAACGCTGTACTCCGTTGTAAGTATTACATAAATGGGGTTCACTCATGTCAAGAGTGAAATCTCCTCCATCTCTGCTAACTGAATTTTGTCGTCAAAATTGATGTTGATTACATGCAAATTTTCATATATGTGAATCTGTTTCAATCCAATTATTTTTGGAAGTATTGTTCAACATGCCCGCCATTCTTTCCCCAATACCTGAACTATTCGACGGTCGGTCGATATTGGTTACAGGAGGTACGGGACTCGTGGGAAAGGTTTGTTTTCGCTAGTTATTCGTTCGAGCTACAGTGGCTCTTGCCGGCTCTTGCCGACGAAAATTGTCGCTGACATAATGCGCGCATTGATGCAGGTGCTTGTCGAAAAAATGCTACGATCGCTGCCCGGAATATCCATAATTTTCCTCCTAATTAGACCGCTGAAGAACCTGTCCGGTGCGTCTAGATGGAAAGAGATTGAACGAGTACGTCGTTTGGGCAATTTGATGCTGGAAACGAACTAACATTTCACGAATTCATTTTTCTATTCTTGCCGGAAAATATCCGTATATTCACATTCGCTATAGCCCCGTCTTAAAAGATAAGATTGCCAAAAAAATGCATGTCTCTTCAGACCGTGCTCTTCAGTCGGATTCGCATGCACTACCCAGAAAGACTCGCAAAGATCGTTGTGATCGAAGGTGATATTACTGAAGATGACTTCGGAATCTCTGAGAACGATCTGAATATGGTTTTATCCATGGTATGTCGTAATTTTCAACTGGGACTCTTCGCTATTTGAACATTATCGTGATTCTCCGGCTCGGAATAGAGGTCCGAATGCCATATTTCGCTCAAATCGTGTTCGATAGCCCGACGTTTGCAGACATCTGTGGTCTTTCACTGCGCAGCGACTGTTAACATGGACGAGAAACTGAAGAAAGCTGCCGATTTGAATGTACGCGGAGTGAAGAGGATGGTCGCACTGTGCCATCGAATGCCGAAACTTGAGGTTTGGTTATGAATAGAGCATAAACAATCCGTCTCCTCACTCCTCTCACCGGTCAGAGTGAAGAGAGGACGGAGAATGAGGAGACGTTTTCTTGCTTCGTTGTGAAATGCATAAAAACCATAATCAGTAAATCAAAAAAGTCCACCAATCTCTAATCTCAAAATTATCTCCAATCTCAAAAATTATTCTCGGCCAGGCCTTTCTCCACTGCTCCACTGCATACGTTAATGTTGATAAACCGGGAGAGAAAATCGAGGAGAACGTTTACTCTTCTGGTTTTGACGCCGAAAAGGTGCTAACGGTAAGTTGGAAAGTGAACACATATAAATGAAATACGAAATCAGGCTATCGAAAATCTCGACGATACTCAAGCCGATTATATCAGTGGTCTACTGACGAAGAATCTCTACAATACGTATTGTCTCACGAAAGCACTTGGGGAGGTTTGTTGATGACAATGCGGGTGACAATGGGACTGCTCGCCGTGTATGCCATTTTACCTTTTAGATAAAAACATGTTAAAGAATACATCACACGGGAACAGAAAATGTGATCACATAAAAATACTTTTTCTTTTCAGCAAATCGTCAAAAATGAAACAGACCTACCAGCTCTCATTTTCCGCCCCTCCATTGTTCTCGGAGTATGGAAAGACGGGCTTCCGGGCTGGGTCGATGCCTTTCAAGGAATAACCGCCTTGATAGGAGCTGTTCGTACTTTTTTTCTATTTTACATTATCAAAAATACTTGGTAACTATGACCGCCGGGCAAAGAAGTTGAAGCATTTGTTTGAATCTATGCTTCAATGAGGTAACTTCTGAGCATAATTTCTAATTTCAGATGTATACCGGAGCACTGCCCCGGGTGCCGATACTCTCGCACAATCCGAAATCAATATTGGACTGCGTTCCGGTGGACGTTGTTGCTAGTATGATGATCGTTTGTGCCGGATATCGAATGACTGCGCAGTAAGAGTATTTGCTCTTTGAAATCATTTTCGCTGTTTTTAGCACCGAAGAAGTGCCGGTATTTCATTGCTGTACTTCGGAACTGAGCCAGTTTAGTCTTCAGAAGCAATTAACGATTGCTCATAAGGTTTTTTTCCGTATCATAGCTGTTAGATAGATAGCTTGTACGCTGTTTTTGCTCATTAGCTGATCTTTATCTATATGTATTAGATAATCATGGAATTTCAGTATGCAATGGAGTATCCTACCGAGAAATTCCTCTCGTCTCCGTCCTTCAATCTCGGTGGCTTTCAATGGGTAGAATCGTGCAGGCATAAACTGAGAGTTGGATGCATCGGACCAGTTCTGGATAAGCTGACTACTTTGTTCCGACACCCGCCCTTGTGAGTAGGGTTATTAGAATGAATTATCCGTCTCTTCATCCTTGAGTCTCTCACCAGTCAGAGTGACGAGAAAGTACATGGAAGGAAGTGTCTACATAATTCTTCATTCAGACATCCTTCCTACTTTATCATAAATTCTTGGAAGCAAAATTCGATCAAAATTGCAACCAATTTCACCGATTATTTGCTCTTCCTTTTCCTGCTAGTCTCCTGCTAGTCTGCTAGACCTGCTAGTCTCGAATACGTTTCAGTTGGACGAAGTTGTATGGGAAAGTAGGGTATGCCTACACTGCCCTCCTTCCATTCACGAGACACTATCAATTTCAATCAACTGGCATGCTCAAACTGATTGGAATGATGAATGAAGAAGACAGAAATGTGAGCGTTTCCAGATTGGCGTTAAAAAAACTTTATTTTTCCCAGACCTTCGACTTTGATGTGAGGAAAATCAAGTGGACCGAATTCTCGTGCAATGGAATGATGGGCTTAAAAATATTCCTGATGAAAGATGATGTTTCGAGTGACGGAGCGATCAGAAGAGCGAAGATCAGACTGATAAGGTGATCGTATGTAGAAATCTATTTTACTAGGCCATTCACTTGAGGTTACACAAATATCTAAGGGAAACATTTTAGTCATCAACTGATAAGTCTACTACCCGTGTTCGTTATCTTATACATGATCAGTGTTGTCGTATCGAGGTGACATTATTAAATTGAACAACCTCGATCCTGACTTCAGAAATTTCACCACCTGGCAGATCTTTCTCCCACCTATGCTTATCTCCACACTATTTGCCTTGAAGGGCTGGTTCACATGTACAAGTGAGTGGTAAAATAGTTATAATTGGCAAAACCAATTCAGAGATCAAGCCACTCGAAGAATACAGAGAGGAAATAGAGAAGATTATGGGAGAACCAATCAAGTCTAAAAAAGACAAAATACCGATTGCCTGAAGCACTTCAATTTCCTGTAGAATAGTTTATTTTATTTTGTTATTTTACAACAAGAATAAATTCATTCAATGTATCGCTTGTAGAATTTCTCTGCGTATCGAAAAACGTCTGCCACCATCTCGATCATTTTCAGTTCCCATATTTTTCTGATTACTTTGCGGCCCAATTCCTTGTCGGTTTCGAGCGCTTCCTCGATTGTAGGCCGCTCCTGTAAGGGTATGAACATACCGTTACGGTATATCAGAGGATAATGTATTTATCGATCGGCGTATTTGCCTTGTGGTGCTTCATGCTATCCTAGCAACTTCAATGAACTTGAACGTACCACCGTATACGAAAAATAGATGCGACCCCAGCTGAAGAGGGAAGCCCGCTGGACGGTGATTCCGGCGCTGATGAGATCTTCGCAAACCTATCAAATCATGAAGTCTTCATGCTTCAAACTGCACAAAGGTATAGCTCACAGCTCTCCACTTTATGGATCGAGTGGTTAAAGAAACCGTTATGGATTGAAAGTTACGGCACAGATTGGCAATCACTAGATAGTATGTATTCCTAACCTCTTCGAGGACCTCCGGATCTCTCCAGATGTGAGGAAGCTTGATCTCAAACTGCTGCTTGATTGTGAATGGTTTCTCGATCTAAAAAAAATTTTAATCGCACTTCTCCAACTCTATATTGTACTATTTGCGCACGTGCTTCCAATTTTTTCATAAAAAGTTGAGTCAAAAGTGAAATAGTTCCCGCGCATCCCACGCAATCGACAAAAAATTTTTTACCTTTCTTTCGCTATCATTAGTAAATCCCAACAAGCGGCGTGAAATTCTGCCGGCCCAGCTCTCTTTTCTATCAGTCGGGTCTACGATGGCAGGTGCCTCTGCTGTGGTCGATTGAATGGTTATCGGGTCACGCATGAAATATCTGAAACGTATTTTAGCCTGTTAAAATATACTTTCAATCAGTATGTTTACTTGCGTTAGTTTCGCTCACCTGTACATATAGACCACTGTGACGATCAAGGCAGACACGTAGAAAGAAAATAGATAATACACAGTTCTTGAGTAGGTCCAATGCCGATTCCATCTGAGTACCGCGTCGTGCCAAGTGAAATTTCTCCAGTAAGGAATCGACGAGCCGGCCTTGATTCGAAGACATCTACGAGGTTCGGCCCGCGCTGATCTTTGATCTTTCAGTACCGTGCACGACCAGTGAACAGGAACCTTGGAAAAAAGCTGGCGGGCGCCTGAATCACATTGCTTTCTCTGGACCGCTTTGGGGGTATTCATTTTTTTGGGAATGGAAACAAAGAAACAAAAACTCACTCGTGCGAGCGCTTGAAATGCGGAAAAGGAGCAGCATAGCTCGTTATTGAACAGATTACAGAAGGAACTTCCAGAGCGGCGATGGAACACCTTATCACATAGAAATAGCTAAACGGCGCGTAGAAATCGCCGCATTATGGAAGCGGTTGGCATTTATTTGCACGCAACAACAGCTAGTGCGTTCAAGCGGTGACGAAATGTGAGAGAAGCAGAGAAGAGTGAGCGATAAGGGAAGTGGGAGAGTTCAGGCAGAGAAAACGGAGGAGAGAGTGAAGATAGGAGGGAAAGTGAGGTCGGGAATTGAGAGGCGGCGAGTTTCTACAAATACTGAACGAAGCATTCTTCTGGGTTATGAATTACAAATGTAAAAATTTATCCGGTTTCGATGTCATTTGATACAAAGTTGAACGAAAAGTTAGACTGCAATCGCTTCAATTTCCGTATCAACTTCCGAAAACTTCTCAAGCTTCTTCAGTTTCTCGATTGCCTCATTCAGAATTTGACTCATCTCCTTCTCTGCTTCAATCGCGTCAGAGAGATTAATGCGTTGCTGTAATAATTTAAATTATTTGGGTAAGAATAAAATCACTTCGCGATCAACTTCGATTGTGCTACCGTACCACGGTGTAGGTGAACTTGTGCACGCCGGGCTTCGATGTCAACTGGGCCACGTTGATGCCGTGAAACTTGAGCTCGTCGCACATCTGCAAAAATCAGTATTTCCTTCTTTCCGAAAGTTCAATTACGGAATGACTTTTTACAAAAATAATATTCCTAAATTAAATTTACATTTATTAATTTTCCGAGAAAAAATTTATATCTTGACCTACCACCATCATTAGATATCATCGTTGTGTTTTGTCATTATTTGCACTCATTTCAACGCATGATTAGTTGAGCTCGAAATACCTGCTCGAATTCGGCTGTGCGGGACATATTTGTGAGTTTGCAGTAGCGAATCCGGGAAGTGGAATGGGTCTAAATATTAATAAATTTATTATTTCGATTCTAGGATGCTGGGATTTGCTTCACTGTGCATTGGATTGTGCTTACATTGGTCCTCTTATCGTATGTGAACACTGGCACCTTTGCCCGCTTGGACTTCCTCTTTTCTTCGGTCGGTCGAGTGGCACTGGAAAATTACGGTTCATTTTTTTCTAGAAACGAATTGCACGATGAGCTAGCTTCGGACTCATTTCTGGTCTTGTTCGAAAAAAAAACGATAATTTTCTTACTCGAGATAGTACAGCATAGTGACGAGGAAAGCGAATGATCCGAGCAACATCGCTGCCACCTCTCGGGGACTATTCTCCCTTTCGTCATTCATCAAAAGATCGATAAAGTACTGCATACGATCGCTTTCGTGCTGAAAAACACTGCCAATAACTCTATACAAAAGGTCGAAAGATGATCTATTTTGGTTGTTTCATTGAAATTTGCAGGCCCACCTTTATAGTCGACGACTCCGGATCAATCGATGAGCGATTTTCGGAACTTGCTTCCTTCTTTGGCGTGAAGACCGGGGAACCGCCCTTGGGATAGATGGAGCGGTAGGCTGTGCAGAGAATTATTGATCTTTAAAATAGAACTTCAACTCACGAAAAATGGCGTGCGACGTACTCTTCTTTGCCAAGAGTGAGCTGTGGCCTGGACGTAGGTGAATTCACAGTAAGTAGTGAGCTTTCTATTGATAGCATGATCCGAAATTGACAAGCAGGACTTACCCCTACGATAAGTAGAAGTGAAGAGATGTCGGATCATACTGAGAAGTGATTACGATAAAGCTGATTGTACTAGGTAATGTGAGACCTTATTCTCCAATAAACAACGCTTACTTCCTCCTCATGTATTTTCCCCGTTGGCATTGCTCATCAAAAAAATTGGAAAGAAAAAAAAATTCGCTTGGCCATTATTTATCAATTGTTTGAAAACATTCCACGAATTTGGACACTATGTACATCTTGAGGGATGATGAATTCAAGTCGATAATGAAAGAACTAAAAATATTCCGTATACAAACGGTTTCATAGATAAACGAAGACACGTAGCGAATCAGTGCAAATTAGGAACAGCTGCCGTCGTCGAGTGTACACGGGCAGCTTCCAACGCTTCCAGCTTCACGATGGCTTCTTCCAGAACCTTCCTCATGTTCTTATCATTCGTGATGACATCGTGCTCCATGTAGCGTTGCTGCAAGAACAATATTCGACAGCTTTTAACATATTAATTATGCAAAAACTACCGTACCAGTCTGTAGGAAAACAAGAAATGGCCACGCTCAAAGTAGGACTTATCCACGTTGATTCCATGCCACTTGAGATAATCGCAGATCTTGAAAACAGTAGTTGAATGCAATTTTTGAACACTAAACTATATCGCATACCTGTCGGACTTCTCTCGAATCTGCGCTATTAGGTAGCCTTATATGCTGTACGTAGGTGGCTGTATGCATCTGATTTTTTATAGAATTATTTTGCCACTCTTATCATTATTAATACATCATCGCTTCGCTCACCATGTTTGTCTTGTCGTAACTGAACACAGTTTTGCTCAAAGTGGCCTTCTTCTCATCACACAAATTATGATTGGCCTGTTTCTCACTGAAAACTAAATTTATCAACTATGAAAAAAAAATTTCAAAATGTATCAGCAAAATCCACTAAATTAAATTCATAATTCGTCTGATAATTTAAAATCGTTTCAATGATCGCATCCTCCCTCCCTCCCACTTCCCAAACTAGGGAATTTGAGCAATGCAAGCGCTCACCGTTTCCAATATCGGTACAAATACATCCACATTCCAATTGTTACCACTACTTCGAACACCTTCCGAATGGTTTTCTCGATCACCGCGGTTCCATCTTCATCTGCGTTTCCGGCATTACAGCCGTCATACTTGCTCGGCCTCGTCGTCGCACGATTAACGGCCTTCATATCCTGAAGTTGTATATTGTTCATTCATTAGAAAGCCGAACTCATAAAAACATAGCACTACGCTGGAAGCACATTCGCATGGAGACACCTTCGCATTCGAGTTTATCGTTTATTGACGGCATTTATCGTATATTTTCACTTGGTGTGATTGAACGTCATAGGGCGTCTGAACCTTCTTACCCTATTGCCAACATCCTTCATCGAAGAAGACTGCTGGTACATTGTAGGCCATTCTTCGGACCATGCATCTTTTTGGCCGGTAATTGCGCGGTCTGACTTGGGATAGAAAGAGCGGTGACCTGGAAATATGATTGTTCTATGATCTTTTTCTCTAATGTATACTAATATCCCAAACCTTTTTTCCGATTTTAAATTTCACTTACTCGAGACGTTGACGGATGCTCTTGCTTTGGCGTAGAGCGACCGAGAGCCTGAAGCAAACACACTTGAAATCCTACGTGAAGATAAATATTATTTTATACATAACTCTGCGAAAAAAAACGCACTCGAGCGAGCAGTTACACTGAAGAGATGTCGCAGCATGGCTAAGAATGACGGTGATCAGATACTAAATCGAGATAATTAGCGTCCTTATATGATGCAATGTTGGAGCCATCCGATTGCCTAGACAACATCCCTCTGGCGGTTCTTTGGTTGCAGTTGAGTTCAAACGTTCATCAATGGTCATGCGATGAACTTTCGAATACGAACAACAAGAAGAAGATATTTTCAACAATCGAAATTACTGTTATTACCAGACGTTCAAAAAAACAAGCAACGCAAGATCGCCCTACAGCTTTGTTACGAAATATTAGGGCGCACTCTATGCGGTACGAAATAGAGTGTTAGACAGGAAGAGGATAGCTAGATATAGTGCAAATGTGAGAGAGCGAAAGAGAGAGAGGGCAGTAGAGGCCGATTTCGCAACGCCGCTATCTTGAGTATTCCAGTTGATAGTTGATCGGGGGGGGGGGAAGGAAACTACCTACAATTTATGGGGCGAAAACGAAACCAGTTGGAAATGGATTTAAAAATATGTCTAATCCAAATATATTTGGATATTTTATCCATATCGATGAGATATGAGTTATGTTTCACAAGTTTATGTGCGCATTGCCTTCGAAATGATGTAATTTGAAGCTGAGAACAAAAGAGATCGTCTCTATGACACGCTGTGAAGGTTCTGCTCATAAATCGATTTGCTTGCTTGCGAGCATTTTCGAAACTATGTTTTTGTTCAAAATAAAAAAAAAACAATTTATTTTTATGCAAAATTGATTATTTAATGGAAATTCCATGCTCTCTATTACTTTCTATTTTCCTCACTCACCCTCATTCTCGTCCTTCTCCTCCATCCGAGGCGGTCCACTCTGCCTCTCTCTCTCCCTTTTTTGATGCTCGAGTGATCTACTCTGCCTATCATGTCCACGTCGCATGAGTCAAAGAAGCCATCGGCTAAGAAGGAAAAGAAGAAGAAGAAGGTTGACCGTTTGACCCAATACAGGGGTTGACAGTAGATAGGACACTGTTTCACCTCCCTTTGCTTAGTCATATTTGGTTACTGATTAGGTGGATTGGCAGTCTCTATGTTGTCCGTACGTGTTAGGGATGTCTAAACGGAATTAGTTCCGTTGTTCCGAGTGAATCCGAGTGAATTTACATTCTCATTCTCTGTTCCGCGGAGTGAGTGAACCGGTTCACTTTATCCTCGGAATGACGGAATGAAATGGAGGTCCGCGCAATGAAACATATTCGAAAACTCATCCCCCTCTTCGTTCATTTTCATTCGCTGCGAAAATTTGAAGCGGACCGCGCCAGACGGAACGAGCACGGAAGAATGATAATGGCGGAATTCCGAGTTCCGAGCTAGTTCCGAGTTCGAAATTGTAAAGATCGACCGCATCTCGGAATGAATGAGAGAGAAGAATAAAAAGGAGGGAGTTCCGAGTTCCGTTTAGACATCCCTAGTACGTGTGTATAGGCTCATGCCAACCCTAATGTCGCTCCGGAAGTAGACGAATCTTCGCCTTTCTACTCCAATTTGGGCAATTTCAAGAGCTCAAAAAGAAGCGGGCCGGGACGGCTCAGAGAAGCGCACCGAGACGGCTCAGTCCTTACGCGTTAGCTTAGTGCTTAGTGCGTTAGGTTATGACTTAGGCTCAGTGCTTAGTCTACCCTATCATCATTCTTAATTTGGTCATTTCAGGAGCGGAAGAAGGAGCGGCCCGGGACGGTGATCTTCTGTGGTGGGCGAGGATTCGAGGTGGAGTGTGTGCTCGGGTCGGGCGGATTCGGCGATGTGTACAAGGTATTTTGATGGGGAATGGCAGGGTTTGGGTACTGTAGCGGTTATCTTCACTTTCTCACGCCAGAACAGCTCGCGCGAGCGTGCGAGATGTAGAATGAGAGGGCTAGTAATGGCACCGAAAAATACCGTCTTGATTAATGAGATCCATGAAACGCATTTGCTCGCTCAACCTCTATTAAAAATATGCAGATCATCTCCAGTAGGGTTGGCTAAACGATACTCTAAACGTGGCAGGTTTAGCTCCCCCTCCCCTAGCTCTTCCCTAGTTCGAGAGAGAGAACGCATGCGAAATGAAGAGAGTGCTTCCGATCTCAGGGGCATAGAGCGTAGGGGGGAGCTAAACGTGCCACGTTTAGAGTATCGTTTAGCCAACCCTAATCTCCAGTAATGCCTAGGATTACTAGAAGCATCTTCGTCGTTAATTGCTCAATTAAGGTGTGCCTCACGAAGGATCGAGAGAAGAAGTTTGCGATGAAAACGGAGCGATTCGACGTACTCACTGAGAAGCAGAGGAGAATGAGGGTGAAGAGTAGGGTTAACCGTTCGGAAATCGGAATGGCCGAAACTCAACTGGCAAAATCACTCTCTTTCCGGAATGAGAGTCGAACAATGGACATTGGAGTTTCGGACAAAGGAATAGTTTCGGATGAGTTTCGGAAAGTCCATTGTTCGACTCTCATTCCGGAAAGAGAGTGATTTTGCCGGTTGAGTTTCGGCCTTTCCGATTTCCGAACGGTTAACCCTAGTGAAGAGAAATATTGGAACTTATTCGGTTTTTGGCCCAGGCAACAACCGCTTCGAATGTGGAGAGGGTGGGGAATGAGAATGGTAGGGAGGGAATACTCTGCAAGAAAAGGGAGGGCCGAGAACCGAAGAAGTGCCAAAGAAATATTGGAACCTAAAACTGATATTGACAACCGCTGTGCATGACCAGTGGGGTAGGGCATGAGATTGTGGTTGGTAAAGAATCGGTGATGAAGAATGTGGGCTAAAAGAGCCGAGCGAGCTCAATGATTAGAGCATATTTTCCTGCCAGCTTTTTTTATTTTTCTTTTCAAATTGCAGGTAGAGACGAGTGTCTTCGAAGCGTGTCAAGAAGAGAGTGCGACCGACAAAACCCACTTTGCGAAGATGGTCGAATTTGGTATCTATGGCTAATAATAATTTTTTTACATTTTGACATTCGTTGTTCAACAAACAACCATTTCGGTTGTGAGGAGCTCTACACGGTCTACGGTATTGCAGATATCGAGCACTCCCCGCTCGTTTTCGTTGATCACAATGATTTCAAAGATTTCAAATATTGCAGGAAAGACGGATGAATTCAACTTTCTGATCATGGAAATCGTCGGTCCGAATCTGTTTGACTTTCGCAGCAAAACGATGAAGGGAAAGACAAGGTAAGCAATCAGATCGAGAGAAAGGTCCACGGAAAAAGTATTGTGGCTGAGCCACCCATTAGAAAGAAACAAGCTTTATGGGGGAACATTTCGATTATTTGCTGCGTCAGTCTATGAAAATAATAGACCGCTGGTACAGTCAAGCAGATTCGGGGTTTTTACCCTCTCCCTTGTTGTTGGGAGCATCTTTTTATACGTACAATAAACCATATTGACTGGAGCTCGAAATACGGAGCGCAGTCTCTTCATTTTCCACATTCTGTGGACCGATTGAGTGTTCATGAGATTGTGGAAAATGAGGAGAGGGTGGTCGGTATTCCAAGCTCCACTGCTACTTAGAACACTCAATCTTACGAATAATAAAATTTCCAAAATACACAATTACAGTCCGCGCACAATCATCGAAGTCGCTCGCCAGACGCTCAAGGCAATCGAGTCGCTTCACGAGCTGGGATGGCTCCATCGGTGATCGAAATCGATAGGATAATGTTCACGTTCCTAAGCTTGGGCAAACCCTTAAGCTCTAAGCCCTAATCCTGAACAATAATTAACATTTTAACTTGCTGAACGTCTTCATGAATTAGCACTTTCTCCATCATGATTCATGAACGCATTTCGTCATTTAGCGACCTCAAGCCGCACAACTTCGCCATCGGTCTCCCGCCCAGGGATGCGATCATTTTCGTGCTCGACTTCGGCATGGCTCGACCGTACCGCGAGAAGGATGGAAGAATACGGTGAGCTTGAGCAGTCCATCTACATGCTGCTGCAACAACAACAACAACTACTACTACTACTACTAAAACAAAACTACCTTTTGGGGAACATTTGCTAGATCCGCAGAATTTTGGCCACTGTTTTCAAATGAGTAGACAATTATATTTAACGGTACGGTTTGAAACGTAATCCATTCAGAGCACCCCGTCGCAGCGTGCCGTGGAAGGGCACTCCGCGCTACGCGAGTGCGAGAGCACTAAAGTGCGAAGAGCAGAGCAGAAGGGACGACCTCGTCTCGTGGTGCTTCATGATACTCGAGGTGCGCGGAACTTCTCTACTTTGGCCCCCGCTCTGAATGTGAAGGGGTAGGGCATGAGAATGATGGGGAGGCAATACTCTTCGAGAAAAGTCTGTGCCAATAAAACAGAGAAGTGAAGTGAGGTTTGCGTAATCGTTGCGGAAATACTGTTCGGAAACCCTCTCGAAAAAGACACTTTAGAACCTTGTAGGTTTTTTCGACATGTTTTGTGTGTTCCTAAAAAAATCATGTTTAATCTACATGGGCGAATCACCTTCTTCCTTGATTAACGAGGTACTTTTTTCAGTACTTCCGGCCCATGAACCTGATGTGGAGCTATAGTAATTTCGATAAGAATCTGATCATTCAAATGAAGGAATACGTAATCTCCACGCCAGAAGTCTTTGTAGAGAGTGAGTAATTGTATAATATTTAATCGCTCCTCAAATCTGAATAATCGTAATTAATGATGAATGATAAAACTTGTGTATAAAAAAACATTCGCTATCTTCTAGAGTTCGAAATAGGGGCGATTGTATCTTCATTGCACACACTCTCTCGCCTCTCTGGCCGGTGAGAGAGTGTGCGAAATGAAGAGACGGTGACCCGTATTTCGACCTCTACTATCTCCAGAGAGTTCGGGCACGGTCGTACCCGACCTTGCCTGTGTGCCCCACCAGGGGGTGGTTGTCTAACTGTAAAATCGCCTTGATTGTGGGGCCAACTTTAAAAAGTTAATAATATAATAATTAATAATAATATATATATTAATAATTATTATTAATATATATTAATAATAATAATAATTAATAATAATATAATATCTCCAGAGGGTCAGCTGAAGATGCCGGCGCGCTTCAGTGATCTACTGACGATGACGAACGCGCTGACCTTCACGGCGAACCCAAACTATGACCACATGAGAATGATTATCGACGATATTGTCAAGGATGAGAAGGTATTGCATGCATGTGCAATTTTATGATCTATCTTTACTCCCGTGTATGATTGATAACAGCTGGCCTTACCAGTGGGTCCCACCTAGCGTTGTCATACGACTGTAAAATCGCTTTACGTGGATACACCTTTACCTTTTTACCTTTACCTTTACTCCCGTGTTTGATACACTGATTTTTAAAAATTATGTTTCGGTAGATTGATTGAAGAGATGCATATTTTGAAAGCAACTGGGTGCTGGACGCTCCTCATATTTTTTCTGAAATTAAAAAAAAAACATTTCAGATTGACATGAGCCTTCCTATCGATTGGATCGCCCATTCCCCATTCGGAGACACAGAGAAAGACAAGTTGAAGGTAATAGGGAGTGGGAGAGGAAAATCATTAAATATCTGAAAAAATGCTAAAAATAAACATGTTTGCCGCTTCATTAAAGGGGGATAGGCATCAATATTTTCGTGCATAAACTGGCAACGTGGAATGATAGAGAATGGCTACCCGATAAGAGATCACTTTATCCGAAGTTCTAGAAATGCCTCTGAAGCTCACTACAGAATTTTAAAGTTCATTGATGTTTCAGGCAAGATTTGGGGTACTGTATTCTCGTATTGATTTTATTGGATTGGGAGTCGAAAATAGCGGCAATAGTGAGGATTGCGCTCGGCGGGAGTCGAACCAACGGGTGTTGGATAGCTAGGCAAAAGCACAACCGCTAGGCTACGAGCCATGGTGATCTCCTTGCCCAGAGTCACTATGATAATTGCGTATGTCTACAGTAGGATCGCAACGTTTCAGGCTCTTCGTGGTGGGACCCACCAACTTTGATTGATGCCTATCCCCCTTTAAATCGGTCCAATTTCACCAGTGCGCATGCGGTTATCCTTTTGTTAGCAATTTCACTATTACCACTCAACCCGCTATTAAAATTTTGCTATAATTTACCCAATTGCAGGCACCGTCGGATGGTGCAGTTACGAAGAAGGAACCCGATGTCAATGAGCAAACGAAAGCCGTAGAAGCGAAGAGAAAACAGCTGGAGGAGGAGATGATCAAGGCAATCGAAAATAATAATTTACCTACCCTCCCCCGAGACTCAACGATAGTATTGAGGCGCTCCTGTATTTGAGCAGATGGGAAAGTTTAACAATATGCAATTTGTGCTTGAAAACAAAAAAATTGAATAGAAAGACGAAGCATTAGTCTCTGGGAAAATTTTTAACAAATTCAAAAAAAAATAAATTTTTTTTTAAATATCTTCAGATGTTCAAGGACGCTGGCAAGCCGAAGACAAGGGAGGAAGTGAGGGTGAGCTCAGAATTATTTATTTAGTATTGATTTATTTCATTCCCCCGGAGAGGGAAGATCATCTATGACAATCATCATTTGGACTTTGTTCTCAGTGTTTCATGGCGATATCTTCTGATCGTTTTTCAGTGATGCTAAAGGGGATACAATTGGATTACTTCTCCGTTATTTTGTCCGTATTCGCAAAAATCGAGCACTATGAAAAATGTTTGAACCACAAAAAAATGCGACAAGAATATGCCATTCTTAGATGACGATGCCATTTAGGAGGTGCTCGACAAAAGAGAGGAGGAATTGACGAAGAAGTTATTTAGTCGTGTCCGCGGAACGAAAGAAGACGATGGAAACAAGGGCGGGGTAAGACGATTATATTTTACTGAACGCTTTATAAACTAATGAGACTTTTTGTTGTTGTTGTTTTTAATCGTTGATGGTAACATTCAGAAGAAATCTCCTCCCAAGGTGGACCATCGAACTCGCAAAACGAACGAGGTTATCGATAACTTTTTTTGGCAATATTTTCTCTCCAAATCCCCTTGCAAATTTATGATCTTTGAACATTCAGAAGAGATCTCCACCCAAAGTGGCTTCTCCTGATGCTGTCAAAGCAGCAGATTCCGCAGCGAAGTGAGGATTATTTTAGTTATTTAAATCTCATTATTTTGTTGGTTTTTTTTTTAAATTTACTCTAGTTTACTTGCAGAGATGCTGTCAACAAGAAGGTTGCACCTGAGGCGGCCACACCGGCAGATCCAGTAGCGAAGTGAGGAATATTATATTTAATTTATTTTATAATTTAAATTCGTGAATACTGCTTTATTTGCAGAGATGCTGCCAACAAGAAACCTACTTCTGAGGCTGTCAAAGCAGCTGATCCTGTAGCGAAGTGAAAAATATTTTATATATATATTTATTTTCGGTTTTTAATTCAAAATAATTTATTTGCAGAGATGTTGCCAACAAGAAGGCGTAGACAAGAATCCCGACACAAGTAGCCCATAGAAGCTCGTGTATTGGTGAAATAAATGAACTATTCGAATTTGTTGCATGTGTTCAATTTTCTTTTGCGTGTGTCTCGGCAGCTGTAATATTTTATCTTTTTTTATCCTCGTATGAGAGATACTTGTCATTTTTTTCATTTTTTTGTCATTTTTGCTTCATGAGAAATACTTGTCATTTTTTTCACAAATGGGTACTATTGAACATGTAAAATTCTTGGCATGGAAACTAGATGGACCAAATCGTGTCTTTTGACGTGACCTTGGAAATCGCCGTGGAAAAATATCATTATTTCCCTCCTGGTGGTGCTTGTGCGATCTGTCATGTGGAAAAAATGCTAATAAAAATGTAAAGAATGTAAAGAGTGAACAATTCGTGAAAAAAACCATTTTATTATTCAATTACTCCAGTCGCAATGAAACAAACTGACAACAAAATCAACAAATGATCTGATTTTCTAGCGATATTAAAAATATCTACAACAAAATGACCCGAATTGATTTTTATTGAAAAATCTCAAATTTGCGAAAATTTTAGCGTGATGCGGCAGCTTTTTCCAGTTTCTGTAGGTGATTGATTTCTTCAGATAGCACTTTGCCAATCTCCTTTTCGGACCGAACAAGTTCTCTGTGAGTAGACCGCTCCTGGAATATTTATCATGCGGCAATTTATAAACCGATGGATTCTTAATGAGAAGCCTACAAATATAATATTCAAAAAATCTTACAATACTGTATGAAAAAGCGTAAATGCCGCGTTCGGAGGACTCTTTAACATTTATTCCGTTGCTCTTGAGACGGTCGCAAGCCTGAAAAAAATAAATTCGACTACAGCCCGTTGTGTGGATCGTGTGGGCGTTTTTTTGTTGTTTTTTTTGGTCGTACGTACGACTATTTCGTTGTTTTCCTTCCACTCACTGTCATTTGGTATGCTTACAAACCTCGTTAAATTCTGGCGTTTCCGAGATGTGGGGAAGTTGGGCGAAAACTGCTGTAGAGGAAGTGTGCATAGCCTGAAATTACTGGCCATCTTCACCCGAAGCAAATCAACATTTATATTTATCAGGAAGTTTCCCTGATGATTGCAAGTATTTCAATCATGGGAGTATGTCCTACACATTTACACCCTACCTTCATGATGTTTCGATTAAAATGAGCGGCACTACTTTAGAAGACCAGAATGGACCAATATCGCCTAGTCTACGATAGTTCGGTCGTATTCACGAAAAAAACTGAATAATGAATAAAAAACTGAATCTAACATTACCTTTGTCGAACTGTCCATTTTGACCATTCGTTTTCGGACTGGCTCAACTTTCTCCTTCTCAACCTCCTTTCCAACTTCACGATTGAACGGAAACTTGCTGTGTATCCATTCTTTTCTGCAAAAAGGTGCGCTTGTTTGGTAGAGAAACATCATAAGAGCTAAAGGGGGAAAATATTCACCTCATTGTGTAAAAGCAGAAAACGATTAGGCCGCATACAATGAAATCAAAGCTGAGCCAGAATGATTTTCGCCGATCGTCTTTGTTATTTTCCTTGTTCCCTGTTTGGAAGTAGCTATCGATCGTGGACTGAAAATATTATATTCTAATTTATTGTTGAAGATTCAAACTATTTTCTATAAGTGCCGATGTTCATGGCTTTTAAAAAAAAAACAATGATAAATTACGTTAAATTTTCCTTGCGCATCATCATAGCTAAAATCCCGGCCGCGTTCAGTCTTCTCGCCAGTTAGCGTCCGATTTGGTGTGCTGTTCCTGGGGTAAAAGCACCGGAAACCTGCAAATAGATTCCTTGAGGGCGCGGTGGCGCAGTGGTTGTGTGCCAGGAATGCGATTCGAAAGGTCACGAGTTCGACCCCGCCCGCCCTCAGATCCACCCAAAACCAAGGGGGTTAAGAAATGTTGGGAGTGGTGAAAGCCACAGCAAATAAATCCCCTACCACGTGCACACGACACGGGCGGTAAAGCCTCGCAACCAGCCACTGGTCGTCCCGGGATAGGCTCAAGTTGCTAATCGGCGTTGGGGTGGCTAGCCCGCCCTTAGCGAGGATAATGCCAAAATCACCACCACCACAATTAATCTTCAGTCACTCACAATTCCCCATCCCCATCCCCAAAAGCTCGCCAGAGCCCGAATACCACCTGTTGCCTCCATCCCGCCCTTAACGCACATTGTCTATGTGGTGAATAAAGAATAATAATAAGAATAAGAAAAATTAAGACTCACTTGAAACATAAGTGGACGAAATGGGCTTGGCAAGGAGTGATCGCGAGCCTAGAAACATTTTTGTTGTCAACCAATTCACGCAGTGCATTGGCTATAAAGGCATTAGTGATATTGCAAATCAAAAATGAAAACGAAAACTCACTAATCCGGCCTATGGCGATAATCTGCCGCAGCATGAGACGGCACAGAAAAAATTATTCCTTCTTGAACCAAAAGAGCGCGCGCTCACTCTGCCAAACGCGCGCGTCTCGCAGTGTAGGAAGAGAACGGGAGACAACAGACTGGCAGAGCAAGAGAGACAAGGGGTGTGAGAGAGCGGGTTGAGAAGAGTAGAGACAAAGGGAAGAGGAGTGAACATTTCACAATCAGCTCTTGTTGACCACATTTGTTGACTGAGCTGCAAGAGCGCGATCGACTTGCCTCTGTTTGGAAGAAAATCTCTTCTGGACAATGTTGAATTAATTTCTCAGAATGAATGCATTTCCTAATTATTGGTTGTAAGCATGGAATTTGAGCTTCTTTCCTCTTTGATTGAATGTAAAACAATCAAACAGTATTGAATTGATCACCATATTCGCAAGTGTACAGATACGTCATTTATCGATGGATTCTTACAAAGGATTATGTTCGAAGGGTTTACAAGTTTACAGGATACAGTGATTAAAAGTTCCGATAGTTGCCCAATTTACAGTCGCAGAGTTACTGTCGTTAGCGACGATTTAGAGGAGCGTCTTCTCCAAGCACTGTTCAATGATCGCCTCCATGATGTCGTGCGATCTTCCGGCCTCGGCATTGCACAGGTTGTTGAGCACGTAAATGTACGGCATCGCGTATTCCATCTGAATATATTTTTTTAGGTTAAAATGCCATTGGAATTTGAAAAAAACACCCCCAAGCTAAGCGCTGCTAAATAATTCACACATATATTAATTGATTGTAAAAAGAACAGACAACAAGATCAGAGATAACAATTTTGTCCAATATAATATCGTAGATGAAACTTATCCACAGGAACTGTCGAAACAACAGAAAAAAATTAAAGGGGGATAGGCATCAATCAAAGTTGGTGGGTCCCACCACGAAGAGCCTGAAACGTTGCGATCCTACTGTAAACATACGCACTTATCATAGTGACTCTGGGAAAGGAGATCACCATTGCTCGTAGCCTAGCGGTTGTGCTTTTGCCTAGCTATCCAACACCCGTTGGTTCGACTCCCGCCGAGCGCAGTTCTCACTATTGCCGCTATTTTCGACTCCCAATCCAATAAAATCAATACGAGAATACAGTACCCCAAATCTTGCCTGAAACATCAATGAACTTTAAAATTCCCTAGTGAGCTTTAGATGCATTTCTAGAACTTCGGATAAAGTGATCTCTTATCGGGTAGCCATTCTCTATCATTCCACGTTGCCAGTTTATGCACGAAAATATTGATGCCTATCCCCCTTTAAGTTGTCTCACGTCCTCAGCCGGGTTGGCAATGCACAGCCGTCTGTACGTGTGCACGACTTTGTGATGGCACTCCGGATAGTTGACGATGGAGGATTCTGAAGGATGGGGATCAAAGAGAGATCAAAGATCAAATATCAGAAAAAAAGATCACCATCGTTCTTCTCCATGTAGAACACGCGGCGTTTGTTGTTCTCGAGCAGCTGGAAAATTTGTTAGTTTGTGATAGTAAGATGCTCGATAGATTACCGTAATCTACCGTAACCCCAAAACTCATTTATCGATCCGCCACATACCGTATCTGCTTCGTCATCGTACATCACCGACACGACGCTCTTCATGGTGCGCCTGGCCTGGGCCTTCTTCTGTAATATGATTACGGTAACTGGGATACTGTAGCTAGAAAAAGAGATAATTGGTGATCTAGCAACGCCAAGTTAGAAGACGTACTGACCTTACGAATTACCGATAGTCTAAACGGTATTGGTACGGTCATTGTTGTTACGGTATCAGTACGGTATTGCGGTACAGTAATCGATAATCGATAAACACCCACCATCTGGATCTCATCAAGTCTGTCGCGGATGATCTCCTCCTCGTCAGCATCGTTAGTCATGGCCAACTGGCGCTTGAGGTGCTGCAAGGTGTGTTGCGGTGTTATCGATTTCTCAGAGTGATTTCAAATCGATTACCTCAGTTTCCACATCGCGAGAAGGCACGGCGGTGTCGAGTTTGTGCTGCAGGGAGGATTTCTGAAATGGATTTTTTTTTATTTTCGACAATGCTGACTACGGCTTCAACTTTCTCAAAAAGCTGGTCATCATGGCATTAAAATGTCGTGTTATGACGAGCTTTATCACCTATTTATCCCTCCAAACGCGCGCTATGGTACGCACGTATCGAGCACTTTCTGAATACAAAACTATTTAGAGAATGGAGAAATATGTCTGTTTTGTGTTCGCTGCATGTTTTCTGTTAATTTGGCATATTTCTCTGCCAAGCAATAGAGCACTCGAATAATGGAAAGTGCTCTGGTATATTCTCCATATGTGCCGGTTATGGAAAACAACTATCAGGCTGGAAACTCGAGACTACAGTCTAGTCTCGAGTTTGATCATCATCTCTCGTCGGCAGTATATAACGTACCAAGAGCAAACAAGCTTGCCGTAGACATTTCTCACACTTTTCTCAGATTTCATTCACTCCGAAGCATTTCTCATGCGGTTTTCTCAATTTTCCGTAAAAAAAATCTCTGCGAATCTCATGTTTACGATAAGGGTTGGGTACATGAAAATTAGTCCATTCAATATGAGAATTCCTGCCTGCACGAAACTAGAGTGAACAATATTTCTCTGCCCTTCTACCCGTCTCTCTTCTCCATCCACTCCTCTCCCGGATAGCCCCGTCTCTCGCTCTTTCCGTCCCTTTCCATTGCACCGCACAAACAACAGCGCGCTGTGCAAAAACGCCACTATCCTTTCTTTTTCCCTACTCACATACAGTTTTCAAATTCGAATCGTTGTTTGCACGCTTTGACTCTTTGACCAAAACCCCTTCATTTATCGTAGTTTACAAAGTCTAGTGCACATTCATTACCGATTTCACTACTTTACTCATGTTTTACGTCTAATTTGTCCTAACATCCTCCCCATTCAGACATTAATCTTCAATATTTCATACTAAAATCAAACAGTAGACTACCGTAACCCACTCGCACTGTTCAGTTCGCAATCACACCTCCCTCACGCGATGCTAGCAAGTGGCGTGCCGCGCTTGCTCACTCGCAACCTTGACAAGTATTTCTCCGTTCCGCCTATTCTCCTACTTCCGCCTCGAGACTTCCGCTCGTTAGCGTCGATTTGCAGGACTTTCTTCACCTCTATTGCTGTCATGTCGTCTGCACTCGTCGGCAAGAACTCACCCCACCTCAAGAGCGGTGCGGCTCTTTGATCTCTTATACCGTCTGATCTTTGATCTTTGATCTTAGGCGATCCCGAACCGGCGCCTCTCGCGCCGAGGGCTGCTCGTATCTATTCGATGAAGTTCTGTCCGTTCGCTCAACGCGCCCTGATCTACCTAGCCAAGAAGGGCATACGGTAAGATTCAAACATTTGAATTACCGCCACAAATTCAAGAAAATATGAATAAGTGGTCAATTCCTGTAGAAGGTTTGAAATATTTTCGAAAATTGAAAAAAACACGAATGTATTGGGTTTTCAGAACCGAAATCGTCAACATCAACCTCGCGTCCAAGCCCGAGTGGTACTTTGCCAAGAACCCGAAGGGAGCGGTGCCAACGTTCGAGAGGGACGGACAGGTTCGGTTTTGACCTACCGCAATTTAGCAATTTCCTCAATCCCTGTGACCCGACATAAACGAAGAAAAGTGCTAGAAAATGTAACATAGAAATATCCCCCAAGGTCAGTAGGTGCAATTCGCTTGAAGAGTGCATGAAAACAACGAATTAAAACAGCAAAATTGGACTGTACGCTGCTCTTTTGGAGGATTCTCGCTGGTTGAGTGCAGTGAAATTCCGTGGCAGGGATGCGGTCGGTCTGTGCTCTCCGATTAAACGACGCGCCCTGATGAGATGGGAGAGTCGAATGTGAAGAGCATACTCTTCTCTCGCCGCTCTCGCTTATCTACCCTGGGCAGAGAGTGCGCGCTAGTGGCGCCGGGTTAGATACAACGGACGGAGGGAGTGAGCCTCCGCCTTTGCGCGTGTATGCTCTCCATTGGATCTACAGACTGACTGAACCCACTGCATCTTGCCCAACTGTCTCCCGTTCGATAACTACCGTAACCTACCGTACTCCTGGTCTTCTTCGAATCGGTCATCTTTCCGATATTTTAGGACTGCATCATAGCTTTTGAACTACCGTAACCCTATAAGAATACCTTATCATCCCCCCCTTATCGATTGATTCAGGTCGTTTTCGAGTCCCTAATCGTGCCCGAGTATCTAGACGGAATCTACCCCGACACCTCAATCATCTCCGCCGATCCTTACACGAGAGCGAAACAGAGGATCCTCGTGGAGCAACTGTCGGTGGTAAGTGCTATTGTCTTCAATCCGGGATGGAATGGAAAGATTAAAGATCACACCTTACGAAATCAGAAATTTGCCATTGAAAGTTCAAAGATTAAAGTCCAAAGATCAAAGATCAATTCTCAGGTCGTCGGCGGCTACGTCGGCATCTTCTTCGCTCTGAAGGACAACAAGAGCGACGATGACATCAAAACGGCGGTCGGGGTACGGTAATTACAGTATCCCACCGTATCCGTGAAGAAATACAGTAATCCAAATGCTTCGGAAAGCGCTACGGCGAAGCTTAGTATCATACTTTCAGTATCCTATCCAACCGCGCCTTGGTTACATTAGTCTGTTTGATTTGAGGGGATCAAGTGATAATGGCTGATGAAATTCAAATTATAGATCCACTTACCGTTATTTCTTCCAGAAATGCAAGGAGGCGCTGGACGAGTGCGAGAAACTCGCGACGTACAATGCGCCCTTCTTTGCCGGTAAGGAATCTGACCTACCGCACTCTACCGAACCCATTCGCAGGGCTGGAACCTGGCTTCCCGGACTACATGGTGTTCGGCTTCTTCGACCGCATGTGGGCCATGGTCGCAGGTACGGTAGGCGAGGCTACAGTATTCCAAAATAGAGTGCACCTTTCCACACCCCTTGATACTGTAACCCTAACAGTATCCGCTCTAATATTTAGCAACAGTTCCTGCAGCATGATTGCAGAAATGTTAGATTACATGTACATGAATGCACTGTATCAATTGGCGTCATCAGCATCCTTGAACCCTCCTATCTTTCACTTCAGGAACCCTCCCCGAAAGTCGGCCCACTCTCGCCGATGACCTCAAGCAGTTCACGGTATGTCGCACTCTCTCAATTTCCCACACTCTCTCGTTTGTCAGCGAGTGTTCCTGTCAAATTTTCAACAGCGCCGTCACATCCGGCTTTTAGGTGACCGACTTTCCCGGCTGCGGCAAATGGCCACGGCTCACACGCTGGTTCCAAGCCATGGAGAAGCTCGAGGAGGTACAGTATCGAGCGGATTACGGTAGTCAATTATCGATTTCACAGGTCAAAGCCTCTCGTCAGCCCTTTGAAATTCAGAAGGAATTCCTGAAGACGTATGCTGGTGGCAAGCCAGAGTACGATATTGGCGCTTGAGGGATTACTGTATTATCGATTATCGCCCATTATCGATCGATTCCAAGCATCAACACAACCCTTTCCCACCTTTGTACATGATCCCGCAATACTTAATCCTCTATTTTTCGAAAATAATAATTATAAAAATATTCACCAGTCCTCCGTTTCTTCTGGCATGCTTGGCAGACTTCTCGGCTCCCTGAAACAAAAAATATTGATCGAGATCAAAATCAAACCTGTCATCTTTCACCTAATTCGAAACCGATAACTGCGAGCGTTTCTATCGAAATGCCCAACCAGTCCGGTTTTTAGGTCATCAATTTCCGGCCGCACTTTCCCGGCCCCACGTTCCGGCTCTCACCTGGAACCAGCTCAGAGGGTCCGTCTCCGTCTTCATCTTGCCGAAGTGGCACACGTGACTCTGCAATTTTGATTTTCCAGTACCGCCCATAATTCAAGTACGCTTCCGGACTTGCGCTCGTTAGCACCGATCTACCTTGATCGTCTCCTTCTGCACGATCTTGAACTGCTCGCCGACCGTCTCGACCGTGAGGTCTTCCTGAAAGATATAATTGTTTTCTATGAGCAAGAGAAAGACAAGATATCGAAATCATCTTTCGTTCTCTCTTTTGAAAGAATAGTGAAACGCATTCCAATTTCGCTTGCGCAAATTTTCGTTTAGTCAACACTTTTAGGAGGATTACAGATTGGTGATTAGAGATCAGAGATCAAAGATCAAAGATCACCCCTCACTAACCACATCCGAGTCCTCCATCCAGTTCACAGAGAAGAGATCGCCGAGGCACGGTAGCTGAAATTACCAGACTAGCTCCCTTCACTTTTTTTTATTTTCTCAATTTGCCAGTGCTTCTGTTTAATTTTCGACAACACTGCCACATCCGGCTTTTAGGTGGCCTGCATTTCCCGGCTGTTGAATTTTCGACAGCACTGCCACATCCGGCATTTAGGTGAGCCTGCATTTCCCGGCTTCAACTATAGCCGGCTCACCCCTCTGTCGTTCTCGCAGTACGTGCCCCAGGACGACTCCTTGCCGTTCGCCGCGGACACGGCGTAGACTAAAAAAGGATTTTGTGATATTTGATCTTTGATCTTTGGTCCATGATCTTTGATCTTTCGCTCACCATTGATCGTGGCCGGCAGCACGCGCTCGAACATGGAACCAGACTCGCAGGCCTGATGTAGATGCAAAGGTCAGAGACCAAAGATCAAAGATCAAACCTCCAAATAGAAGACAAGGTCGGCGAAACGTTTGTTCTTGTTGGACCAGTTGAGCGCGTCATTGAGCGATTTGGTGGTCAGCTAAATTTGAGAGTGATTTTGATTTATTCATTCCGAAGGAAGAACTGATTGATTTCCCATCTCACTAATGCATTTGAGCGATTGATGAAACACATTTCATCTCGAGTTTTTCGATGTTGACAATGAGTGGTTTCTGTTTTTCATTGATAGGTCGAAAGATCAAAGATCAAAGATCAGATCCTCACGATGTCATTCGGGAAGGAGATCAGACCGACGGCGCCGTGATCCGTGAAGTAGACGAACACGCGATCGTCGGGACCGCTGAAATAGTGAGGCTATCGTATCGATAATCTGCTGCATTAGATACAGTTATCGATCTGCAAAAGATTCTTTCATATCAAGCTTGCTTCTCTTGAGTTCTATAGTTATTCGGAAACTTTCCGCACACAAAGAATGAAAAAATGATTTGAGATGTTAATCATTTCATAACCCCTACATTTGATTGACATCGGGTTTTACGGTTAGGATCAAGAGAAGGGGTCCTGTAAACAACGTCTGTGCACTAATACTAACTGATAGTGCTCATTGATCATTCACAAATAACTGCAAATAACTGATATTTGTATCTTCGCTTCTCAGTAAATTGAGTCCGTATAATAACGATATCATCTAAGCGTTCTTATCAACCACTTCCCTGATTTACGTTATGCTGATTCCAACCTGTCATCTGACCTCACATGACCCCAACGGAAATGACTTCGAAATTGATCTTGTCACTTATAATGTCCTTTGGTCAAACATTGTAGGTAGAAATGGGGAAATTCTGGTGACCTTTCAATCGCTAGACATCGTCCCTTTCATTTTTATCGTTTTCCGGTGATTTCGATTGATCCATGGGCTTTCGTATCTATTGCTCGGCCAGGGCGTGGCATTGCACATTGAGCGAAAATCAATCATTATCAACGCACCTCTCAATCACTCGTCCATTGCCTCCCTTGATTCCGCTCGAATTTCCCTTGAGAATGTTCAGGAAGTTCTCGGAGTTGACGTCCTGACAGGGAGAATATTGATAGAGTCTGAGATCGTCGATTGTTTATTTCGTTCAGACAAGTTGATTGATAGGTTTTTCTAAAAAGCTGTGCAGGTCAATCAAATGCGGTTTCGCAAGCACAAACCAGATAAGAACAATGTCTATCGGATCACAGAAAATCTACACAGAATGAATCTATTTTTATGGAACTGATGAAGACTGGTACAGGGATGTTACGAAAAACGTGAAAGAGCGATGAGGTTGATCGGTTGGGCCAAGGCGCGGCTATTTGAAAACATTTCAATTTCAAACTCACATCGCCCTTGTAGTCAATCTTCACTCCTTCATAGACATCCACGTACTTGGGGCTGTTGAACAGCTTGCCCTTGTACTTGTTCCTGAAAAGACAATATCAGATACCGTACTTCTACCGTAACCTTGGAGAAACCGTAATCCGTAAATTATCAATCAGTTACGGTACAAATGTCCAACAAATCGATACCGTAAATAGTCAGTTATCGATCGATTGGCGTTCTGTAGTTCTACCGTACCCCCAACAAATCAATAACTTACGATGGATTGTGCGCGATGTCATCGTACATCATCGTGACGATGTTCTCCTCGGGTACACCGTGCGCCTTGAGCACGTGGAACGCGTGCGCAGTGTCCGCCTGTGAGTATCGATTTATGAATTGATTGTTGATGTATTGTCGGATACGGTAATCCGAATTTCGGAGTAACAGGGTCACATCATAGATTATACTGCGAATAAACGAGATATGAGGCTGTTCGCCTAAGGTTCAACAAGCCTCCACAGGGGTCGGGAACAGGTAAAAATCGAAAACTCCAAAAAGTTGGCCCTAGGGGTTATTTTTGACCCTCTACACGCTGGTGCACTCGATTTCGCAATATGTCCCCTCCTCGCTCCAGGAGGGGGCACCCCCCATTTTGCCCCAAATCGCGTTTTTCGCTTATTATTCCTCGGAAAGTCGTCAAAAATGGATGAAATCTCACGTACCCGACCAGAATTTCGAGCTCTATCTCGTGGTTATGCTGAATAGTCATGATCTGTTTTCGTTTTCGAGAAAAAGTCAATTTTTGAACCGAGACTTAGGGTGAGAAAACCCGTCTACAGTAGAAAGAGGACACTCTGCCGATCATTTTGATGTATTGGACTTGGGGTTTGACCTTACATACGGGGGTTTTATGGGGGTGGAGCGAAACGGGGACACAAAAAATTTCGCGACTACCCCCGTGTTTGTGCTCATTTTGAAGAGCTCGTTAAACTGATCATTTTTTGTGTTGGACTTTTTCCTGGAAATGTTTCCTTAGGAAATTACAATCGCTCAAATTCTCCTTTTTTTGCGAGAGGTCCGATAATCACTTTTTCGATTGCTGTAACTTCCTAAGGAAACATTTCCACGAAAAAGTCCAACACAAAAAATGATCAGTTTAACGAGCTCTTCAAAATGAGCACAAACACGGGGGGTAGTCGCGAAATTTTTTGTGTCCCCATTTCGCTCCACCCCCCATAAGAACCCCGTATGTAAGGTCAAACCCCAAGTCCAATACATCAAAATGATCGGCAGAATGTCCTCTTTCTACTGTAGACGGGTTTTCTCACCCTAAGTCTCGGTTAAAAAATTGACTTTTTCTCGAAAACGAAAACAGATCATGACTATTCAGCATAACCACGAGATAGAGCTCGAAATTCTGGTCGGGTACGTGAGATTTCACCCATTATTGACGACTTTCCGAGGAATAATAAGCGAAAAACGTGATTTGGGGCAAAATGGGGGGTGCCCCCTCCTGGAGCGAGGAGGGGACATATTGCGAAATCGAGTGCACCAGCGTGTAGAGGGTCAAAAATAACCCCTAGGGCCAACTTTTTGGAGTTTTCGATTTTTTACCTGTTCCCGACCTTTGTTGAACCTAAGGCAAACAGCCTCATATGTTTCAACCGTGCAACATAGCCGTGAAAAATTGACAGTTACGATCATCGATTCTTGTATTATCAAAAATTCAAAATCAACGATGCGCGGAATGAGGATTCTTCAAGTTGCTACCGTATCTCTACCGTACCCCACCTGGTGCCGGTAGTTGAACCATCCATTGGACCCGGCCACGATCAGCGCCCACAGCTCGCCGTCCGGCTCATCTCCGCCCTCACTGCAATTAATCGATAAGATACCGTACCCTGGCTACCGTATTCTGAGGATATCGATCGATGCTTCCGTGCCCTACCATACCCTAGCTACCGTAATCTGAAGACATCTAGTCATCGCTCGATCAAGATCTACTATTTTGCTGAAATCGATGTTCTAGCATGCTCTGGCTACCGTAATGTGGAAATATCGTTCGATTCGTTACAGTATCCGTGAAAAATCAATACCTCGAGCTGCTCTTGTATCTACTGTAGACGCTTCCGGCGGCTACCGTAGCCACCAACAGTGACAAGACGAATATCGATTGCATGATTACTGTAGGGTTAGTGTAGGTACAGATATTGAAGGAACCTGAATGTAACAATGGAGTAGGAATAGGCAATAGATTCTGCGAGTCGTTGATGATTCAAATGAATGATGAATCTGCATTGACTAGAATAGGAATCTGATGACTAGACCGCATTCCGGAGCGTAGGTTCAAAGAAATATGTGATTGGGCACTATTTCTACGTAATGTATGGAAGTTTTGACTACGTAGTGCTGTGTGTTTAATATCTTGCTATCTATCTATGCCTAATCTACCTTCCTAGGTACTTCAAGAGAACTTTTTCAAACAAAAAATTCTAATCTCTAGATCTTGGTATTCACAAAACCAGCATACCATCGTACGAAAATGAAAACTATTTAACGACCGATGAGAAAAACGCGTGATACAATAACCAAAACACATACATCGATGCGAAATCGGAAATGTACACTGTTTACCGTAGTCTCTCTAACGACAAAAATAATGGCTTCACTTGAGTTTTTCTTAGATTCAGACTTACTGTTATCGATACGGTAGTTTACTGTAGAATAACTATCGCGAAGTGACTATCGACCGGTCAGTCAGGCGGAGCGCCGGGGCGAGTGACAGCCCCACCTTATCACCTGTTATCACTGACCCGTGTCCGGTCGTGTCTGCGCTCTCTCCATTTCCCCTGCTCTCTTGCCGGTCAGACAAGGCGAGAGACCGTGCCTAATGAAGAGAGTCTTACTATCTGCTCCCTGTCTGTGCCCTCCCCATTTCCCATGCTCTCTCGCCCAATCGCCCTTCTGTCGCTATTTACTCGTTCCTTTGCATCGACCATTCCCGATAAAGACAGCGAATCGATTTTATCAACAGGACAATCGTATTTTACTAGACATTCAAAATTCATTGCAGCTATGCCTATAGGACTAGTTCGTCAACTAACAAAACAAAAAAAAAGATAATCGATATTCGAAAATAATCCGGGTTACGGTAAGGCAGAAAGCAGTGGTTCACCGTGACACTGTGAAATAGACATACGGACTATATAAATCAATCGATAATCGGGAAATAAAATCACTGTTCAAATCGGGAGGAAATTCGTTAGACTGAGCTCTTTTCTGTGACAAGTGAAGGATGCGAACACAAAAATCAACAAAACGAAACATGCGGAAAAATCCGAGGGGAAGTTTCTCCGCAGACTACTGTAAGGGAATACTGTACTACCTCAGGAGTACGGTACTTGAGTGGGGTAGGGATATGACTACCGTATTCAAGGGTGCTGTGCTCTACTGTACTCTACGCTGGCAGCACAATACGGTGTGAGGAGATTCTAGGGTACTGTACTACCGTATGCCTGAGGGGTACTGTACTCTACGCAGGTACAAAATAGGATAATAAGGATACGGTAATCTCTGAGAGCATGCTACCGTGTCCCTCAATTACGGTAAAGAGAGATACTAGGGTTACTGTAGGATCAAAAGATACGGTAATCTAGGGATACTGTAAGCTCAGGGGTACGGTAATCTAGGGTTACTGTGAGTTCAGGGTATACGGTACTCAGGGGATTACGGTAGCTCCTCCCGCTCAGACGGCGGCTCCTTCCCATCCGATCGTTTGCTTCTCGACAAGCTTCTTGAATACGCCGTCCTCGATCTGCACCAGTTCGTCGAACGTGCCCCGCTCCACCACCTGCGAAGTGTTGTTGTTGTTGTTGTTGTTGTTATTGTTTTCGCTATTAGCATGTTATCTTTCAGCATCGATCACCTTCTATCCTCAGGCACCCTTTTATGAATTCATAACAAAGCAACAATGATATCAATCTCGTCTCTCGATTCTTGGAAATCTATCAACCCCAAAACCGCAATCCTCCTGGCTGTCAATTTCCCGCCTCGACTTAACACTTTTTCCCAATGTCAGCTGACCTCTGCGGAATGTGGACTGGCTCTAACGGGTCAGTCAAAGTGATAGAGCAGACCAAATTGAGAGAGTGATCATCCGGCTATCACTGTCCTTATCAGCGCCCTTCCATCACCCATGACTCCCCCCTTTCGCTCAGATTACCCTGTTGATCCCTCCTTCCCTTTCCGTCGTACCAACCACAACACCCCGGAACGAGGGATGGCGTCTTTACAATCGGGCAGATAATAAAGGCCAGCAAGCGACATGAAAAACCCCGATGACTAGATCATCAGAACAGAATTTGTTTTGTATTCAGGAACAGCTATGGCCCATCAACACAAACACTACACCCGTGGAAATATTATATCCATGAAACCTTGCCTAACCTGGTTGCGAAATAAAAACTGCTTTAATCCAAGACTACAACCGCTGATTCCTAATCTTACCCCCGTACCAATCACAACACCCAGAATGAGGGATGGCGCCCTTCATCCCGGATTGATAATAGAGTGCGCAATACGGGTCGCCGTCTCTTCATTTCACACACTCTCTCGCCACTCGACCGGTCGAGAGAGAGTGTGTGAAATGAAGAGACGGCGACCCGTATTGCGCACTCTAATTGATAACACCCATCTGATGCAAGGCAAGCCCCGGGAGGGATCATCAGAACACATTTGTCAGTATTTTTTAGCCCATAAAACCCTACTGTCGATCAACACAAAACCTAAACCCACGCTTATAGCACACACCTGACACCTCAAAAACCCTGGCTTCATAATATTTAGCGCTCACCAAAAAGATCTAATGATTAATCCCTACACGATTTTGCACTTCGTATCCCGACTCTGATTCCTCAAATCGCCTGTCATTCACTATCTTTGCCCACATTAGCAATCCAATCGATTTCATATCAACACAATCACTACACCCACGCTTATAGCATACACCTGGTATACCTCAAACTACCTGGTCTTTACTGTATTACACCCCAGGAAAGCGGACAAGAATTAGCCACTGTAAATCCTCCATCCGTTATCCCGACTCTGCTTCCTCAATCCACCTAGTTTCACTACATTTTTCCTTTGTCCAGGGATCAAAATATAGATCAACTACAAACTACAAAGATTAAAGATCAAAGATCAATCGAGACCACCCACCGTGCCCTGGTCGATGACGACGATCTGGTCGGCGTGCTTGATCGTCGACAGGCTGGAAGAAGCAGAATTATTATCACGAACCAAACGAACGATTGGCATTGTTCGATATCAAGAGAATATGATATCGAACAATGCCAATTATGAGCGCACGATGCAGCCGGAAACCACCAGCATCACTCATCACTACAGAACTTCAGATTTGCACTAATTAGAGTATATTAGAATAGAAAGAACGATAAAAGTGGTTTTTTTTCTGATAGCGGCCACAATCGTCACATCGAAACTTCGCTGCGCCCAATTTACTCATAGCACCAGCGCTTCACCAATTCACCCGGTTGGCCATAGTTCAAAATCACAGAATACTTGTAGTTCCTCGCTGCCGCGCACTTTCCCACTCAAAATCGAAGCAATTTTCCACTCAAACATAATAATATACTCGCTGCCGCGCACTTTCCGCACTCACCGGTGCGCGATGATCAGCACCGTCTGCTGCGAGTTCTCGAGTAGTCGGTTCAGGGCGACGCGCACGAGGTACTCGGAGGTGGCGTCCAGGGCGGAAGTCGCCTCGTCGAGAATGAGAATGCGGGGGTTCTGGAATCAATAAATAAATATTACATTTTCAATTATATTTATTGTGGGCTGAATTTTCAATGCCATTGATGCAAACACCTTTCGTATGAATTTCAGAATTGGATGAAAAGCTAATAGTCAAGGATCAGGATGTGCGGAACTAAGTCAGGTATATTCTAGTTTACCTGCTAAAAAAGGTGTTGCAGTATTTTGTCATTTTCAGAGCAACTACGAAACGCATTGTAGAAAACGTTTTTAGCTTGATCTTAAGCATTTCATGAGGCATAGATTGTCCAGGATCAGAATGCACTATAAAGAATCAGTCAAGGAATTGTTGCTTTTTCTTCTGATTTTGCCTCCAATCTTTGCAGTCAATCAGTGATGTATGTCAGCATCTCATGAAACCCAGAAAATCCAGTACAGTTTATTATATTTTAGAGTTGAGTGAGACACAGCATTACATTGTTGCAAAGGAATTTCACATGTTCTTCAACCATCCTTGAAACCTAGTGCCGCCTACTGTCCCAATATTCATCAGATAAGAATGTTTACTCAATCAGAGAACAATCGATACTACTAGTAGTACTACTTACCGTAACCAGCGACCCAAAAAAACGGTAGTCCCCAGCCTATAAATCGATAGCAATTACTTACCGTACCCAATAAGTACCGTAGTCCCCCTATAAATCAATAACAGCCACGTACCGTAACCAGTGCCCTCGCAATCGCCACTCGCTGCTTCTGGCCGCCAGACAGCGTCGACCCATGCTCACCCACCATGGTATTGAGACCCTGCAGAGGGGGATTACGGTAATATCCACTGGTGAGCTAATAATGTCATAGTTTTTCTGGTTGCGGATCGGCGGCCGCCCGCTTGCGGATCGTCTACTCTTGTGCTTGACCGCTTGCAGTGATAGGCCCACCCACCCGCCACGCCCATCACCGCCTCCTCTTTTCTTTGGCACAACGCCCGTCCATACCTGTGCGGGAAAATACTTAAGTACTCGGCCACCCGTTTTTTTTTACTAATTTTTGTTAATTTCAGAGCTTCCCTGGTGGTCGGAGGATCTACTCGATCAATGATTGCTAAGGAAATATCGTCTCCCTTGTATCCCCTTTATCGAAAGTTCCCCTGCCTAGTATATGTTTCAAATTGTAAGATTTTGTATGATTTTGTATGATTTTCACATTGATAAAGATATTATCTATTATTAATTTCACTGTTGAAACGCGATAAATGATGTTACATGAAGCAAATTGAAAGGTGGTCTGTTTGAGAATACACACTTATGGAAATAACTTGAGAGCACACATACTTGTCGTAATAAAGTAAAAAAATATATAGAATTGAATACTGAAAATATATACACGAAGAGAAAAGGATAGAACTAGAGCTCAAATTCTGAGTCTGAGTTTTGGCGTTGACTACGGTAGTTTTCGCAACCAAGTGAATGCATGATCCGATACAGCTCATGTTACGTATTTCCGTCATTTGTTCATGATTCAAGGGCGAGCGATTAATTATTTTGAAATATTTGTAATCGATTAGTGAAAGAAAAACAAAGAAAAGTTAAGAAAAGAAAAGCCCGTCATTCGATCTTCTTTGGCACAACGCCCGTCCTTCGATCTTCTTGCAGTGATAGGCCCACCCACCCGCCACGCCCATCACCGCCTCCTCTTTTCTTTGGCTCAACGCCCGTCCTTCGATCTTTTTTGGCTCAACGCCCGTCCTTCGATCTTCTTGCAGTGATAGGCCCACCCACCCGCCACGCCCATCACCGCCTCCTTTTTTCGTTGGCACAAGGCCCGTCCTTCGATCTTCTTTGGCTCAAGGCCCGTCCTTCGATCTTCTTTGGCACAAGGCCCGTCCTTCGATCTTCTTTGGCACAAGGCCCGTCCTTCGATCTTCTTTGGCTCAAGGCCCGTCCTTCGATCTTCTTGCAGTGATAGGCCCACCCACCCGCCACGCCCATCACCGCCTCCTCTTTTCTTTGGCTCAACGCCCGTCCTTCGATCTTCTTTGGCTCAAGGCCCGTCCTTCGATCTTCTTTGGCTCAAGGCCCGTCCTTCGATCTTCTTTGGCTCAAGGCCCGTCCTTCGATCTTCTTTGGCTCAAGGCCCGTTCTTCGATCTTCTTGGCTCAACGCCCGTCCTTCGATCTTCTTGGCTCAACGCCCGTCCTTCGATCTTCTTGGCTCAACGCCCGTCCTTCGATCTTCTTTGGCTCAACGCCCGTCCTTCGATCTTCTTTGGCTCAACGCCCGTCCTTCGATCTTCTTGGCTCAACGCCCGTCCTTCGATCTTCTTGGCTCAACGCCCGTCCTTCGATCTTCTTTGGCTCAACGCCCGTCCTTCGATCTTCTTGGCTCAACGCCCGTCCTTCGATCTTCTTTGGCTCAACGCCCGTCCTTCGATCTTCTTGGCTCAACGCCCGTCCTTCGATCTTCTTTGGCTCAACGCCCGTCCTTCGATCTTCTTGGCTCAACGCCCGTCCTTCGATCTTCTTGGCTCAACGCCCGTCCTTCGATCTTCTTGGCTCAACGCCCGTCCTTCGATCTTCTTGCAGTGATAGGCCCACCCACCCGCCACGCCCATCACCGCCTCCTCTTTTCTTTGGCTCAACGCCCGTCCTTCGATCTTCTTTGGCTCAACGCCCGTCCTTCGATCTTCTTTGGCTCAAGGCCCGTCCTTCGATCTTCTTTGGCTCAAGGCCCGTTCTTCGATCTTCTTGGCTCAACGCCCGTCCTTCGATCTTCTTGGCTCAACGCCCGTCCTTCGATCTTCTTGGCTCAACGCCCGTCCTTCGATCTTCTTTGGCTCAACGCCCGTCCTTCGATCTTCTTTGGCTCAACGCCCGTCCTTCGATCTTCTTGGCTCAACGCCCGTTCTTCGATCTTCTTGGCTCAACGCCCGTCCTTCGATCTTCTTGCAGTGATAGGCCCACCCACCCGCCACGCCCATCACCGCCTCCTCTTTTCTTTGGCTCAACGCCCGTCCTTCGATCTTCTTTGGCTCAAGGCCCGTCCTTCGATCTTCTTTGGCTCAAGGCCCGTCCTTCGATCTTCTTTGGCTCAAGGCCCGTTCTTCGATCTTCTTGGCTCAACGCCCGTCCTTCGATCTTCTTTGGCTCAACGCCCGTCCTTCGATCTTCTTTGGCTCAACGCCCGTCCTTCGATCTTCTTGGCTCAACGCCCGTCCTTCGATCTTCTTGGCTCAACGCCCGTCCTTCGATCTTCTTTGGCTCAACGCCCGTCCTTCGATCTTCTTGGCTCAACGCCCGTCCTTCGATCTTCTTTGGCTCAACGCCCGTCCTTCGATCTTCTTGGCTCAACGCCCGTCCTTCGATCTTCTTTGGCTCAACGCCCGTCCTTCGATCTTCTTGGCTCAACGCCCGTCCTTCGATCTTCTTGGCTCAACGCCCGTCCTTCGATCTTCTTGGCTCAACGCCCGTCCTTCGATCTTCTTGCAGTGATAGGCCCACCCACCCGCCACGCCCATCACCGCCTCCTCTTTTCTTTGGCTCAACGCCCGTCCTTCGATCTTCTTGGCTCAACGCCCGTCCTTCGATCTTCTTTGGCTCAACGCCCGTCCTTCGATCTTCTTGGCTCAACGCCCGTCCTTCGATCTTCTTTGGCTCAACGCCCGTCCTTCGATCTTCTTGGCTCAACGCCCGTCCTTCGATCTTCTTTGGCTCAACGCCCGTCCTTCGATCTTCTTGGCTCAACGCCCGTCCTTCGATCTTCTTGGCTCAACGCCCGTCCTTCGATCTTCTTGGCTCAACGCCCGTCCTTCGATCTTCTTGCAGTGATAGGCCCACCCACCCGCCACGCCCATCACCGCCTCCTCTTTTCTTTGGCTCAACGCCCGTCCTTCGATCTTCTTTGGCTCAACGCCCGTCCTTCGATCTTCTTTGGCTCAAGGCCCGTCCTTCGATCTTCTTTGGCTCAAGGCCCGTTCTTCGATCTTCTTGGCTCAACGCCCGTCCTTCGATCTTCTTGGCTCAACGCCCGTCCTTCGATCTTCTTGGCTCAACGCCCGTCCTTCGATCTTCTTTGGCTCAACGCCCGTCCTTCGATCTTCTTTGGCTCAACGCCCGTCCTTCGATCTTCTTGGCTCAACGCCCGTTCTTCGATCTTCTTGGCTCAACGCCCGTCCTTCGATCTTCTTGCAGTGATAGGCCCACCCACCCGCCACGCCCATCACCGCCTCCTCTTTTCTTTGGCTCAACGCCCGTCCTTCGATATTCTTTGGCTCAAGGCCCGTCCTTCGATCTTCTTTGGCTCAAGGCCCGTCCTTCGATCTTCTTTGGCTCAAGGCCCGTTCTTCGATCTTCTTGGCTCAACGCCCGTCCTTCGATCTTCTTGGCTCAACGCCCGTCCTTCGATCTTCTTGGCTCAACGCCCGTCCTTCGATCTTCTTGGCTCAACGCCCGTCCTTCGATCTTCTTGCAGTGATAGGCCCACCCACCCGCCACGCCCATCACCGCCTCCTCTTTTCTTTGGCTCAACGCCCGTCCTTCGATCTTCTTTGGCTCAAGGCCCGTCCTTCGATCTTCTTGGCTCAACGCCCGTCCTTCGATCTTCTTTGGCTCAACGCCCGTCCTTCGATCTTCTTTGGCTCAACGCCCGTCCTTCGATCTTCTTTGGCTCAACGCCCGTCCTTCGATCTTCTTGGCTCAACGCCCGTCCTTCGATCTCCTTTGGCTCAACGCCCGTCCTTCGATCTTCTTTGGCTCAAGGCCCGTTCTTCGATCTTCTTTGGCTCAACGCCCGTCCTTCGATCTTCTTTGGCTCAACGCCCGTCCTTCGATCTTCTTGGCTCAACGCCCGTCCTTCGATCTTCTTTGGCTCAACGCCCGTCCTTCGATCTTCGTTGGCTCAACGCCCGTCCTTCGATCTTCTTGGCTCAACGCCCGTCCTTCGATCTTCTTGGCTCAACGCCCGTCCTTCGATCTTCTTGCAGTGATAGGCCCACCCACCCGCCACGCCCATCACCGCCTCCTCTTTTCTTTGGCTCAACGCCCGTCCTTCGATCTTCTTGCAGTGATAGGCCCACCCACCCGCCACGCCCATCACCGCCTCCTCTTTTCTTTGGCTCAACGCCCGTCCTTCGATCTTCTTTGGCTCAAGGCCCGTCCTTCGATCTTCTTGGCTCAACGCCCGTCCTTCGATCTTCTTTGGCTCAACGCCCGTCCTTCGATCTTCTTTGGCTCAACGCCCGTCCTTCGATCTTCTTTGGCTCAACGCCCGTCCTTCGATCTTCTTGGCTCAACGCCCGTCCTTCGATCTTCTTGGCTCAACGCCCGTCCTTCGATCTTCTTGGCTCAACGCCCGTCCTTCGATCTTCTTGGCTCAACGCCCGTCCTTCGATCTTCTTGGCTCAACGCCCGTCCTTCGATCTTCTTGGCTCAACGCCCGTCCTTCGATCTTCTTGCAGTGATAGGCCCACCCACCCGCCACGCCCATCACCGCCTCCTCTTTTCTTTGGCTCAACGCCCGTCCTTCGATCTTCTTGGCTCAACGCCCGTCCTTCGATCTTCTTGGCTCAACGCCCGTCCTTCGATCTTCTTGGCTCAACGCCCGTCCTTCGATCTTCTTGGCTCAACGCCCGTCCTTCGATCTTCTTGGCTCAACGCCCGTCCTTCGATCTTCTTTGGCTCAACGCCCGTCCTTCGATCTTCTTTGGCTCAACGCCCGTCCTTCGATCTTCTTGGCTCAACGCCCGTCCTTCGATCTTCTTTGGCTCAACGCCCGTCCTTCGATCTTCTTGGCTCAACGCCCGTCCTTCGATCTTCTTGGCTCAACGCCCGTCCTTCGATCTTCTTGGCTCAACGCCCGTCCTTCGATCTTCTTGGCTCAACGCCCGTCCTTCGATCTTCTTGGCTCAACGCCCGTCCTTCGATCTTCTTGGCTCAACGCCCGTCCTTCGATCTTCTTGCAGTGATAGGCCCACCCACCCGCCACGCCCATCACCGCCTCCTCTTTTCTTTGGCTCAACGCCCGTCCTTCGATCTTCTTTGGCTCAACGCCCGTCCTTCGATCTTCTTTGGCTCAACGCCCGTCCTTCGATCTTCTTGGCTCAACGCCCGTCCTTCGATCTTCTTTGGCTCAAGGCCCGTCCTTCGATCTTCTTTGGCTCAACGCCCGTCCTTCGATCTTCTTTGGCTCAACGCCCGTCCTTCGATCTTCTTGCCTCAACGCCCGTCCTTCGATCTTCTTTGGCTCAACGCCCGTCCTTCGATCTTCTTGGCTCAACGCCCGTCCTTCGATCTTCTTGGCTCAACGCCCGTCCTTCGATCTTCTTGGCTCAACGCCCGTCCTTCGATCTTCTTGGCTCAACGCCCGTCCTTCGATCTTCTTGGCTCAACGCCCGTCCTTCGATCTTCTTGGCTCAACGCCCGTCCTTCGATCTTCTTGCAGTGATAGGCCCACCCACCCGCCACGCCCATCACCGCCTCCTCTTTTCTTTGGCTCAACGCCCGTCCTTCGATCTTCTTGGCTCAACGCCCGTCCTTCGATCTTCTTGGCTCAACGCCCGTCCTTCGATCTTCTTGGCTCAACGCCCGTCCTTCGATCTTCTTGGCTCAACGCCCGTCCTTCGATCTTCTTGGCTCAACGCCCGTCCTTCGATCTTCTTGGCTCAACGCCCGTCCTTCGATCTTCTTTGGCTCAACGCCCGTCCTTCGATCTTCTTGGCTCAACGCCCGTCCTTCGATCTTCTTTGGCTCAACGCCCGTCCTTCGATCTTCTTGGCTCAACGCCCGTCCTTCGATCTTCTTGGCTCAACGCCCGTCCTTCGATCTTCTTGGCTCAACGCCCGTCCTTCGATCTTCTTGGCTCAACGCCCGTCCTTCGATCTTCTTGGCTCAACGCCCGTCCTTCGATCTTCTTGGCTCAACGCCCGTCCTTCGATCTTCTTGCAGTGATAGGCCCACCCACCCGCCACGCCCATCACCGCCTCCTCTTTTCTTTGGCTCAACGCCCGTCCTTCGATCTTCTTTGGCTCAACGCCCGTCCTTCGATCTTCTTTGGCTCAACGCCCGTCCTTCGATCTTCTTGGCTCAACGCCCGTCCTTCGATCTTCTTTGGCTCAAGGCCCGTCCTTCGATCTTCTTTGGCTCAACGCCCGTCCTTCGATCTTCTTTGGCTCAACGCCCGTCCTTCGATCTTCTTGGCTCAACGCCCGTCCTTCGATCTTCTTTGGCTCAACGCCCGTCCTTCGATCTTCTTGGCTCAACGCCCGTCCTTCGATCTTCTTGGCTCAACGCCCGTCCTTCGATCTTCTTGGCTCAACGCCCGTCATTCGATCTTCTTGGCTCAACGCCCGTCCTTCGATCTTCTTGGCTCAACGCCCGTCCTTCGATCTTCTTGGCTCAACGCCCGTCCTTCGATCTTCTTGGCTCAACGCCCGTCCTTCGATCTTCTTGCAGTGATAGGCCCACCCACCCGCCACGCCCATCACCGCCTCCTCTTTTCTTTGGCTCAACGCCCGTCCTTCGATCTTCTTGGCTCAACGCCCGTCCTTCGATCTTCTTGGCTCAACGCCCGTCCTTCGATCTTCTTGGCTCAACGCCCGTCCTTCGATCTTCTTGGCTCAACGCCCGTCCTTCGATCTTCTTGGCTCAACGCCCGTCCTTCGATCTTCTTGGCTCAACGCCCGTCCTTCGATCTTCTTTGGCTCAACGCCCGTCCTTCGATCTTCTTGGCTCAACGCCCGTCCTTCGATCTTCTTTGGCTCAACGCCCGTCCTTCGATCTTCTTGGCTCAACGCCCGTCCTTCGATCTTCTTGGCTCAACGCCCGTCCTTCGATCTTCTTGGCTCAACGCCCGTCCTTCGATCTTCTTGGCTCAACGCCCGTCCTTCGATCTTCTTGGCTCAACGCCCGTCCTTCGATCTTCTTGGCTCAACGCCCGTCCTTCGATCTTCTTGGCTCAACGCCCGTCCTTCGATCTTCTTGGCTCAACGCCCGTCCTTCGATCTTCTTGCAGTGATAGGCCCACCCACCCGCCACGCCCATCACCGCCTCCTCTTTTCTTTGGCTCAACGCCCGTCCATCGATCTTCTTGGCTCAACGCCCGTCCTTCGATCTTCTTTGGCTCAACGCCCGTCCTTCGATCTTCTTGGCTCAACGCCCGTCCTTCGATCTTCTTGGCTCAACGCCCGTCCTTCGATCTTCTTGGCTCAACGCCCGTCCTTCGATCTTCTTGGCTCAACGCCCGTCCTTCGATCTTCTTTGGCTCAACGCCCGTCCTTCGATCTTCTTGGCTCAACGCCCGTCCTTCGATCTTCTTGGCTCAACGCCCGTCCTTCGATCTTCTTTGGCTCAACGCCCGTCCTTCGATCTTCTTGGCTCAACGCCCGTCCTTCGATCTTCTTGGCTCAACGCCCGTCCTTCGATCTTCTTGGCTCAACGCCCGTCCTTCGATCTTCTTGGCTCAACGCCCGTCCTTCGATCTTCTTGGCTCAACGCCCGTCCTTCGATCTTCTTTGGCTCAACGCCCGTCCTTCGATCTTCTTGGCTCAACGCCCGTCCTTCGATCTTCTTTGGCTCAACGCCCGTCCTTCGATCTTCTTGGCTCAACGCCCGTCCTTCGATCTTCTTGGCTCAACGCCCGTCCTTCGATCTTCTTGGCTCAACGCCCGTCCTTCGATCTTCTTGGCTCAACGCCCGTCCTTCGATCTTCTTGGCTCAACGCCCGTCCTTCGATCTTCTTGGCTCAACGCCCGTCCTTCGATCTTCTTGGCTCAACGCCCGTCCTTCGATCTTCTTGGCTCAACGCCCGTCCTTCGATCTTCTTGCAGTGATAGGCCCACCCACCCGCCACGCCCATCACCGCCTCCTCTTTTCTTTGGCTCAACGCCCGTCCTTCGATCTTCTTGGCTCAACGCCCGTCCTTCGATCTTCTTGGCTCAACGCCCGTCCTTCGATCTTCTTGGCTCAACGCCCGTCCTTCGATCTTCTTTGGCTCAACGCCCGTCCTTCGATCTTCTTGGCTCAACGCCCGTCCTTCGATCTTCTTTGGCTCAACGCCCGTCCTTCGATCTTCTTGGCTCAACGCCCGTCCTTCGATCTTCTTGGCTCAACGCCCGTCCTTCGATCTTCTTGGCTCAACGCCCGTCCTTCGATCTTCTTGGCTCAACGCCCGTCCTTCGATCTTCTTTGGCTCAACGCCCGTCCTTCGATCTTCTTGGCTCAACGCCCGTCCTTCGATCTTCTTTGGCTCAACGCCCGTCCTTCGATCTTCTTTGGCTCAACGCCCGTTCTTCGATCTTCTTTGGCTCAAGGCCCGTCCTTCGATCTTCTTTGGCTCAACGCCCGTCCTTCGATCTTCTTTGGCTCAACGCCCGTCCTTCGATCTTCTTTGGCTCAACGCCCGTCCTTCGATCTTCTTTGGCTCAAGGCCCGTCCTTCGATCTTCTTTGGCTCAACGCCCGTCCTTCGATCTTCTTTGGCTCAACGCCCGTCCTTCGATCTTCTTTGGCTCAACGCCCGTCCTTCGATCTTCTTGGCTCAACGCCCGTCCTTCGATCTTCTTGGCTCAACGCCCGTCCTTCGATCTTCTTGGCTCAACGCCCGTCCTTCGATCTTCTTGGCTCAACGCCCGTCCTTCGATCTTCTTGGCTCAACGCCCGTCCTTCGATCTTCTTTGGCTCAACGCCCGTCCTTCGATCTTCTTGGCTCAACGCCCGTCCTTCGATCTTCTTGGCTCAACGCCCGCCCTTCGATCTTCTTGGCTCAACGCCCGTCCTTCGATCTTCTTGCAGTGATAGGCCCACCCACCCGCCACGCCCATCACCGCCTCCTCTTTTCTTTGGCTCAACGCCCGTTCTTCGATCTTCTTCGGTACAATCTCATAATTATAGTGAAGCCAAATTTAAAAAAAAACAGTTACTTAAGTTAATTAACTAATTAATTATCTCACGTCGGGGAACTGCCGCAGGAACTCCCACGAGTTGGACTGCTTCGCCGCCTCTTCGATCTGAATATGTATTATTATTGTTTATATTTTCATAATTTATAAAAAAAACTTTGATAAACATTGCGCAGGGCTAGTGAAGAGACGACAAAAAAGTATGATTATTTTACTAGGAGCGGGCAAACAATTACAAACAATTGCCAGCAAATATTTCGCCATTAGTATAAGATGTGGAACACCTATCCACCTGGAGCGCCAGACAAATCTCACAGATAAGAAAAGAGAGCGGAGCTTCAAATCAATCAAAAAAATACAATAACCCGCGAATGTGGCCCTACCACACCCAAAACGGGGAGTGTGGCCTAATTGTAAGGGGGCGTGGCTTGCAAATCAATCGATACCTGCGCCTCGGTGACTTGCTCCGGATGCTCCGCGCCGTACACGATGTTCTCACGGATGCTCGTCGAGAACAGCACCGGTTCCTGGAAATAGTAAATAAATTTATTATAATTATTTACAATTTAATAGTCATCAAACTACTGACATGAGCATTGATTGTGACGAAAAAAATTGAAGTAGTCGCTATTCAGTCAATATCAAGGCTTGGAGCTAATCACAGAATAAGAGCGCTGGCCGAAACAGCTTAATGCCGGGTTGAAAACAATTCTTATTCGATCACAGACGAACCTCCTTAATCGTGTTCTATGCAATCTTAAAACCTGGAACTGAACACCTGGATAGGGATTTGTCATTTTTCTATTGCTCCGATTTCGACTAGCAAATAGTGAGCTAGACAGGGAATACACCCTATCAGTGAATCCGTCAACAACCGGGTGTTGAATTCTACGCCACTGTCGGAATCATCATCGATTAGAAACAATCCACCAATTCATAGTGTTGATGAAACTCAATCTTTCCTGTGCCAATTTCGTTCGCTTTCGGCGTAATAAACCACCCAACCTTACGAGCAGTGTCCACATTAACATCATCACTCTCTCGTCTCTCGATTCTAGCCCACGCTCCCATCCCTCACCAGTTCGACCGTCCCAATGTTCCTCCTCCACAACACCGACGGGTCCGTGACAGCAATCACTATGCAACAAGTCTCTAACCCGGCGCTTCTAGCACTCTTTAATCCTTAAGATTGTGCCAATGTTCCATCAACCATCAGGATGATCGTGTTTCTAACCCGGCGCTTCTAGAATCCACCATTTCCATAAAAACATGTTCCCACCTGTCCAACCGTCCCAATATTCCTCCTCCACACCGACGGGTCCATGTCCTTCAAATCGACGCCGTCCACGAGGATCCGCCCGCCGTCCGGCTCGTACAGCCTGGAAATTGTCTAATTATCATAATACGAATGACTAATTAGTTAATTGTTCTAATTGGTCACTAATTTTTAGCCAGAAAATGCGATTGATATTAGGCGAAAAAGTTCAAATTTTAACGGTTATCATGCCCTTTAATATCATGGAATCACCGCTATACTAAACCAACTGTGCTTAACCAACTGTGATCTGATAAATTGCCCAGTTACTGTCAAAACAATGTGTTGGGCACTAAATAAGATTAATAATCAACAGCGGGATCGAGCACAATGTGACTTGTAACTGATTTCAACAACACATTGTTCAACGTATTGTTGAGATCTCATGCGAGGCGCCCATGATTCCCTATTGCAGCAAAAAAACAACCGGGATCCTACGACCTATCAAAAGCACGTGGCCAGATTGGAAATTCGAGCAATTCCCCAATACGATTATCGACAGCAATACTATGCACATATACATTCCCTTTTGTGGGACACGTAAGCGCCGGGTGCCCCCGTTTAAGTGTCATACTGTGATTCACACAATGCTTGCATTTTATTTTAGCAAATGCGCGGCAATCTTATCAAGAACTATTGTTGTTGTTGTTGTTGTTGTTTTTAATTTAATAGTAAATGAAATCGAAAAACCCCCCACCTCAACATGAGACTCGCAATCGTTGACTTGCCACTGCCCGAGGGGCCAACGACGGCCGTGATCTTGCCTGAAATGAAATTAAATAAATCAATATATAATATAAATAAATTCCCATTTAACACATATTTTTATGATGCATAAGAGTTAATTTGAGTACTGATACAGATTATTATTATTTCTAGCGAACGCGCTCGACAAACTGAAATCAGAGATATTGTCAGTCTCCGGGATTTCGAGTATTCACGAAACAGATAACCAGCTAGTGCCCGCGTTCGATGCTACTAATTCGAGCGACACTATTCATTATTCAGCATATTCATTCAGCAGCCATGTTAAGTGCAATTGAAATATTTTTGAGAAACTTTTGAAGATATAATCAAAACCGCAGAGTACGGATAAGACTTGTCAATGCAACGAAACAGCTAATCAGCTAACAGCAATCTACCCACTGGCGGGCACTTGGATGGAAATGTTCCAGTGTTTTCTATTAGACTATTTTATATTTTCAAGACATTATCATCAAGGAACCATAGATCATACAAAACCTATTTTCATATAATTTCACTGAAACCACTGACCGGCGGGCACTTGGAAGGAGATGTTGGAGAAAAGCCGGTCTCTGTCCGGGTACGCGAAAGTGACGTTCTCGAAACTGGAATAAATAAATAAATTTAAAATTTAAAAAAAAAATAATTATTATGAAGTATGTTTCATCCCGCTTCACTTAATATTCGCGCATCACATACTTGTGCTGCGATCAGTGACATTCATTTTCACAAATTCAAACTTGAATCTTTCACGTTTCAGCATCACATCATACCAAACAGTGACATGTGAGGACTGATTCACGGAAGGCAATTTGTGCAATAAATCATAATAACCTCTATAATAATAACCTACTCTTTTCTAGCGGCGCAAGATTCACATACACCAAAGAAGAAGGAACAACGAGTCAGAGAATTCCCGCTTCACCTATGCATTGCAAGTCCAAGAATATTTTCAATAAACAATTTTTTGTTCGTGGTTGAGCGATAAAATGTAATAATTTCTGTATTCCTTTTTCTCTTTCGAGTTTCTCGAGCAAAGCAATACATCCGATGCATCTCGGTCAAAAACCCCATTAATTTCTATGTTTCATCATCCTTACGTAATCTCCTTCTCGACGTTCTCCTTCTTGATGCCTCCCACCAGCGGGATCATCGGCTTCTGATCGCGCAGCTCGAACAGGCGAGCGGACGCGCCCAGACCCTAAACGACGTTTTTTTTTTAATTGAAACAATAATTACAAAGTTTGTATAATTACAAAGATCAGTAAAGCCAGCACGACAAAAAAAACTGCCCACAAGAGCGAAACGAATGAACTCTGTGAACTAGAATTTTTTTGTTTTAACCCAATAACTTTGATGTTCCACGTCCAACTCAAGTTCCAGCTATCATCATGCTTTTAATCTTACTGCGAGGTGGCCAAAAAAACAACAGTTTTCTGGTGGGGCCTACTCAAAACGGTGAACTTGGCAGCTCCAAACATAAATAAGAAGCTACCGGTTATCTCTAGGTAATTAGCACCACTTTTAATCCTTATAAAAACCAAAATAATACCTTCATGATCTCGACGAAGAAGCCGGACATGTTGGACAGCGAAGCGGCCGAGAGGACGGCGTACAGGCAGAAGGACGAGAGCTCACCTGTAAAAAAAAGGTATAAGGTTAAAAACGATGAAGGTGCATCCACTTCAAGCGATTTTACAGTCGTAGGACAACGCTGGGTGGGACACCCACTGGTAAGACCAGCTCGCGTGGTAGGATATTTTTTATATTTCCCATTCTGGTTCCCATTCGACCCGTCGCATTCCCGGTTCATCTACAATCTAATGTGAAAGGGCTTCAAGCTATTTAGTGAATGAAAGTTTTTTATCAGAAATATAGTTATAATTGCCAAATGCTCAATCCCACATCTTTGATAAACTCGTGCATCCCCGATATGCCTAGTAGGCGCAAAAGCAAAATTTGAAAGTAACAATTGTGAACTGGCATTTGATTTCAGCACTATGCGACTGTTATTATACAAGATTACAGTAACACCACTACACTAATTATTACCGTAAGTGAGCAGTCACTTCGAGATTCTACGCTAACTTCACCACAGCTACCGTACCCCTAATACCGTAACTCGGCTACCGTAATCCGTACCGTAAGTGAGGAGTCCCTTCGAGATGAGTGTGCTGCCGTAGAAGAGGATCGTGGACAGCGCCATGTACCCGGTGAATTGGAACTGCAAAATAATTCATTACACTTATTTGGAAAACATTTGAATGCTTGCAAAGATCGATAAACCGTGAATGTTGAATCGCTATCAAATCACAAATTGGAACTGTAGAGGAATGAGATATTAGAACGAGCTCAATGAAAAACATTGATTCAATGAACTCCCACCCCCCCCCCCCTACACGTCCTGTCAAGACAACCTGGCGAATTGGAACTGCAAGAGGGAGATGTATGTCCCTGAATCTTCGAATAATAATAGATTCCATGGCTCCTTCAGAAAAATCCGAAGAAACCGAGAACACGGTGGATTGTAGCAGCAACGGGGTGCTATAACAGCTTGCGGACGATATAGTTCGATTCCAGACCGTAAGGTAATCAATTCCACTTTCTCTGTAACCCAAAAAATCAATTCCTCATCTTACCCAAAAATCACTTCAGTAATCCTGAAACAAACTACAGAATCCACTTCCCCATTCGACCATGTCGACCTCTTTCAGTCCCACAGTACGTCGATCCTGCCGTATCCCATGATAAATAAAGATCCTACCGATCCGAGCATGACTTATTTCGCTGCCACTCCCCCCCCCCCTCCCCTCCACCAATGTTACCATGATGTATTTATCAGATATTTTCGGCAAATTGCGAAGTTTTGAGCCCGCAAGGATAGAGTTTCATCGTCAGTTCATACTCACCGAACAGAACATGACCCTTTTCACCCATAGTTGCAGAACTTGCGGCATTCCTACCGTAACCCATGGTAGATAAAGTCACTCACCGATCCGAACATGACTCCCTTCGCTGCACCCTCCTTCTTCGAGATATCCCAGATGTCCTGGATCTTGGCGCCGTACGCTGAACGTTCCTGAAAGTAACTTAATTCAATTTATTACAATGACGATAAAACAAAGTTCTTTATTTCATCATTCCTAATTGTAAGAGCAGAGAACAAAACACTAAAGCGCAAAGTGATTTATCAGTAAATAGTGTGTATTATTGCACAGACCATTCCCTTCAAATCAAATAATGCACAATTTTCTCAATCATATCACTACCATGGAACGCGAGATTGCCAGGTTTCAACAGAAAACAATAGTCTCAATAATAACACCAACCAACAACAACCTCACCTTCGGCTCCGCAACCAGCATTCGTACCGTCTTAACCGACCCGAGGCGCTCTGTGGCTACCTGTAAGGAGTAGGCATGAATATTATTGATTTATTTAATAGCAGGTTAAGCAACTATTTCATTACTACTCTTATTGAGCAAAAATGAAATATTGATTTTTTCACTGAAACCCTCATCGCATCACCACCCGAGAGCCATCCAGGATATTAAGGAAGATTGCAACGACAATGCACCATGTGACGATAACAACAAATTGATGTCAAAATTGGACAGAATTCATGTCTAGTGATAACTGCGATCCGATTGGCCAAAAATTCAATTAGATGACACCAAAACTGCAGCCCGCAGCAGCCCTACTACAGCATGCCTACCGTGCCCTTAGCTATCGTACCACCTCTAAAATAGGCAATACCCGATTCGCGGCAGCCACCGGTTTAACTAATGTAATCGAAGCTACGGTAACCTACCGTACCCTCCATAAATCAATAAATCAATAATCCACCTGATTCGCGGCAGCCACCGGTTCTACTACAGTAATCGAAGCTACCGTAACCTACCAAACAACCTCAATAAATCAATAAAGGCAATACCTGATTCGCTGCAGCCACCGCGTCCTGCATCTCCAGCGTGTACTTGCGCTGCAGTCGGCCGAACACGGCGAATGTGCCGACCTGACAGGGGAATTTATTTGTATTTTAATTAATTTAATTAATATCATCAAAAAAATTTAAAGAAAATAATGAGAAAACAAATAAAGCGCTATCTCAAATTTACAAAAAAATAACGGCACTAGAGGCTATTTTCAGTTTCAGCATCACTAATAGTACGCGGTCGCACTTTCCGGAGTAATGCGTCCTAGGCAGCGTTTGGAAAAAAACATATATGAGCAAATTAACAAAATCAGGGCTGTTCAAGTTACAGCAGCACTACTAAGTCTTCTCTACATTCTCTATTTAATGAAACACCGGAAAGTGTTATTAACAATTTAATATTTTAAAAAAATACACTAACCATGATCGGTATGACGAAGAACATGACCTTGCAGAGCGCGGGCGAGGTGTACACCTGCAATGGAAAATTAACGAAATTATAATTACAAAACTAAAAACCACCCTGTTGTTTTATGTTTCACTTTGCTCTCTAATATCTGTCATATTCACATTATACCAAATATCTGTCTCTAATATCTGTCATGTTCACATTATACCAGGTCCCAGGCAAACGCAAATTTCTTTTACATGACCTATTCGTGTTTCATCGTGAACACAAAATCGAGCCTCTTCACGACAGTACGATTGTTGTGCTACCTCGTTTCAATGAATTCTTTCGCTCTTTTTCCCGTTCCGCCTCCCGACTTCCGCTCGTTAGCACCGATCTGCTCTTACCATGAGTGATCCCGAGCCGAGGCACGTGACGAGCGCCCGTGCGCCGTCCGACAGGTTCATCGAGACGGAGTAGCCGACGATGAGGGCGTCCGTCGAGAGACGAGAGACGATCTCGCCAACCTGGAGAAGAAATATATTGATTGATTGGTTACGGTAGGTAACGAGGATGGATTGGGTACGGTAGGTCGATTATCGATTGATTGGTTACGGTAGGGGAACATGATAGATAGGCTTACGGTAACCTAATGTCCTATTGGATTTCACCACTATCCAGAGTTGAATAATTCTATAATTTTGAACCCGGATGCTGTCGTTAATAGAACATCAAATCAGAAAAAAAAGAGATGTATTACGAGGGTGGAACCCATTCGAACCTTGAAATATTCGGTAATTTATTTTCCCATTCGAAACCCTAATCGCATCAAATTTAGAGGAACAAACTGAGGTTGTAGCACCCATGAAGCCCCACTCTTCCAGAGTGTACATTTAAACAAATCTCAAGGCTATTCTATTCATCAGACATTCGCCAGACACCTGAATATGAGGTAAATGTCGAAAGTGGAACACAACCGCACCCTATTCTTGCCGAATAACGGTTTAGATACAAACAGGCTCAAACTCTATAACGTTTTGCTATAGACCATTATGCAGGATAGCTGATTACTATTGGACAATGGACTAAAGTCTTGTTAAACGATAAACTCAACCGCACCTTGTTCTAATCGAAAGAAAATCATTAAATATTTTAGCGAGTACCGGCACCCAAGGAGGAATCAATCACTGCCCAAACGATTTGAGAAAACCCGAACATAAAACCTAATCCCACTTTGTTCTTGTCAAATACCGTTCTAGATGCACAACCTCATTAGTCAATGAACTAATGCCTTGTTAATTAATATTTGTGAAACCCCTCCTTACCTTGTTCTTGTCGAAGAACTTCATGTCCTGCTTGAGCACGGAAGCGAACACTTTCTTGCGCAGGTCGTTGATGATTAGTTGGCCTGAAATGAATAAATACCTTATCGAAATAAATTTATATCACCATTCCATTCTCCCAACTCAACTTGCTTTATTTTCTCTTTACACATAGGGTTTGTATTTGAATTTCAAATGGACATGTTAGGAAATTCTGTGTTTCAGCAGTCCCATAAATGCTGAGGTAAATACAACAATTCGATCAATAGAGGTTCCCCGAGACATTACAAATTTGAAAGATGCATCACTATGAAGAAGATTATGCTAATCGCAATGCTGACCACGAGAGAAAATAACCGCTGTTTTGCACCAGGGCGCGTGACTTCTCGTGTGGATAGAGGGCTAACTGTGAATCTAACCTACCGTGCCCAGGTAAGATTCACAGTTAGCCTGTAGCGGGCTACCATACCCATCTGCCATGCCAATCTGACCTACCGTAATCAATTCCTTATACTACTATAACTGTTTCAAGATACAGTGACCCTACTTCTACCGTACCTGCCGTGTGCATACAGTACACCCTTGCTGCAATTGCTGCAGCGCCGATCAGCAGCACGCCCGCCAGCGCGACCGGGTGCTCCTTGAAGTATCTGGAATGTGGAATTATTGGAATAGACGCGTCCCGCTTATTGGAGTGTTGACACGGATCAATTCAAAAGCCTACACAACATCACAAAACTACGGGGCTCAATGTTTTCATCATGGAATTTTTTAACCAATGCCTTCACGCAGAGAATCGGATAACGAATTTAACCGAGAACAACTACTATCGCTGCGTCACTAATCTAACGAGTACCATTTGGAAGCAAGTCCAGTTCGTATCGAACGAATGAACGTCACCCTTTTCATTCAATTAGCATTGCTCATGACAACCCTCCTGGTCTACTACATTGAAAAAACTTGTTGTGTTGTTTTTTCAACAAAAAAAAGTTTAATTGTTCTAACCTCGCCATCAAAAGCGTTGCATCCTCCGTGCCCGGCGCCTGCTTCTTCGTGTCGTCAAACTCGTCGATCAGCTTACCTGAAAGATTTAATTGTTGTTGTTTTTCGAATTGTTAAAAATAGAGAGCACCCGGCACTTCCGGGTTCCACGGAAAGCACATAAAGCGAAATTTCCAGGCCATCTAATGGATCCATTGAGTAGACTTGGAATCAACAAATTGATGCCAAAGACAGATAACGGTAGGTAATTTCACCCCCGGTACTTGCGCGTTGCATAGAATCAACAAAATCTATCACTGCATTTCGAGATAGTTTATCATCGTTTGGAGAGTAAAAAAAAATACTAACTGGAGAATGAATAAAAGCGGATCTTCAGCTTCAACTGATTACATAACCTCAACATTTCGTCGAGCCCTCAATTATGTTCTTCTAACAAATGGAATAAAATATTTCAAATAACAATAACAATATAAACATAATAATACAAATTGCTCACCGAGTGTGCGGGGCGTGAGCAGGAAGACGGAGGAAGAGATGCCGAGGAAGGAGAGGCCGACTGGAAATTTAAGACTTGGCACCTTCCAGTTTCATGATTTGATTGAATAAATGAGAATAAGGAGAGGTCGCCTGGATAAAAAAGTATTGACCATTTCAGGACCAGGCACTTTTTCGATTCACATTTGATTCGAATACAGATTGTTTCGAGGTGGGCAATTCAGACACTTCACTGTGGTCCCAAAAGCACATTTGAAGATATCAGAGAGTAAAGATCAACCAATCCGTGTTAACAAGATCAGGTCAATTTTGGGTTTCACTAAGCTCTCAAAGATACGACTTTGAGAGACTAACTAATGGAAGGAGGTTCGTAGTCTTAAAAAAAAAATAAAACAAGAACTCACGTATGATTCTGCCCTTGTACGGGCCTGCAAGCTTGAAGATTGCACGCAGGTCCTGTGAATGAGGTATTGGTAATATTTATACTATCTATATATTTCCCTTGCATCACTCCAGGGCTGAAGCAGACCTTAACATAGAAACGATGCTTCGTGAATTCACCATGTTGGAAAAATCGCTTTCATCAATATCTGGTGAAGGAATCTGTTGCATTGGAGCACCAACAATTGCTCGAGAATGGAAAGACTATTACTATGAAACACTGCTTAGGCAGGTAGACTCGTACTTCAACCTCTCATAAACTATATGAGAGGGGAGAATCATCATTAAAGCGTACTGGGAAGTAGTTTTCATCCTGTCTAGTGTTCTCAATCAAGAATTATGCTCTATTTCACTTCAATAGCTGCACTTGTACCGTACCTTCCATGTAGATCGGCCGAGCTTCGCGGACGCACGCTTCGTGTCGACCACCGCGACACTGCAGTGGAATATTTTAATTTATTGAATTGTTTTTAGTTTTTTTTTAAAGATATTTGCAGAAGCCATCGGACATTTATCAAGCCAGGCCAGAAAATTAATCTAACAATTCAGTGGCGAAACTCGAACGTTGCAGTATTAGATTAATTAGATGAAATCAGATTCCGGGTGGAATAAACCCGTTTTCTAACAGAATTATGAATAAAAACAGTAACAGTTCAACAAATGAACAAAACTTGACAGTTTGCTCACTGTCTGATGGATTTCTGATGTAAAATCTTAGTTAGAATTCATTTTCAGGCAAAAACACACTTTTTGATGGGTTTCTAATTGAAATTCCGACCTAAACGAATTGAAAACAAATTTTGAAAGAAACAAAGAATTGAATCTGAAACATAAACGCACTTTCTGATGGCTGGTTGGGCGAGCAGTTTCTTGCCCACTTGCAGCATCTTCCTTCGCGTCGTGCCGCTGATTGTGGAGAAGCAAGCGGATCTGAGAAATATATTTATTATTATTATTTAATTAATTATGATAATTCCCATTTTATTGCGTCATCTGTTCATCATCTCAGTATCTGGTCACCCATTCGAGCTGTTCAACAATCTTTTGCGTCAGCCTTACATTTGACCGGGTTCACTGTTCATCCCTCATTGAATAAGCCTGATAGTTTAATCGAACGACTGGGCGCACAACATGAACTGGCTGATCGCGCTTTGCGTCAGCCTTACTCTCTTTTCTCATCGCTCTTTGCACTGTTACACACTCCTTATGTTCCGATTGTCTCTGTTCAGTGGAACTACGTAATAGACGGAAAGGAATGGCGGCGCTACACTAACATGAAAGGCAAAGGGGTTCAGCTAGCACTTCCATCGGATAAATAAATACTAAAGTAGCCTAGATGAGTTTGCGATTCAAATACAAAATATAAGCCTTAGTTTCAGCAAGAAGTGGCTTCAAACAAACCGGATTCTTCAGTTCGCATACTATTTTTCTTAGATGAGAAAGTGAATGCGAAATGAGGATTGTCATTTTTAGATAGGCCATTCCTAGTTTCAGACCTTGCAGCGGAAGAGCTGGTGCCGCAGCGAAGGCAGGTTGACGCTCGCGCAGCCAACGTGCTCAGCATCCTGCCTGTGAGAGTAGACTAGGCGACTGAAAAGGAAGAGTTATCGCAGAATGAAAATGAGAAAGATTAAAACGAACTAGCTTGACTCTAACGCGTACAAGTCCTTTAAATTGATAGAACGATGATGAAAATACAAGCCAGTAAAAGATTCTTGCGAAATGATAGCGCCTGTGAGTGGGAAGAGGATCAGCTACAGTCGAAATACAAATCGAAAGCACGAACGAAGCACACTACAAAATGCTATGGAAGAGCTTTTGAGTGAAAATGACGATCCCTAAGTGCGAATAGAACGCGCCCATGTTTTACGGACGCTTTCCGGAGCTCAGAACAATGGGAAATACAAGAAATATAAATAAGAAAGTGAAACAGTAGTCGCAAAAAGATCACAGATCGGAAAGGTCGGTAATACAGAGAACGGAGAGCGCTTCTAGTATAGCAAACGAAAATGAATGTCACACGCTCTCCTAGGGAGACATCAAGAAGCCGAAATTCGCAAAATCTATCGATTAAAATCAATATTCAACCATTTCAGTGAAAAATGAAATTCCGTTGTGGGCTCAAATAATACGGTAGATCAGCTACGACGTTTCGTCAAATGCAGAAACTCATACAATCGAGAACTGTTTTTTTATATTTTCTTCGCAGGTACGGTAACGTAAATCGTCAAATGTTCACCTACTTCACGGACCGCTGACCGGTTTCCTATTTTAAAATTTCCCTTTTGCAAATTTGCAAATTTGTGCCATAGTTCAGTGTCATTATCTGCATTTTTATATCATAAAGCACCTTATCAGGCATGCGCGCCGTAATCCAGAAGGTGACCAAGGCGAGCGTCACTGTTGGAGGCGATATCGTAAGTTTCCTACATGGCTGAGTGTGAGCTCGAACTTGCTTTCTTTTCGAGTTTTAGAAGGTTAATTCGTTTATAATTTTACATTACTAGGTCGGGTCGATCAACCGCGGACTCTGCGTGCTCGTCGGCATCAACAGGGACGACGGACAAGAGGACGTCGATTACATCATCCGGTTAGATCTATTTTTTTATGTCTAATTGGGTCTAAATTCGTGTTATGTTCGCTTCCAGATCACAACTATTAACGTTGGGCCTTTTAGCTGTTTTGAAAGTCTATCTATTTTCCAGAAAAATCCTCAACACTCGTCTGTTCGCTTCGGAGGAGGGCAAGAAATGGGACAAATCAGTGAAGGTTCGATGTGTTTGATCACTTTTGGGTCACCTTGTAGAAACTTTTGGATCACCCCCTTGACACAATATAATTATCTAATAAAGGTGAATTTAAAAAAAGTCTAAATTATCTTTGTCAGGACATGAATCTGCAAGTGCTTTGCGTCAGTCAGTTCACGCTGTTCGGATATCTCAAGGTGTGCTTTACTTTTTATTTTCGGACAGCCATACGTCATATTTCATTGTAAAGTGGCCAATTTTTGCGATAGAAATGTGTTTCACGAATTTGAAAAGATCTAAACAATCTTCAGGGTAACTCGCTCGACTTTCACGTCGCAATGTCTCCGGATAAGGCCAAGCCCTTCTACGAGGATTTCCTCGCGCAGATGGGAAAGACCTACCAGCAGGATAAGATCGAGGTCGGATACGACCAATATTTTGGATTCAGACATTTGAAGCTTTCGTTCTTATGATTCCGTCGTTTGAAAGAGGAATCATAGCCTATTTTAGTGAGGTTCCACTATTTCCTACGTCAAAACTCTTGTCTGGCTTCAGCGAAACACGTTAGACGATGAGACCTAAGAGATCTCTACATCTTACGGCCTATCAGGCGACCTTCAGCCTTGTTAGTGGGAAATGTTATCTGAAGTGTATGAGTGTCTCTGTCTCTTCGTTAAGCGTGTATTTTCATTCCTCTGACATTAGAGAGCACTCATAGGAAAGGGATATTCAGACAACTCTAATGTTGGCGTTAATTGGCATCACATGCCCGGTTTTGTCGATAGGCCCTTACGCATTCATTTTTTGCTAACTTTACTTTCTGGCGCGTAGCTACTTTCCATTCTTAAAACTGGAGCGGGAACTTTTTATAACAGTGATTTCTAGTTTCGTCTTTCACTGGTATATTTTTAGTGAAATAGTTAGGCAATTTCTCAAGGGTTCGTTGGGGCGGGGCTTGGTATGGAACTGAAAAGGTGTTCCAACCGTCTCCCTACCCATTCCCCGCCAAATGCCCGCTTGCAGGATGGTCGGTTTGGCGCGATGATGTCCGTATCGATCGAGAACGACGGTCCCGTCACGATCCTTCTCGACAGCAAGAAGCGAGACTAAGGTAGGAGTACGGTAGCATTTCGATTATCGATTGGCTTTGAGTGATTTCATAGTCTTTTTTTGATATTCGAGATAGGTATACGGTAGGAGTACTGTAGACTATCGATTATTGATCTAGTCCTTACACGTTTTGAGCGATTTCATATTTGAGCAAGGTGGAGAATTGTAGGCTATCGATTTATTCTATTTAATTGGTTTCGAAACCCGTTGTTGAGTTTTGTATGCCCCTGTCATGTTTTTATCTCTATGCATGCATTTTACACTTGTTATTGTTAAACTTATCGATAAATTCTGCGAAAAACACCTGCTAATTGGTTATTATTGCCCTTTTTCAACCAATCCTTCTCCCTCATTCTCTCATTTTCCACCCATTCCCTGCCTTTGCTTCAGTGTCGCACGGTCGTTTCGCCTCTACTCACTTGGAGTGATTCCATGTCGATCGATAATTGACTGCGCCGCCTACCGTAGCTGACCAGGAACGCGAACGGGTACGGTATGAGGAGGGAGCTAGGGGGACGGGGAAGAGTTCAAGGGGTAGATCAAGAGAGCAAGAGGTCGTCTCTCGGGTTATCGACCGAGTCATTGGGATGGGAAGGGAGTAGTGGCGGCGTTTACAGCCCCCCGTACTGCTTCCTGCTTTCGTCGCGCTTTCCCTTTTCCTTTTGTTGTGCTTTTCGAGATCGATGCACCGTAAACCGTACCTACCGTACCCATTATCGATTCGATCCCGATCATCTGGTGCTTTGATCTCAAATCAATGAAATAGTACAATGCGCTCGCGATATGCATTACACTGACTGATTGTGAGCTAAAGCTATTGCTTTCTATCATTTTCCCCGTTGGCCTAGGTCATGAATTGCCGTCTGATCTTTGATCTTTGCTGATCTTTGATCTCTTGCAGGCGCCTCCAACCACTGAGCCTCCTCTCCTCCCGTTGCCATGTCGTGGTACTCAGTGATCTACACGAGGGCGCGCAAGTTCCGGTGAGTCGAGTTATCTTTTTCAAGTGCTTTTTGAAACCTGAAACGAGCTGATATATTTCAAAATGGAAAGGCGTATGGTGTTGAAGTTCTTTGTGTTCCTGAGTTTCACTGGACAATCATAGGTGCAAGAGCGATGATTTATCTGATTTTATTGCGGAATAGTAGTTTAAAAGCACACAAGTAGCCTCTTTTCGACATAATCTAATATATTATAATCTAATATTATAATACAAGGTATTGTTTATCCTTATTCGACAAGTTATCGATCGATAATCGATATACCAAACCCCCTGATACCGTAACCTTCCCCAACCCTAATCCCCGGTTTCGCAGATCGGAATCGCCCATTCTGGGCACACTGCTGCAGTGGTCCTTCTACGTGTGCGTGCTCGTCGAACTGCTGCTCTTCTGCCTATCGTAAGTCAGTTCGCGATTGACGGGGAGCTACCGTATCCCTTGAATTACTGATTGATGGTTACCGTGAGTCAGTTGGCGATCTGTTGGGGCTACCGTAGCCCTTAAATTTTCGATCAGGGGTTACCGTCAGTTGGCGACCGGCCGGAAACTACCGCATCCATCTAATAGCAAACTATTGATCAATTGCTACCGTACTTCATTGATTTGGGGTTTGCACGAGATCCTAAAAATATAGCAAACCGATTCGACTTTCGATTTCTTGAAGCCCAATGATCGTATCCAGATTGTCCGATTTGTCGATCGATAATTTTAAAAATTACAGTACCCTTCCCCCCTTCCAGATCAGTCATCTACTTCTTCATTACGGCGCCCATCATCGAGAGCGACATCCAGGTACGGTCATCAAGAAGCTTCATTAGTCTGAGTACAGTAAACTATCCTTAATCTTTACTTCTACGGATTTTCTTTCTCTGTGAAGACATTCTTGCTGTTGTTATGCCAACTCGAACGGTTATGTGCTATGGGTTAAAATTTATGCTACTGTCTCTGCCCAACAGTAATCTTATCCAACAGTACAGTTCAAGGGCGACAACCTGTCTGGTGGTTTGCGGCTTTACAGTCTCTCTGATTAGATTGCGCTTCAGCTACTACAGTAGCTCCCTCCGAACACTTACCATACCCTTCTTTCCTCTACCTTACCGTTCCCTTACCGTAACCCCATACTCAGGCGACGATCTACCTGGTCGTCTACGGGCTGCTCTCGTTCATGATGCTGTGGTCGTACGCGCGCGTCCTCTGCACGCCGCCCATGAAAGTGCCGAGAGAGTACGAGGTACGGTAGTCTGTGGGTGGGAGGGGATACGATAGGGTGTGTTGCGGTACTCTGGAGTATCGAGGAAACTTTCGGTTTGTCACAGAGGAGACAGTGCAGATGAGAAAAATGAATTTGACAAAATGAGGAACCTTGTGAATCTGTGAAGCACTGTTCTTATGAGATATGTGCAGTTGTTGATATGCCAATCAATATCGCATTTCATCTTGAATTATATACAATCATAACATTGTCAAACCCCGATTTTTGCAAAATATTACTAAGGCCGAAACAATGACGCAACCTGGTGACTTGGTGGTACACAGTAACTATGTAGGCAAAGTATCAGTGATTGGTTAATGTGATGGATAAACATATCTCCAGATAAATAGAAGAATAATAATTATTATTTATATTTAAATTCAGTTCGACGAGGCGACGGACGCGCGGCTGCGCGCCGTGACCGACTTCTCGTCCGAGGGACGGCCGCTGCTGCTGCACAGCAGTGGTGAGGCTACCGTAATCAGTCTGCACTAGGGAAAAAGTACTGTAGTGGATGCCTGGTATGGGCTCATTAGAATTGTCAAGGACGAGGCTTGATGTGTAGTTAGCTTCCGCGGCTGCTGCATAGCAGTGGCCAGGCTACAGTATCCAATCTAAGACTACCGTAATATGGTTGCTAAAGTAGAATTATAAAACTAGAATAGGATCAAGCGAGTATTGAGTAATTTTTGTTCGAGGGAAGGCCGCTGTTGCTGCTGCATAGCAATGGTAAAGATGGATGGGTCACGGTAGCCATAGGATGTTTGTTTCTTATACCTCGTCTGCTCAGATCGCATTAGTGGGCTGTCGATCGTATTTCTCATATTGCGCCAGTGTCACGCGAAATCACCAGTTTAGATTTTCTCCAGAAATATTGCTGTTCTGCTCCTACGAGTCTATTAGTGAATTGACTACGCAGTTCAGTCATCGAATCACTCTGGATATTCATTCTGATCACTGGTGGGAAAGGCGATACGTTTAAAATTGCGGATGTCCGCATAGGCACTGGTGGACTTTCACCTTCTCGACAAAGCTCTATTTGCGGACCCGAAGGAATTCCCAGGGACATTTTGTGGATGCCCGCTCTATTTCATCTTTCGATTTCACTATAGTGATTCTGACCTCGTCTGATTGCAGATGCGCAAGTGGCCATGCAGCGGGGCATCATGGACGAGTTCGCCGCCACACGCGGCATCACGCTGGTGGAGGTGGATGCGAAGGGCAGACTACGGTAGGTAGGGAGGTTACGGTAGGTTGGAGGGGTTACGGTAGGTGGGGAGGTTACGGTAGGTAGGGAGGATTCCGTATCCCTTCCTCCCGATCCCACTTTTTTCCGCACGAAACGCTGGTAGAAGTGTATGCGAAGGGGAGATTATTATTAACAGATTACTGTAGGTTATAGGGGATACTGTAATCTCACATTTTTATCGACTTTCGAAATTTCCTTCAATTTTGTTGAGCCTGAAACAGGCAAGAGTATAAGGAGCGGGGTCAGTTTTGGTTTTTTTTGTTTCCATCCTCACTTCTTCACCGATTAACTGCTGACGGAGCGAGTTTGCGATATTGAGACACTGTTTCCCAAATTCACCGAGTTGTAACTCTTTCGGGTTTTCTTAGACTTCTACCATGAACCTTGTATTATTGTCATGTGTTCAGTACGAAAAGTTAGCTCATGCAAGCTACCGTACCCCTCCTCCTCTCAGATATTGCTACGAGTGTCGGTTGCTCAAGCCGGACCGGACGCACCACTGCATGTCGTGCGGCCACTGCGCCGTCCGCTTCGACCACCACTGCCCGTACCTGAACAGCTGCGTCGCCGCGCACAACTACAAGTACGACGATTACTAATGCTTGAAAAGTGGTCATTTTTGCGAGTGGTGTGCGTGGGCGAGGTTTACTGAAAATTGCAAGTTAGTGGTATTCTGAGAAATCGAAATGTCTGAGTGGTGTAACTGAGCGACGTTTACACCATGATCGCACCATGCTACTTGCAGATTCTTCGTGCTCTTCCTCCTGTATCTCGTGCTGTGGATGGTGTGGTGCGTTCTGAAGCTTTGCAATTTGATCGTTGATCTATGTTCTCGAATATTTGTAGTTTGATCTTTGATCCCTGAAACATGATATTTGTAGTTTGATCTTTGATCTTTGCAGGAACGTGATCGGCGGCTTGCAAGCGATCATCGTCTACTTTTGCACGGATCGCTACGACCGTCTGGACATGATCCTGCCGCTGTGCTTCGTGTGGCTGCTGCAGGTGGGCGGTGAAGTTTGATCTTTGGTCTCTGTAGTTTGGACGTTGATCGCTGTAGTTTGTAGCCTGATCATCGTCTGACATGAGCTTTGTGTTGGCATCAAAGAAAGCTGTTTGCGAAAACTGTGAAGTGTATACCAATGCAGATTCGTGTTTCACAGTTACGTTACTATTGTTTTGTGCCCACGAATCTGTAGTGAATGCATACTTCCTAGTTAACTAATCACACTCGCAGACATGCCGAAGATGTAGTCTTTAAATATTTCCGGCAGTTTTGACATAAATTCAAACCCGATCAACTGAGGTTTCAATTGCAGTATGACACTTGCCACGGCCTGCTCGTTCGTTGACAGCAGTAGTCTCCAGAATAGCTTAAATAATAGTTCCACTGAATAGTCTCTTCTTTATCGTTAATTGTATTCTGATCTTTGATCTTTGATCTCTGATCCCTTCCCTTCCAGGCCGGCTCTTCTTGGTGGCCGCTGGGCGAGCTGCTCCGCTACCACTGGCTGCTCATCTCGTTGAACGAGACGACGTGCGAGCAGGCCAAGATCCCGAACATACGGTGCGTCGTCGGGACTAGAGTCTAGTTTCGTGTCTGTAGTTAGGTCTTCGCTCATTCGTTGTGGGGTGCTTCGGAACTAGAATATAGTATCGAGTTTATAGTTTGATCTCTGCTCGTTACAGTGGGGGTACATCGGCACTAGAGTCTAGTTTCGTAGTTGTAGTTTGATCTCTGCTTGTTTCTAGTGGCGATGCGAACGCGACCTACGACATCGGCCGGTGGAAGAACATTGAGGTCAGGTGTAGTTTGGTCTTTGATCTTTCGAAATATAGTGTCTGTTGGCCAAGATCAATAGAATTTTTATTCGAGAGAAATCATTTCAATCACTGACCAAGGCACGTCGAAAGTTAAGATACGAAAGCCCTGAAACATAAACTAACCCAGAGGAATATTTTACATTTCTTCATTTCTGCTTTTCGATCAATGCCCGACTAAGTGTGCTTCATTATACACAGTAGTTTAATCTTTGATCTCTGACATCTTTCCAGCTCGTGTTCGGCTGGGGTCTGTGGCTGTTCCCCGTGCACACGGCCACCTCGGACGGCCTGCACCATCCCATCAACTACGTGGTTAGTTGTAGTTTGATCTTTGACCTCTGTAGTTTGATCTTTGTAGTTTGTAATCTCGTTCCTTTTCAGACGCCAGCACCAGAGGCGACGCAGTACCGCGTTTCGAGCGGCGTCTCGGTGGAGTCGGACCCGCCCGGAACGGACCCGATCGATGCCGCGATACCGTAATCCTGGACCACACCACGCACCACACCACTACCGTATCCACATCCCCGTTTCGTTTTTGCATGTCTAATAATAATGCATGATAGACCCAACTGTATTGTACCGTACCTCCCGCCCAATTTATGGTTACCGTATTCCAAATAGTTATTCATTCCAAAACACACCGTATTCACACGGGCACACTGTAGTATGCCGAAACTGATAAACGAGAACTCATTTTTGTTGTTGGAAATGCACACTGGAGAATACATGGCTATGATTAATTGAACAACTCGATTGAAATAGTGAGCATGATATTCCGGAAAGATACTGGAACTCTGCGAATGCTGGCGTGTGATTTTGCCCTTTTCCTCTACTAGAGCGAATGGGTGGTGAAAAAACTGGGTAATTCTTCTACTTGCTTTTTTTGGCGAAGTTCGAACACTCGATTGTCATGCATGGACCTTGCTTTGGTCAGAGTGAAGTGAAGGCAAGGAGACTCTCATGCAGAAAAAATAGTGTCTCAGAGTGTGAATAAACGCGATAATCAGGAAGTGACAGAGCACACTAAATGAGGAAAATCATTTCTTCATCTGCCTGACACGAGGCACTGGGATGTTGATTATGAAGGAAACAGTGGGAAGGGGGGGGGGCAGAGTGAGAAGGGAGGGATGAGAAGAGGGTGGATAAGAAAAAGAGTGAGGTGGCCGATCTCTGAGGCTCTCAATTATTGTTATTATCCGCAAGAGCTACATGTTGAGGGTCTGACAGACTAGAGAAGGGACGAAATGAGCGAAAAAATATGCAATGGACATTCTGGAATTTTCAGTGTTTAAACTCCAGATGTTCAGAATTGTATTCCCCTAGAAGGGCTGACTTGTCGAGCTCAACTAGACTCAACTAGAGCTCGAGAAATGATGCCACCGTTCTCATGCTCTACTCTCAAGATTTTGCCCGCTCACCTCTCAGACGGAAGATAGAGTGTATGAAATTCGGTGACTATCTATCGACAAGACAACCCTACCCCCCCCCCCCCTAGCCCGTTCGCGTCCCTTGTCAGGATAATTAATCATTCGCACGCGATGAGACAGAGGAGGGGGGGGGGGAGTCTCCCCCGGATTCAATTCCCGGCCGTGTCACCGCCACCGCCCCACCAAGGCACCCGAAAGGGGAATTGGAAGTGGCTAGATAGATCACGCGGTAAAGCGAGAAGAGATTAGGCCCTTCGGACTGAATCGGCCTGATAATCACTGGCCTAGCAGTGATCTCCGGCAGGACGCAAAAACCAAGATTAACGGGATTTTTTTATTAGTGTGATCACCTCTAACAGTCCTCAGGCAAAAAAAAATCATTTGCCTCATTTCGTGTGATCTACCGCTCCTCTGACAGACGAGATATTGGGCGAAGTGACGAGGCATTTTCGCACAAAGCCATCAACAATGTGCAAGGAATTTGGTGGGGGGGGGAGGAGGGGTTCAAGAAAAGGAGAGCAGTAGAGTTCAAGGAAGAGAGGGCGTATCAGGAGGGAAGAGGGCAAAGTGCAACTTCGAAAGCTGGGGGGAGGAGGAAGTGGACGACGACGACAAAAGCACTAAGACTGTCACTGCTTGACCCCGGAGGGCGGGAGATAGGGCTCCATAGAGGGGAGAGACGAATTGCAATGTACTTGTATAAGTGCAACTTTATGAGAGCGGGGGGAGGACGACGACAAAAGCACTATGGCTGCCGCATCCTGGCTCCGGAGGGCGGGTCCTCGCCCTCGAAACAAAAGGGCAGTGCCCGAGAAAGAGAGAAGTCCAGTACGGACAATTTCGCTCAAGGCGAGCTGCGGTTCTCGAGTGCACGTGAGGATGAGTGAGCCACGAGTCGGGCTTTCCTTGAAGGAGCTATCCGAGCAATATCGGCAACTGCAGCAGAGGATGGATAGCGAGCTACGTTATGAGGAGGCAAAAAGGTTTGTTCTTCTAATGCATCCAATCCTAACTGAAAGTTCTTCTAGAAGGAAGATGAAACGCAACGTGGATGCAGCAATGTTGGAATACGGAGAAGAAGCGAAAAAAGTGAAGAGCAATATCCAGGTGGATATGAGTAATTACCGCCTGCTAATTCAACAGGCGACCAATGATGAGAGGGTGAGTGCGTTTTCGTAGTGATTCAGGGACAAGGATCATTGGCGAATATGAAAGGAGATACATTCCTTTGAACGAGGATATATGTGCGGCGTGGACTCGTGCGAGCTAGACATCGTGCGAAATGAGGAGAGCGCTCCCTTTCTTTCGCCATTTCTCCCGAGCTCTCCTTCTTCAATCAATAAGTGCACGGACCCTCGCAATATGCCGAAAGAGAGGAGCACATTAACAAAGGCACAAACCATTGCCATGTTGCAGCCTGCAGAGCAAAATGAAAAATTGAGCAAGACTATATGAGGCTGTTTGCCTTAGGTTCAACAAAGGTCGGGAACAGGTAAAAAATCGAAAACTCCAAAAAGTTGGCCCTAAGGGTTATTTTTGACCCTCTACACGCTGGTGCACTCGATTTCGCAATATGTCCCCTCCCCGCTCCAGGAGGGGGCACCCCCATTTTGCCCCAAATCGCGTTTTTCGCTTATTATTCCTCGGAAAGTCGTCAAAAATGGGTGAAATCTCACCTATACGACCAGAATTTCGAGCTCTATCTCGTGGTTATGCTGAATAGTCATGATCTGTTTTCGTTTTCGAGAAAAAGTCAATTTTTGAACCGAGACTTAGGGTGAGAAAACCCGTCTACAGTAGAAAGAGGACATTCTCCCGATCATTTTGATGTATTGGACTTGGGGTTTGACCTTACATACGGGGGTCTTATGGGGGGTGGAGCGAAACGGGGACACAAAAAATTTCGCGACTACCCCCCGTGTTTGTGCTCATTTTGAAGAGCTCGTCAAGCTGATCGTTTTTTGTGTTGGACTTTTTTGTGGAAATGTTTCCTTAGGAAATTACAATCGCTCAAATTCTCCTTTTTTTCGAGAGGTCCGATAATCACTTTTTCGATTGCTGTAACTTCCTAAGGAATCATTTCCACGAAAAAGTCCAACACAAAAAATGACCAGTTTAACGAGCTCTTCAAAATGAGCACAAACACGGGGGTAGTCGCGAAATTTTTTGTGTCCCCGTTTCGCTCCACCCCCATAAGACCCCCGTATGTAAGGTCAAACCCCAAGTCCAATACATCAAAATGATCGGCATAATGTCCTCTTTCTACTGTAGACGGGTTTTCTCACCCTAAGTCTCGGTTCAAAACTTGACTTTTTCTCGAAAACGAAAACAGATCATGACTATTCAGCATAACCACGAGATAGAGCTCGAAATTCTGGTCGTATAGGTGAGATTTCACCCATTTTTGACGACTTTCCGAGGAATAATAAGCGAAAAACGCGATTTGGGGCAAAATGGGGGGTGCCCCCTCCTGGAGCGGGGAGGGGACATATTGCGAAATCGAGTGCACCAGCGTGTAGAGGGTCAAAAATAACCCCTAGGGCCAACTTTTTGGAGTTTTCGATTTTTTACCTGTTCCCGACCCCTGTGGAGGCTTGTTGAACCTTAGGCGAACAGCCTCATATGGCGGCCTAAAGGCGCAACTGATGTCAATGAACAATGACCAGGCGGCCCAGCGGGAGGAGCGGAGAGCCAACCGAGAAACCACCCGGAATGCGAGAGATCCGCGCCCCGGGCAGTCGGCCAACCCGGGAGTGAACAATAGAGTCACCCCAGCGAGTGTTCATCGGCATTTTCTGGCCGCCGGAGCCCCGCCGAATACGGCTGAAGTTGGTGAGTTTGGATGTTTATTTTTTTAAAAGAAATTTTAGTACGAGAACGTTGTCAAGTCAACTAAGTATTTCATAAAATATATGGATAGGCACTACTCTTCCGCCGAACGCAAGAAACTCACAGCATTCTGACTCCATTGTTCTCTCCAGATAAGGGAATTTTTCCGCCATCACTGTTATCGGACTGGAAATCAATATCACAATGTAAAATATTTCTGAAACCTATCCGGATTTCAACCGCTCATCCACATTCACAATGAAACTCGGGATGGGTTTCAGGCGCGTGCCATATTTCGTGTTTGCAGTTCGATCACAACCCTTTTCTATCGGTGTAGAATGAATTTAATTTGCATGATCATAATAACGGAAATAAAGCTTCTTGCCTTGCAGCTTGGTCGCAATGTAAGGTAGAGAACGACCAGTGCCTGAGGTGCGGAGTGTACGTTGTCAGAACTGTCGCAGCGAGAAGAAAGCACTATCGAGAGGTTTCGACTATTGTAAATAGTTCTTATCGTTCCTTTGATAGTTCTCCACATTCTGAACTTCGCACGTTACTTAAATAATGAAATTATTTCCGTTTTAACAAAAAAGTGCTTACTCGGTCACATTATTGTGTTATAATTTCATATTTTTAGATGCATTTCGACATTTTCTATGCTGAAGGCAAAGGCATGTTCCGTCACAAAAATATCGGCAATGATGTGTTTCAACGCTGGCTATTAAAAAAGCTAGGAGTTCCAACGACGGGTAAGCGAAAATTTATCGGAGCATACAACAATTTCAGAGTGAGCGGATACGGATTTATTTGTTCTTCTCTCTTTCTAAAGAGTTGAAAGAAATTACTTTTCTATATACACTAATTTTCATTACAGAATTTCGAGCCTGCTCTTTTTGCAGGGTGATGGTTAACGATAGAGTCAGTCTTCTGGCCCACCTCAAAAAGGTAAGCAATGATTTGGTTTATTTCCTATTTGTTCCTTAAAGAAGGAGACACACGAACAGCGCCGATAGAAAACCGCGCCGAAAGTGAGGGAGAGAGCTCTCCTCATTGTGCATACTTTTCTAGCTCGTTGCCTGGGCTTCAGGGACACTTACCAATCAGCCAATCGCGAATATCTCGGTTTAGACGAAAAATTGGAAGCATGGGAGTTTCGAAAGCGTTATGGGGTGCTCATTTCACATCGTCTGACATCGAAAACTCAATTAGCTAGATATTCGTGCCGCCCCTTCTTTAACCAAGAGTTCTCTATAATCCTCCAAGTTTCAGAAACATCCCATCTGGGGGTTTTCGGTTCTCAAGGAGGATTACAAAAAATGTTGGAATTCAAGGAAGAGCGTGCCTGATCAACGAGTTCACATGCTGCTGGTACGTGTACGCAATCGATTATGTCTGTGCTCGATTCCTCGAGAAGGCTACTAAATATTATCACGAAATTCAATGCCCACCATTTCATTAGTTGATAACTAATTATTCCAAAGATTATGAATGAGTTTTATAACGGGATTGAACAGGATTCGAACGGATAGAGCATGCATATTAGGGATGGCAAAAATTGTAAAAAAAAATGCATATTTAAGCAGCAAAAGCATGAAATTATGAGCTGCTGCAGAAAACTTCCAAATCACAAACGTTTCTCGTTCTCATTTGTTGGTTGATGATTGGCTTCTCCTTGAGAATTCGGGGGATAATTTGAATGATAACTGAATTTCGACTTTCAGGTTGATCCACGCACTCATTGATCACGCCAGGATATCACGGCCCTTCCATTCCACTGATCCCTTTTTTGTGCTTTTCCGATCTCGAATATCCACCTCGGTTATACCCCATCAGATCTGTTGTTATTATGTTGCTTTAACTATGTATTGCTCCATTTCTTAGGAATCCAAGTGAACAGCGTGGATCTTTTTTTTCTTCTCACAAAATATACTTATTGTGAACATAAAGGAATGAGTCAGATTTCGCCAACTCTGTCGATTCTCTTCTCTCCCCTCCTCCATCTTCTTCTTCCTCCTTCCCAACTAGCCTACAGCTGCGTTTTCAAGGTCAATCAACAAGGAGGCAGCCTAAATGAGAAAGAGAGTAGATGGCGTATTCAGGGATCTATAATAAGTGGTAGTTGAGTAATTCCCGTCATGGTAGAGTAGTAGATCTTGAATCTTCTATGTGTAGCTACAGTGAGAAACGGGATGGACGTTGATAGATTTATTGAGAGGTTTCGGGGCTCACACAAATCAGTCAGCAGTTTTTTTACACCAATCAGCAGTTGATGCATACTCAAACTTGGGTAAACGAGAAATCCCGTGTCACACTCTGGCTACACATAGAAGAAAAGTTTCAGTGATCTACCACTACGGATTATAACCCTCCTTCCAGTTTTTGATACCCCATTCGATAGAGGGAGATCAAAGGAAGAATAATTTAAATTGAAATAAGCCTAGTACTCGAATCATGAACAGCCACAAAATGGATTCTCAGAGTTATGCAACTTTCCAATCCCTTGTCAGGAGCACAGTAATCATCGCTCACAAGTGGCGAGTCATCGGGGTATATCAGGCCATGTATGTGTGCCATCATTTCCATACTAACTAAAAGGGAAGAAAAGAAAGAAAAAAAGGAAGAGAAAAAAAATAAAAGAAAAAGATCTATCTAAAAGATCTATAGATTTCAAAGAGGCTATAGATTTAAAACTACCAACTCCTCTCCTAGACATGCTACAAACTCGCAGTGAAAGGAAAATGTGAAAGGGAATGAAGACCAACTGTGAAATGGAATGAAGACCAATTCACTGAACAGCGGCCCTCTGATACCCCATCTTGAGCAGCGCAACTTTGCAACGACTGATAAACGAACCCGTAAAAGATGTTCTGAAACAATATTATTGACTTCATTATAGCTGCTCTGAAGTCCTCCGTTGTCTTCCATTTCTTTGTATGTTTCTCATCAGTCAAAGTCCCATTCAAATGAACTGCCGAGTGATCCGTCATTCTAGATAGATACGATGAAAGGGAGGATGCGACAAATTCAGTTTCAATCCATTTGGCTCTCCAATCACGCCTGTTTCTTCACCCCATCTGCCTATCTCTCTCCCATTTTTCTTTCATTTGCCGCGCGATCATCCATCATGCTGTCACTCTCAATGGGCCACCCTCTCTGATTTCTCACCCTCTCTCCTTTCGATGATCTACTTCAAGCCTCAAGCGAGTGCGACTATAAGTGCGACGGGATATTGAGAAGATAACAGCAAGAAGATTGAATTTCTTGGCCCATCGACACTTTGAGTACGAAGAGTACACGCCCTCCCTAAGTTGTCATTCTTCAGGCCCATTACCTTGGTTTCAGGATAAATCTGTATGTTCACCTGTATCTGGAGCACATCTCCTTCTATCTCATGATCAAGGTCAATCAACACTCAGGCAGCCTAAATGAGAGAGAGAGTCTATTTCAACAGATGGGGAAGAGGAGAGGGAAAAGAGGGACTTTCCTTTCGTTTTTAACTTAAAAGGCGGAGCTTCAGATTTTTAGATTCACAAATCCACAGCGAGAAAATATTTTAACCTTTTAACTAAGGTGGAGCTTGAAACCTTCAAATGGCCTCCGTATATAAGTCGGTCCATCTCCCGTTCCATAACGATAGTCGCGTATATCTTACGATGAGCACAACAATTCCGACCGCTCCCGTCGCTCCGACTCTGCGTGTAATGGCGATAGGCCTCAAGCTTGAGTGTACCACGATCGAATCTCAGCGAGTCATGGCTGCAGAAATGCCCGGATTGGAGACCAGAAGCGAGTCGAAAAGACTTATTATGAAGTGCCAGGTAATTATTCTGAAACAGTTTTTACATCAATATTCTCACAAATTACATAATTAGCACTGACTGAACGTACCAATTTCCTTCATTATAGACTGTAGATCGTTCTTTGACCTTTGATCTCTTCACTCGTTTTTTCAGCTCGTGCTCGGCTGGGGTCTTTGGCTGTCCCCCTCGCGCTCAGTGATCTCGGACAGCCCATCTCGAACGGCTCCTTGACTGTTCCTTCGACCCAATTCGACTAACGCATTTTTAAATCACATCGTTAACCTCACCACCGATGATACTCCCTCCCTTATCCCTATACTCCCTTATCCCTTCCTTCTCTCACGCTGCCACTTGATGTCGACTTCATAGCAACACGGAAACTGAATTTATTGGATAAATAAACATATTGCACAGAATGTTCAAGACCGCAACATGATTTGCACATTCGATTTCGGTCATTGCGACCTATTTCCAGTCGCCTTGAGAATGACTGGCAATAGGTCGGATGACAAATTCTGGAGGCGAGAGACAACTGTCATATCATAGAAATATTGTGAAAAAGTGCTCATCTGACCTAGTGCCTACTGACGAGGTCACAGACTGAGATATTTAACCGATGAGCAAAGATTTCGGATACGTACTAGAATGTGAATCGAGAAACGGCAGATGGATCTGACAATAAGGGAACGATTGAAGTGTCTATTTCATCTGTCTAGTCCAGCACTTTCTGCCGTTTCTTCGAGCAGCTGATGAGATGTCGTTTCAGTAAGTGCCGATAATTGAAGGCCAGCGGGCACTGAGGGCAGGGGAAGGGCTTCTCGCCTGCAAAAAAGGAAAGATGTTCACGGAAAGTGCAGTGCAGATTGCAGTGCGTAAAAGGTAGAATTTCTCCAGCGTGTACCGCAACGTGATTTCGAAAGGAAAGGATATTTTTGTGTCACAAGACTTTTCTACTTTCTACCTCATTTTAAAGATTTTTCGGAATATGTAAAATATTTAACGGAATGATCCCGTAAAAGCGATAAAACCGTTAAATTCGTAACACGTGTAAATTTTCGAATGCCTACCGGTGTGATTCCATTCGTGTCTCTGCAGCTGGTAGCTATGGCGGAAGCTCTTGTCGCACGCACCGCACGCGTACTCCGATGTTTCTGAATTTTTAGCTGCACAATTTACCTTAACTTCGCTGTATTTTGGCCCAGATCACGACCGAATGTCAAAAGAGAGCAAGATCTTCGGAACTCACTAGTCCCTTTGCCTAAAGTCGGGCATTTATCCGGATGGAAGGTCAAACAGTGAGCGATGAAAGACTTCCGCCACTTTGTCCTCGCCCCGCAAATCGGGCACCAGAACTCTGAAATTGTCAATTATGACCATTAGAGTTCGAAATACCGGTAATGGTCTCTTCATTCCTCGTACTCTCTCACAGGTCAGAGTGACGAGAGAGCACGCGGAATGAAGCGACCATTACTCTTATTTCGAACTCTAATGGTCATAGTGGCGTCGGATGAGAACACAAGGATAAATTCTATCGCTATTGTGCAAATTGAGTAAAACCGTCCCCCCCCAAATCTCAGTATGAAAAGAACTCACTATAGTGGACCTTTTCATGGCCGGTGAAGCGTTTCCGACTGTCGAACTCTTTCGAGCACAATTTACAGCGAAATTTCTCTTCAACTTCTTTCGCTGCAAATATAAAAATTGTAGCGCTTCAGCATCAGCAACTGTAACCGAAATGCCAAGCTACGATATAAGCAGAGCGCTTACTCACTAGCCTTAGTCAGGGTGAAAACTTCGTTTCTTTATTCCTCATGCTCTCCCACCGGTCAGAGTGAACCTTGCAAGGCATAGTGCTTACGTGACTGAGGTGAAATATCGTTTGCAGAGCTTTCGAACGATGAAGACACTTCGTATGATATTAGAGGAGTTTCCACTGGCTCCTCTCCGACTTCTTGGAGAGATTCCATCTGGGGTGAAACATATTGATACTAGAGTTCGAAATACGGGTACTCGTCTCTTCATTTCACACACACTCTCTCACCGGTCAGAGAAGCGAGAGAGTGCATGAAATGAAGAGATCATTACCTGTATTTCGAACTCTAATTGATACGCGCCTTTCTCATTTAGGATGCCCTTGTTGTATAGTTCTTCTACTACTCGCCTTTTTTAACTGATAAGGAAATCGAAAACGTGCCTACCATTTCTTCCTGCATAGTAGGCGCAGGATCGATAACGGTGATTGGAGGACTTGGTGACGCTCCAGTTTCTTCTATGGGCGTTATCTGCAGTGAGACTTCAATAATAATTCTTTCAACTAGCTCTCTTCCCTAATTGACAATGGATTCCGAAAAAAATATCAACCTGTGTCTCTTGAGAAGTGGACTCTTGCTCGAGCAAGATGATATCAGGACTGTAGGGCGATCGAATGATCTGTGATTTCACAAAGTTTTCTAGCCAAAACGACTAATTTTCCCACCATTGCGTCCTGTTCATTGGTCTCTGGGTCGAGTAAGATCACTTGTGGACTGGATGACTCTCCAATTGCTTGAATTCGAAGCATCTGCAATCGAAATTAATCGAAATTAGGCTACATCACTCATCTCTCAAGAGAGTGTGATAAAGCAATAGAGATCCCCTAATTAGAGTCTCTTGATGTGGTGAAAATACCCAGCTTTACTACAGATACAGATACAGATTTATTCAATATTCAGGGATTGGCCCTGTTGAATGATAGCCAAGTTCCATGCATTAGGGTCTCTTCTGCAAATGCTCTACCAGTTAACTCCAAGTAGTTCTGTTAGCTCGTCGCGCCATCGTGTCTTTGGTCTTCCGATTGGTCGATTACGGTCTATTGGGGTCCATTCCATAATTAGCTTATCCCATCTTTCGTCTTCAGTTACCCAGCTTTACTAGAAGGCAAGAAATGTTTCAGTATGAGTGAACCCAACCAACTCACCCTCTCCTCCAGTTCAATAGGTCCCGGATCAAGTAGCTGATCCGCGTAAGGGTCGAGCATCTCCTGTAATTCGATTCGTTGGACTATTCTTCCACAGAACTAGGGCTGCAAGGTCAGAATCGGTATTTCCGACTTGGGGGATACCGAACGTGAAACCGTGCGATAACAAATTTGCACACGTACTTCGTCTGCTGTCGGGATCTCCATTGCCTCTCGGGACAGATCGTTCCATCTTGCCAAGGATTCGTCAAAGATTGGGTCCTGAAACAGAATTCAATGAACTGTTATCTATCCTGCAATACATTCTCTACACTGAACTAGGGCTCTCGGGGTCTCTTCATTTGTCGTGCTTAAAGAGTTTTGAAAGAGTTAAAAAAATGAGGAGTTAAATTGTTCATCCTCGCGGCTTTAGTCTCCCAACTCACAATCTCCTCTCCATCAAGGGAGTACATTCCCCATTGATGTTCCATTCTCAAAAGTGATGAAACAATGATACTAGATCCTCGAAGACGAGGGCTCCAGGATGGCAGGCGGGAATTCGAGTGTAGAAGTAACTAGTCGCGTAACGTGTATCTTCAATACGGATGTACTGGTATCTAAGCAACCCCGTCGGGCGGATTAAAACGTGCGCGGCGAAGGGAAGGGCGCTGACTCTCGTGAGAGAGATTACATGTGTAGATGTGTTGACATGAGGCGGAGGCATCTTTACTCGCCTTATTGCAATGTGTAAAAGGAAGAACCGCTTCATATTCAGGGCACACGAAGTTTTGTGGGAGCGGAGCAGTGTAACTCGCACAGAAAGATTTATCATGGAACAAATTGCGAATGGATATGATATCCAGGGATTTTGGAAAGCTCGAGCTTGCAGTACTTGAGATTTTTCGGAGATGCAGTTAAAAGTGGGGAAGCAATTCAAGGAAACAATGCAAGGCAACGAGAATGAAGGGAGTGCCTGAGTTTTTTTACGGTTTTACTCCGATGGGACTGGTTACGGTTTCTTCGATCGCTTATTGCGGCGCAGCTCTAGTGGAACGTCCGGGCGATGCATGTTCGTTACCTGAACATTCTGTATTTTATCCAATTCCATATTTGCATAAGGCTACCCTAGAAAGCTGACAGCCGTGTATGTAGTCCGTCTAACAGCTGGGCTTATCAGCAGGTCTCACCTAGCGTTGTCTTACGACGTAAAATCGCTTGAAGTGGATACACCTTTGCCTTTTTTCTGCATGCTTCATGCTCGCTCGTTGTTCTGACCGATATGCGACAGCGAGGAGTGAATAAGAGAGTGATCACCTTTCCATGAGCGATAAGACGGTGCTCCCTTCTCTCATTTGTACTGTCGAAGCCCTCGTCACATTCCGGACACTCATGCCGCTTCTTACCGTGCTTCTTTTTCGCGTGGTTTCTAGAAATGAGTTAGCAACTGTATTCAGTGTTGTTTTTTGCTGGGTACGAGAAACGTTAACTTGAGTGTATCGTCTAAGCTGACAACAGTATGCAAACAATGGAGATACAGTAACCTGCAGGTGTATATTGTCGCAAACCGCAAGGGACACTCGCTGCACTTGTGGGTCTTCTCGCAGGCCTTAATAGTCAAGTTTCTTAATGGTCTTCTAGATTTCGTTGCTCGTACCGAGCATAGTTTACGAGTAGGGTTGTCATGATGTAGAATTCGTCTCTTCACTGCACGAGCTTTCTCACCGGTTAGAGTGAAGTCAATAGACAAATTCTTGATGACTTACCCTGGAAGTCTCCGTTCCATGCACAACGAATCGGTGCTTCCTTCTCTCTTCCGTGTCATCGAAGGTCTCCCCGCAGTCCGGGCACTCATGACGCTTCTTACCGTGCTTTCTTTGCGCATGGTTCCTGAAACATGAGCCTTGAATGTGATCGATTCTTCGAAAATGGAGGGGAAATTTATCTCGGATTTAGAAACCATCTTGCACTCTCATAGCTTCACTAAGATGACAAGAATAGCCGAGAATAACCTAGCCTAGGGATCTGGAAGCATCACGTAAAAAAGAGTTATACTTGTAGTTGTAGCTCGACGCGAACCACATGGAGCAATCGCTGCATTTGAAGGTCTTCGCAACTGAAAACGTACGATTATTGTCCACTTCCTAAGAGTCGAAACTTTGCCGGAAGATCAAGTGTCCTGTCTGCGCTTCTAAATTGTTGGAATAAAGAAAATGTGGTCAAGCTTGATACAGCTTGATACTATTCTGTGTCACAAACCAGTGGTGTTCTCCCGCACAGTCGGCGTCGCACCCGGATGGTAGATGCCGTAGTGTGCGACCAGCGTGTCCGGCTTCATTCGACGCCCGCACAACGCACAGTGCGTCATCTTGACGCCTGGAAATATGAAACATAGCAGAACGTTGACAAGTAGGAATAATATTGACGATTGCAATCAAAGCTAACAATTCATCTCATAATTTACACTTCCGTACTTTCTCACGAGAGGGCGAAATGAAGATCATCTTGACATACTGCACATTTATACTGACAGATAATTGCATGGAGTAACGCAACAGCTATTTTCATCTCAAACCTAGCATCATCCTAACATCATCCGAGTCCATTCTCATTCTAGTCCAAGCGTGAGAGTTCTAGGAGGCGGAGGGAGGAAGAGACCGGGAGGAGACTAGTTATCTACTTGGCATCCGTCCCCTTCCTCTCTCCCGGGGAATCGATAGCTCGCTAACGAGCACGTTGAGTTTTCAAGCGCACGACACTAACGACCTCCTTTTCATGGTTGCCGCGCAGCCATGAGTATGATAGGTCAGCTAGCCCTAGTCATGCATCAGATAAAGGTCACCCCGTTCTCAAGGCAGGCGCAATCCTGCGGGTGCTCACTGCTAGGCCAGTGCCTATTTTATAAGGCCAATTCAGTCCGGAGGGCCCAATCTCGTCTTCGGACCTAGTTATGATTCAGGTATAAGTAAATCCTGTTCACTAGAGTGCGCAATACGAGTCGCCGTCTCTTCATTTCACACACTCTCTCGTCTCTCTGACCGGTGAGAGAGTGCGTGAAATGAAGAGATGATTACCCGTATTGCGCACTCTACTGCTCACCATCGTGTACGACTATGTGGGCGGCGAGCGCGATGTCGTCGTAGAACTTGTGGCCGCAGATGGGACAGACGGCGGCCATGGGAATGAAGTCATCGAGGGAGGATGAAGATGTAGTGGACGTTGCAGCAGCTGCAACATGTAAAGGTCCATCAAGACTAGGGCTGTCAAATGAAGAATCGAAATGCACCCTTCATTTCATTTCACAAAGGCGCGCGAATCGGCGTCATTCTTCATGAAGGGAGTAGCGCCCCGGTCGCCCCTTATTGAAGGCTTCGAGGGGAGAATGAGAGGGTTTTCCATTGTCATTTCGACCTTCATGAAGGGGGAGCGGCCGCGCCACTCTTATTGAAGAGAATAGAGAGAGGGGACCCCTTCATTTGTCGCAATTCCCTTCACTTGCCAGCCCTAATCAAGACCCATCTCCACTGTCTCCATCAAGTTCACTACAGCTGCACGGTGCTATCCGAGAAAGTAAAATGATTTCTCTTGAGATGACTTCGATATGTGGTGGCCACCAGCATGGCAACACTGACTAGGATGCCCCCCTCCTACATTTTCGTGATCGAGTTCTTTTTTTGCCTCTACTCACCTGCAGCCGTGGCAGGTGCAGTAGAATTTACAGCTGCTTTATAGGAGACTGATCCAGAAGACGAAGAAGTTGCGGATAGACGATTCGATGCAGCACTTGGCGATAAGGTTCCGTATGAAGATGGAGTTGCTGATGTAATGGGCTGTCCCCTCGCCGAACTCTCTAGAGCGGCAGGCGAAGAGGAGGAGCGCACGAGGCCGAGAGAGCCCGACCACGGCTCATCTGGTGGATGGGGTGCCTGCAATGAGATTACAAGTAGTAGTCCAATAAGCTAATGGAAATCGCCCCACCGCGCTGCGAGTCTTATTGGAAATGGAATGAAGAGAGAGAATCCTTTGTCCACACTATTGGAATTCCGGAATCGTTTACAATAAGGGAACTCTACAAGTAGGACGTGGTTCATCTGTCAGAGTGAAGAGTAAAGAAAAGACCCATTTTCAGTCTGGTAACCCCATTCTAAGCAAACAAAGTGCAAAGATGATCTACAAGTCATCACAAGTAGCGCGAGCGGTAAAGGTGAAGAATTCACGTGTTCATAGGTACCTGGTCTTCATGATAGTGCTGACCGAACACGGGAGAATAGTGCCTTTGGAGATTGTAGGAGTCGTGTATCTTAAGAACATTATCTATCACTGTCAACTAAGCCAATACCACATTTTCCACTTCCAAAATACCAAACTACTAAAATATGTACTCAATAGATAAATGTTCTCATTATGGAAGATACAAGTAAACCCACTTCTCCATCGTAACCATAGCATTGCGTGTGTTCTTCATAGTAGGCATCGATCAAGAACGGGTCTCGATAGAGGTTTAATCGACCGTTCTCCGCCGAAATCTTGTCCTGTTGGTCCTGAAAAAAGCATTTTCACTGGGCTCATGAACTATGCAGATTACAATAGGGTTGCCAGAATGAGAAATGCCTTCTTCTTACCAATGGAGCTCAAAATATGAAATATGTTTCTTCCTTTCGCACACTCTCTCGCTCGGTCGAGCGACAAGGAAGTGTGCGAAACGGAGAGATGGATGTTCATATTTCAAGCTCTACCTACCACTGAGAATGAAAGGTGAATGAAGAGGGACATCGCTACATCCAGAAGTATCCAAAAAAAAAACGCTCACCTCCCAACAAGGATCCATCTCCCAGCCCAAGTCCATTGAAAGGGAAAGTGTGCGAACCGTCAATTAGCTATCCATTCTAATTAGAGCTGTCGAATTCTGAAATTCATGCTTTCGTTTTGCACATATTTGTAACGGAAAACACGGCATGGTTTCAAAGTTTAATTGGCATGCACTCTTCGGCGGGAAATATCATTAGCAACGAGAGGGAAAGTCAAGTATCTACCTATGCAAAAGAATCCGTCTCTTTATTTCTCGTGCTCTCTCATCGGTCAGGGTAGTGAGAGATCGCGCTAAATGAAGAGGCGAATTCTGCCTCCAGACAGGTCTACTATACAACCTCGCGGGACAATGGCTATGATATGGAGGCAGGCGTCGTGTCTCGCCACATCAAAGAGTATGTTCGAGCGAGTGAAGAAGGCAGGCTCGTCACCAAGCAACGAGAGATTAAGTGTGTACGCAGCTCCCTTCCGTGTATGTGCCAGGGAACAAGAGAAATATGGGTACTCGAGAGAGTCAATGTATCAATGCATTAGTCTTTTTTTGTAGGAAACTATGGTATTAATGCGAGATCAGGCAACGATTAGATAAGTGTACGCAGCTCCCCGCACCTTCCGTGTATATGCCAGTGAGATATCGCCAGGGAACAAGAGAGACACTGTCGAGAGAGAGAGAGTCAGTGCATTAGAGCCATGAGTAGTGCTGATGTTTTTATGAAGGCTGAGATGAATATGGACTCCAAGTAATGATAGGCTTACGTGAAACAAAGCCCTTGTTTGCGAATCTCGCCTGAATATTAAAGTATAGTAAGAAAAATGCGGTTTCTACGCACACACTCGAGCTGTGAAGTTAATACAATCTACACAAAAGTCGGCAAAGCACTGAATAAATACACACAGTGGAAGAGCAGAGGAGGAAGAAGGCTACACTACGGTAATATTGGATATGGAGTATGCGCACTCGTGACAGTCAATGCATCAGCGTCATTCGTAATCTTATGGTTGGTATGAGGACTGAGATGTTTATGGTCTGTTGATGGTTAAGTAATGATAGATACGAGATGAAAAGCGAGAAAGACTGCGCCAAAATGAGAGAGTCAATGCATTCGTGTCATTCGTAATGTTGTAGTTGATTGGAAGATTGAGATATTTATAAATGTCCTAGCAATGATTGATACGTGAATGGCGTATGGGAGCCGACGAGTTCAGTGTATTTCACTATTCTAATTCGAGAGAGTCTATACATAATGTAGTGTTATGTTGTAGTCAGAAGCAAGACTAAATGCGACAAGTGGTCAAACAATGAGAGTCTAGCAAGAAATATGATTTGAGCACTTGAATGAGTTATGTTTTCGTTGAACTAAGAAAAGAGAATACGGTTACTTTCCCAGTTCGGAGAAAATTGAAATAAAAGAAGTTGAAAAAATAACAGAATACTGAATCATGGTTATTTGATTGAATCAATGTTTGTGCGTTATTCACAGTATTGTTATTCTAAGAGTCTTAGCGTCTCTAAAAAATATTGGACGTGTTTGTCAGTGAATCCCGTGAGATACGAGAGATAATCCGACTTTAGATATACACGAATCCATCGCTAATATTGAGCTCCTCGTAGGAATCAGGAGCTCACACATTATCTTGATAATACATGTCAAAGGTAGATCACAATATTTACTTTATCGCAAACGCAATCTCGACATAAAGCGGGATAACCAGTGAATGATTGCCTAGAGGGAACGTGAGGACCGCGTATTTAAGAATTTTTGGGAATAGCTCGATCGGGGAAAAATGAATCACAAACAGTCGAATACTGATCGGATCCGATACATATGGTCAGGTACGGTAGGGATGGTGTAATCGATGGTTTGATGGGATTACGGTAGCCGCTATTTCGGTTTCGTCGTCGTCACATTGTAGTCGGGAATCACGCAGTTCTGGCTGTTGGTAATTGTGCGGATGAAGGGGCAGTCCTGTATAATTCGAAGTGCGCTAATTCGAAATATCCCGGTACCTTATCCGGGCAGGCTAGAGTCCCGTCGTTGTCGGCCATCTCATTGTTCGTCGTCGTCTTTCCTCCCACTGGCTGGATCAGCTGCTTCCACAGCTGCTTTGCGACCAGACTGGAAAAATAACCCAACTTGCTGCATGAATGCTTGATTTTTTTCGATTTCATAATTTTTCGTTTCAAAGAATATTTTATATGTTCAGAACTAAACACTTGCAAATTACTAACAATTCTTCTCATTTCTCATTTATGGATCGTGTTTGAAACACATTTCGAAAACAAAAATATTAAACAAATATTTTTAGGTCTCTTTTTCTTCTTCTTACGTTTCTTGACGGTAGCATCCACTTCATTTTTGACAACTGTATGAATAACTGATTCCACGGCTCACCTGTTGCCGTATTTGCTCAGATGAAAGACGTCAGTTGCGTAGAAGTTTGCATCGTAAGAGCCATCAGTCTGAAGTGGGGGATCAAAGATCAAAGATCAGCAAAGCTTTTTCAGGACCCCGTGTAAACGAAGCCCAGATATATATTATTTGACAGACAAATTTGCCCCGTATTGCAACCCCAATACCGCCATGCATTTTACGGTTCATTGAAACACATCCGAATACGGATTTTCCACAACAGAAATGAATGAGTGAAAGTTAGGAAAAAGATCATCCCCAACCTTCTTCAACGGCTCCGTCAAGTCGTCAAACACTCGCTGAACCACGACTGCTTGGGTTTTCGACTGTAGGGCGGCGTCGGCTGCTAGCTCATTGATGGCCTGGAAATACCACAATCAAAGTCATGATAATTTTATTTTCCTTGTCGAAGCTATTATAACAGTAGTTTCGAGTAGTATCTTTTGAATTGTCAACATGAAATCAACAGGGAGTTGAAAAATAAAAATAATAACCTCTCGGTACTCGACAATTCGAGCCTGGGCGATGGTGTCAAAGTTGCTGCTACACTTGTAAGTCGTACTGAAAAAAATAAACTAATAAATCGCAGAATTAAAAAAAAAAGATTTCTAAAAATGCCAATGAAAGATGGAATATCCCACTTGTAGATGATCTTCGCTGCACGCCACTGGAAGTCGAGGTTCCACATGCCTGGAATACGTTCAATGAAGATAACAACGGCAATTGGAAATGTATCGCTCGTATGGGGTCCTTGATTACACCGTAGATTAGGAGATTAGGATTTTCCTCACCAATCAGCGAGATGATCGATCGCGGAAGGCCCTTCTGAATGGTGACGATGGCCTCACGGAGGAAGGCCTTGTACTGCTCCTTCGGGGTGCCAGTCTGAAAGAAGATTGATCATACTCGCATCCCTATCATTGTGTTTTTAATTCCATGAAAAGCGCTATCCAAAGTATACAAGCAGATTAAAAAACATTGTCTTACATTCGTCCTGCAAATTCCCGTAATGTCATTGGTGCCGATGAAGAAGTTGATGAGCTTCCAGTCGGATTGAATGGAGGCGGGCTGAACATATCAATTCAATGTTTTTCTAATTCTTTACAATTTGAAGTTCAAAGTCTAATTTTGCTGTACGGTCGAACGTTTCTACTCGGACCGCGATGAAACAAATTCGAATTACGGTTTTCCATCGGTCTCTGTGGCAAATTCATTGTTCCACCAGGACGCTTTTGCGATTACAACCAACTGTTAAACAAATCCGAAATGCGATTGCTCGACAAATAGTTATTGCTTCATAAAAAAAGAATGGACCAACCGTGTAAGCCTTGAACCGCTCCACCAGCTCCTGTGCTTGACGAGGGAAGTCATCGGACCATCTGCAATAATTTATTTTTGATTTTGGTTTGTTTTTCCATCACCAATATTTCTCCATCATTGCTCCAACACAAATCTCCTATATTTTCAGAGCTTTATGAAACATTTCCAAAAGAATATCCGAAATATATATTTTTTATAGATTTTCTAGTGCTCCAGTTTAAGACATTCGATTCAGCAACTGCTAATAAGGCTAGCAGTTTGCTAGTATTTGGGTAGCGATTAGTAGTCGACACTATGTTCATGATTCTTGATTCGTAATTTTTCCCATTTTCCTCACCGTCCCGGGAAGGCGACATTCAGCTGTGCGTGCTCCACCTCCAGTCCCTTACCCATCGAGAAGCCGACGAGGGCGGGGTTCACGTGTCGGAGCACGTCTGAAGACGATTGTTACAGTCGGAGTTTAGAAACTATCTATTTTCTAATTGCTAGATGCGTGGTTTCATCATTAGAAGCCAAAATAAAGTCACGAATCTCCAACTTTCCGTCAAGTCATACCGAATAATGCAGTGTCGATTCATTACCGTACCGCATCTTTCCGATTTTCGAAATATCGCTTACTCGGCAGCGTCAGATGCGTTTCCAATCCTCCATCTCCTCCCATATCAAAGGAGTTCCCGACGAAGTTCTTGTCGTCATCAGTGAACTCCTCCGGGAGATCGTAGGAGAGCGAGCCGGTCTGATATCATCAACTGACTTGTGGAAATTAATTATTTATTTACTTACTCTGAAATGCACTCAGTGAATCAATCAATGCGTTTCGAAATGGGCTCTTTCTATTCCCTAAGTGAAACCGATAAGACTTCAGTCAAGAGTTCTCCCATATTTCTACAATTTGAAATATGCTTCACACAGATCGTAAAATGCTGGAGCAGCAAGAGTTGCTGATTGCACATACTTGGATTGCTCTTGAAATTGAAGAATTTTTTTTTGGATGAAACAGGGCTCACCGTGATCGAATCGCCCAGCGCCGCGACGTACGTGATGTCCGCCGGTCGGACCTGGTTCACGTCGGTTGGCGTCTAAATGACAATCAAACAGTAAAGGTAAAGGTGTATCCACGTCAAGCGATTTTACGTCGTAAGACAACGCTAGGTGGGACCCACTGGTAAGGCCAGCTGTTAGACGGACTACATACCCCGCTGTCCAATGCTTTCTCGGGTAGCCTAGTATGGAGGATGGTTATCAGTATTAGTCGTTACTCCGTTTTTGATTGTGGAAGTTGGCGGAGTTGCTCGATTTATTGTTTGTGATAAATGATACCTTTGCACTCGGTTTAATCACCGGACCGGGACAGGTCATCTTTCCTGGTATGGGAATGGCCACGGTCATGTGCGGGCGCGTGCCGCGGTCTGCAAATAATACACTAATTTTACCTGACCATCTCTAACCTCGGATAGAAAGATATTTCATATGTTGTGCTCTAAAATAAGTTCATTTTAATGGACGAAGACAAGTACGGCAACAACTGATGAACAACAACGATCCCGTTTTTCCTAGAAGATTTTCCCCCTTTCCTCGGGTGCACTAAAATAGTATAATTTCTCACCAATCTTCTTCGTGGTAGGCTTCGCATCGTAGGTCGGGCCTTCCTTGAGTGCTGCACGTTCTAGAGACAACAGTGAATTTGACAACATAGATTTCCGCCTTCGAATTCTACCAAGGTTCACAATACGGTATCTTTCACATGTTTCGACCATCAACACGCCACATCACTGGATTTTTTCTTTCAGAAATTTGGCTCTAATGCCTCATCTTCGGCTGAGGTTTGTTTCGAAAAAGCGTTCAAAGGTGTTGTGTAGGTGTGATCATTAGCATCGCTCCTACATCATTATCACTTTTTACCGGTGCAAGCAAAAACGACAACACGTCACTGTATATTTTTTTACAAACATTCTTCTATTATCTCATCTTCAGCCTTGACAGTTTTCCAAGAATCTCACAAAGGTGTTGCGTAGGTGTGAGTGTTACAATGGCTACAACCAGTGATCACTATCACTTCTTTTCGGTGGCGTGCGCAAAACCTATTGCGTTTTCGTAGACAATGGGACAGCTTATTGCAATATGGACAAAAGTGCAGACAACTTTCACTATCTTTACCTTTACCTTTTACTAGAAATGATGTATACACTCATCATGAAATTATTTGAGCAACGAAAGGAAAAAAAATGGAAAAGAGCTTACCCCTCTCACTCAATCCCTGATCCGACATGGTCAGGACGAATCGGTAGGTGAAATAGAAGAGCAGAGCAAAGATGGTGAAGATGATTGCACGGATCGTCCATTTGAACCCGGTTGAGGGCCGCCGGGACTAAATTAGATAATTATTCAACTAATGATCTTGAATTTCAAAATGTTTGATAAGTAAGCAGAGTTTGTTGAAGGCAAAATATTCAAGAAATCGCACCGAATAGCTCAGTAAAGCCTCCGTTTCGTCAGAACATTCGTCAGAGTGAGAGAACGACCGCATAGCGGGAGGGAGAGAGGCGAAAGTGAAACGTAAAAAAATAAAATTACCTGATTCAACTCAAGCCGCGGCACTTCCTGATAGCCGCCCTTCATCTGTAAACACATTTTTGTTGTTGTTGTTGTTTTTGTGTTCGAATCAAAACATAAAAAAATAACAGGAGCAAAAACTAAACAAGCATCAATGCGCATCAAGTTGGGGTGGAACGAAAATAAGGAACAAAAGTAAGAAATAAGGAAATGAAACTGAATTAGGCCCTGTTTCTCACGTCGGGCATCCAGCGAAGCGGCGAAAGGATGAGCGTCAGGGCTGGAAAACGATTAGTAATATATAATTGAAACATACATTCAGCACGGTCATTCAATGGTCAAAATCGACAGATAACAGACAGGGCAAATTTGGAAATAAAGATCCTCCTTAAAAAAGTGCAAATATGCCACATTGAATAAACTATGCCGATTTGTCTGGTCTGGTATTTCAGTGGCATTCCAAGGAATTAACTTGAACTTAAGAATCTCGAATAAATTCAGTGAATCAATGGGTAATTAGCATCGAATTGAAAGAAGGGTGAGGCTAATGCACCAGAGAGGGAAGAGAGAGGGAAAGGAAGAGGAGAGGCAATCGGTGTTGTCATCCCTTCGGTTACTAAGCGCCAGTGAAACAGAAGGGCTTGACGAGATAGCATTGGAAAGTGAGAGAGTCGAGAGAAATTCATTTCCTGTCAAGATCGACGAAAATAGAGTGGAAAAGGTGAAAACGGAGAAGAGCTAATGGGAAAATAAAAGAGTCGGGAAAATTCACGTCATTTCCTAAAGAGAAGGGACAGAATAAAGGCAAATGAAACAAAATCGAGAAAATGACAGCGCTTTTGTAGACAATTGTAGAAAGAGCGTAGCCAGAGGAAGCGCGGTGACCACATTGACGAGATATCGACGTATCGACGTGACATCATCTGGAGCCAACAGAGGCTCAACCAGAAAAATGAAAGTGCGCATCGTCTTCAGCACCCTCGAGAACCCCTATACACAGAATTTCAGAGAATCAGCTGATTTTCACTGTTGCTTGATTTTTGCGCAAACGGCGTCATATACCGATGGATAAGTTGATTTGATCAAATTCTCCACACAGGCGTTATCTACTTCCTTGCGCGATTGGGCGAGGCGAGCGAGTGTGCGAGTGCCACATAACCACAACTGTGTCCACACACGCCGATTGAGTGAGGATGGGAGGGGAGGGGGAGGCTGAGAGGAATGGTACTCCCTGTCTCTTATGATTTATCGAGAGTCAGACATCATGATAGAATATGGGAACTAGAGTGCGCAGGGGAGGAGGGGGAATGACTCTCTCGACTCGACTTTCTACCTTTCAAGTTAGGAAACACAAATGATCACATGAAATGTGGAGAGCGGAAGATTGCACGTGGAAAGGAGAGAGGAAGGAGCGAAGAGAAGATTTCCTCATTCCTCATTTGACTGATTACCAGTCAGGAAGGGAAATGCAGAAGTAAGAAGGTGAATGAGGGAAATGAAAGTGCGGGGATCCCTTCCGAGGCTATGTAATGCTAGAGTGCATGGGAAAAGAGGAGGCGATAAAGAAGCAGAGAACAAGGTGGAAAAGAGAGGGATGCAAAGAGGGCGAGAGGGAATTGTAAACTGTACGATTCGCGGCTTGCTATAATACGCTGTTGTGGCCCACAGTGAAAAGTAATGCGATTGAAAACGGTGTTCGGATGGGAGGAACGCGATCCACTTGTTAAGTGGTCTCCTACAGAAAATGAAAATCAAGCGAAACTGGAGAAACTTAATTTCGATCCAGGTTTCTACAGTTGTTCTGTGTTCAAACTTTAATTGGTAAAGATGGTGTACTTTCATCTCTTAGTCGTTTTAGTGTCTGTGACCTGAAAAGTATTTGAAACTGTAATCATAATCCGATACAAATTTTGTTACAATTATTTCGTGATTGATGCACATATTTCGAGCTGGTAGATAACTGAGAAACAGTCTAAATAATGACGATGAAAGGAGAACGAAGAAGGAATAAGTGCTCGGCTATCCGGCATGTTTCGATTATCCACTGACGAACCTATGGTGTGCGAGTGAGCGGAGAATAGGGAAAGGAATCATAGATCTTTTCCAAAAAAAACGAAAGTGCGCTATCGACTTTTGCATCTATCGGACTTTGCCGTAGGAGCATTCATTAAAATCTGACATGCGCGAAATATATCAGGTTCATGACAAAAGTCGCTTGAAGAAACTCTTCAATTCGCGTCACTCTGAACAATCGGAGAGTATCGTGAGATTATTTTCCGTTCCACTCGTAGTTGACCTTTGACTACCGTTCGATGGGCGGAGTTAGGAAGAGGCCGGGAGGAGGCGAGTGATCTACCTGCTCTCCTCCCCCCTACCTCTTCCCTTCCTCTCTCTCCCAGACAATCAATACGCTAACCAGCACATTGAGTTTGCTGAGCCTTTTAAAAGCACGATACGATTCATGGACATTCATACCGATAGTAGATCGATTAACATAACATCGATCTCTTTTTGCTCAACTTCGTGTGCAATAGAATGATGCAATTTGATCCATGCTTAGCGTTAAAATCGTTTATCGATCGATCGCATACAGTAATAAAGATGAGATAGATGATTATTAACCAAGGAAGCTCAAGAAGGATCCGATGCCGGATATGATTCCGCCAACGACCTTTCGCAGCGGCCAAGTGACGTCGTATATAAATTGCAGGAACCCCTGGAAAGCAACGATATATTAAAAAAGAAACATAATAGATAAGTACTCGAAACGTGAAACATACGTGAAGCTCGCGCAAGGGCCTGATTGTGATGTTGGCGACTCCGAGAAGGAGAAGAGAAGCGACAATGATGAGGGTGCACCAGAAGATGCCGCCGAACTGGAATTAGGATAATTAATGGCGATAAATAATCAGATTCATTCGAAAACGGTTACGAGATAGTTCATCCCAGCTCCGGAACCTTATTTTCCGCACACCCTTTATACTAAATTACATTCTATGAAGCGTCCTCTCAGCGCCGTGAGCCTGGAGTTTCACTGAATCCAACATAAAAAAGAAACCCACATTGGCGATGACACACTCGCACAGGTCGCGGCAGAAGCAGAGACGAAAGAAGAGACGACGCAGTCGATGCAGATCGCGCGACTCACGCTCCCCGTTCTCGAGTGTGACCTGGAATTAAATTCAGGATTAGGCATTGTAAATTCCATCTTTCGGTTGATGCCACTCGACTAAAATACTTGCTAGCATCGTTAGTTCATATTTGATGCGGTTTAACGTGAAAAATGGCAATTGAAGTTATTCCTGAAGTATTGTTTGCTTAGAAAAGAATGCGAACCATATCGGCCTCTTCCTCCTCCCGCTCCTTCTCCTTCTTCTCATTCTTCCTCCCCTCCTTCTCCTCGGCGGGCGTGAGCGGGTGGGTGGGCTCCTGAGCAGAAATTGTGTCTGACTCTCTCCATTTCGCGAGCTCTCTCGCTATCTCTAGCCGACGAGAGAACATTGCGAAATGTGAGACCATCCATAGCTATACGTCTCTCCATTTCGCCTTATCTTTCGTCGGTCAGAGAAACGAGAAAGCATTCAAAATAGTGAGCGTCAAACCTGCGGCTCCTCAGTTGCATTCGACTCCGAATCGTCTTTGCGCTTCTGCAAGAAAAATCCAAATATACCGAATTTGTGGATCAAAATGATGATGTTGATGATAAATAAGTTCTAAACTAGAGCAGCGAAAGATGGTAGAATACTGCAGTCATCCTTGATCATCATTGATTGAAGTTAAAAAAGGTAAAAGTCACCCCGGACTCAATGCACATATAGTCCTGCATGAGCCCACTGCTAGGCCAGAGATGATTTCATTGAAGGTAAAGGTAAAGGTGTATCCACGTCAAGCGATTTTACAGTCATAAGACAACGCTAGGTGGGACCCACTGGTAAGGCCAGCTGTCAGACGGACTACATACCCGGCTGTCCAATGCTTTCTCGGGTAGCCTTACCTTTCGCATCCGAAGTTGCTACCAATTTGCCGACCCCGGAGGGATAGCAAGGTTTGGTTGGCCTCGGCGGGGGATTTCATTGAAGAGTACGGCAGAAATAGCCCACCTGCATCTTCTTCCTTCTCCACTTGGGCTCCGCGGGCTTCCTTCTCAGCGTGCGCGCTGCGTACTTGTTCTTGCGCACGCCCGCCTGAATTTGTAATTAATTAATTAATTAATTAAACTCAGTATTAGACAATTTGGCGATGAATAAGGCTGGGTAAGTCATTGTTGTCGAAGTTGTAACGGCTAATACGTCTCGAAAATCTTTTTTAAATAATCAAAACCCACATCAATCAGGTGAATGCGCGGCGCAGGCAAATTTCGCATTACGGCCATCGCAGCCATGGTTGAAGGCGAGTGAGGGAAGTTGATGAAGTGGATGAAACATCCGGGATCGACCCTGATTTATAGGCACTGGAATTGAGTATTCCAACGATGTTTCTACATGTAAAGTGCTGAAATTGTATATACTAGATTTTTTTCAGATTTGATTTTGCATAATTGTTTCCCGATTTGGTCAAAGCGTCGATGAATCGATGAATCGTGTTAAATTCTCCCTTGGATACGTTATTGAGAGGGTGGGGACCCCGGAAATTCATTTCTTCTGAGGTAATTAAGTAACCCATAAATAAACAATAAACTCAGGAAATTCAGTAACTTTTCAACTTGTGGGAATCAGAAGAAGACGCGATTGATGTGGAAATCGAATTTCATATCCACCCAAGAAAGTCCTCGTATTCGGTACTTTTTGCATGCTCTTTTTAAATATCTTTCATCATTTCAGATTGACTCGAACATGGTGATGAGTCATTTGCCATTTGGAGCCGAGCCGATTGTTGCACTGTTTCTTCGATCTTCACTTTGAGTATGAGTATGCTAACGTATTGAACGATAAATATTTGATTCGATAATTTATTGATCACAAACAGAAACACAACAGTGAAATTGTATACAAAATCTGATAAAAAGACCTCTATTCGGATATTTAACTATTTTTTACCGACTTTCGATTCATATTTCTTCACTGTTTCCCGTAACATCTTGCGATAGTCCATGAATGTATTGTCTAGTTCGAGATTGCCCCACGAGTCTGCAATTTAATTATTTATTTTTTAATTTATTAATTATGTAAAAATAAATATGAATATATCACTTACTCGTTTTCTGCAACCAGCTAAGAAGAGCATTGAACGAGCTAACGACAAGATGAAAAGTTGATCGTCCAATTCCGCAGTCTTCCATTTTGTCGATAATCGTTTGAAGAGCATATTTTGAACAGATAATATCCAGAACGGTGACGGGCTCGCCTATTCTGGAATATTAATGTCTATTAAATTCTAATCAAGTTTCCATTCTTCAGTGAACAATGGAAGAGTGTCTATCCAACAAATTGCTAATTGCAAAATTGATTGGTCCACTTTTCGAAAAAAAATGTTGTGAATCAACTAACCTCCCTCTACTCCTCATTATCGGCACTAGCGTGCGTAATACGGACGTCAGATACTGTGGCTGGTAATGGTTTGGAATCCCTTCAGGCACGGGAAAGCGATCATTGCGATATTGAAGTAGAAGTGGATGATCGTTCAGCATGAGAAAGCGATTCCATCCGAGTTCTTGGAATGCCTTCTCTGCCCATGAGGATCGATCGATGTCTGAAATACAGATAATAAATAATTATTGAGAATGATAAAAAAAATTGTTACTCACTTCTTGTTCGAATTTCAACCGCGTTGCCGTCGAGAGAGTAATCGAAGAGACAATTCAGATTGCCGGAACTAGAAAAAATGTTTTATTATGAAACTGACTTTGTAAATTCGAATTGAATACTGAAGTTGAAAATATACTCACCCTTTGAACAGTCGCGGAACCTGAGTTATTCCGGATTGGACGAAGGCTGCCGCATTGAATCTTCCTACGAATGCTGTCGGGTGCGAAATTGAACAGCCTTCCTGAAATTATTTCGTTTAGTTAGATTCCTCAGATCAATTTTTGAAGTTAACGTAACAAAAATTATAACGCACCGAAGTTGTCGCCTCATTAGACATATCAGGCTCATCCTTTATTGCGCTTTCAGCAATTTCCTCCGTCGAAATGGTCTCGGACGGATGAATATTATTAATTTCCATCTTCACAGGTGAATTCGACTTGCGCTTTGAGGCTAAAATATTGTTCCGTAAAAAATAATTTTATAAATATTCACCTTTCGATTTGTTTCCCGCGCCGGGTTCATACTTCTTGTTGTATTCGAGAATGCTCTGCATATTTTCATTGTAAATTTCCTCCAGATCAATATTTACCCACGCTTCTGACAATAATAATTAATCAGACAACAAAAGGAACTATCGTAAAATTCCTTTTATCAGTAAATGCGGAAACGATTGGCAACATCAGCTAGAGCCGAAGCCCCTTTAGTTTGATTTTGGAATAACAGTTTCGAATAGAAATAGGGTAATTATTTTACGATAACATACTCGTCTTTTGGAGCCAAACGAGCAGTGATTTCATCACTCGAGCAATGGTCATCAGTGTTGCATCGCTCATTCCACATGCCTCAAATCGGGTGAACATTTCCCGAACTGCAGCTGTCGAGCAAACAACGTCGAGAACTGAGACGGGTTCGCCCAACCTGAAGAATGTTTTTTTTTTTTTAATATTCAGCACATCTACTCCATCGCAGTGCATCTTTGGGCACTTAATCGGATGATAAAAATTATGTTCTCTGACTTAGCAGCCTCCAAGAGTTCTCAACCAATCTAGTGCCTTATTCCAACATTGACAGAATGGCAAAAAAAGACAGTGAAAAAATATTTAAAATGCGAACGAACCTGCCTCTGCTTCTCATAATAGGCGCCATAGTTCGTAATATGGCTGAAATATTATTCGAGTTGCGTCCAATGCTCATCGTCGTTCGCTTGTTTCGATAGTCAACCAGAAGCGGATGCTGATCGATATTCAGCGATCGATTCCAGCCAAAATCGCGCACAGCCGCCTCAGACCATGGCGACCGGGCGCTGGTGAAGTCTGGAAATTTAAATTTTGAATATTGTCTTTAATTATTTGGTTATAATTAAATAAAAATGACCCACGCGAACTAATAGCAACTGCCTTTTTATCTTGAGAGTAGTCAAAGAGACAGTCAAGATTGCCCGGGCTGAAATAGGCCCATAATTAATTTTATTTAATCATTTGGATTTCATTCTGCAACATTAATGTACACAACCTACCCCTGGAAAAGTCGTGGCACTCGAGTTGAGCCAGACGCGATATGAGCTTCGACATTGAATTTACCGACGAAAGCAGTCGGGCTTGAAATGAGGCAGAATTCCTGAATACAAATTTTCGTGTTAAAGCATTGAAAATCGCTCAGAGGGAAATTTCTAAACAAGACCTATAAAAAAGATACCTTATCATTCCATCGTATCAACTCAACTCCACTAGCGGGCGCTATCGAATTTAATGCAGCGTCTGAAATAATCTCTGATAGATTGCATATGCTAATCTTTCCCTTGTACCAAGCCCAGCCGCATATCTTCCAATTCCCTCTTCTTTAACGTCAGAGTGCGACAAATGATCGTCTATTTCAAGCTTGACTTCGGCGTCAGTAATTGGTACATTATCGTCGTGAGAGGTCTCTAGCTCGAGCTCAGCGATTATTTGCTCTACTTTTACTTCGATGGCACTGTCCTCCTGAAGCGTAATCAATATCAAGACTGTATTTGGTCTCCAAGGAGAAATTAGCACACTGAAACTCACTATTTTGGGCTGCTTGGCGCCCCTACTTGTGCCCGGTTGGTCTGCGGTATCGAGCGGCCTCTTCAAGCTTGCCTGCGAGAATATACCTGTTCGTTTGTGATTCCATGTCTCAGACTTACCACTGAACGAACTTGCGATGGGACTTGTGGGAAAGTATCGAGTAGGTCGGGCTGCAATGAAGTACTTTTTTTCTGTATTTTCTTCAATATTTCTGGGTTAAAACAGTAATAAATCATCAACCAGCTCACTTTAGCATCGACATCATCGGGAACCTCGATCTTGATTTCATCTTTGATCTCGGCAAAGTAATTTTGATCTGCTTCCATGCCTTCAAATGACGATTGTCGCATTTGGAAATGACACACGAAAGGAAAATGGAAGTTGAAAATATACAGTCAAGCGAGAATCACTGCGGAATGTAATGTTACCAGATTCAAGAGCAGGAAAGAAATGACAGAAGGGAACTTAAAGATCGGAAGAACTCCAATCCTCAAAAAATAGTGTTTTGAAGAGCAGCGATGCCAGGGGGTATCTCCGCGCTTCCAATTGGCTCGCCACGCATTGCCAATAGAAAAGAATCAATGTGCAGTGGAAAATTAATTTTGTTTTGCAAAATTAAAGCAAATTTAAGAAACAAAATCAAAGGTATTCCGTATACTTGGCAAAATGCCATTACGTTTCTCAAACTTATACTTACAGAAATGAGTTCGGTTTGACAGATTTACGATCGCACCAAGCACACAAAATAGTAAAACTCTCAGTGAAATATTTCAAATGATTATGTTAAATTAGATGTTCATTTCTTTGAAAAAATTGGCCGTACTGTCCTTGCAAAATGTGACATCAACTTTTTTGAGTTGTGTTCATTCATGTTGGTTGTTCCATGTCATTGCTTCATTCAAGTGATGTCTTTATCGAATTCGATGAAAATATACAGTGAATTCAGCTCGAGTAGATGCTCGAGTATGACAACTCGAGGCAAATCACAGTTGGCGGCTTAGTGCTTCGAGATGATCATGGACGCGAGCGAGTAGGCGTGGTGCACCTCGTCAAGGGCGACGAATGACTCGCACACCACCCAGTTGCGGGCGAGCTGCAAATGGAAGAATTCGCTTTTCCAGAATACAAAAAAATAACAACACTTCCAGTGATACACTCCAGTAAACACAACACTGATGGAGACTGATGTATCTAGTAAGTGTGCTCGCAAGATGCTTCTGTATTGTTGATTCATTTGAACTGAACCATAAATTCACCCAGCCTCCTAATTCAGATGGGAAATATCGATTTCGAGAAAAAACAATAGAAACAATCTCTCGCAAATCAGAGCAGCGAGAGAGCGTTGCGAAGTGAGAGAGTCTGTCAACTGTTTTGAAGTAGGGTTGTCTGGATGAAGAATCCGTCTCTTCATTCATCGTACCGGACAGAGTGAGTGATGAGAGAGTATGGGAAATGAAGAGACGGATTCTTCATCCTGACAACCCTGGTCTGACTCCCACCTGATCCATGGGCGGACGCGGTCTGATCGTGTACACTTCCTCCTCCTCGTCCTCTCCATAGTAGGCGTCGCCGTGGTCCATCTACAAGTGCATCCAAATAAAAGTTAACTTAATCTATCTGGATGTAGGTGATATTTGTGCGCAGGCTATTGTGGGGTACCTGGCCTTACCAGGCGGGGATATCTAATGACAAAATCGCCTTGATTGTGGATTACCTTTTTACTGTGGGGCGGCGGGAAAGAATAGTTGAAATTAGACAAATTCAGGCTATGACTGTCAGACATCTAATTTAGCAACCAATGACCACCAACATTCTTGCTGATCTCCCGCGGGTCGACGATCCTCTACTTCTATTTTAGAATCAACCACAACTAGGAACCGATGGCTCCATGATCGAGTTTCGCCACCATGGCGCGATTCGAATTACAGACGGAGTCTTCGCCCTGACAGCCCTAATAAGATTTTGCACTAACATTCTTGCTCATCTCCCGCGGGTCGACGATCTTCTCCACCATCTCGTCGATCTCGCCCCAGTTGCGCAGCGAGTCCTGCAGAATTTCGAATTTCGAAATTGAAATATGAAATTGAAATATGAAACTCGTTCCTCATCATAGTGGTGTAATAGGAAAAAAGCACGAAAAGTATCGTTTCTGGAAATAATAAAAGTGGAAATTCATAGAACCTCGAGCTGCACATCTCCCGTCTCGTCCGGATTGTAGATGACCTCGACCTGCAATTAATTTCTGGATCGACCAGACATCCCCAATCAAAACTATTATATTATAGTTGTGTGTGGGGGCCTACATAAAAATTTGATAGGCGGACTTCTAGAACACTAAATACATCCATGAACGACCTAAAATTGAATTCAGAATAACGATAAAGGGTGACCTTTCTGCGGTAGTCGGGCAGCGTGGCGGTCAGGTCGCTCACAAACTTCTGCTTCGTGTCGAAGAGCTCGGACATTTCTGAATGCATATCTCAGGTACAAAAGTAGCATGAAAAAAGTGAAAAAAATGGTCAAATGGTGTAGAGAGGAGCCCTTTTTTGCTTGAATATTAGAAAAAAAACAAGAAAATAATTGAAAAGAAATGAAAACTACCGATCATTGCAGCGCGCGAGGGGTGAAATGAGAGGGAAATCGAGAATTATGAGAAAATTTACCTAATTTGTTTCGATATTTGTGCACTATCACATTAATAGTAATCAAATGCGCAATAATTTTTCACTGCAAGAAACAGGAGAAGTCTCGTTCGAGAAAAATGATCAAATTGATCAAGATGATGCTATTTTGAGGAGGATTTTTTTCTCAAGATGTGGGCGGAAGGAATCAATTTCGGAAGGAAAGGGGGCGCAACTCACCCCCTATTGGCGAATTCTTTTCTCTCTTGAAATTCCTCCTTCTCACTTTACATTGCTTTGTCATCCGCTGATTCAGAGCCTGTGCCTCTCTCTTGATTTCCTTCGTCTTCTTCTTCCTTTTCCTTCTTCCCGACTTGGATCGTTTGTCTTTGAGCACTTGAAATGGTGCCCAAGGCGCCTCAAATCTGAGCAAAGATTGGCAACGTGAATGTGTTACACGGCTTGGAAGACGAATACTTATAATTGAGTATGTAAGGGGAAGCAAAAATGAAATACAAGCCGAATAGCAATCGAACGAGCGACGAGTTCAAATGATAACTTTTTATTCGTGTTTTTGGTACAATTTCAGCCCCTTCGATTCGGCAAAACAATCGATACAATTTTGAGGCAGTGATCTGGGACGTCTTCGTTACGAGGAAAGACAAGCGATGGGTTTCAACAAGAAATCGGGGAGATACGGTAATCGGGAATACTGTAGCCGGGAAAAATCGATATGACGTTAAGTAGCCGGGATCTGATGAGGATACGTAGGAATACGGTAGCCTAAGATGGAATGGTAAACGGGAGTGTAAAGCTAGACGCGCTACTCGTGTATGACTAGAGGTGTGAAGCGGAAGTTGAGGTTACAAAGGCGTGTTCCTAGGCTTGAGCAATTCGGGAGGCGTCTTGTTTGACAAGCCATTCGGAGCCCACGAAAGTAGGGTGATTGTGAGTTTTGACGGGAAAAGTGCGAAACGCGGACAATGGTCTTATCACTCCGCCATTGTTAGAGAAGAGGAACGGTGACTAATGCCCGAACTCGCAAGGTGATGGTAAAAATAACAAGCGGTGGGAATGGTAATTGCGAACCTACATGAAGAGTGTTAAAGGAGGTGTCCCACGAATATCTGACTAACTGAGTTCTCGTTGTGAGATGATGGGTCGTGGCTTCCCGATCACACTTTCGAAACTCCCAAGTCACAATTTTTCGTTTGAACTGAGATATGAGCAATTGGCTGCGTTCCAAGTGACCCTGAAACGCAGGCAACGAGCGAGAGAGCGTGCGAAATGAGGAGAGCGCGCCCTCTCATTTCTCACTTTGCATAATCACCCGCGCGGTTCGTGGGACGCCTTCTTTAATGACCAAAGATGGAAAAGATAATGGAAATAGCGTACGGTATCGTGAGATTATTTCCCATTCCACGCGTAGCTGACCTTTGACGAACTGAGTGGAGGGAGGAGGGAGGAAGAGGTCGGGAGGAGGCTAGTGATCTACCTGCTCTCCTTCTCCCCACCTCTTCCCTTCCTGTCTCTCCCAGACAATCAATACGCTAACCAGCACATTGAGGTTGCTGAGCATTTGAAACGCACGATAAAAGATGTATTCACGCCAAGCGCTTTTTAGGCGTACGACAACGCTAGGTGGGACCCACCGGTGAGGCCAGCTAATAGGGTATTGTGGATGGATTACATGTACACTTTCAGACTGCCCGTGATCGGTTCCCTACACGTGGGGCAGTTCTTGAGGGGCGCCGATGGATTGTTCGTTGCCATGACGTAGCAATCCTCGCACACGGCCAGATGCATGCACTTGGAGAAGACGATGTTGGGCTGAAAAGGAATATTGTTGAATGAAGTTGATTTTCAACGAAAGCCCAAAAAGTTGAATATTCATAATGAAAATTTTTTTTGTATGTTTTGTACAGAGCTTCCAAAATTGGTGTGTTGGTAGTGAAACACATTAGTTTGACTCGACAGGAACAAAAAATATTTAAAAAAAATAGTCTCACCCATTTCTCCAGGCAGATGATGCAGTGCGGCCGGAAAACGGAGCTGCGGCGAGAGATGGAGCCGGCGTTCTGGAATTGTTATTATTAATAATATGAAAATATTTCCGGGCTCATGGATTGAAGAGTTTTACTATGTAATTTAGAGAAAATTTCTTTCGCTGATGCAAAAAAAAGAATTTCAGATATGTTTCACCATAGGTTCACCTAGCCGCTGCATAATCTTTTTTTCAGTTTTGGACAGGTGGCCAATTTTCAAACAAAACAAAATAATACTTAACAATAAATGCTCACCTCAACCATGTCCTGGATCATCCGTTCCTTCTCTTCAATGATCGCTTGCAGTTCCGTCTCGCGATGAATGTGGTCCTAAAAGTTTGTCTCAGTTTCCTTTTTCGAAAGTGTTCATCTCCACAATTCAGAGTGTTACCGAAGAAAGATGGAAAAAAAGTAAAATTAGTGAAACAGTCCTGACTAGGACTGGCAAGTGAAGGGAATTGCGACAAATGAAGGGGTCCCCTCTCTATATTCTCTTCAATAAGAGTGGCGCTGCCGCGCTCCCCCTTCATGAAGGTCGAAATGACAATGGAAAACCCTCTCATTCTCCCCTCAAAGCCTTCAATAAGGGGCGACCGGTGCGCTATTCCCTTCATGATGAATGACGCCGATTCGCGCGCCTTTGTGAAATGAAATGAAGGGTGCATTTCGATTCTTCATTTGACAGCCCTAGTCCTGACACCTAAAGTCAAAAATGCAGATCATTACAAACCTGCATCTCCGTACGCATCTGATCACGTTCCTCACAGGCAGCTTCGAGCTCCTGAACGAATATTTTTTTCATATCTTGGCTTCTGGCCTAGCAGTGATCTCCCGCAGGACGCTAGTGCCTTGATTAACGGTATGACCTTTACCTCTGACTGTATTTGCTTTACAAAGTTGTTCAGTTAATAATATGATATTACACTGCTACTCACTCTATGCAAACTCACCCCCTGAATTCGCTCATTTCTCTCGATCAATTCCGTTCTCCTGTACTCTTCCAGCTCCTTCTGATCCTTGAGCTGCTTTTCGAGCTGGAGCTCGGCGAGAATCTGAGCAAGTCGATAAAATACATGACAACGCATCAGTAAAATTAGGAAAATAAAGAAAAAAATCAATAAATTCACCTTCTCATCCAGCTTCTGCTTGAGCTCTGCATGATCGCGCTTCATCGTGTCGATTTTTTGCTGAAATTTTAATTTTTATTAATTTTAATACTTACTTTTCCTAAAAAAATTAGACTCACGACCAGTCTCTCGATCTGCTCGAGATGGTTCTTGCTGTCGCGCTCGTGTTCCTTGTCCAGTGCAGTAACTAAGCGAGCGATGTCATTAGTCGGTGCGGCGCTCTGCAGATGTTCAGGGTTTTATGGCTGATAATTTCTTTGATTTAGAAGCAAAAAACTGGGTTGGAAAAAATTTCTGTGATGAGAACACGAACCGTTTTCCGGCTGCCGGCTCGTGTGTCGATGTGGAACGAGGACGAGCGCGAAACGGACGCGGATCGTGGCGACTCGAACGACGACCGATTCGTGCGCGACCTTCAATCACTCGCTTGTCGCAAATTGCATTACGACCCCGAGGGAGAGTGCGCGGCAACGCGCGCTTACCCATTATCCCGGAATACGGACATCTTCATGGCGGGCGCTGGGCGCTCGTCCAGCGAGAGCCGGCTCGAGCCACGACCGGAGATTGATGAGCTAAAAGGCAGATGAGTGCTTTGCGTCGAAAAAGCGACAGGCGACGATTCGGAAACGTCGCTTACCGATCGCATGTCGGCGAGTAGTTCGACTCAGAGGACGATGAGTGAGATAGAGTATCCTGAAAGAATCAATAATTCTGTAACCTAGCTGATAAAACACTGTTGCAACTGGGAATATTTATGAAGTAAAGATTTCAATAGGGATCAAACGTAAAAAATAGGGGATCAAACGTAAAAAAATAAGAAATGGATGATTGAAAAACACACAATTGCCTTCTTTTGCTCGTCATTGCTGGTCTTGTTCAGCAGATCCAACATGCAATTCATGTCCGAGAAGCGCTTGTGCGGCTGGAAAAAATATTTTTTATTATTTTTAAAATTATTTTTATTTACAATTATAACCGTAGTTAAGATTCATTAGCTAAATCAGTACAGGTAAATGTGAAATGAACGAGTTATGCTTCATCGGCCGTTCAATAACATCAACTTTGTGGAAACTTCATTATACTTTCGATCAGTGGAGTTTGGAAACTAAGTCCGAAATATCTTTACTCATACAACGTTATCACTAAGAAATATGTTATAAAAGAATGAATGAAAAACATTAAAATATTATTAAAACCCAACCAAATCGGGATCGCCCGTGTTCCTCCTCAGAGCCTCTAGCACCGCGTTGTCACTGTATCTGAAATACTTTTTTTTTATTTTTTTATTTCCGGATCATGCTGATGATTCAAGTCTAAGATAGGCTCCCGGAAATGATAACTCATAGTGCGGACAAAGATGCTCACAATTTGTTCTACTTGCAACGGTCGAAGAGTAAGTTTTTACCCAATTCCCATCATTTGTATTTGACACAATCACAACGGGTGTACCATCCTGTATGAAAAATAATCTAATCGAGGAAACAGAAGAAAATGATGATCAACACTTTAAATAATATGTCTTACCCCATCTCCTTGGCCCGCTTTATCTGGTCCATCAAATCAAAGTCTGCAGCGCCGTCCATGTCTTCTGCCCAGTGCACGGATGGGGCTAAAAATAATTGTTTTATTAATTTAAAAATAGGAGGTACCGCAAAACACTGTCATCTTTTTTTTCGGGAGAATCCGTCAAAAATCCATTAAAAGTGAATGTATTTGGAAAAAACAGGCAGTTGGGCTCTAATCGATAAGAAATGAACACCGAATGACACTAAAGTGTCGGCGCTTTGATTGCCATCAACAGTGAGTGTCACGGCCCACAGGGGAAATCAGTAATCTGATGAATATGTATTCGCTCCATTAATATTCCCATTATTATTCCCGCTCCATTATAAATAAGTCGAATCATTGTATCTCACTCATTAAAGCCATCAGTATCACAATGATAAGACGAGAATGTGAATACAACTTTCATTATTTGGCAACGAAACTTTCGTTGAACGAAAGATCACTTTAGTCCAATCTAAAAAAATCTCGAGGATGGTTTTTCATGCGTAATTCTCCTGCACTAACTCGTCATTTCTCGCCCGTTTGGTCAACGACCTCTCGCCTTTTCGCCCTTCACTCCGTTTGTCATAATGCCGAATATTCTCGCCATTTTCCCCTTTCCCTCTCTCAATTCTCCAATAAAACCCTCTGCTAGCGCCCTCTGCTCAAGCATAATATTCTCGCGCCTCTCGATCTCTCTCTCTCAAAAGTGCGAATAGCGTTGGGGGAAAACTGGTTTTATGGCGCAATCATAAATGGAGGAGGGATAGACAAAAGCTGGGCCGGATAAAGCCTGCGAATTGCGTGATTGGCAGCGATAGAAGTTCAAAGGGGTGCAAAATTGGCAAGTTAATTGAGCCCGAGTTCGGGCCAAAAATAAGGAATGTTTGCTTGTTGTTGGAACGACAATGTGGAATGAAAAATTAATTTCCTCATGGCCGGAAAACTCGTAAAGATTCGCTAATGAATTCAGAGATCGGAATGGAGCGAAAGTGGCGCCAATTTCGCTGGAAAACTGCTAGAATCGCACTGTAAATTCGCGCCTTGAAGGACTGAAGCCATAAAGTCTGTCGTAAAAACTGTGACCACCTTGGGAATGTCCTATCGGCAGTTGACAAAGAACAAAAGTACCGCCGGGTAAGAAAGTGAGTCCACGAGAGAGCAACCACTGGAGTGGGCAACACAAAAAAAAGGATAATGTAGACAGAGATCTATAGCGACATTAATTTATGAACACCCCAGAGAATGGTACATTTGTGAAATAGAGGTAAATGGAAGAAAGTCATATCTCTGGAGAAATCGGAGGGAAATCAGTGTATGGAAGGTGAAAGGAAAGCGTTTGGATTATGCAGAAACTCGCTAGTACGTTCTACGCTAAACGTCAGAGGGAGAATCGGATAGCGAGATCAAAGTTCAATTGATCGAGTCAATGTCTTCGAATTAGATGAAAGACCTCATCATAGTTTCTCGACTTCACATGATGAGCCGCCTAAGGTCTTTGGAAAATAGAAAATAAAAAGATGGTTCACGAAATACGCGTCGAAATAGTGCATGTTTGAAATGCCAGAGAGATAGATACAGAGATCAACGAGCCCGACTCACCCTCTTCATCCTCAGGCGCTTGCTCGAGCTCAACGGTGCTATCCTCAGCTATCACATCCTTTGCTCTCCTCGGCCTCGCTCGTATCCTGTCCATTCCTCCCGCTCCTCTCCTGCTGACGAAGCATTCCGAAGTTGCTCCGTTCTTCGTGGAAAAGTACTGAGAAACGGTGAACAGACTCATCGACGGTGTGCTCATTCACACGGTTCTTCTTCACACTGAGGGCCGGGAGTTCCGGAGCCGGAAGGTACTTGACGGAACCACTTGGCGCCGCTGGTAGTGCCGAGAGGTTTTTCGGCTGGCTCGGGGTGTGGGGAAGGAGTCCAAGCTCGGGAACGACTCAGGGCAGAATGTCACGAAAGGAGCAGACGGATGGACCGTGAATTAATACTCGGAAGAAGATTGATTGTGTTCTCGGAAGCAGACAATGGACGCTCCTCACTCCACTTGTCGTTTTTAGAACAATTTACGTTGAAGAAGGTGAAAGAGCAGGAGGCTTGATTGAGTCGTTTAACCCTTCTTCCGGAAGGAAGGATTGAAAGCGTAGGAAGACAATGAGGTGTTGATCTTCACCCTTCTCACCCTCGCGGCGCCTCTCGGATGATTCAACGTGCCGTTCTTATCAGCGTATAAGAAGCGTGAAAACGCGGTACGGCACTCTCCTCATTCCTAGTGATATCTCACCATCTTGATCAAGCGAAGGAAAACGTGAAATCAAGAGGGCAAACGCCCTGATATCAATAGCTTTTTAGAAGACGAGCATCGCGAGTTTTTGCGCCATGCAAAAGCACTTTGGTTCCCAGGCCACAAAAAAAGAGAGAGCGAGAATGTTACGACCGAGGATTCACCCGAGATAGCGGAGATTGGACTGGTAGGAAGGGGGAGGGGTTGCTTGAGAAGAAATAGTATCTTCCACTATCTCACCTCTCTGATTGATGAAAGAGCACGCGAAACGAAGAGAGTCATTACATGCTAATCTATTCCTTGTGTGATGGAAGCGGAACGGGGACTAAGTGTGTGCTTAACTCGATCGGATCAAGTCGGGATCAGGAATGAGAATCCAAGTCGAATATTCGGAATGACTGATTGATTGCAACGAAATAACGAAGGCACCAGAAACGTTCAGAAGCGAAGTTCTTCAGATTTAAAATAGAGAAAAGGCCAAGCTTACCCCGGCATCTCCTTTGCTTCTGCCACAGCGGCCGGCGCACAGTGTAGTCGGCGCTGCGACAGTTCACCGCCATCCCAGTCGTCGCTAACGGCAGTAAGTCTCGGACCGGAACTCCCGACCAGCCTCGGACCGGGAAATTCGCACCAACTGGAGGAGCGAGCGGGGGATCTCGGTTGACTGGTTTCGACGGAAGCGAGGCGGCAGGTTGCCAAATCTCACTCAATCCCAATTTTGGAGGGGGGGGGGGAGCGAGTGAGAGACGGTGTTTCCTCTCGACTGTTTCACTGTGTGTTCCGCTTAGCGTAGCGAGCGTGTCTCTCTCTCGCTCTCGATTTGAACACAAAAGAGCCGCCGCAAGAGTGCAAATCGCGATACTTCACCTCTATTCTGAATGGGGGAGGTGAAGAAATGTGGTGCCTCCTCGGTTCGTTTGAGCTCTCGAACAGCAAATTGGTCGAGATAGCATGGGAAATGAAGAGAGCATTGGCCTTGAGACTCTTGCGCAAGAGCGATGAAGAAGTGACCACACAGTAGCACTTCACAGCTGTCAGTGAGGTGCGCAAATTACGACAAATGAATTGGACTGACTTTACTTTCACACCGGTGTAAGAGTTTCGGACATTCAAAGACTCCTTCATCACATTCCTTGACATCATAAAGTTTTTCTTTAGTGCTTCCATCGCGTCTCTTACGATTGCACAACGATTCTCCCTTATTGAATCGCTTTTAATATAATGTTGTCTCGTCTGGAAAGTGATGTCCCCCCGGAAATCATGAGCAATTGGTCAAAACGGTGAGGTAACTCACACCCTTGAGGGGGTCCTTGTTTTCGCACACCACCGTTTGAGCACAAAACAAACATCGTTGTTGGACACTGCCTAACAAGGAGTTCCGTCGGTGGTATTACCTACTCAGCAAAGTTTTCGCCGCTTCACTTTGCCTTATGTCTCGTCAGCCAGAAAAACGAAAGAGAAAAACGAACATCCAAGTGCCTTCTCTATTCTACAAAGTCTATTGGAATGAATAACCAATCAAATCCTTTATGTTTCAGAATACCCAATGAAGTGGATACGAACCGTGATGGTGTCCGATTACCCTTATTGGATGGCATATACACCTTGTTTTTGTTTTTTTTGGTGCATCCGCGTCTTAGCTACGTATTCCTTAGGTGACATATTTCATGCCCATGGCACACAATTTCGCTTGATCTCTTGCTCTTCTCAGATTCAATTCAGTGCAGCATGACAGGCGCCATATAGTCTTGGCGATGTGTACAAGGAGTTCCGTGCTGCTATCCGATTACCCTTACTAGTGGATGACACCTACACCACCCTCGCTTTGTTTATTGGCCCTGGCGTGATGCGAGAGAATTACCAAGGAGTGAGATGGTAGCAAACGACACGTAGTCCAATTGTAAGGATTCTCATGAGGATTCCTTTGATATGGTCTGTTGGATACACGAACAGACAGATGAAGCAATCAATGAGCATATCGGCAGGCCGTACACTTAACGATTGCTGTGCTTACCTAATTAACATCCATGGACGACACTATGTTGAGACTCCAAAGTCTGGCGGTCCGTTCACCAAAACACACATAGTCCACGGGGCTCTGTTCTACGCTAGGGCTGGCTTGGCAAGATTATAACCGCATTTCAAGATTGAATGGCGCAGAATGATCTTGCCAAGAATTGGCAAAATGTCAAAATCATTTCAAGATCTTGAAAAACAACCAAGAAATTTCAAGATTTTCTAGATCGGATTATCATTTTCCACCCACACCGACCCCCTTCGGCCGGTCTATCCGTGTAAAATGACGAAAAGTGTTGAATTTCAAGATCATTTCAAGAACCAAGATCTTGAAAAACAACTCGTTGTTCTTGCCAAGAAGGGATAATTGAGTTATATCTTTTCAAGATCTTGCAATCTTGCTTGGCAAGCCAACCCTATTCTACGCTCTCTAGAATCATGATTACATCGTGAATCATGCGCAAACTTGGCCACGAACGGTTCTTGCCCCTCTATTATTGTCCACCCTCGAGGGAATACCGGACGCGGCCTTCCTTCCGGTGTTCGTTCGTTCCCTAATGCAAGGAATGTATGTCCATCTCTTCATTCCCCATGATGCTCTCATCGGTCAGAATGACGAGAGTGCGTGCGGAATGAGGAGATGAATTCCTCATTCCTTCCCCTAATCCAAAGTGCCCACAACCTCTATGAACAGCGGCAATCTCTCCGTATTTTTTATGCACTCTGCTTTTCAGTTCCACAATAGCCTCTTCCTTATACATTGCCTCTAGCAAGTCAGAGAGCGGAGATAGCATGGCGAAATGGGAGAGTCCCGTGTATTGTCATTCCGATCCCCCCCCGTGGGGGGCTTACTACTGCTTCATAGCAGCTAAACAGAAAACAGTGAGAGCGACGGGCAGTAAAGGAGACGAATAAATATCGCCGGGGGAGGATAATGAGCGCACAATAACGTCTGTGGAATAAGAAATGGGCTAACGAGAAGGGCCTTCAATTTTTTTTGCGTCACTGAGAAAGGACTTGCATGGCTAAAAAATTTTTTGTAAAGAATGAATAAAATTAAATTATGTAGTAATTAAAATATATTTAAAAAAAACTCACGTCGGTCCCTCCTCTGGCTCGCTGCTATGGTTGAAGCGTCGCACATGTCCTCTTGCAGAACGGAGAAGGAGTGGGAGCGCTTAAATTTTTTATTTTTATTTTTGAAAACAAAACGAAGACAAACAGTTTCTGAAGTTTGATAAATGTGAGAAACTGTAAAAAAAACCAAAAAATGAATGTTCCCGAACACAATGGCAGTAGGCGGCTTACACGCCTGTGGCTACTCAACTTCCTTTCTTCGCCCTTCTCCGCGCATGTATAATCTCATCTTTGGGTTATTATTGCTGCTAGAGTGCATGGTGAATGAGGAGAGCCCCGGACGTCAAAGGGGCGAGAGACAGTGACAAGCGCAGAGACACAAAGGCGCGCGCGTGGTGCACTAATAAAGATACATTGTATGCGGCTGCAGGAAACGAGATTCGCACCCACACTCAGTATGCTAATGGGGATGCACTAGGCATGAGGAAGACTACTGTAATTTTTGGATATGCCAGTATTATGAGAGCGAAGATCCCATTCTGTCAGCTAGAAGGTGAAGAAGGATATTGCAAGGACTCTCCATGCAAGTCACTGGCTTGGGGTGTCGCTACACCCTCACTTCACTTTAGCCTAGTGGAGATGCTCTAGGAATGCAGGAGTTCACATGCAAAACAATGGTCTTGGAAACGCTGAAAATCTGCGCAGTAGCTTCAAATCATCTCCACATAATTTGCAAAAAATCGAGCGGCAACACCACTACTATCACTCAGAGAAACCCAGCACGAGTAGAATAGTACAAGAACAAAAATAAAAAATACTTGAAAAAGACGAGAGATTTTTTGAGTGGATGATTGTTTCTAATAGGCCTCGATTATATCTCGAGTGTCTGGTAAAACAAGATTTCTTTACCGGCGAAATTCTTACAACTCTATCGCAGCTGTGTATCGACTGAAAACCGCGTAATAAATCAATCCCCGGGGAGCTAATCTGTGGCTACGCTCTGAAATCAGCGGAAACGACAATCATAAAAGATAACCATAAATTGCCCCCGCCCACCGTCTGTTTGGCGTGCTTCTTGTAGCGGCTCACGACGGGCGGATCGGCCACCACTTTACTGCTCGAAGGGGGCGTGGCCTGCAGCGCAAAAGTGGGCGTGGCCGCAGGGGGCGGAGCCTGATGACACGGCACGAGGGCGGTCGACGAGCCCGCACTGGCTATCAGTAGAGAGGACAGGGATGAGGAGCGGGACTGGCAGGCAAACTGCAAGTATCGATGGAGGAAAACTCGGTCGTTTCCTGTGGGAAGTGGCTAACTGTACGAAAAAATGCTCGCGCAATTCAAATTTCGATGCGCTAATCGGATTACGCGCGGTGACAGGGGCGCAACGGGAGCTGAAGACAAATCGCATTCGACATGAGGCGATGAGCTTTTTTGGCGGCATGAGTTTCTCCGGGGGCACTTTACGATATTTTTCTGTCAATTTTTTAAAGAGAAATTTATTGAAACTGAGGGAGATGGTTGCTTTAGATTTTCTGTAATTGGTGAAACTCAACTGAAATCAAAGGATATGAATTTATGCCGAATACAATGTGCTATTCACGAGCCAGTATGCAAAAAAATGCATCATCACAGTTGATTTTCCATGAATCTGGATAATATCCAATATTATTATATTATTATCCATATTGCTCACCTCCAAGTGTGATACATCGATCTGGTACAGATGCGTGCGTTGCGAGCAGTCGGGCCTGAAAGCCAGGCCTTTCATATTTACCTGTTTTATCTCGCGTTACTGTTGCATATACTGTTTTATTTCGAAATTGCCAGAGAGATCGATATTGCCTAGTATTTGTTTGCAAATATATGAAATTACCGATTGCAATTGCCATGCAGCCAGGCCCAATCGGCATCGTGCGCGGGCGCACGCAGAGAAATGTTGCCTGAATTACGCTGATTCCACTTATTCCGCTCACTCCTATTTTTAGAAAAGGAATGCTGCAAAAATTCTTTCGCGTTTTTATAGAGGAAGCGCCTGACAACACATACGATTTTTAGCTTTACTTTTTTACATTTATTAAATAATAAATATTTTTTAAAACCAACCAGCCGGTGCATGGTCGGATAGCTGCATCACGAGGCGCTGCCACCGGAGGTAACTGGAATTATTTTTTTATAGTTTAATTTAAAATTTAAATTCGTCTCTTCATTTCGCGCACTCGACCAAAATATGAAGGAACGCCAACTGTTTCGCATTGCTTTATGAGACGAATCGCGAGAGAATCGACCACTGGCTGGCCGTAGAATTTTGCATCTCCGATCCGGCTGAAAATTTAAACAAAGGTACTTCGAATGATGCTCTACAAAACTGCACTTTCAGAATTTGCATATCTGACCTCATTTTCGAGCAGCACTTGGTCAAAGGTGGTCGACTAGCAGATTTTATGAAAAATGTGCTCCACTTAAATAGTCATAAATCAGTGCAAAATTGAGATAGAGATGCACGCTTTTCTGCAATCGGTAGAGGAAAGTCTGACAAAGAACCCTGAATCAAAAAACTCATTCCTTGTTAATGCTCCACCGAGGGGCGGTCACTTTTGTGACAAAATTGCCTAAAGTTGCTAATCGGAAAAAGTGATTTTTCTTTCCGCGCGAGATGTGAGGGCCCTATATGGGTCTTTCAAATCGCCAAGTATCAGACCTGTATGTACATGCAACAAAAAAAAGCGCTGGGTTGAGTGCGCCGGCCTCCAGATGAGTAACTCATTGCATGTCTGTGTACTCTTCCTATTAGTGTCATAGGATCCAAATTTCATTAAAAATGCTCGAAAAACATTACTATGACAAATAAAATCGTCATTGAGACCATATCTGTCGTGAAAAGTGTCGCCCAAGCCAGCATCGGCCCGAAATTTAAAGCCGCAGCTTTTTTCAAATCTCAGACTCGACAGATGATCGGAATAGAAAAATTCTGTCTCAGGAGACCCCCTGAGATGCCTGACAACTGTACAAGAAAAATGCGCATCAATAAATATGGTTTACTCCGTGCGAAAACCGTGAATTTTCATGATACCGTTCAAGATGCTAAAATTGGACTACCGGAATTTCACCTACCCTGAAATGTAGCAATAAATGTCCTGAACATTTTCTCAATTGACATCATGACCCTATCTCATCTCTGAGGCGCGCTACAGGGCCTAGAAAACGAGGTAGAATAGCCCGCGAGCGCGCGCTCTGCGTGTCTGCACTCTCTCACCTCGTGTACTCTCTCACACTCTGCTCTCTCTACACGCCCTTGTGCGCGCGCTCTTCACGCATTCTCGCCTACTTCTAGGCCCTGTATCGCGCCTCAGAGATGAGATAGGGTCATGATGTCAATTGAGAAAATGTTCAGGACATTTATTGCTACATTTCAGGGTAGGTGAAATTCCGGTAGTACAATTTTAGCATCTTGAACGGTATCATGAAAATTCACGGTTTTCGCACGGAGTAAACCATATTTATTGATGCGCATTTTTCTTGTACAGTTGTCAGGCATCTCAGGGGGTCTCCTGAGACAGAATTTTTCTATTCCGATCATCTGTCGAGTCTGAGATTTGAAAAAAGCTGCGGCTTTAAATTTCGGGCCGATGCTGGCTTGGGCGACACTTTTCACGACAGATATGGTCTCAATGACGATTTTATTTGTCATAGTAATGTTTTTCGAGCATTTTTAATGAAATTTGGATCCTATGGCACTAATAGGAAGAGTACACAGACATGCAATGAGTTACTCATCTGGAGGCCGGCGCACTCAACCCAGCGCTTTTTTTTGTTGCATGTACATACAGGTCTGATACTTGGCGATTTGAAAGACCCATATAGGGCCCTCACATCTCGCGCGGAAAGAAAAATCACTTTTTCCGATTAGCAACTTTAGGCAATTTTGTCACAAAAGTGACCGCCCCTCGGTGGAGCATTAACAAGGAATGAGTTTTTTGATTCAGGGTTCTTTGTCAGACTTTCCTCTACCGATTGCAGAAAAGCGTGCATCTCTATCTCAATTTTGAACTGATTTATGACTATTTAAGTGGAGCACATTTTTCATAAAATCTGCTAGTCGACCACCTTTGACCAAGTGCTGCTCGAAAATGAGGTCAGATATGCAAATTCTGAAAGTGCAGTTTTGTAGAGCATCATTCGAAGTACCTTTGTTTTATTTTTCAGCCGGATCGGACACGCAAATTTCTACGGCCGTTAGGCTCTCAAAATGGTCGATTCTCTCGCGATTCGTCTCATATATCGAAGGCATAGTGTTCTACATCCTCTCAATGATTCTTGCATGTATTACGCAGCCTATACAAAAGGACAATCGCGCTACTAGAATAAACATGGCGGGAATTCCTTTTTTTTACAATCTGCATCGAAGCCTTTTTTTGCATAAATTGAGAATATTTCAAAGAAGAGGCCACATCAGGAAATTAGCACAATTGAAAAAATACATATATGTAAATACATATACATATATACATATATGCGCAAATCCGAAATGAAATTGCAACCCCTACTCATTATGCTAATGGAGATGCGCTAAGGGTGACTTCTGTATTTTGCTAGGAGATGCCCCTGTAATGAATACTCACGTCAGATCCAGTAGATGCATCGCCGGTAGCTGATTTCTGTTGGAGGACTGATTGGAGTAGACGAGTAGGAAATCGTCGAAGACCTGTGGGAAAAGAAGAATTCATCCGAGATTTTTTAAAACTGTTTTCCATCCACCATGGCAAGTTGGACGTAAAACGATAGTATGGATGCAAAATTCAAGCTCCTGATACCCACTTCAAGCGTCTTGACCATGTATTCCTGCGCCGGTGGAGTTCCTTTCGTTGTGCGCACCTCGCTCTTCCCGCAGGAATGGCCTGTAATTTCGTATTTATAGTTATATAATTTATGCCTACATCAGTTGCTAATACTTGTGCTTTTCCGCTTTCGTTATCTGATGCTCCTCATATTGGTCACTATCAAAAAAGTATCGCCATCTGGCCGTTCCGTCTCAACACAAACAGAAAAGCGGTAATTGCCACTACAATTGGAGTAGCAGCAAAATATTTGGACTGCTGGTTTCCTCGGCTTCTTCATTTCCTAGGAAGAATGAACGTTCATTTAGGTTCTTTCATGGGACCATTCTGGTTGTTCCTAATTTTGCTTATAGGTTTATCTAAATCAGAAAGGTCCTCATATTGGAAGAAAGCCACGAAATAACCAGCCTGCGAGGGGAATGACGAGACATTTGGAGTAATCGAGGGAGAAGAAGAGGTAGAGCACGTTCCTCGAGACAAAAGTCGATGTGAATACTCCTGAAACAGCCAAATATTGGTCGGAAATGTATTGATAGCCCCAGGCTCGTCATTTTTTGCTCTTAGTACTAACTTGACTAGTCTCGACTACAAATTTAGCATTCCCACTGCCCCTAAATTATTGTAGTGGCGCCCATAAATACACTCGTACGAGGTAGCACGGGTAAAGTATCTCGGGAGAAAGATAAGATGAAGATTAGATGCAATGCATTTTCACCATCATAATCAGGTTGAGATTCAAGATGCTGAGCAGAATCAGTGAACAATCAGTTTCTATTAGGAGGATCGACGGATTCGTCTCTCTCTAGATATTACACGGTTTCCTTACCATTTCCCTACATTTCGCGAACTGTTTTTTTAGATCTTCCGTAACCATAAAAAAGTTTTCTAAAATCCCGGCTAAATCCACATGGATAATAGTCTCACCCTCACTATTGCACGGTTTCGTCGTCACGGTCAGCTTGCTTCCCTTGCACCCAGCGGAGAGGAAATTGGACACGTGGAAGAGCTCGACGACTGTCGTCTGAATTTTTTGAATACATTTATACTTTTCGCTATTTGAATACATCGAAAATAAGCGGTAATCGCACCCAAGCTCCGCTTAGTATTGCACGAATAAAACACCATGGCATCGTAATTTGGATTGCCTGGATGAAGCGTCTCTTCATTTCTCCTGCTCTCTCGTCACTCTGGCCGGTGAGAGAGTACGAAAAATGAAGAGATCGCTTTTTCATTAATACAGCCCTAATCGTACTCGGCTACCGTACCTCTCCAGCCGATATTCCGATCTTATGTGTCAGTAGAATCGGCCCCCGTTCGTCTCTCGTGAACAGCACGCGCTTGTGCGACCGGAAAGTGACTTTATTTTGCTTTTTTTATATAAAAAAACGTATCAAAAATCCTTGACAATCCTGGACGCTGTAATCCTTGACACTGATTTTTTTCCATTTATGAAAGAAATAGGTTTCGCAGTCTCCACAAAAAATCGTTTTGTGATCGTAGCAAATAATTCTTGTCGGAAAATTTACCAAGAAATATTTCAAACAAGAAAACTTTCTCACTCATTCTTGATGCCCGTTCCACAGATTTCTCCCAGCCTCAACTCCTTCCTCGGGATGTCTATGATTGCGCGAGTGACGAAGTATTCGCCGCCCGGACCGTTCTGAGCGAGTTATTTATTTTTTATTTTTTTATTATTGTAGTTCCCATCCTTCCCTGGTGCTTATCCCTGACATCCTTCTCCCTGACATTTCCCCTGAGTACGAAGATCCCAATCCCCTTCTAAAAAATGTATCCTCCTGCAGGCGCCTGTCAGGATAAAACTGTTATGTATTTATTTTCGAAATAATTCTGTATTTCATGCCAAGTTCATACCATATTTCAATTCAATTTCCTATTTCATGACAAATTTGAATTTTAAAAAGTACTCACTTGAAACACGATGGCGAGTGCTTCATCGTCGAGGAAAAGAGCATCGAAGACCTGAAATTAATTAAATTTAATAATTATTCATTTAAATTACTTTCAGGCCAATCCTTGACTTTATGGTCTCTTCTCGTTAAAATAGCGTTTTAACTGCAGAAGAGGTGTCGAATTTGATTTCGAAACCGAGCTTCCGGTCGGGCCAAACAACGACTGGCTTAGATATTATTTATCACTGAGGCTGATGACTAATCCTCAAAACCTTTTCATCAAGAGCTTCGTTTTACCAACGGAAGACAATTTGTTGGAATAATGTTGTTATTGAAAAAATTTTACAGGTGAAAATAATATTCTTAAGTAAGCAGAGTACAAATTTCAATAAAAAATCGAAAAGAAGAAATGCAAATACATGATTTTACCTGCATCTTTTCGTATCGTCCATACAGCTCGGGTAACTCAATAATGTGAATGTCCCTGTGCTCATCATACATAAAGAAGGATCGCAGGTTTTGCCTGAAACAAGGTGTTTGCAAAATGGATTTGAATTCTAATTTACATAAATGCAGTAATCATTTCTTAGCACGGTAGTATCCCAAAGTGAAATTGAAAACTTAAAAAAATCACAGGAGTTTTGGCAAGCCGCTCATTTACTTAAATGTCTTCACATAATGTTAACACCACTCACTTGAACACGACCTTTCCCGGTCTTGAGACGGCGAGAACCCTGGATGGGGTGTCCACACCGGCAAGTGAGGCTCGGTCCTGCAATTCGATAATCAACATTTTTCCTTTTTTTTCAATGATATTCTTCTATAAAAGAAACTAGATTCTCAATTTAAAAAAAAACCCGAAATGGTTTTGAATAAATAGCTTTTGGTTATGTTTCAATCTCTCGACGATGTTTGAAAATAATACTGAGAAATTTATTTTTAAATGTATCACCTGTATCAGCGTACCCGCTTCCGTTGAGATCATCTGCAATACATCATTTTTTAGTTATTTAAGTATTATTTTCGAAATTAATTATCAGCATTCCCGTAAAACCAACCAGTGCTCGCGTGATAAGCTCGGCTAGGTGCGTCATCGCAGTGCAAAAAAAAAAAAGGCGACTAAGGAGCGATCGCGGAAGAGCTATTCGAAATCGGGCTAGGCGAGAGACAGGAAACCGTCGGAGAGACGCAGAGAAAACAAGAAAGAAGAATGCCTCAGGCAATAGATCAAACATGCTGGCATTGTGTGCAGCCTGGATCGGTTTGATGCATACAATTCAGCATCGGAAAATTTCGAGCAAACGCGTGTAAAAGCGTGGGAAGAATCGCATTGTGCGCAGTTTCCGGCGATCGAATGGGCAAATATTTTGAATAAAGATCCCCAACAATTAGTATTGGCAGTTTCTGAGATAAAATTACCGCATCTTAAATCGAATGTCGAATGACGCAACGGTTGAAATATGTTTAATTCGATTTTGGCGCAACCATTAAATTTTAGCGGGAATGGTTTCGCTTAATACTTATGCATCATTAAAATCATACTAGACCGGGGGTGCAACTGGTAAAATGAGTTTTCAAAGCATGCGTGGATGTTAGACTTTCAATCGTAACGAAACAACTAGTCGTTTACTAGGGAAATGAACCGCCTTTATCACGAGAAACAGTGCGGAATGAGGAGAGCGATGGTTGATTTCCATAATAAACGACTATTTCGTTACGATTGAAAGTCTAGTGGATGTGGATAGGTATGATGAGCAAGAAGCTCTCTCGACCAGGCACTGATAGGAAGGGCGCCGGGACGGATCCTCTAGACATGGTCTGACTCTCTCACTTTCCCATGATCTCTCGCTTCTCTGGCCGATAAGAGAGAAATGGTGATAGTTCCTCTCGATGGCCTCGACTTTTTCGGGGGTTAGAATGTGCAAGAGTCAGTGCCTAGGGAAGAGATTGAGACAGTGGTGAGACGCTTCGTTGAAGGTTATCGGGCTCTCTCCACTCTTCATTTTCTGCCGCTGATCAGAACCGGCGAAATAGCGTGCTTTTGCGAGAGAGTCCGACATCAGATACCGCTAGATAGTATGGAAAAGGAGGAGACCGTCAGAGGGGGTTATCAAGCGTTGATTAGTCATCACATGGACGTGAGAGGGCGGAATGGCTGAGTCAGCCGCCTTAGAGAGAGCCCAAACAGTCGAGAGGAACGATCGACCCTGATCCTCTCATTTTTGGCAGTGGACTCTAGTTGATCAGGGAAGCGAGAGAACAGGCGAAACTGAGAGAGATCATTTCTTGCGAATGATACGCTCGTCCTTGCAGGTACTGATAAAAGGGCGACGCAAGAGCCGCTTGGAGGTGCACTTTGGGTTGAGTTGATATTTTTGATGCCCGACTTGCTAAGATCACTGACCGATTTTCCATGGCATCCTGCAGCTTTTTCCCTAGGGGATAACTACTAACCATGGGACCATTTTCCTTTTTTTTTTGGGATTTTGGGATTTGGGACGCAAGTGTGCGTAACAGTGATGATCAAAAGCCCGATTATTCAGTCAATATTCAATTTTGATAAAGAAATAGAAATGATCACAAGATATTAAACTCATTTTTGAATTTAGCGGTATTGCACCGAACTCACAAACAGTCAATGTTTTATCGGAAGTGTACAGGCGAATCGGGACCCGGGCTGCGAGTGAGTTGGTCAGAAGAAACAAAGGGATTTGAATAGATATCCATCTGACTCTCCCCAAGTCGCATGCTCTCTCGTCGCGTCTGACCGGTGAGAGAGCAAGAGGAATGAAGAGAGCAGTTGATTGAGTAGAATAATGGTTCTGAGCATCAATTGAATGAACGAATTATCACAATAACTATTTTCTTATTATACTAAATCGATCTAGAGCGAACTAAAGTCACGGCTAAAGCTCTATTCAATAACGTGAAATGATGCAGGGGCTAAGTTCGGTCGACTATTATGGCGCTATAGCCTATGAATGGATGGCCTATGAATGGAATCAAGCAGTGACGCTATCGAAATCCCGGGATAACAATAAAGGAAGAGCGAAGTCTCCATGTATTCGATATCGTCGAAGTGATTCAGATGAGTCGACACTGCTGCTGTGCCGCGGCCAGGAGTAAATAGACGAAGCGATACTGCTCGACCTGAAATTCACAATTTCCAACTATGTTCTTGTCGATACTAAAATATAATTAATTAATAAAATTAGAAAAAAGAAATAAAGGAACACACCGTCTTGACCAGCGCCATTCGCTGCGCGCGCAGACGATGAAGGAGCGGCGAGAGCTCGCATTGCTGCAAATTGTCGATTTCTTATGTATTGCGTCTTTAAAAAATCAAGTTAGCCCAAGAGGGTTTAAAAAAAATCAAGTCATTTTTTCCGATGAATCAAATCTGGCCTCTGTGTATTCACAAATGTGTTTCACGACGTTTTTATTGTGATAAATAATGAAGCTCCGGCGTATTGTTACGTTCAATTCCGAAACATAACCCACAATATTGTGCTGCTGGTGAAGAAGGGCTATCTCGGCCAGCAGGAACGTCCCGGACTCGTGCGAGCCTGAAAAAGGTTGAATACAAATACACACAGTTTCAGTATTAGCGTCGCGATCGCGGGGTATTCGTGTGAAATACACACCGTCTAACGTATTTACTAGTGATGTTATTTCGAGCGCTCGTCGCTCGCGAGCGATTACTTTTATTCATCGCTCGAGCGCAAAGCGCAGAATGATCGCTCGAGTGCAATTCTCAAAATGATCGCTCGAGCGACGAGCGCTCGAGAGCCATTCGTGGAAACGAGCGCTCGAGCGATAAATGAGAGACTGCGCTCGAGCGCTCGAACGGAATGGAATGATCGTTGCGATCGTTCTAATTGAGTTAAATCGTTTTAATCAACAAATATCGCATTCAAATCGCTCCCCATTCTCTTCCCGAGCGCGAGCGATGAATGAGAGAGGCCGCTCGAGCGACGAGCGCTCGCGATAAACGCTCGAGCGAACAACACTAGTATTTACTGTTACGATTTAGCATTTTATTAGAGATTTTACGTTTTATTGTTTAAAAAATATAATAAAAAAATATAAAAAAATTACCGGTGAAGCAGGTGATCATCAGGGGCGGTGTAGTCAACGCTGCCGGGGCCACGGACAGTGGCAGAAGGGGAGCGGGTGCGGCACCGTTGGGAGAAGGAGATGGGGGTGCGCCCGAGTCCGCGGAGGACGAGGAGGAACTGGAGAAATGTTAATTTTAATTTAAAAAAAAATGATAGGAATGATATTCGAATCACAAGAGGAACCTAAGAAGAGTAGGTCTGAACAGCGTTTCACGGAACAGAATACAAAGAGCAGAGATGATAGTTTCTCACAGCAGTTTATTGTACATTCATGATCATTTTCCTCAATAATTCTTTAAATAGAGGAGATAAAGTAATCAGACAAGCATAAAAAAGGCGCTACCTCGAAGCCGCAGAGTGCACGCTCGAGCTGGTCGCCGAGCTCAGCCTCCGTCTCCACTCGACGGATTGCGAGCGAATGCGGTTCGAGACATCGGCGAGGGTCTAAACGGAATTTTTAACAAAAAAATCGTTTAAAACAACGTCAGGTGAAGACTTTTTTTCTGAATTTACATTTCATAACGGTGATATTTGAGATCGGAAAATGAAGAAATAAACAAGTATTTCGTACCCTCGCGCCGCTCCTGCTGCTGCTGCGCTTGCTCGCGCGCGACGCTTCCTTGTCGCGGGAGCTGCAATATTATTAGTTATTATAAATGGATAACCACATCGTGGTATCTCTGTAACCTATGTTCACAGAGATGCAACTCTCCCACCACACATTAGGCGTAAGGGATTTAGCACGAGATATAACGCAACCGAACTGACCGACTCTCCTCGACCAGCCGTGCCGCCCGCTGCTCGCTCTCCACGTGTCGCTGCACGCACCGAACAGAGTCCATGAAGGCTGAATCAGTCGAAATCGTTTTTGATGACTATTGATGTTTTGATGACTGATGACGAAAATGTTATCATTCGCTCTTTGTGAAAAAATATATAATAAACAAATAACATACCCAGGACATCCCGCTCGTCCTCCGGGCACCCGCCCGTGGGCCAGTCAGCGTAGCGCATGTGGAAGACGGCACGACGCTCGCCTGACGCGCGACACCGCAACTCGAGCGTGGTCGTTACCTTAATTACATATTACTCGTATAAAAAATATTCAAGATTTCTCTTTTATTGTTTATTTGTATGCGGTTTATCGAATTCACGCGTTGCTTCATTAACCAATCAATCAGTTTAGCCGATGGTGGAATTGGCGGTATTGTTCGATTTGATGGGTTCTTTGGGGTCGGCCGATTGTATCAATTGCTTCAACAGTTAGAGAACGAAAATAATCAATAGCTACCTCATTCTTGGTGGTGGTGACACTCTTGAACTTGACGACGACTTCTTTCGTTTCCACTTTCGATGCAGTGGTGAGCGGCCAGTAGATGGGGTTGTTCGAGGCGCCGTCGAGCTAAAATTTTAAGTTTTTCGCCTATATTAAATATCATTTCTCTTTCGGACCGATTCCAGACTCATTGCGCGCGTTGGAACCGGTCGGTTCAGACTATTTCTGCCAACCCTACTATATTTGCAGCGTTAGAACGGTGGCATTTTTTCCTAGTGTTTGCAAAAGTCGTATATCTGAGGAATTTTCATGCTTGCGCAACAGCTGTGAACTCTCGTAAAAAAGGCATAAAAATATACTCACCGTCACCTCGCTGAGCATCACGATCACCCGGACGTCCTTCTGCCAGACAGCCGACCAGAAATCGTCGATCGTGTCCCGCAAGGGCGCCTGAGCGAGGATGAAGGCGTGCCGACGAGGCCCGACCGTGATCTGGAATGGGATACGTTTAGACTTCCATGAGAATGGCATATTGGCCACAGATTTCGTCGTGAATCTCATTGATAGGATATGTTTCACAAGCTCCACAAGATCTTGATTACGCAAGCGAGACTGATAAATCTGATATTTTGAGCAAACAATTCCAATATTCTTCATTGTAAACAAAACAACTGCAAGCATATCCCGATAAAAATGTATTGCATCTCACCTCGAGATGGCTCGCATTGACGTATCCATACGGATTGCTCTTGGTCGGTCGGAGGGACACCCGAGAGTCCTCGTAGGGAACGATGGCCCGTGTGCGATTGCGACACTGTAATTGCAAACTTTCTTTTCATGATGTATCCAAATCGGCAAGAAGTTCGTAATATGAAGCAAAATAATCCATATTATTATATGTACGCACCTAATGTAATTGCATCTACTACGCTTTAGGTAAATGCTTAAGTGGTCTTTACTTAATGCGTAGTACATGCAAAAATAGTTTTTTTTCTTGCAAAAATGGTTTTTTCTTTTCTTTTTTTAACCTGGTTCTCCGGTCGCATGCTCGTACTTGTGCCCGCAGACACTCTTCTCGCGGGAACTTTGGCGAATTCGGCGCGAAGTTGATCAAGAGGGAGAGCGAGGGTGGAGGCGACTTTGGCTGCCTGAGAATGAAATTATTATTGCTTTTGTCTTAGCTGAAAAATGTATCACCCATTCTCCAAAGAAAGTTCAGAAAAATTCCAGAAGTATCTCTCGATGATCATATTTTACATGGAGATGAGGTGTGAGCAAGGAAATGAATCATTCAAAGATCAAAGATCAAAGATCAACAATCTCACATGTTGCTCGTCCTCTTCCCTGACATCCCGATGCCCGACGCCCCCAGTAGACGAGGCCACAGAGGAGACGGTCATTGCGGCGGGACGGGCACCGACTGAAATAGTCTTATTTGTTTATCTTTAGTCTTATCTGTTTATCTTTATAGGCTAAATGTAATGTTCAACAATTCAAATTGTCCCAATGCCAATGCATCAAGTAGAAGTTAAAAAAAGTAAAACTCACGTCTAGGCGCGACTTCAGGCGACTTTACGCGGTTGTGCTGGCGATCCGAAAGGGCGCGATTGATGCGCAGCGAGTCCTACAAAAACAAATTAATTAATGTTTAAAAAAATTTAAAAAAAAAGAAATATGAACAGTATTGGACCTCTAAAAATGTCTAATTTAACATTTGAACTGCTCGCTCTGTGCGAATAATAACAGGAATTGGTGATAGCAAGGACAACATTTGATGAGGTGATAGGCAACTGTTGTGCAAGAAATATTCAAAAATACTCAACGATAACGCAAGTGCATAATAATGAGTGGGTTTTTCATGAAATTCACTCGCCATGCGTCATTCCAGATTATTCCGAAGAGAAACAAATCTCCGGACATAATCGGTTTAGGCGGACCAAAACGCTGGGCACCGATGATTGAAACATAGCTTAGCACAAGTTTCTGTATAGCAACATATACCGACTTAGGCCTGCTTATCTGTATCATACAGCATCCATACTTACTGCATGATCCTGATAAAGTAGTGATTGATTGGCTAGACTATACTCTAATGTTCAATGGACACCAGAAACCGCGCCGTCGTGTGGAGAGATTCCCAATCTATCAGACAGACGGACGAGAGAGCAGGCGAAATTAGGGGAGCCCTGCTTCGCCCAGGAATGTGTGAACAAGCTCAAGTGGGATGGGGCAGACAAGTTAGCAATCAGAAAGGACAGATCAAAATGTGACAAAATACGATTTAGTGATTGCTACAGACTGCATCAGACTATTCTCGTAGAATTTGCTCTGTTATGATAAATCCAAAATTATCGTAATAGTGGTAGGAAAGCTGTCAAAAATAGCGATGAACTGATAAGGATTAGTGTCATAATTTGCTCTTTTCCCTAGCTGGAACTGATAGGGGAAAAGAAAGGATGACAAACAGACTCGATAATGGCCCGACTATTAGTCTCCTAGGGAATGAGATATGTAGGAAAATTTGCATCAAGAAAGAGAACATGAAATGTTCAGAGGAAATGGACAAGGCCAAATAGTTAATTACTTCCTCACGGCGTGAACTGTTTTGAGGAAGAGGAGAGATGGGGATTCGATACGGGGTTTAATGGGAGATGAAGCAAACGAAAGCAAATGGGAAATGCAAATCAAGAAGATGGAGTGAAGATAATTGCGTTCACATGGTTGTGAAAAAATTAGTCTCTCATAGAGGAGCGCTATCTTGAAAATACATATTTTAAAGCCCGTTTCGACAAACAAAAAAAGTCGTGCATGCTGTGGAAATAAGCAATTGATCGCAAGGTATTTCTTCGAAAACGAAAATTCAAATATACCCCAATAGAAGCGCATAACGTTGCAGTAAAAATACTAAAAGTGGGCACTCAATAATAAGCACACTGACCAATCGTTATCTGAAGATAATAGTAATCCGAACAAAAATGACACACATTCGGCCAAGAATTAAAAATATAAATAAAATAAATAAATAAAAAATACTAATATTATCCGAAGTGAGCATGCTTTAGCCCCATCTGATCACCAGACGGTCAAGCAATGCGCGCGGCGTCGTCGGAAGCAAATAGCAAATAGAAAAGCGCGCCTGAGCTGACGGGCGGAGGGAAGGGAGAGAGTGAGATAATGAGCCTACGAAGGGGGGTGATTAGGAGTTGCCGAGAAGGAGTTGGGTATCAAACACCGGTCACAGGCCCTGGACTACTGTATTCCATATTCACGAAACGTCATATTTGAAGGAAGAACAGCGAAAGTTGTGAAAAAAGTATACTTTAAAAGAGATAAATAGTTGCTTCAGAACTGACTAGAACATCAGTCAAGATCGCATTGATCAAGATCTCATCAAGATTAGTGCGAAGAAAGTGCGATTAAAGAGATTTTTCCAGCAATACTCGGCTATAATTGAAATTCCCAGCGCTGTGAATTTTTTGCAGAACTTAGAAACCGAATATGCAAGACAACATTAGCTAATCGAATCACACGGTTCACAGCCGCTAATGATTTGGGAAGGAAACCACGGGGCAAACTGACCATTGCGCTGCTTCCGGGGGCGGAAACTGCTCTTCTTTCTCAGAGGAGAAAATGGGCCCGCGAAAGAAAACAAGCGGATTATCACTGTATCAGTGTGCCTTGCGGAGATCCGATTTCCTGTTTTTAGGATGGGAGGGCGAGAGAGAGGAGGGGAGAAAGTGCCCCACCCTACTCCTCGTGGCAGCGGGTGTATGTACGTTTCCGGAAAGGCGATAGGATGGGCCGAGCAATGATCGCTCTCTCAATGCGGAGTGATCTCTAGCTGTCTCTGCAACGCCTTTGATGGGGGATAGTCTGGCGAAAGTGCGTGAGTAAAGACTGTCTGCGGTAAGCGATCTATGCATTAGGAATCATGTATCACCCAGCTGATATTGAAACGGTCGAAGTGTTCATGTTAAAATGGAACAAAACAGTTCAAAGGCTGCTGATGAATAACAACCCTCACAACGGTGATGCAGATAGGAAAACCATTATACCGACTGCAACTGTCGCTGATCCTATCGAAACCAGAGTTTCCGACCAGGCACGGCAGACAAGGATGGCGAAACACTCTGTCGGCAATCTGAGAGATGCTAGTAAAACAGCGGGCGGGGAGGAGATTCTAGTAGAAAACATTGCTAAGCGAGTGAGGAGCAAACAAATCGGGCGGTTGATTGCCAAGTGTATTCTTCGATTCCAGAATAACAAGTACGCGCTCGGGTACAGGCGCGTGAGTAACGGGAGGCGGTTTTGAAATAGCGAAGGAGATCTCTGATGAAAAGGCTGCAACCATCATCAACTTGGAATGATTTTCGGTGAGATTCCCTATGAGCTGCCGATTCTTCATCTTTCGTGCTCAGTAGTAAGAAAGTTTGCGGAAAAAAGCGACCGGATTCTGCATCCTACAGGACCCTCCAAGTGCATTGTAGAATGTGACTCAGACGCACTATAACTCTTTCTCACTTCTTCCTACCTTTCTCGTGCACTGCAACTGGTACTATTACGTATTGATATATTTCTAGATTTTTAATCTCAAAACAAAACAGAACTAAAAATTTCAAAGGGAAGTTCGAGAAAATCGATGAGGAATGGTCGAACCTACTAGACTTAACTGCGAGTTGACCGCTTAGTGCGCAATTTGTGACCAGTTTGCGCGGGTTAAGTATGGCTGAAAACCTTCCAATCGAAAGAGTTGAATTCGAGAAGAATTACGGCAAAAAGAGCCCTTCTCTGTAGACAGAGTGAATCGGCTTGAAACTCTCTCAATAAACTCTCCCCCCAACCTTCTCCGATTACTCTTATCGCATCGCGGCATCGACCCTCGAGTAAATAGAACACTCAAAATGCGCGAATTGACGACCTTGGAGGGTTCCCGGGCGCATTTTTAGGAACTTGCTGCTTCTGGCCTTACACTTAGATTGAGTGAGGAAATGATCATGATATCGCCTAAACTAGGGAAGGATTCGCCCGAAATGATCAGTGAAAGCCCAGTGAAGATGGATGAGAAAAAGCATCTCTGAATGTGGAAGAGTTGACAACCAGGAACTAAGAGGCGACTTGCACTATAGCAATAGTTTGGGAAATTCCGGGCACCATTCAGGACAGTCATGAGGGAGGTGATTGAATGGGGATACTTTCGGGTGGGTTGCGGAACGTTTTGTGACTGACTGAGAGGAGGAGTGAGATGACACTGTGGAAGTCTTGGTGAGTCACAATGAGATGTTCAAATTTTGGAAGTAAAAAATAACGTTATCTCGATATTCAAGGCATTTAAGCCGCCTGGAAACACCCGGATTCACTTTAAGTGAAAATGTATAATGAGCATGGTAAATGTGAATACAATAAAGCATAATAACGATGTGTTTGTGCAGAAAAAGCGTCGGTTCGTAACCACAATACATTCAAGTGTTATTTCGGTCAAGAGGATGGGAGGGCCTCTAATGCGAGAGATGCATTGAGGGACTGACTCGAGATTAGAGCTATCGGACCGAGGGGATGGTCTGGCTCTCTCATTTCCCAGTACTCTCTCGTCTCTCTGACCGGTGAGTGAAAATGGATAATAGTGAGACGAGATTAGAGCTATCGGGACGCGCTCGTTCGATGAAAGAAGTCATCACTCTCGCTTTTACTGGATTGGATGAGGATAAGTGAACCTTGAGAGTGGTGGCCTAACCCAGATCAGTAATCCCACCGGGGACTAAGTGCACACTTTCGAGAGCGGCTAAGCACATGGGAAAATGATCATATAAACCTCAAAATAGCATAGGTTCAAGGACGAGAAACGGTCTGTTGAGAGGTAGTAATTAAGATGAGGTAGAAGAAACTTCCCGGTCTTCAACTTGACAGGCAGCGCGAGGATAACAGACAATTATGGGGCTGAGCCGGAAAAAGATGCTAACGGTTCCAGTTATTCTACTTTCGCTAGGACTGTACAAGGATTGACGGATAGGATACTGCTTTGGTTCGCGGACTTTTCTCATTCTCTGGAATGGTTATTTTTCGCGACTTATTTTGATAGCTAGCTAGGAATGATACAAATTCAACTCTTGTAGTTCCTACTCATTGGAATAGCGGCGCTTTAGTATTTGGAAAGTTGGAAAAGGATACCGTTGCGCATGTGCAAAAACTAATTGAAGTCGAGCTTCGTTGCGGTATAAATGACGCAAGCCCGAACAAAAAGAGGAGTTGCGGGAGTGTACCGGTTGGATTGAATGGAAAGATGCCTAGAGGAAGACGCGCAATTATAGCGGAGACGGACAGTAGAAGAAAGGAGGCAGGAAGGAAAGTGCGTCTCTCGATTCGCACTGGTCCCTCGTAGGTATACCCTAGACGGAGCAAGAAGCGAAAGTTATGAAAGAATGGGCTAGGTTGATGACCAAATTCTGTTTGCATTATGGTAACAGGCGTGCTACTAGGGTCGTCTCTATTATTTTACTGGTCAGCAGAGCATTGTGGGCGTAATGGGTCAAACCGATTATTTGCGAAAAATAAATAAATATATTTCAAAAAACTGACCACATGCCCGTTGGAGGAGCGGAAGTTGTAGTCGGTCGTGTCTCGCTGAGATTTCAGTTTTTTTAAAGTTTAACGAGTGTTTTATCGAAATTTTGTCTTGAAAAAAAAATTAAATTATTAAAATAATAAAAAAATATGAGACTCACAGATCCGGAAGGAATCGCCCGGTGCGCAGCCATGAGGTTCGGTGTGGATTGGAAGTATGGCGAGTCGATGTTCTGAATATATTTATATGACCATTTTTCCTAAAGAAAAAAAATTTGTCAAGATGCTGTCTCTGTTGTATGTACGTACATTATTAAGATTTCGAGTAATTTTCAAAATGTTGCGATTAAAAAAGAAGACACGAATCACCTCGGTAAGTCTAGGTACAACTGCAGGTTTCAGAGGCCTTCGCACATCATGAACTCCTAAGATACGCATCTCTGGAGAAGAGCCCATGGTCTGTAAAATTCAGTGTTGAAAACGCGTAATTTTTGTGATTTATGGCTGAAGCTGCGACAAATATTGAAAAGGTTGAGTTCAACAATTTATCTCCAAGCTGTGAAACACAAACCATTCGTGGCGGCTCAGCACTAGCGATCACTCTCTGTCCAACGTCGAGTTCGCTCCTGTAAAGCAAACTAAAGGTCGCTCACAAAATATAAGCGATTTTTTAAAAGTCCGCGCTATTATCAATGGGCTTTACTGATTTCAGTGTTAATTTTTGAAAGGATAGTGACGAAAATCACAAATAAAAAAGGAAACATTATCTAACCGAGTAAGCGGGGTCATCGATGATGATCCGCTTTCCGATGCAGTTGGTGCAGCGGACGGCGAGGGATTCCACATCTGCGTCTGAATTTCGCATTTCATAAAAGGTAAAGGTGCGTCCACGTCAAGCGATTTTACGTCATAAGACAACGCTAGGTGGGACCCACAGGTAAGGCCAGCTGTTGCATTTCATAAATGTGAAAAAAACATGCTCGACAAAGATACTAACGAGCTTAAGTCATACAGGCACCCGACAAAAGTTTTGATTTAGAAAAATAGATTAGAGTTAGTAGAACGCTCCTCTTAATCTCTATTCGATGAGGAAGTAACCAGACGGCAATTGGATTAACTTTAAAAAACGAATTGACCGACAGTACGACTGCCTCTCGCATGCTAAGCGGAGTGGAGTAATGTGCTTATCAACTATCGAGGAATGTCGGGTTCTCGGCGAAATCGGAACGAGTTTCTAGTAGTTAGTTCTCAGTGGTTGTATATTCTGACCATTATCAGTAGTTGCAAACGCGCTAGTGTGTTTCTGTTCAAACTGTTGAATATATAATGCCTTACTCATTGGTCTAAATGGTGAGAGAAAAATATTGCTCATCTATCCCTAATTTGTACTCGATGAAGAAATCCATGAACGGTAATTGGATAATCTACATAAGAAACAAAATAAGGACAAAGCTTACTTGTCCTCCTCCCACATTTGCGTACTGCGCCGTCGACGTGCATACTCCAGTGGACGACGCTCGTTGTCGATCCTCGATGTGCACTGGAATGATTATTATTTTCAAGATAAATTTTAGATAGTATATGTGTTTCACAAGGTTCATATTTTAACATGTTTGTTATTTTTTTAATGGTTATGAAATAAACTTTTAAAAAAAGTACCCTGCGTAGCGTGATGATTAAAGGAAACGCTGGACAGAGGCGGCTTGGCTCTCCACGAAGGCTGCTCTACCTGTGAGAATGAAGTGATCAGATGAAATTTCGAAAATAGCTTTGATCGAAAATATAGGCAAGAATCTCACCGTGACCATGTCCATCATCGATGTGGCACCGCGCGGCATGTAGAGAGAGGATTGAGATCTGAGGAAGGATGTGATCAATTGCCAGGTTTAGAATTCGTCATTCTCTAATTGTTTATGTAAGAGTTAGCAAGAGCGGGCGAAACTATTTCATTCTTACTAATCGTGAACCTCTGATGTCCGGGGTTTCACTAGAATGAATGATCGAGGCGGCGTAGGTGCAATAGATTACCTCGCCGCGCTAATTGAAAGTTGGTGCACATCCGTTGTTGACTGGGCGAGATGTGAGGAGGACGAAGCGTGAGGGACAGGGGTCTTGATTCCGCCCTGCAAGTATTTTATTTACATCAAAGAAATGTCTCGAGTTTGGTGAAATCGGATATGCCCAATATAATCAATGATACTTCTATGTTTCACCATAATTATATGAGAAGGTTCGCCATTCCAAAATAATTACAAGTTCTCAATCTGATTGTTTTAAGAATTCATCAATACGTTGGCTAATTAAATGAATTTGAGAATGGTGATTATGATGATTTGAATAGAATAACCTGCAACTTGGCGAACTCCACAGGCGCACGATTCATCTCGATTGCCCTGCTCATAGCATGACCGGCCTGTAGGGGTTATTATATTAGTTTTTATGCTAGTTTTCATATTTCAAAAGCCCAATATTCATTAGTTGTTTTTCTTGAGAATGCATACAGACGCGCAGAATTGCACTCAAATTAAAATTGCAACACCGTCCACATTTTAAAACCTTAAATTAATTGTTGTCAACATTACCTGCCACTGCAGCACCATGGCCACGTAGCGCGACCACTCGGCTGATTCCTGGAATATTTACATAATACTTTAATAATTATTTTTCACTGTAAAGTGAATTGAATTATGCTAGTGTTAGGATATGTTTCAGTCAAGTAATATAAGCATGTCTGCAGTAATGGTTTTGATTCCTGGAGTGAACTTGACCGAAAAGGATAAAAACTAGGGTTGTCCGTTCGGAATTCGGAAATTCCGACAAGCTAATTCAATTATCTCCACTTTTCCGGAAAAGAGAGTCGAACAAAGACTTTTCCGAAACTCTTCCGAAAAACTTCATTTTCCGAAATAGTTTCGGAAAAGCGGTGTGAAAAGTCAGCACAAGTAGATATGTTTCAGGTGCATTATGAATTTTGTCCTATTTTCGATATAATCGGAACTAACGAAGTCCTTTTCGACCCGATTTTCCATATTTATTCCTCATCTGAAACATAACTCAGAATCATCTCACACCGCTCTCTAATCTCGAGAGTCGAAAAATGATCTTTTCCGGAATAGTTTCGGAAAGGTCTTTGTTCGACTCTCTTTTCCGGAAAAGTGGAGATAATTGAATTAGCTTGTCGGAAATTCCGAATTCCGTTTCGTTTCGTCAACCCTAATAAAAACTCACCAGCGTGTATTCCACCGTCCGATCATCCAATAGCTTGATGAGAAGATGCCTTTTGCGCGCTGCAATTTCCCGGATGTCGTGCCACCTCAAAATCGTGTTATATACTCTTAGTGAGATTTATTCAGTTGCATCAACGCAGATAAATATGTATGCAACAGATATGCGTATACGGAAATGAACTTTATAAAGAAAAAAATAAAAGCTTACATGTACTTGATCGGGGCTCCGTACGATCCTCGAACGATAATGCCGTGAGGGGCGTAGCCCACCTTGACCTCGGATGAGTCCTCGTCCTGGAAATTGAAGAAATTGATTTTCAGATGCGATCTACGATTGATCCATTGTTTTGAGGATAAAGATGATATCAGAGTATTATCAATACCTTGGCCTTGAAGTACTCCTCTCCGTATCCCTCTGACTGGATCGCGTCAGTGATATACAGTACGGCGGCGGTGTCACGCGTGCAATGGCCCTAAAATTACAATAGATCGATATTCACATTTTTTTCTCAAGACATTTCCATGCTTGAACAATTTCCTGCGTTCAAAATTACATCACAATGAACCTACTGAATATTTTCAGCATGCGATACATTACTGTACTGCGGGCAACGATAGTTGTAAAAATATAGTACTTGATACTCACCCTCATACTAGCGTACGCCATCAGCACCTTCTGCAGTTGGTCCCCGAGCAGGTGTGCGGACCGGCAGATCTCCTGAAGAAACGCAATATTTAGATTATTTAGTAACTGCGAGAATCAATTTTTGGGACCACATCCTTTATCTTCCCTCAGAATTATGTTCACCTTAGGAAGTAGAGGAATGCTCTGCAGGAAGTCGATAGTGTGCGTGGCGGGGTCGAAGTCGCCGTACTCGACTGATATGTAAAAATGTTGTCGATTGCATATGTTTCACTATTCTTATTATTCTTATTCTTATTCTTTATTCACCACATAGACAATGTGCATTTAGGGCGGAATGGAGGCAACAGGTGGTATTCGGGCTCAGGCGAGCTTTTGGGGGTGGGGTTTTGTGGCAGTCCGTGTTTACAATTTAATTTGGGAGACAGGGAGGATAAGTGAAGGGGTTCGTCGTATATGATTACGGTAAGGTATGCGGGGCAGGTTAACTACTGGGTTAGAAAGGGAATTCCAGAGCGTTAGCGATCGTGTAGCAAAAGATGAGAACGATGATGGCATGAGAAAAGGAATTGAGAGACGCAATCTATGAGAGGAACGGAGAGTACGAGAGAGAGGAGCGATTGAGTATAGATTAGAGGTGTCTAGGTGTACAAATCCATGCATAGAATCAAAGAGAAAGTACATGTCATTTAACGCACGTCGATATTCCAGTGTCTCTAACTTGTCTCTAACTATTGTCTCAATACCGTTTCTGTTTGGACGAATGTGATTTGTGAGCCCTTGCACATGTAAAATAATATCATATTCTAATACAATCGAGATTATTATAAGTGCTCGTACTGTGCTACTGTAATCACTGGCGTGTGATATCTGACTTCCTTACAGAATATGACTTACAGAATATAAGTGCTACGATTGATCATATCGTTCAAACAATTTACTAGAGTTCGAAATACGGGTCGCCGTCTCTTCATTTCACACACTCTCTCGCCTCCATGACCGGTAAGAGAGTGTGTAAAATGAAGAGACGATTGCCCGTATTTCGAACTCTACAATTTACCTTGCAACGAGTACGCGGCCAGCGTGATATTCTTCTCCAGATCGACCGTCATTCTTCCCTCGATGATCTCCAGCTTCATCATCAGGAAGTAGTAGGATCTGCAATAGATATTTTTCGTCCCGGACCTCAAAAATATCGAGAGATCTTTATCGGAATAACCATTAGCATTGGTACTAGAAAGAACCAAAAACAATTTATATTTGAAATGGAATTTTGAAATATGTAAATGAAACAAACCTGGCCATGTGATCCGTAAGAGAAAATGTGTTCGGCGTGTGGTAGAGCACGGCTAGTTGTACCTGAAATTGATTATTTTGTTGTTATTGTCAATTGATCTTCTGGGCAAACTCGCCCAAATCACATTCGAGCACTAAATAGTCAGTGAAACATATCTGTTCTTGATTATCGTGAAACGTAATACCTTGTTCTCCCACGGCTTGCATGCCCATTTGTCTAGTTGCCGTCGCAGAGGCTTATCGAGCTCAATCCATCTGAAAACGGGCATTATTAGAACTACTCGCTCACACTTTATCCAGATGTAAGGTAAAGAATCGTCATACAATTCTACAGGGTAGTGAAAAAAATACAATTATGTTTCATTCTTATTTTATAATTATTTATAATTATTTATTTATTTGTTGTTTATTTATTTAATTGTTTAATTATTTATAATTATTTAAATATTCCTACCGCATTCTCTTCTCGTCCGGATCGTTCGTGCGCATTTGGAACCGGAGGCCGAACATTTCGATCTGTACAGATCCTTCATCAGCAAAAACATCCATACATTACAAAAAACATCAATAGATTTCAAAAAGCCGATTGCTAGCGACGCAATACTGATTTTTCCAACAAATATTTTTTGCCAGAAATGATTTCGCAAGTTGAATGGTTTAGATTCACTCTAGATCAGTGAATAATATTTGAGAATACACCGTCATAGCAACGCTAATACCTGTCCCAGCTGCATCTTGTGGCTGATGTACTGCAGGCATTGCACGGCGGTCGAGGGTGTTGTTAGGGTGCACTGAAGTGGGGTTGAAATAATAGTTGCAACAATAATAAAGACTATCATTTATCCATGTCAGACATTTTTGCTCAGTTGATAGGCAGGCCACCATGCTTCATAAGTTGCATTACATCCACTAAAAAGGAGTTGGAGATGCAGATTTTCTCTTTTTCTACTCCATTGACATTCCTTTCAATAGAAAGTACGAACAATCAGAGGGGTGTTTGTGTACCGACGTCACCATACGTGAAATTACACACCATACGTGAAATTTACTTCAAATATTTTTAATACCACAATTCAGATGATGCCATTTTCTTACGAAACAGAAATACCTGAATAAACGCCGTATCGCCCACGCAAACAGTCAGCACGTAAATGTCCTGGAATCGTTTATTTTTTCAATATTTTATATTCTATGAAAATATGTTATTTTGTTATTTTCTAAAACAATTGATCGCTCACCTGACTGAGATCATAGCATCCGCTTTTCTTTCCCAGACGCAGTTTGTGAGGAAAGGACTGCATTTTTGCAATTTATCCTCTATTTTGTGGCTTCCGACGCGGCTAAATCATGAACCTAAAAGATAATGATGATTATTCAGCGAAAATCGAAAGAGCACGTCAAAATGAGAGAGTAAACGCGCTCAAAATGACGAGGGGCCAATTGCTCATCTCGCTCTTTAGGCGATTTCTCTCAGAAAAAAAGAGGCGAGAGCGGAACAAATCGAATACTGTTAGAGTGTTTGCGCCCATTTAATCAATGAAAGTTAGAAATGGAAAACGATGTTAAAGTGAGAAATGAACACAACAATCAGTGCATCTTCAGAGTCAGACAGCATCGTATTGGTGGAATCAACACAAGCGGTGCAGATTAATTGCGATACGAGAATATAAAAAAATGAGTAAATCACAGCTCGCAAGTGTTTCTGAGAACAGAAGTTCTCAACACAATCGATCACTACTCTCCATCTCTTCTCTCTCGCTATTGATATCATCAACCGTTCTCTTTCCCTCCACACTGATGACAAACAGTACGCTGATTCACAGTAATATTTGGAATGCTGAAGATCTAAGGGTGTTATGAAACTTAAAAATGAATGTAGTTAAGAGTCACCAAGCTAGAGTATTTAAAAATACATGAATACTTCAAGCACCTATGGGGTTGAGAAAAACATTACAACACAGATTCCTTTGATCGCACTTCCTTCAGGCGATCTGCCATGGATGATACATACCACATTCAGGGCATTCAACGTAGAATATTCATTCGAGGTTAGAAGCACTGATAGATCGTGCGAAGCAATGAGAGTAAGGCCATAACTGCGTGCGGGAAAGAATTGTTTACCCCTCCTGAGCGTCTTATCCCAAGTACTAAAGGCAGCACAATCATGATGAATGGTCTGTCTCTCTCATTTCGCCACGCTCTCTCGCATCTCTGACTGATGAGAGATAAGGCAAGTTGAAGAGACGAGAACATTACTCGGCCATGATCAAACATGGCGCGCGCTCGGTGATAAAAGAAAGTGGAAGATGGACCATTGGGCAGTGGTAGTGACCGCAAAGAGTACTAGAAGATAGGATAGAAAATGAGGGAATAGAGGGGTTTATGATGATTCAAATAATAGTGTTTAATTATAAACATAAATCTCATTGATCAGAGTCACTTATCTATCACAAACAGATAGAAAAAAAATAGTAAATTTAAAGAGAAACTCAGAGTATTATCGAACGGAATGAAATAATAAGTTGACAGAGTATTGTAAACAGCGCCAGAAAAAAAGACAATACATGAATTCACGATAAACTATTATAATACTTGGAAAAAATTGAATTTCCGGCAATCGATACACACATAGAAAATATAAAATGTAGCATACAGTTTGGGTCATCGAAACTAACAAAAATGAATGAATATCGAGCAAGAATGACATACAACCATTACATTTCCGGAATTTCCCAGATGATTCCTTCATGCCATTGCACAAGAATCTACTCGTCTCTTCATTTTGCCTTATCTATCGTCAGTCAGAGGAATGCGAGAGAGCATTGCGAAATGAGAGAGACAGAGCATCTTCATGAACGTGAATCACGTGGATGCTCCTGATAAGCCATTCCAAAACCCTTCCGCTCTCCTCATTCCTAATACTCTCTGGTTATCCAGGTAGCTGTGGAAAATACTGACTCTCCAGGCTTATCAGGCTCTCTCTCTACCCTGACCACTAAAGACCCTGCAGAATCGAGAGCCTGGATCGAAGATAAGGAAGGAATGTTGAGGCGTTGCGCGCGTTAACAATCGATTGCAAACGAGTAGATCACTACTGCGGTTAGAGACAACAGGAAGCGGAAGAGGGCAGAGAAGCAGACGCTCTCTCGTATCTACATGCTCTCTCGCTTTCTCTGACCCGCGAGAGAGTACATATAAAGAGGAGTGCGCAGAGAAAGATAGGAGGCGAAATTGTTGACTGCAGAGAGAGAGAGGCTGGTTCGACAGAGAGTGACCTTGTTGCACACAGAACCATCGAGGTTAGTGTCTCCCCGTCTAATTCTCCCCCTCTGAGGAATGCTGCTCTCTCCAATCATTCTGATCTCTCCCCGGTTAGAGAAGGCGAGAGAGCACGCAAAAAGAGGAGAGTCATTGCTCATCGCAGCCGCTCTCTCGATAAGGAAATGGCTGAAGGTGAGAGTGAAAGGGCGCGAGAGAGCGGGCGAAAGAAGGAGAGCACAGAGAGACAGGGACTCTCCTCTATTCGCGTGCTCTCTCGCTTTCTCTGACCGGCGTGAGAGCTGGAGAAGTGAGGAGAGTCCTGGCGGCGCAGCTACAACATGTTTTACGTGAGAGAGCACGGCGCGCCCAAATATTTGCGAGAGCAAGAGTGGGATTGGCTACTGATAAAGGGGGCTAGACGTAGTAACAGTGACGGCTGGTGCATCCAGTGCAATCGCTACTTTTAGTTCAATATTCGAATGAATGAAGGAATTGAGCAAATAGCTCTGTTGAATCTGGTAAAAAATAATAATAAAAAAGCAGACGAGCGACTACAGATCCCAGAATATGTCAATGATGAAGAGTAAGAGAGCGCAAAAACAACAGCTTCTAACAAAACATAAACGAAACAGAGTAAGTCGTATCAAGTTCAATTAGGATTAAAAGAAAAAAAGGAACTTATTAATTGCATTAAAACATAAAGTGCGATACAATGGAATGCTCTCGATACTACCCGCAACCAGTCATGCTCACATATTTTCGGGAACTACACTGAAGCAGATTGAGATCTTATTCATCTCTGCGCTCTCTCCAAATTACCTTCTCTCTCTCCTACTCTAACCACCGAGAGAGTATTCCAATCTCGGAGAGCTCCCTCTCTCTTGCATTAATTGGTATTCGTTAGTGTGTGTGTGCAGATTCGCGGGAGAGATTGAGGAGGAATGAGGGTAGTAGTTGTGCTCGTGTATCTCTCCATTTCGCATTGTCTCTCGTCGGTCAGAGAGACGAGAGAGCACTGCGAAATGAGAGGGACATCTTGTCTCTCCTATTCACTGGATCTGCGAAACTGCCGAACCGGCTAGAGACCAGGGAGAAATGAGAGGTGTTACGGGAGGAGGGAAGGAGGTAGAAAGTGAACATGAATGAGAGTGTGGAGGAAAGAGTTCCGGAACGGATAGATCGAGGATTGAAGTTTTTTTTTCAAAATTTCAATCAACGCACCATTGCGAATAGAAAGCTAGCGATTGATTTGAGGAGTGGATGAAACATAACCGAAGAGCGACATATTGTGGACATTTCTATCATAAAGATGAGAGGCCAATGAGCATTATGATAATGTTAACGTGGAAGAATTTGACAAATTAATGGAAAGTATTTCTGCAAGTCGCGGAAAATTTGAAAATCCATTTTGGGTTCGGGTTCTCTTAGTCTTTTTGAAAATTCACTTGATCTTTCAGCGAACGGAAATTTTAAAATGATGAGAGCCCTATGCGCTAAAAAAAGTTTTTTGCCCCTACTCTCGAGTCAAGAGTCTTGACCCCGGGGCCAACAGAACGGAACTGCCCCACGAACTCTCGGCGAACCCCTTCCCGCGTGTTTGCCCAGTCAATCGGGGTTCCGTTTCTCTCAAGTTTCAGTGCTCCCTAGCCAGTATCAGGCCGTATGAGATAGTGTGCGATATGAGCAGAGAGAGGGTCACAGGGCAGGCGAGGAAAAGAGGAAGGGCTGTCAATAGGCACCCACAGGTCAGCGGCCCCAAGGGCAAATACCCATACACTCACGCGCGAGAAGATGGTGAGTAATCATGGAGGAAAAGGGCGATAGTGGAATGTTCGGACGCATGAAAGGATACCATAATGGCCGGTCGCCCAAAATGCGTGATCATTCTAAGAAAAGGAGGAGCGGAATGGGTGATTCTACACGGATAGCATGAACATTGAGGAATATCATGGACAAAATAAAATAAATTTGGATCCATGACATCCGTGCAAAGCCAAAAGAGTAGATACATGGAATCTTTCCTCAGCAAGTGAGGCGTGAGTAATCACAAGGAATGGAGGAAAGAGCGAGAGTGGAATGTTCCGATGCATGGTATGTGTCAGGGCGGCACGCATCTAAGAGGTGTGAACAATCCGAGTGCAGATTGGAATTCTCGATTAGCAAGGGAACAACGATCCGGAGCTATCAGAAATAAATTTATCAAAAATTGATTTTTTTATCTTCTTTCAAGTCAATAATGTTGATAGAACCCCATAAATTGCTTGTCTTCAACATAATAAAGACTCCTGTTGTTTGGCATCTCCACTAGAACGAGTCGAATGAGGTAGGAAAAGCCGGAGCTGCGCTCGGTACACAGTTCCTGATAATAATTTTAATTATGATTATATTTTTATTATAAGGGTTTAATTTTAATTAACCTTGTTCACGAATTCAGGAGCCACTTGGTATCGTAAGCAGGTCGATTCACGGCACAATGCGTCGAATCTGTTAAGAGTGGTCCATACAGATCATATTTGTTATGCAACCCACTGATAATAGACGCCGTCTGGCTTAACTTCGGTCCGAACGCTCGCGAGCTGAAATGGTTCATGAGATAAACAGAATTTTTTTAAAAATTGACCCCTGACCTCAACGGGAATTAGATGCCACCGGCCCTCTTGTGGTTCGGCATTGATTGTAGCAGCACCGAGCCAGGCCTTTCTCTGGAAATATTTCTCCCTCATTCATTGTGAAATGAAAATAAAGAATAAGTAAATAATTTGAATACCTAAATTTTGGCAGTGAGTCATTTATGTTTCTCCAATTCGATGTGGAGAAGTCAAAGTTGACCCACCATGAACATCTTATCTCTCGGATTCTGCTCAACAAAGTGATTGCCCCAAATCAAGGCTTGGACTGTCGATGCAACGAGAAGAATTAACAGCATCTCGGAAACTTTTCGACAATAGGAACTGAAATGGTTGACGAAACAAGGGTGAAGTGCCACTCAAAGTGGTGAGGTTCTCAAGAGCAAAATTGACTGCCAAAACTGCTAGACTGTTTGATAAATAGAATCAGTCCGTTAGCAGCGAGAATCGCGTTATTGAGTGTAACCGACAAGGAAATCAGCATAAGCCATGATAGCTCAGTTGGGAGAGCGCCCGACTGAAGATCGGAAGGTCGCCGGTTCGATCCCGGCTCGTGGCATTCTTTTGCACTCTTCTCATTTGTTTACTTTTCAATTTTCATGATTGTATCGAGAGAAAGATCACACTTAATACTGTCTACACGAAACAAGAAAATATTTTGCATGATGAAACAAATGTTGATCAGTTGGTTGGAGTAGAATCAATAAAACTTGAACATCGTAGTCATCGGGCGCCCGGCCGCCTCTGATTCCTGTAATATTGTTTCTGATCAGTATGTTTTGGCGAAGGTTATAAGCAAACTTGAATAAACGATAAAAATGCACTCAAATTGAAACTGCTCAGACCACCTTCTGAACAAAATTTTTTCAGATCAGAATGATAACTCACAATCTTCTTCCTTCTCGCGAGCAGTCTCTTCTCCTCTTTGAGTGTTTCCTGCTTCTCCTTCTGCACTTGCTTGTCGAACTCTTCGAGGTTGCGCGTCTGGAATAGGTGATCTTTGATCTTTGATCTTTATAGTTTCTTGATTTTTGATCTTTAATTTCTTACATCAAGTTTCTTGCTGACTACAAAGCTTCTCGCTTGCTTGTTGGTGCCGGTAGGGCGAGAGTAGGACAGGAGGGCGGTGAGGCGCTGAAACTTTTGTTACTTGTTTACATTTTAATTGTTTACATGCGATGGTCAAGTTTTGGATGGCTTAAAACAGGTTTTGTGAGGAAGACCGAGAAAATGTGATTTTATTTGTTTTTAAAAATATAATTTGATTTATTTTATTCATGAGGGGCTGGACTCTAAACGTACCTCACGAGGCGAAAGCGAGAGCTCGAGCATCAGAATTACTTGCGCCCACTGCAAAGTTGATCTTTGATCTTTTGTCGTTGATCTTTTATCAGTAAAATTCTCTTCACCTGTCGTTTCCACTCCTTTCTCGTCAGGAAAATCGTTTCGTATGTGCGAGTCATCATAGCGATAAGAAGATTGAACTGGAATTTCGTTAAATATTACATTAATTAATCTTCGCTTCATTTGTTACGAAAATAACTGGAAAAAAGGATGCAACTGGAAATAAATTAATGAATTTAAAAAAACCTGTAGAATGGACACGCACAGCTCGAACATGACGAAGACGCCCTAAGAAATATTTTATTTAAATTAATTCAGTTAATTTAAATCACCTTCCCAATCGTACGCATTAGATCTACTGGGCAGGCGGCCAGCTCGCGATAGAGGACCATGAATTCACCTGAAAGTCTGGCGGTTTTTTGAGAATTTCTATTTCAAATTCGGATACGTTTCAGCGAATCAATACCTCATGAGGAGAATTCGTCTATCAATCGGTGACTGTTTTGCAGCTTAAAAAATACCAATAGAATCCATTGAATGAATGAGTTTTTATAGCATAATTTGCAATCAATTGATTGAAAAATTACATTCATTGAAAAATATACCAATAGTCATAATGAAGGTGCGAATGAGTGCGTCCACGGGCGACTGCATGATGTTGTCGAACTCGCGACCGATCTTAAATTTAATTAATTAATAATTAATAATTTAAAAAAAAATCAATTTTTAGTTTTTTTTTCAGATTTGTTGCACTTTTCCTTTTACTCTTGTAATCTTACTTCGAGAAGCCTAATGGTCAATACAATACAAAAAACCTTACCGTATTCCCGGCCGCCTTGAGTATGTCATTCTCGCGTTGGCAAGAGGTGAAGATAATGTAGAAGGCTTAAAGTATTGGATTTATTAAATAGTTAAATTCAAAAATATAAAATAAAAACGAACACTGCGAGAATCCGACGAGGAAAATGGAGTAGATCAGCAGGAATCGAATGATGTCGGTGGCTGAATTTCATGGTCTTTTTTCAAAATTTATTATTCAAATTAACCAATAATAGTGTAGATCATCAAGACAAATGGTCCGATGAATTTGATCGCTCGACAGAAGTAGAGGAAGTGTATCGTGGTCTGGAGAAAATTTATGTGTTGAATACTTTCATTTTTTTCATGCCATAGCTGCGAATGTAGTATCATAATTTTTGTCCGAAATTGCACAATATTGATCATTTTGAGTTTTTTCTAAAGCATGTCTGCACTCAAATCATTTCGAAAGTACAACTGTGAAAATGAAGGACCACTGAAACATATACTCACAAGAATAACAGAAATATTCGATAGTGCATTGTCGATAACGAGGAAGATATCGCTCTGGTTGCAGAGGAGTCTGAAATTGATTAATTAATTATATTAAATTGTTAAATTAAATTAAGTACCTCATCGGCACCACTGCCAATACGAGGAAATAGGAGATCTTGTAGGAGAGCTTGGCGGGGAACGCGTACTGGAAATATTTTTTGTTGCGATTGTTTCAGTATCCGTACTATGTTTAACCTTGAAATGTTGCAAGTACATTTCACCAAACCATTAACACCTGATGCAGCTAAGCACTATCCAATAAATAGATATGAACCGAATGGTTCAACTCACATAAATATCAAACCACTTCTTCCTTCCAATCCTTTGTATATCCCTCGCATCTAGAACGATCTGCAGTACGATGAGAGTGACGACGGCACACTCGCACACCAGACGGAACTGGAGATAGCCGGGGTGAACGGGAAAGGTGAAGTTTGTAGCGGAAGCCATTTTGCAGTCACGTTACGCTAGTTCACATTGACAGATCACATTGAGTGTGTCAATAGAATTGATTTTTCTGCTTTGTTATCAGCTAGGAGAAGCAAAAAACGTTTCCTTACGTATCCATGGTAATATTCATATTTCTGATACTCGTTGAGATGACACATTGTCTGCGTTCGGTCTGCAAAATAATTTAATTGCCTACACTCAATTGAAATTCCAATCATCCTGATTATTTAAAACTCAAAAAATACATAAATCGTGCGCAATACAAATTTACCATTTTTTACATTTTTTTCAGGCCGACTAAAGTTCAACAAGGATCATGATCGGTTTTGTGTTTAGCATTTATTTGAAACACACCGAATCGCTCTCCTTCACCACTCTCGTAGAAGTATTTCGAAATGGAATCATTCCTGAAGCCTCCCATGTTGATCATTCCCATCGTGAGGTCCTGCGATTGATCTTTGATCTTTGATGATTTTTGATCTTTGCTGCCTCAGTGACTATCACATTTCTGGTGTGTTTTTTGATAATTAATAGTTTGTTGTCCAAGTAATATCCAGTTTTCGTTGATCTTCGATTTCCATCTTAGTCTAATATCGTATATTTATGAGATTTGATCTCTGATCTTTTGTTTCCAAATCAAAAAAAAACCTTGGTCGTCTCCGAGAAGGGTCTCGTCATGAATGCACAGAAGAAGAAGAAATAGTAAATGATGAAGAGGGAGAGCGATTTGAACCAACTGAAAATACTTTCAATCTCATTAATTTCAACTTTTCGATCATTGATGCACATACCAGAAATTGCGAATATTGTTCTAAATTGTAAATATTGATTGCATCCAAGATAGTTTTTTTTTGAGTAAGCGCACCTCATCTTCCCGTACGCTTTCCACTTCATCTCCAGCAGATCTTCGAGAAGGCCGTCAAGCAACTCGAGATGGGCTGTGGTTTCCTGCACAAATATAATTATCAATTGTCTCTTAGTAAGCAGAAGATAAAGTTTGTATTATGCATGAAGGCATAAAATATAGAGCCCCTCCTCACCCCATACACCACCAGCGACAGCACGCTCTCCTCGTTCATTCCACCATTCGTCTCGTTGATTGTGTCGATCTGAACATCGTGCCATGATAATCTAGACAAACATTGTTAGTCAAAGTAATAAGAAAAGGCTGCGACCAGGTCGTCTCTTGCTGTCGATTGGAGAGTAAAAAGGTACAGGCAGTTCCGTATTCAGAGTATTTTTCAACGCGCGGAACATGCGCAGGTATTTTTGATCGGTGTGCACGCATCCATGGCATATAACGGTATAAATTGTCACTTAGTTGGCGACAATTGGAGAGTAAGTAAAGTCAAACCTTGGCGAGTGGATACGCCGTCTTGCTCGACGGTCCGTACTCCCACATGGTATCGCCCTCCATTGAGAGGATCTCCAGGAACATCTAAAAGATTTTTTTTAGAAATATAATAGATGTTTTATATATGAGGTTGGAACCTTAAACAAGTGGCGAGTCCCGATAATATTCAAAGAGACCGGATGAGTACCTTCTTCTTGGCCAATTTTGCCGCCAACGTCAGCGGCGTTAGCTTCTGCTTGTTCATTATGCGCAAACTGGCGCCTGTTTCGACCGCGAGACGGAACATTTCCTGGAATGATCCCTCAATCGAAAGTTAAACCCCGAAACGTATTTTTATAATTCGCCATTTTGCAACAGACCATGAATCCTATAGTACATTGTATTTTTTCAAGGATTATTCTATAAAGAGTATTTCGAGTCAGTAAAAAAAACAAAAAAAAACTGACCAATTTCTCATGGATAACGCACAGATGCAGCACCGTGTTGCCGTTCGTGTCTTGGGCGTTTGGATTGGCCTGAACATCTTTTATATCTATTCTTTTTTCGTCTTCATTTTTTTTATTTGTGCACCTGCTAACATAAGGCTCAGAAATCGGAAAGATTCGTTCATTCACTCTAAACGCTCTCACTGAAACATACTCTGACATCGTCATTTTGCGACGAGAAGAAAAAGTTTCGCGATCATTAAGTTTCAACCTTGTATGCGATGAGCAGTCGGTAACAGTCCGGGTGGTTCATGCAGGCGGCGAAGGAGAGGGGATACTCGCCAAAGTACATGGACCTGAGAGATTTGTCAGGTGATTATCGAGATATTATATTCCGTGTCGTCAAAAGTATGTTTAATCGATGGATATCTCACAATAGCGGCGGTGTGATGGATAAAAATGTATACCCAGTATAGTTCGTCCTCGGCGACAACTCCACGTACTCGTGCTCCAGTGAATCTGTGCGGGACGCCTTCTGGTCCTCGGCACAAAAGAAGGCGCCGTAGCACCTGATTTTTCCAATTTGCAGTTATTTTGATGAATTACAAGTTTATGTGGTGAGATGCAACCATGAAGGTTTGGTGATGTATATATGCATTTCTATGAAATACTTATCGTGCGTTTCAAATGCTCAGCCAACTCAATGTGTTGGTTAGCGTATTGATTGTCTGGGAGAGAGAGGAAGGGAAGAGGTAGGGGGGGGAGGAGAGCAGGTAGATCACTAGGCTCCTCCCGGCCTCTTCCTAACTCCGCCCATCGAACGGTAGTCAAGGGTCAACTACGAGTGGAACGGAAAAATAATCTCACGATACCGAATGTTCACATCCGCTCCCCTCTTGAGCAGCACCGAGACCATTCGCACGTCCTGGTTGACGACAGCCTGGTGGAGGGGAGAGAGCCCTGTAACAATTAAATAATATGGCTAGGACTTTCACATTTAACTTGGTAGACTGCAAAAAAACGCATATCGTACATCGCTCCCATTACCGAACAAACGGCCTTTTCTACCTTTTTTGGCCTTTTTTCCTTTTCGCGAATTCGCACTTAATATTCTCGTTTTTTGTTTTATATTTTTTGTCCACTCCGATAACTGGATGAATACAAAAATTGGCCGGTGAAATATTATATTAAATGGGTGAAAAATGAGATCCGTTTCCTCTATTTTCAATCAAAATACGGTTCTACCGTAATCGCCACGTCATCATAAATTTCCTGTACTTTTTCTGTATTACGGCTGTAATTTTCACCCATTTAAAATAATATTTCACCGGCCAATTTTCGTATTCGTCCAGTTATCGGGGTGGACAAAAAATATGAAACAAAAAACAAGAATATTAAGTGCGAATTCGCGAAAAGGAAAAAAAGGCTAAAAAGGTAGAAAAGGCCGTTTGTTCGGTAATGGGAGCGATGTACGATACCGTAATAATCCTCCGAGAGATTAATGTCATTGACAAGCTTCGGAAATGCATCGAGGATCTTCAAGGCGAGTTTGTTGTGGATGTCCGAGCCATTGAGGAAGCACACGCCGATTATGGTTTCGCCCATGGAACCTGCGTATGTTTGAACGATTTTTTTTTTATTATCCATCAGTTGTGAATTAATTGTATATTTTTCCACCATTTGTGGGGCAATTGAGAAAATGGACCTAATCATTCAACCGTGCATGTTCGAAATAGTTTGAAGAAAGTAAAAAAAAATCAAGCTTCATATGTTTCAAGGCGTTCTCAAGAACTCCCTAGACGTACATCTTGAATGAATCTTCCAGTTTGAAGAAATTAAAAAAAAATCAAGCTTCATATGTTTCAAGGCGTTCTCAAGAACTCCCTAGACGTACATCTTGAATGAATCTTCCAGTTTGAAGAAATTTTAAAAAAAATCAAGCTTCATATGTTTCAAGGCGTTCTCAAAAACTCTCTTGACATGCATCTCGAATAAATCCTCTCTTTGTTTGTCAAAAAAAACCATCTTAGATCTGCTCACCCCGTTCGTCCGTCTTCCAGCACATCTCTCTGTATTTTGACTCGTTCTTGCCGCCTTTACCACCGCCGTCGAGCAGTTTCAGGGCTGGAAAGAGTTTCGAACTGAACGAATTTGATAGGATGAGTAGTATATTTGAAAGCGATTATCACTATCTCAATAACACCTAAAAGGTTCGAATGAATCGGTAAAGTGAGAGAAAGAGCAAACCTTTCTTCAAATCTCCCGCATTCGCATTCTCCTGATCAAAATCGTCCAGGATGTTCGGTCCACTTTTACCCTTGCCCTTCTTGCGAGAGAACGCGCCGAGGCGCTCGTTTCGCTCCTGTAAATAGCATTTTTATCAGACTTCTTTTATTAATGAATTGTCTGAAATGGCTCTCCACTGTCAGGATGAAGAATTGTCGGAAAGAGAGACAAATTCTTCACTTTGCCATCCATCCCCACATACCTTATTCCTCATCTTCACTAGATCCGTAACTGCAACGAGCTTGCCCTTGCCTTGGTTGTAGAGGAATTCGCAAACCTAGAATTTTTTTGTGCTGAAATAATCGACAAAGTATTTAGTCGAAGGATAGGTTGTCGAGGGACTCGGTAGGGATTCGGAATGGACTCAAACACGAATATTACCTTCACGTCGATGTAGCTGTCCACAATCGAGTGGTCACCCGAGCGCTGAGCGTACCTAAAAAATGAAAAAAAAATGTTTCACGACTGATTTAGTAGTATCTACCGCATGGCTATAGCTAATCGACAACAACAGCATTTTTCTGGAAAATATAATCAAACCTCATCCACGGAATGAGCTCTCCTCCAGCGTGCAGATCCACCAATCGGTACAGCTTCATGTCCTCCCGTAGGCGGCCCATCCCCCCGATGCCTCCCTTCTGCAACAAGGGAATAAAAAAGGTAACGGTTAATGCGTATCCACGTCAAGAGATTTTACAATCGTGAGACAACGCTAGGTGGGACCCAATGGTAAGGCCAGCAGTTAACAGGAAGTTAACTACACATCAATTTGAATCCTCATTCAACTTCGACTCTTTCGTTTTCAGGTATTTCAACTTAAAGCAGTACCAATCGATGACATGGGTACGGAAAATTTTAGTCAACTGCTATTTACCTTGGAACCATCCTCCGACGAGGCTCCGGCTCCCATTTTGAGAAGCCTCCTTTAGAAGATAGGAATCTGAAAAAAAAGAAAAATGAACAGTCAATCAATGAGGAATTGTTAGAACCAAGAACGAAGTTCCCGGCCAGTTAATGAGTTCAAAAAGCGTGGGAGCAAGTCGAATCGATATACCGTACGCTCGTTCTACGCAGGTGTAGCGAGTAATGGCGAATAACAAGTGGCGATATAATAAATCTCTCACGATTAGAAAGCTTGATCGAATTGTCCAGAAAATGTGAGAGAAAGCGACAATATCACCGCGGATAGCAAAAAAAAATGTGGAATAGCCTCTCCTGTTTTACACAGTCACTTTGCTGTCTAACCTCCTAGAAAGCGAATGGAATGGGGGAGATGCCGACAATGAAAGGCTCAAACAGGCTACAATGGAACAGATTGGAGCCGAACAGTAATTGAAAACACAAGGCAATATCAGCTGCTGTGGGAGATACAGATAGCAATGAGGGAAAAGAGGTTGAGTATCTTATCAGCATGATGAAAGCAAAGACGTCTCAAAATCGGTATTTAGTTTTTCCACAATTACGAAAGTGACAAAAAATAATCATTGGTGACAGCGCGGCGACATTCAAATCGAACCAACATCTTCCCAAGGCTAGCCCAATAACACTATAGTCCAATGGACATAAGCTGGATTGTCATACCTCCTTTTCTTCTTGAATCTCTTCGTTGCACCGCGACGGAAGCCCGAATGGAAACGTCCTTGCATTCCATCCTTAACCCGTCCTCAGAGTTATGGTATCGTATCTTCGTTTTGCCTTATCTCTAATCAGTCAGAGAAACGAGGGAGTGCTGCGAATATGAGAGACATTCCAACCTCGAGTCCTCATCTCTACCTGTAATCGCATACTCCTGGGAGATTTATTACGCAAATTCTCCTGAAATTCAACCCCGCATTCTTTACTGCGAGTATGCGTGTGTTTGCAAGGAGACAAAGTAGGTCAGATGAAGAGATTTGACTCTCCGGACGAAATTGCTGTAAAATATGTACTTACTAGCAGCATGTTTGCTCCTTGAACAACGGGAATATCTTTAGTTTCTTCATTTCTATCTTCAGAAATAGGATAAGTGTAATATTCTATCCTTGCTCAAAAATACTCCATCAAAAATGCGAATTCGACCCAGAATTCTCGTAAAATTATGTGCCAGAAATGGAAAGGAGGTCTCCAATTTCCTTCCTCATTCTGGAAGAAAGTAATTACTCCTCGAGCAACATGATGAATCTCATTCAAAATGGACACCCCGGAAGAGTATTCTGCTCTCTCATTTTTCTCTTACATATCTCTAGTTAGTCAGAGAGGTTAGAGTGCATGGAGAAGGGGGAGATCATGTTCACCGACAGGTCATGAATACGAGAGAGCATGGGAAATGGAGAGAGTCTGTCGAGCGTACTACAAATTCAGCAGCGAAACTGCTAATGAAGCCGGAGAATCGGCAGATGACACGCGAGTTTGTTGCGGAATGTTACTAGATTGCATGTTGCAGCAGTGTCCTTGACATGTCTGGAAGCTGCACCTTTAGGGTAAAATTAGTCTGAAGCTGCGTGCAGACTGTTCATATTTTGCATTGTAGTTTCCATCGAATTCATACCTTCTGGATTTGCCGTAACTAGCTTATTTAAAGGTCGCGGCATGTATTTTGTGATTCTTCCCGAAATGATTGAATCGGTGTATATTACATTCTGCATAGGATGAGTCCACTTCGACGTCCAGACTCAATATGAATGCACTTCTTTGGGTATACTTGAACTTCTGGTCTTGTATTAGGTTCAGGCTAAAATCTGCGATGCAAAATTGTGCAAGTGACGTGGTTTTCTTAGCACGCAATCGTTCCCTTCTCAGATGCATCAGAATTAGAGCTCTCAACGTCCATCTGTTTTTTTGTCTACTGTAAGGAAAATCATGCGATTAGAAAACTGTTTCGAGCATCCCCCTAAGGAATATGCGCATGTTCAGGGCAATTTTTCGCCAATTGAAAATGACTCTCTTGCGTGCTGACCCGCTTTAGTGCGGTTACAAGTTCACAGCTTCTGCATCTCCTGCGAATGATGGTTTCTTCTTTTGATGTCATCTTGCAAGCTCTTCTCGCCCTGCGGCTCATTCTCCAGCCAATGTCATGTCATTCTGCGGGAATGTGGTCGTCAGAAAAAATAATGCACTCCCAACCACCGCGCCGGACGTGCAAAATCCCATTCCTCTTGCTCACAACTCTCATTTCTGTCTATGACAACTAGATTGCTGAACATTCCGCGAAAACGTTTCTTCTCGTGCATTAGGTTCAATTTCCCACACGTCACATCATAGAGATCAAAAATTTAGCGGATATTTTCTTCCCAGCCCACGTGTTTGGAGTCATTATCAGGGCATTGTTTGCTATTTCTGAGCCTTTCGGACAAGATCTTCCACTGATTATCAATTCACCAGTCAAGTTTCACCCAATTTCGCACGTTTATAGCTGTCTTCCTGCTTCAGTGACGATTCTAGACGGTTCAACTACTTAGAGCCGGGTTTTCTCGAACTCTCTCAGACGTGCCTCTTGAGGAGGGTATTTGCATTGTTTTTACCGGGAATGACGCATCGTGATATCTATATTTCCTTCCCTGTCTTATAGAAGTGAGGTTAAAATGGATGTCATTTTTTCTTTTTTTAAACATTTTTTCTTGTGGCGGGTGGTCTACGCACTACAACTGGCACATTCTACAGCTTATTCTCATAGCCAGGCTATAAAGGATGGTCCTGCACTTACCAAATCAACGATGTTTCTTACTTAAATGTCGCCGATTCTTATTTTCACACATTATTTTACCAGGATGTGTTTCTTCCAGACTAGAGAGGATCAATTACCAACCCACTCTTTCTTGTTTCGCGAGTGATCTCCGCTACTTCCTCGTCCATATATTAAATCGCACTTCCTCCAGTGTTTCCCCGCCTGCTCACGAGCTCATACCGCCCCGAGAATTGTTGAGACCAGCTTCCCCTTCCCTTATAGTCTTGGCTAGACAGAAGTGATTTATTACTTGTTTGTATTAGATCTCGAAGTCGTTATCCTTTCGATAGTATACACATTTGCCAAGACTTATTGAGACTCACTCGGGCTATTCCAATATATTGTCCGGCTATCTTGTTTATCAAGCTGTCACATTTCACCGCGACTTGGTGACACATCGTGGATATTTTTGGGCAGTTCCTCACGAATCCAAATTATGCGCGCAACTCCTTCCCTTGAGCCCAATTCTTCTCTCACGGTGGATCACTTTTTCACGTCGTTAGTCTAACCGGGGGATGACCTCTTCACTGGAATATTCCGCATAAATTATGTGCATACATCACGGAAAGGAGACAATAGCGCGTGCCATTTTCATATGTTGACTCTGTTTTTCTTCAGTTTTATCTTTTGTCTTCATATCTATGTATAACATTTCATTGAATATCATTTTCGATAGTATAGCCTTTTCGAGAACATAGCACTATATCACTGTCATTTCTCCCAGAGCGAGTGTTTTCAGCGCATAAATATGTCCTTATTCACCCCATTTCGTCCTGACCATGGTCCGTCTATCCAGACGCTTTTCGCGCATTGTCCGCAAATATTACATTGAAAACAGTGCCACGGACGCGCGGTCCGGTCGCTGACCGCCTATATTATTTGCCCCAATTCTCGACTGAATAGAGTCTGGCCCGCGGTGAAAATAGTTAAAATTAGTCCAAAATAGTCCTCCTGATGAACTTTCTCGTGACGGTAAGCTTTCTGTGGGAAACGATGATGGCAGCGAAGTGCATGTTTCTGATGGCTCTGGATGATTTCTGGCATCTCTGATGATTTGGTCGTGGCGTTTATTGCGTCTGTGCCGAGCTGTTTTCTTTTTTTCCGGTGAGAAGTCTGACAGTCTAGCGAAGTTCAGAGCGGGTCTAGTAGATTTTTTTGAAAGAAACGAGAGTCTAAGAAGAGTTTGACGTGAACCGTGATTTTGAAAATTCTGAACCCAAAATATTTTTGTAGTTTTGGTGATGGGGAATTTATTGTTTAACCCTAAAATATCATTCCCGTCTAGAACCGTTAAAGCTGTTTTCATACTTGTCTCTCTAGAGGCGTATTTCGTTTCAGAAAATGAGAACTCTTTTCTGGTCAACAGCTTATCAGAGAACGCTGAATTCTTTCAAGCTCGCTTCAAAAGATGGGGAGCGATGCCAGAAACAAAGGCGGTTGTTGTCTGCGGTGGTAGTTAGAGTTAGAGAATTGGCTTTTGGTGATGTTTTCGCTTGGAAAAAAAGGTGAAGGGAAAAGTGCACAGTGGGTGGTAGTGCATCGCATTCACCCGTGCGGGGGTCCGGTATGATCTCTCGTCTTGACCAAAAAACCCACAGGAAAAATAGATTTTTTATATTTTTCGATTTTTCTTCGATTTTTCGATTTTTTTCACTTCAATTTTTTCTTATATCGTTGTTTTGCTTTGAGATTTGATCAAAGAGTTAGTGTTCTGGGAGCACAGAATCCCCAAGTCATCAACCTCTACATTTTTGAGGATGTGAGCGATTTGCTATTCGTAGAATAAGCGTGATACACCATGTGTTGTCAGATTTTCGAAAAGTAAGCCGTTAGAGCTGAGAATTCACTACGTTGAGGAATTCCAGCAGCCGCAACTTGTTTATCGTCTCGATTTACCCTCTTCTAGAATACCAGTGCTTTCCGCTGCGGTCTTCTCGCGCTTGCAATGCGGTTTTACGCCGCCTTCAAATTGGGCACATTTTGTGTGTCTCGTTGTTATTTCGCCGCTCCGAAATCCAACACACCCTGCGGTGTATCGTGAACGTTGTTTGCGAGGTGGGGGAACTGCGGACTTCCCCTCTAACACATGTTCACGAGTAGAACTGCCAGGGTGAAGTATCCGTCTCTTCATTTCGTGCGCTATCTATTCGGTTAGAGTGACTGGAGATCATGCGGAAGAGGAAGAGACGAATATCAATCTGGTAGTTCATTTCGCGATGGTGGTTTTGTTGTCCTCGAGAATTTATATCCCCGTTACACATGTTCTCGAGGGCTGGTGATCTATCAATAAATCAAGGCACGCAGGTGTTGTTTTTGCGCCAATCTCACTTCCTTCTTCATAATTTTCTTCTGACTTTGCGCGATCTTCCCGTTATGACCTTTCATATTTCGAGCAATTTTGACAATATTTGCACTGCTTGAGCCATTTTTGCTGACTTTCTGATCTCTGAGAGCTCTTGATAAAGTGTTCAGTAATTCCTCACAATTGAGAAATCGCCCTGACGCATGCTCTTGCTCATATTTTTCGCACTAGCTTAGGGAGCGCGAAGAAAAGAGAGGAACTGGAGGGGCATCCCCATTTCCCGCTCCCTTCCAAGGAATGACTTGTCAAAATGACTCTCTTTACTTTGTCCACTATATCACCGGTCAGAGATGCGAGAGAGCACGCCAAATGAGGAGAGTGCAGCCATCACTTCCTTGCCTCCTTTCTTCACTGACTCACGACGCGCTTCTCTATTTCGCACGTTTCTGAATAATTCCCCTCCTTCTCCCTGAATAATTGCTCGATACCGTGGGAGTCGCTTGAGATCTCCCATCTTTTTGCGCCTACTAGACGGACAAACAACCGTTTACACAACAGTAAACTTGAATTAGAAGCCAAGTTCCACTCTTGTCAGTCCAAAATCTGGCCTTACCAGTGGATCCCACCTAGCGCTGTCTTACGAATGTAAAATCGTTTGACGTGGATACACCTTTTCCTATACCTTTTACCCACCCTTACGTAGGTCTCCTCGCATCGGTGTTTCATGCAACGCGTGATCGTCTCTTGGCTGCGTAAAATTGCTTTGATTTTGCAAGCAACCCCTAACAATTTTTGTAAACTTTGTTATTACAAAACTGGTCGTTTTGCTCGCATTTTGTTGTTTTCCATGAGGGTTTTGCGCTGGAAATTGTGGATTTGGGGTCGACAAAATTGCTCATCTTCGAAAAATGGAAAACAAGCAGGCTTGCACACCACTCAATGTGCGATCTCCTTAAACTTTTATTATTTATTGCGCATTTCGCTCAACTGAGCGTGTGGGGCTCAGTCGGAGATTTTAATGCGCGCGCCATAGAGTTCGAAATGCTCTTCATTCTGCACGCTCTCTCGCCTCTCTGACAAGTGATAGAGTGCATGAAATAAAGAGATGATTTGAATTTCAAACTGCGCGCCGGCACTGAAATGAGTATAGATCGGCGACTGATTGCTTTCGAACTTTTCATTCTCAAACTTCGCATTCGACATCATTCTCAGTGTTTGGTAGTAGCACTTCCGGGATAAAATATTCGTCTCTTCCTTGAACGTGCTCTTTAGCTACTCTGACCGCTGGGAGAGTATGAGAAATGAAGAGACGGCGACCCGTACTTCGAACTCTAGGAATCGGTAGTAGGAAACAAGGATTCGCCTATTCATTTCTGGCCGGTGAAAAAAACTCTGGCCGGTGAGATAGTTGGAAGAATGTGGAGACTTCTTCCTACGATCCGTACTAGTTAGGTTCTGACTCGTCGTCAAAATCAAGCGATATGCCACGGATATTCATAACATTCAGGGGATATTGGGACCAGATTAAGCGTCTATAGGAGGTACGAGTCCAGTGAATATTTTGCGACCCCTCACGCGTACCACTCCACTTCCACTTCATTCGCATTTGTCTAATTAATTTGCAGCGTACAATCTTTTTGCATGTTTTCGCGCCTTTCTCGGTCATTTTGATCAATTGGGTTGTTTTATTCCATATTTTCGCACTTTCTAAAGTCATTTTGATTTATCGTACAATTCTCCAGAATCCAAAGCTATTCTTGAATTCACGGCGTTCCCGTCCTACTTCCCGCTACTTCCCGTCTGTCTTTCTTCTCCCCTTTCTTACTGATCGCCCCCCCCCTCGACACCCTCCTGTTGCTCATTGCACATGTACATACAGAGACAAGGGAAGACAGTCCACTCGTGTTCCCTCTTCTCCGAGCGCCGATGGGGACTAAGAATACCGCGCGTGTGTCGAATGCGACGATTTGTTCAACAACTGAGCGCTAACGTATCCTAGAATAAGCGTAATAAGTCAATTCTTAAAGGGCACCTCTAGTTTTCCTTCGACCACCATGGCGTGTACGGTGAAAATCGTCTGCGTGTGCTTTTTTTGTTCACAGACTACACTTGTTTTGTTTTCTTCATCTGTTGAGGATTTCCTGTGTTCTCGATTCTCCAATGATTTTGCATGATTCAACGCCATCTGCTCTTTGCTCTTACATGGTGTCCATTGCTCGAGCGGTATCTCTCTATCTTTTAATTTGTCTTTATCTCTTGTTGCATTTTTTCTATCTTTAATATTGCAGCTATTCAAGTCTTGTTTCTTACAGCTCTTGAATATTTGAGCAAAAACTTTTTAGTTGCAGCAACTTGCTCCTTCCTGACACGGCGCGTCGAAATTTGCATAATTCGACCTCTGACCTTCTTTTCTCGCCTGGATCTTTGAGAAAAAAGTTCACAGGCTCACTCGATGCTCTTGTTTTCGCGACAGTTCCTTTGCTTATAATTTTCTGCACTATAGTGAGCAAATGCGGATTGGATTATCCACTCTTGAACGGGCTTTTTTTATGCCGCTATTTACCAAATTTCAATTAATGATGACTCATTAAATTCCGTGGTTTGAATACGTAATTTGTCATATATTCGCAGGCTCGCACGCGCAAGGTTCAGGGCGTGCTTGAAAATAGATGTTCTCTTCACTTTCCGTCTTGTCTTGTTCGGATGATTGCTGAAAGAGCGAGCCCTACTGAGAGATTCTTTGTCAGCCATATTTCTCCCCTATTTTTCGCGCACATTTTCCCGACATTCATTATATTCATTTGTTTGGCGGATTAGAACGCGGTAGTATTTCTCGCCACCGCGACAGACAATGAATTGCAGTCCATAGTGCCCACGCTCTTGGACGATTTCTCCGAAAGCCTACCCATTTTTATTTCCTTCCTCCTATGAGGAGTTCTAAAAATTAGTAATAAGTATAAAGTGAATAATAAGAAATTTGAAAGGCTATGACTTTTGATAATACCACTCAAGAGTTCTAATTTTAAGGTTCTAATGTTAGACGGTGTTCCCAATGACGATGCTTTACTTTGGCGGTTCTTCTAATTTGACTTACGACTCAAAAGATCACTGAATATTGGTCTATAGTGTCATCTCATTTACGTGAACGGTAAATCATCCAATGAAATAATATGAGACCATAGAACAATTGCTTACTGCCAGGACTACGAGGAAAGTGCTCTATAGCAACGCCAATATCTATGGGAATTTCATGTTTTGGATAGTTTCGGCGCGTCTGTTCAGACAAATGTTTTTGCGGTTGTTTGCGTTGGCTGTTCTCAGTATCTTAGCAATAGTATCTGGACTCCATTCGAATATCGAACTCGACTACCGGTTCTCGTATTTGCCGAACTAGAATGCAGTTTGTAGCGAAACGTATCCTCTTTCGATCTCTGTTCCCCATCCTATGGAAGGTGTGAAATTATTTTCTCGCGCCTGCAATTTTCGATAGTTCCGTGTCAATATGAATGCATCGGCAATTTCAGTTCTATTTTTTGACTTTTGGATAAAATAATTCGAGTAGGATAGAACACATTTTTCGCGGAATATCCAGTATGTCTCGGAATGCCTCTGCTTATTCATGGCTTGTCACTGAGCATCCTCACGTTGTGAGCGGTTCCCTGTTCCTAGACTGTTTATCTCACAAGTTACATTCCCGACAGTTGTTTCAATCCGGGAGCGAAAAAAAAGGTAGAGGAAGTTTCCGCAAGCACATTCTCCCCTGTTTTCCAGGAAATGCGGCTCGCGTGAACGATTTCACAGCCGGGATATTAGGAGAAACTCACGCTCAGAGACACTTTTTCTGGCTGTGACAGCTCCTTCAACCCAATTTTACTTCTTCGCATGCAAGTTGACTACCGTAGCCAAGTCTAGTAAACTACTCAACTGCCCTTTTCACTACGCAATCTGCTCGCAATTGAAATTCAAAATACACTTTCAATCGAATTACAGCTCTCTTCGCGGTTCTCACTTTTTTATTGTTGCGAACAGCCTAGTCTCTAGCCTTGCTGGACTTCGAAGTTCATTCATTTTTGAATGCTTCCATGCATACTGTATCGTGTCGAAGCGCGTGTCTGACAATTTCGAATGTATCCTGTGAATATTTTATTTTGTTTCGATATTTTCGCGTCACGGAAGTAGAAAAGGGTACTATCCGTGCTCAAAGTGCGGGAATCGCATCTAGAAAAGCGCACCTCTGATAGCTTAGGGGGTCAGACTTCACGGCCCCCATGCAAGAGTTAGATGTGCCGACTGTATTCAATTTATGCGCCTCATACGTGCATTATCTTTTTTCTGGGAAATCCCGATGAGACACAACGCCAAATCGAGAGAGCCGCGTAATTTTTAGTCAGAAACCCCCATCGGTCTCATAGATTTCGCACAGTTCGCGCGATCGGAGGAAATAACAGGCTTTTGTCGGGCGAGCTAGTGTATTTTGTCTGTGTGAAGGCAAATTTCCGCCAAAATAGGGGGAGGATCGCGTCTCTTAAAGTCGAGACAGTCTGAGTGCGCTACGAGCAATTACGCCGTCTGATGTACCTGGTCGGTCCGCGCGCATTTTAGGTCTGTTTGTTCGAATTCCTTGTCGAAGCAAGATTTGCGATCGAGATTTCTCAGTACATTGACTTTGTTTGAAATTTATGCGCCACACATCCGCCACAACTACGCACTTTTGTCATTTCGCTCGATTTACTGCATGCGTCATTTTTTATTCAATCGTAACGTGAGCTCACGGGTGCGCTCCACCACCTTTGCCGCACAACCTAGCCAAGCGAAGTTCCTAATCGCTAATTCATTGCTATTTTCCTTGCACGTCACTCACTGTCAGGATGCATAGTTCCGTATATTCAATCCGCGTGCTCTTTCTTCACTATGAACGGTAAAAGAGCACGCGAATTGAAGAAACGGCTTCCTGTCAGTCCTAGGTAGTGCGGTGAGATACAGTGCATGCTTGCGGGAGGACAGCCGATCCACGTGTCACATTGTCGGTCTAAGCGACCTTTAAAGGTTCCCGACAATTCCTGACAAGTGCTCCAGGACTGCCCTTCTGCACCGGAAATATACTGGTAGGTCTTGGCGTCGTAGCATTGAACATCGGCTTGAGCACTCGCTTCTCAGACATTCCCACTCTCTCTTTCTCCTCCAAGAAAGCCGCTACTCGTAAGACATCCTCCCCAGACGCGCCGCTAATGCTCGAGCGTTCCCTTCCCCCTTCCTTCCTTCCCGCCCCGGTTTCCGTTGTCGGGTTTTCCGGCGGCGGCAACGAAATTTGGCATCACTTGCCCGGGTGTGTGGCGAGGCAAAAAATAGGACCCCGTGTCTCTAGACAGAAAACTATATCCCATAATAGTGCAGATTGAAGTGCCTATTTTGACCAGCTGTCCATGATTCCACGGTCCACACTCGGGTTCTCAAGCGCGTGAGAGACGCAAGGTCCTTTTCATTTTGGGTGATCTCTAGTTCTCATCTTCTGAAATAGAGCTCGTCGTGTGCATTATCTGTTCTAATATCATGCTTTCTCACATGTCGGAGAGGCGTTGAAAGAAGAAAAAAGCTACAGCATTTCTCATCTTTCGACCGTTAATCATAATCATAATCATTTATCGATCAGCAAAGCTGCGGCCTGTCGAGCCAAGCCACTCTTTCATTCTATAGGATCTCATAGATTTCGGGCTCTACCCCGCATGAAATAGTGCTCCTTGGAGCATGATCGTTGTGCATTTTTGTACAACGCTGCTTCGCATCTTCTATTTGCGATGAGTAGGAGGTACCGTAATATATCAGAGAACACGGGACAGATTTTTTTCAGCCGATTCCTTCTTCATTTCTTCGAACTTTTCAAGTGAGCGCAGGCGAGACAAAAAAATAAAGTTTCGTTTTGTTTACACAAGGCGAATGTTCTTCGGGCACACTGGTGAATTTGTTCATTTGCGCCTCTAGAAGTTTCTTCCCCACAGCACGTTTTCTTGTTCGAATTTAAAGGAGGAGTAACATGAAAGTTTGAGTCACTAAGTTGACAACGTAGTGCTGTAGCTATCGACAGCCATATCAGAATTCTGAAGTCCCCATATTTGTATCTCATCTCTGAACCGAGATACAGCGAGTTGGCCTTGTGCCAAAGCTTCCCTCATGGCAGGAAAGGGCGGGGATTTTGAACTGTTGATTTCATTGGGAAGGGACTGCGCACTGATCTACCCCAGTCTCCCCTTGTCTCTTCCCATCGATCGCCTTCCTCCCTCTCCCTATCAGAGGACGGGAGAAAGGAATAGGGTCTTGGCAAAGTGCCAACTGCTAACTACGGTCTCTAACATTCTTTCCTGTCACTCCTCCTTTAAGTAAATGGTGTCTACAAAGTACGGCAAACGCTTTAACCCGGAAAAAATTGTTTATTTGTTCAGGTAAATCGTATTGCCATGGCGGACGTGCTGTCCCCCCATTCCCGTGACACCTTTTCCGTTCACATGCCAGAAATTTGGTTTCAATACCGCCAATTCCTCGCTCTATCGCGTCCAGTGAGCGTCGCATGGCTGACCCCGGGATTATTCGTGTGAACCGCTTACGCGGGCTGTGCTCTGGCTCTCGCATTTTCTCATGCTCTCTCGCTTCTCTGACTGGCGAGAGGGATCGTGAGCAATGGACTTCTTTCGGGTTTCGTAATAAGCCGAAGTATGCGGACAATAAGCGAGAAATTGAGAGAAAAATGGCAACAACATGTTTACTAATAATAGAAGCGCAAAAGATCACACGGTTGAACGTATCGACCCCAGTATCTTTATGTTGACCATCCTTCTTTCTCGAAGAAGGCAAGAACAGCTAGATACCCCGACGTTCGCCGCTTTAGTTACCACCAGTACCGTCAGAATGAAAAAAATGCGTCCCTTCATTTCGCGTACTCAGACTTGCGGGAAAGTACGAGGAATATTGCGACGGAATCTTCATGCTGCCATACCGTTATAGGTACTTTAAAATTCACGAGTAATTGCAATGACAACGTCAGGGCAGGAAGTAAGTCAAACTGACGTGTTTCACCTCAACTTCAGTTCACAGTCTCAGCATAATTTTCGCATCATTCAGATCTCTGTTTTCGACACTTTCGCACTCTTTTCTCACAATTGGCGTAGGAATATGCTGCCAATTGCACTCGGTTTCGACCTTACTTTCACACTTTCATCCCACACTGATTGGATTATAAGTGTGCGAAATGCTCGATTTGGAATACTTGGTGTCTTATTGTTTTTAGATTACATCTGAATCGGATTTCATGCATTTTATTCAGATGTTTGATAGACCAGGAGAATAGTCTGCTGTGAAATAGTCTAATGTGAGATTACATTTAGAGAAGACGAATCTCAAATTTGAGATCCGAAGGTTAATTCTCTAAGGAACTGTTTTAGCGTCTGGGACAAATTGACGGTCTCGTCATATTTTCCTCAGAGGTAGCACGTTCCTTCCCTGGCTTTTGTTTCCGCCGACTTTCGGAGGGATTTGTCACCGTTTTCCCGCCGTACTCAACAAATCGTCTCAGATGTCCCCAGACGTTTTCTATTTTCTGTCTCTTTTCGGTTCGCAGGACCCCCAACAAGAAATGTCCCCAGTGACGATTGAATCCTCTACATTTCGCTCCAAACTCCTTGCAATTCGGATTAGACCAGCAAGCTTTTCCTTTGCATTCGTGCTGTGATCCACAGCGAAATTCAACCACTCAATTGATACAGTGAATCAAGCCAAATCCTACTCTCGTGTGAGGGAGTAGGAGAATTCCCGCTTAGACTTGTCTCGTTCATCATAAATTTGCATTTTGAGTTGGTCTCACGTTCATTGTGTCCAAACCAATTATTCTCGCGTCGTGTTTCCTCTCGTCTAATTGTCATGCTAATTTTACGCGACGCCACTGCTTTTTTCTGAGAATAATTTAAATTTTCCAGGTTACTATTGGCTTCTGAGGACTTCTTCGGAGGTAGTATAACAGAATGGAGATGGAAGACATTAGTAAGAGATCAATCTTTTCTTTTTTTTAATGTAAAAAAATGATATGGTGGAAATTGCATTTCAAATCAGCTATTCAACCACGCTCACTTCGACATTTTTTCTCGCTTTTCAACAAAAATAAATTTCGATATAATTTTTGAGGGCTAGGTAAGTTCTATAGTTCGCGTTACGTGTACTAATGCTAGAGATCACAAGATGCATTGCAAATCGGATTATGGGACATATGGTACACTCTTCTCAAAAATTCGCCTATGTACGACCTTTCAAGAAGATGCGCGAATTGCGTTAGTCCACAAGTGTGCATGAGTGTGGATAGTATCCACAGTGGGAAAAATATTTCTAAGAACAATTTTATTCAAAAAATTTTAAAAAGTATTTCTCGCCCGACTATGCATCGGCACAGGTAATCGTTAATTTGTGGTGTAGTAAATGGAAAGCCGATTGGATAGAACACGACTTGCCACCTACAAATTTCATAGATCATAGGTATTTATTCCTAGAAATAGCGCAACGATCTTGAGATACGCGTTATTGCGATTTTCGAACATCTACCATGGGGGGATCCTCGTGCACTGTAGTGTGCGCCCACGTATCCAAATATTTTGACGCTGCAGAGACCTCACGGGAGTACTCGTGTAGGAGGGATGGAGGAGGGTGATTTGGACCAAAAACGAAATGAATGCAGAATACGCATCTAAATGCTATAGTATTTTTGGCCTAGTGAGCCTATCGACGATGCCGGAGATAATATTTTTCGTTATGAATATTTAAAAAAAACTCAAATGCCGATATCTTTGGCATGCACCTACTATGTGCCAAGGATTATCTTCTTGCTGTAGTTGTTATTCCAATCATATCTTATTCCTGACTACTCTTTTGTTGCGGGAAAAATAACGTTGCCATGAATAACAATTGCATGATTACAGTGTCGTTTGACGGCTTGGATTTCGACCCATCGCTTCTACCAGAGAACTTCTCGGTGTCTGACTACCTACTGTACAATATAACGGTGTGTTTCGATTTGTTTTTTTTTTCATTTTGCCTAAGATCACCGCCATATTTTACAGTGCTAATTCGCAGTTTCCACGCACTTTCTGCACTCTCCGCATGTTCATCACTGATTTGAACCGGATTATTCCCGGAAAGCTCGCATTTGCCGATTACCCATAACGCTCAGAACCTTGGAATAAGGATTAGCGCAGTTCACGTTGCTGCAGGCTTTGCACAAACATAAAAAAATTACGCTAAATGTTCGGCACAAACATGCGATTTCTTCTTGAAACCGCCCCCAAATTGAACCTCGTGAGACCTTCGTTATTTGAGCTGAGACGTGCCTTTCCTCTGGGTAGCACCCCCGTTTTTTTCAATAGCAACCATTAGTCGGCATACGTCTTTTTCTGGGTAAAGCCCTGATTTGGTGCTCTCGACAAAGATCAAAACGTACCGAGTTCACACACACACCTCACGAGACGGCGACAAGCATGGAATTAGCAGTCTCCCTCTTTCGTCTGGAGATATTTCTCTCCATTTTCCTTGCACTATTGCCGTTTCTGACAGGCAAAAATGCATGAGAATGTTGGAAACGTCGTGGGTCTCGAACTGTCACCCGCAGTCCTCAACTCTCCTTCACAATTTCCCACACGTCAACGAGCTTGTGTTTGCGTGCGAATTTCGCACGCAGTGTGTGTACCCACATACTGAAATTCATATCGCATTCCAATTGACGCCCTACTAGCTCTTTCTCTTTTCTGTCCAAGTCAATTCGGGGTCACTTCATCTCACACTTGTGCATTACGTCCCATGCTTCGCTCTTCAAAAGTGAGGGGGCGGAGCTTAGGACGCTGGGAAAGTTCAGTCTACCGTTGAAAGCTCGCCGTCCTCCCCTCACGAGTCCGACTAGCTTAGGCGTTCTCTGGGTCGCTTTTCATTGTCCAGACAAATTTAGCGTTGTTCTTTCGCAGTGTTTAGACCGGAATTCAGCACCATTTTTAGTCTTGTTGACATTTTCACGGGCGAGTTTATGCAAAACAGGATGGTATTCAGCAGAGAGGCGTTCCAAGAGAGTTATTGATACTGACACTTCTGCCTCCTGTCGTGCATTTGTATGCTATTTTGACGAAGAGGAAGCGCTCGCGTGTGCAGAAAAATACTGCAGAGGTCTTCGTTTCCGTGGCTGACTGTATCTGTAGCGAGAGTTTCTTCTTTTTTTGCGTTCATAATCACAGATTATCCTTCTTCTGTCATTTCTGATGATCTATCCTCGTTGGCATTCATACTTGCAAGGATGGAAGTCCCTCTATCTAGCATGATTCCTGCTGCGCTAAGCTATGCGCGAACTTGTGCGATGTTTATGAGCAAGTCACGCTGAATCCTGACCAATTTCCTCAAAGAGCATAGCATTTGCGATTCTGCAACACATGGAACAACATCTGTAGCGCATACATGTATGATCTATGCTGACGTTTTACTATAGCATAGCTTTCACTAGAATAGCGTCTTGATTAACGATGTTGTTTGTTGATCTCGCACAAGTTTACTAACGATTCATTATAGAATCGCTTCCTGTTGCTAGTTTATCACCGGGAATACCTTGATTAGCGAGATATTCAGTATATCCTTCCTGTTGATTCCGCATAAGCTTACTTCTTCAATTTCCAATCCTCGTCAAAGTGCCAAGTCGTTACAGCAAAGAGAAGCGCGAAGGCACTTCACTTCCGTATTTTAGCACAGCTTAATTTGTTTTTCCCAGTACGTTCATGCCAATATGTGGACAAAGGTCACTCTTTCGAGGAAGAGCGATTCCTGCAATGGTGCACCAATGAGGACAATACAGGGATGGCTCAGTTACCTCTCTGACCGGCGAGGGAGTGTGCAAAGGAAAGAGAACATTTCTTGCGAACCCAGGGCAGAGGGGCAGCACACTCCTCTGATTTTTCCGCGTCTTGTCTTACTGAATATAGAGAATTGGGTAAGTTAGCTCAGCCTTTCGGTGAAGCGGTATGTGATGCAGCCCAACGGACAATACCTTTCAAAGGACAATCGCACGGTCTCCTGATTCTCCCTGAATACTGAGAAAAGGGAGGGCAAGGATAGCACGGTCTTTCCCTCAAAAGCGAAAGACGGTAGTTGGTGCAGCACTATTTGAGCACATGCGTGCAGAGTTAAAGCACATGATTTCCCTATTCAATTTACCTTCTCGCTTGTCTGATTTTGAAAGAACACTCATTTTTCATTACTACCGGGTTCTGGCACCGATTTTTTTATCTTTCTGCGGTACTAGGTCGAATGAGAATGATACAAACTGAAGAAATTGTAGCGTTTTCGGATTTTGGCTAGGTTCTCAGATTCCGCGAAAGAAAGTGAAAAGCTGTGGCTCTCCTGAAGTAGACTAGCATCCTGTGTATGGAGAATCTGTTCTATAATGCGCGCTCCATAGACACTTATTTGGCTAATAATTGACTAATTTTGCCTGTTTGTTAGCTTGTGTCAGTACTGTGGCGACACTGGCTATTTAAAGTCCACAGTAAAAGGTGAACCGCTCGCTTTTTCTCCTTAGAATACAGGTGTTCGCAATCACTAAGTAGTTTTCTTTGAATATGCCCGAGCTCGAAATCACCAATCTCTTCATCTTACACACTTTCTCGACTCGAGACGATTTTCATTATGTTTGATGACAAGCGCTCAAAAATGTTTGATTTTAAGCTGAAACAGTTGCTCAATTTCCCTCAGGCGATTCATCAATATGTGCAAAAACCAACGGACGCTTCACTTCTTGTGTTTATATCACACTAAACCGCCCCCCGTGAGTCATGCGATCGGCTGCATGTTTCCGCCTCAGATTTCATTAGATGCGCTGGATTAAGTGCTCCTTTGCTGACTTGTGATAGACGCCTCTTCATACATTCAAGCTCGAATCCTGCCCTAGCACTACTGTCCCCCCATTTTTTTTTGCTTTTCAAGTGACTGAAAAAGTGAACAAAAACATACCCTTGATTCTCCATTCAGCACTTTTGAGTTATCGCAAAGAACTGAGTCTTGTTAAACTTGAACTCACCTCGCTTCACGTCTCCCCCCTTGAACAATACACCTGATTAGTTCCAGGTTCCGCTTTTCTTTTCGCTTTCTTTTCGCTGAGTCGTGCATTCGCGAAAAGCGCCCCGCTCTTACCAGATTTAGTGCTCACTGAACAGTATGTGTGTGTGTGTTCGGTATTGCTTTCTCGAGGCGGGCTTGATGTCGTAAATACCGGAGTCGCCGCAATAGGCTGGGCTTTTTTCGACTTCTGTGCATGTAGCGGGGATGCATCCCCCACAGATTCGACCTTAGATCTCATCTATTCCGTGTAGTTCTCTATGAAGGGATGGTTCACTTGAACCCTAAGGGCCGAACAAGGATTTCCAGTATATTTTTTGTAGTAGCAGAATATACGGTGGTTCCGGATTGGTTTCCAGAACACAAATTCCGTGAGGTGCAGCGACGTTTGTTTGAATATCATGAGCCCTGTTCCCTTTCGGCACATGTTCCCTCATCTTTCTTTCTCGATCAAATCAATCTCTGAATATACATTTCTTTCCACTATCTCGCTCTTGTTTCATTCCCTCCTCCTCCTTCCCTTTCCTCCTCCCCTTTTCCCTTATTCGCATCCTCAGTTTGAGCTACTAGCAGAGTGATGAATCTAAGCGATGCCTTGGTGAATATCAGTCACCCGCTGACTATTGCGCGAAGAGTGGGTTTTGAATTCGAAAATATTTAGTTTATTTATTTATTAATATTAATTATACATTAATTACAGGGAGAAGAAGAGCTCGGCACACTGGAGTACCTCTACGTTCTTCCGGTATTTCAATTATTTATTTTTAATTTTCGAAATTGTTTTGATCTTTCGAATTCACTAACCGGAAGAAATAGAAACATGAGGCGTCTTTCACGCATGACATCTCGTTCTTTTCACTCGACTCCCCCATAGGAAGGCTGTCAGAATGAGGAATCCGTCTCTTCATTCATCATGTTCACTCTTCATTATGACCTGTGAATGAGTACGATCAAGTATAGGGTTCCGCACGCTGACGGCCCTACTTCATATTTTATAGTTCGCCGGGAACCGCATCCATTTTTTCACATGACTGCTCCATTAGAGGAAATAGAATTTTTAACACGGGCTAACAACTTTTCGGGACTAGGGAGTAGTTTGCAAGTTTAAATAAAAAATAATAATAATAATAATTAAACAATTTAGGTGATCATTACGATCGGCGTGGTGGGCAATGCGGTCTCGCTCATCACGATATTTCTGTCACGATTGCGGACTGTAAGTTGCAATAATCTGCTTGTTATAAAACTTTTCGTCAACATCGTTCGACCACTGTGGCAGAACTGCAATCCCAACTGCTTTCTACGTATAATCCACGAAGCGATTCATGAGCTTTACCCTGTTTTTGGCAGGGCATTAATTCATTCCGAACTTTTTGCCCTCCCACTCCCCGGTATTGCGAACTGTTTTTCGAACTACGAAGTTGATTCAATTTACTTTCATCATCTTGAACACTGTTTGCTTCCATTAGTCACAACCGCCCCTCGCTTTCCCAGGGAAGTAGGGGGAAAAGCGGTGCTTTCAATTGCCCACAAGCCACAAGTAGATTGAGTCGAGAGCGTTCCGGAATACAGGGAAACGCTGTTTATTGTGGTGTATCGACATGGTGCCCAGTGCCCACTGGACTCAATATTTTCCGTTCCCTATGATCTGAGATGCAAGATGGTGATGCACCGACAACACTGCTGCTCTATCTATCCAGTACATTCCGTGAATTGGGCTCGGGTGTTGTGCAATGATCCCGACTCGGAGATTAAGCCGACCAAGAGCCTCCAGATTTGACGACTTCTCTCACCGGTCATCCACCATCCAATGACGTGCAGATTAGGAGAATATCACTCCAATATCTGTGTCTGTGCGATGAAAATGTCGTTGTTTTCCGTCATTGGATTCCTTATCCAGATTAATGATCGAGACGCCTAGAGTGGATTTGAGAATAGGAGTGATGAAGGATAGACACGGAGTCTTTCCTAGAACCGATAAGAGGTGTTCTTTTGATTTCATGGTGATCATTTCACATTTTCCTTTTGCCATCTCCATTGACAGAGTGACAAGGAAATGAATTAGCTTCAATTCTATCACCTGCTTCCTCACGCGTAGCACAAATTGGGCCCCTGCAACAACTTTGTGTGCAAATTTTGGAGGGTCTAGGCCTTAGAGATGAGGTGGGAAGACTCTCCTACAGATTTCTGAAATGCAGTGGATTTTCAGCTGTTGCTGCTTCAATTTGCACGTAACACGCGCCTCGCCTCGCAAATGCGCAATGCATTATCGCGGCTGCCAATCGCATACATTCTAGGGGGTGTCTGAGCAAGAAAGGGTCTCTGAATTGCACATCCTATTTTGCTGCTCTGACCGATGAGATAGTGTAGGCCTTGAGGAGAGTATCGCCATTCATTCTCTAGGCTTTCTAGACGAAAGACTGCTGCTGTTGACAGCGAAGCGATAGTTTCTGCATCTTCATTTGCAATGCTCACTCGCTCCCTCTGACTTGTGAAATAACGCGGGGAATAGAGAGACACTGAGCATTGCTCGTTCGAAAATGTTGCATTCGCCTGTCAATTTGTCGAGTCTAGGGATGAGAAGAAGGGACGAGAATCTTGTTTATTAGATCTCCAGAGGTGACCTTCAGAAGTGCTCCCTAGAAGTGAGACAAGGAAGCAATGTGCTTACATTTAAAAAGAAAAAACTCGAAAGAGGGGGTGTATGAGATCCTGTACAGCTTCAAGACATCATCGACCAACGATAGAGCATGATCTGCCCGAAATTTGACTCCTTTATTAATAATTGAAACTTGACCGAAAAACGAGACGATAGTGGAAGATTGCACTGTGAAAATATCAGCAGACCCGGAAGATGCGAATGAGTGGGTGATGGAAATGATGTACAACGTCAATGAATCATGGAGCAATTAGGAGTCCGTTTTCTGAACTGTCATTCTGAGAAAGTTCGTCCGCAATCCGACTCCACCGTTTGCTCGTTAAGCCTGCCTCGGGAATGCGCTGAATTCCCTGGAATCGCTCGGGAAAACAAGACCGCATGGATGGAAAATGCGCAGCCGCGTGTGCAATTTGTGTTGTTGTTTTGAGCGGAACAACAAAAACAAATATGACCCATCCCGAGACTTCAAAGCAGTAATTTTGGTCAGTAGAGTTTACCAAAGTTCTTTAAAAAATTGAATTTCAAAACTGTCTTTTGTGAAATTGATGAACAAAATTATAAGTTAATATTTAATTTAATTAATAAATTACAGATTCCCGCCAATCAATATCTGATCGTTATGACGACGGCGGATACCATCTTCCTGCTGGGAGTCGCGATGATAATGTTCAAGGTTTGTTGCGACCAAATCTGACGAGAATTCACGGAAATATAGTTTTTATATCAGTGATCTTAGCACCCATTTGTTCATTTCCCACCTCTGTCCATATAAAGTTGCGTGAGACTGGGAAACATCTTAAATGTACCTATCTGAACATGACTAAGAAAAACAGCGATACAAAACCAAAGCCGGCGAATCCAGAGCCGGACAATTCCCTGACCTGTAATAAATTCCAGGTCGATTACGTCTCCTTCTTCTCCTGCGTGATGGTAGAGTACGTGTTGATGTGCTCTTCGTACATCTCCGCATGGGCAACAGCTGCGCTGACGGTGGAGCGATACATTGCCATCGTGCATCCTCTGCTGGCAGTGCGGGTAAGTTTTTTTTGACAAAAAAGAACGCAATGCGTTGCGTTGGTTTGCGTTGGTTGGAGAGAGCAAGGATGCAGGAAAGGACTTATTGACCGTTAGGAAACAATAGGATGTCAGTTTTAACATTTTTCTGCTCTTGAGCTCTTCAAGAATGTACATTGCTCTCGACCTTTGTGTGAATGGGTTCTGGCTAGGAAGCGCTTACAAGTTAATTGCTGCTCAAAGATCGTTAATGAAAGCATCCGGACTGAACGCGCGGCCTATTAAGAGCCACCATTTCCGGCCTGATAGTCTGCGCTGGGGATGATTTGGCAATGAATTACTCTTCTTATTTTGTGCGGACTAAAATTTCATTGAGCGCATAGAGATTGTGCGAAAAAAAGGATTGTGCAAAATGCTGTACACATTAAGAACGGATATTCTTGGGGATCTCTCACGTACTACAAATTAGTGAATGTGCCAATAGAACACTGCATATTTCTGAATGCGTGCTACCAGTATGGGAACGTACTATTTACTGAGGACGCTTTCTATAATTGGTAGTCCATATTGGCAAGTAAGAACGCTTTTTGAGGGAGTATTTTCATCCACTACCTGCTGTTTTTTCGGCTCTGTGCAAATTCCATTAGCGCTCGAGTTACGGTTTGGGCGCAGTGCAGAAAGAGATGGTTTTCCAAGAAATACACTGCGAATTTCAGAGGACAAGACCTTGAAGAAAAATTGAGGAAAATCTTCTCCTAATGCACGTTGGATTCCGGGAATTGCAAGCGGATTACGGGTGCATTAGGTGCAATTCCCTAGGATTAACACATAGAGCCTTTTGCAACTGACAGCCACGCGCATCACTTGAGTGTCGGGAAAGGTTGAAAACCTTGAACGACAAGTACGGTGGGAAGTCAAAAGGGAACTTGCGTCACCGGTGACATTTTGAAAATTAGTTGTTTGAAGTGGACTCCAAGAACAGAAAAAAACACGTTATTTCTAAGTTTTGAAAGGGCGACTAAGGTGCTGAAAATCTATAAAGAATAATGTAACCATTTCACAGTGGGCTTTCGAGAAAAAAGACGGTAATAACTCAAAAGTTTAATAAAATTCCAGTTATCCTCCAACTCACGTGTCCGCTGGTTCTTCTGCTGGGTGCCGATTCCACTCGTGCTGCACCTTCTCCAGTTCCACTTTCTCGTGCCCGGCAACATTCCGGTACTCTCATTCTTACCGACGTATAATATTCAATAATTCGCCATTGTAGTCGGTACTCAGCGTGCTCGTTGGTAAGAATTCAGACATTTTTTTGTAATTTTTGGGGAAGAGAGAAAGAAGGGTTATTCCTTGAAAGTAACATCGTTTTTCCAGACATCCACGGGAAATGACACCACTGCGAGCGTGCACCTCGACAGAGCCTGCATTCCTCGAACAGACGGACTGGTGAGTTGTACAATAATTTAAAAAAAAACTGCAACGATAAAATACGATGTTTTTTGTATTAAAGCAGTTCTGCAACAAATTGAATGCCCCCTGACTTTATTCCGATCGTTAATCACGATCTGATTCCAGTTCTTCGTCGAACTCGTCGATTCATTGCTCTGTTACGTCATTCCATGCGCCATTGTAGTCGTACTCAACGTACTCGTTGGTGAGGATTCATACATATTTACATTTGCATATTTAAAAATAATCTTTTTAAAAATTTATCATGGAATTAAAGCAAAGGGCCCGCAGGATAGAACTTTATGAATGGTGATGATTGAGATCTTCATGATCTGTGCAGGTGTAGGTCAAGGCACGAACCTTCTTAGACTTCCCATAATTCATTTTCCGTAAATATTTGGCCAAAAAAAGAGAAAATACGCCTCCATCTCCAAATTCCAAAACAGGAAGCCTTTTTTCGACAGCAGAATCGCTATGTTTTCACTCTAGAAGAGACAAAGGCTACGTGCGCCTCGCAAACGACCATACTTCCTTTGTTCTTGAGCAGAGTAGAGAGCACGCCGCCGAAAACAAAAATCCCGCGTGAGAACAGATTGATGATCGTTTGAAGGGCAGGGGCATGTGCTCAGACAGTCAGGAGGTGTAGCACATGGGAAAATAATAGAGCTCCTTGTCGGAAAGATTTTCCGGATTTGCGATAGGTGAACGGGGGATTAGGCAAAGGGCTGTGACGAGAGGATAATGGAAAGATATTGAACATGGACCCTTTTTTCTGATGATAATGTTTTGCAGCCTACCAAATGGCCATGACGCGAAGCTACTTCCACTCGGAGTCCAATGCAAACAACAGATCGAGCGCCAAGAGCGTGTGCCGGGACAGCAAAAGGAGTGGAGGTGAGGCGATTGATGTTTGTCATGAGTTCTGTCTTTTAGCTCCAAGAAGAATAATAGCACACGTTTACTTTCCAGAAATTGATAGAGTTTCGTTAAACCATTTTTCTCAAGTCAATCACTTCTCTAAGTAGAACAAGTTCTGCGCAAAGAGCGAAAAGAGGTATTTTAGATGTTCCACCCATTCCCCAACCACACAAATTGAACAACTGTACCGATAAATAATGTGTTTGCATTCTCATTATCATAATTTCCAGGTTCCCACTCGGGTCACCTTACGATCCTCTGGGTGGTTCCGATGGTCTTCGTTCTGCTCAACTCGCCCTTCTACATAGTCAAGTTGTTCGAGCTGTTCGAGCAGACACTCGAGCCGGGCATGCCGGCGTACAGTCACTTTAGAATGGTGAGTTTCGAGGAAAACGTTGAAACCCTATATTATTTGCAAAATTATGTTTCGTTGAACCTCTTGGATAGGTTAGGTGAATATTGAAATGTTCAAGTGATACAAAAGTTTTACAGATCTTGCACAACCTCTCGCACTACTTGTACTACCTCAACTTCAGTTGTGACGTCATCGTTTATGCGTTTTCGAGGTATTATTCATTACGAACAGCCAAAATCACAAAATTTGTTCGATATTTGATTTTTCTCTTACACAAGGTGCTAACATTGCCAATGTAGAATGTTTGGCTTGAAGAAGAGTTCGTGAAACACAACTGAACATTTATTTTCAAATTAACGACATGTTTACTTGTGACTTTCTCCGAATACTTTTTTTAAATGAATTGAAAATAATAGAATTATTTCGCAGTTCGCACTTCCGCAAGGCCGTCTACAGCACCTTCCGGAAGCTCACAAACGCCCCGCCCAAAAAGAAGCCGCGATACACTGCAATGACGGCGATTGAGCTGTCGAAGGTGAGCCTTTTTTTTCGAATTTAAATATACTTAAATATTTAAATTAGTAAATAATTAATCATTTCCAGATCCACAACGACAAGCCGGACAGTGGCATCGGCGCATCGGTTGGTTTATTTTCCCGGAAAATATTCGATCCCAAATTATCATTTCGCTCTATCTTTTATGCGTTCGATGATGACTAGACTTTCAATCGTAACGAAACAACTAGTCGTTTAATAGGGAAATGCACCGCCTTCTTCACGAGAGACAGCGCGGAATGAGGAGAGCGATGGGTGATTTCCCTATTAAACGACTAGTTGTTTCGTTACGATTGAAAGTCTAATGATGACTAATCTCAACAAGAGTGGAATTTTGAGAGAAAGAGAGAAAAGAGTCATCCTTGGGCAACTATCCGACCACAAAAGAGCTCGAAATATCGCCGTATCTCTATTCCACACACTATCTCTCTGGTCGATCGGTCGAGATAGTGTGTGAAATGAAGAGACGGTAGCCTCCCATCTCTATCCCTGATTTGGTGTGTTACAGCGGGACAGCTTGACACGCGTCTACTTCGTTTGAGTTAAATACGAATATCGTAGGTACCGTATCCCGGAAAAATCCGCTTGAGACCTCTGCACAATTTGCTTAACATTTGCACAGACACCCGCACTCAACCAGTTTCCTGCACAATCGTATCGTTTGTCCTGTTGGTGCCCCGCACTGCTTATTTCCCTCCTTCCCTCGGGTTTCTCTCGTTTTTTTAATATTTTATATCGTCATCTAACCACTGCCGGTAACTATTCAGCCTAATTTCACAGCTTTTAATGATTCTGCAATACTAACGCATTGTCAAGCTCATTAGCAGCATGAATAAATTATATTTTCAGAGCTTCAAGAGGCCTGAGCTCATTCGCGCACAGTTGAACTCGCCCCGACAGTGTAACTCTGCGCCTCCTTCGAGCGTCTGATCTTTGATCTTCGATATCCTTAATTCCGGCCAATTTTCCCGAGAACCTACTGGACCCCACCCCAAACGAGTCATTGTGATCTCTCTAGCGTCAATCTTGCGAACTTGCAGCTATTTTCCGGACCCCTTTCCCTGTTGTCGCCAACCCTATGGGTATACCGTATCGAATCGAATTGAGCTATTATTAAGCCAGTTGCTGATCTGTAATACGATTTTTTGTTTTTTTCCTGATTAGGCAATGCATGTGCCGTATATGATAAAATTGTGCGATCAGACTCTTACTTTCTTTGATATTGACTCATCTTGAAATTACTGAATCGTACATGATGTTAGCTGATCTAATAACACAACATCACGAGGGGGAATATATTCTGACAAGAGAGTACAACCTTTTGTGTAATGAGGCAGACATTATCAAGATGGCTGACATTTCCGATTACTCAGTGGCCTTTACACAATCATAGCCATGAATACGAGTTAATGCATTGATGATTATACAACTCGGCAATGCTTCTTTCTTTCGATCTTCATCAGGTTAGTTGCCTATCTGCATTGTAAAGCGGATTAGATATCTAACCATGCCCACTTGGAATATGGTATGTGTTTTAAAGGCCGTAATGAATAATAAATCAATGTTTTAGACTATTCTTTGTTCTTTCGCGGCTGTTTCTCTACTCGGAAATGCCTTGCTGATAACCTTGATCCTCCAAGCGCAGTGTCGCTTTCTGGGCAATTATCGATGGCTTTTGCTCGCCTTCTCCTTCGGGGATATTGTGATATCGCTGTACCATGCCTACGCTGTCCCGGTGTGATTTTTTTATTCGCTAACGAGACGATGGAACTCTTACTTGGCAGTCTTGGCTAAAGAATTCGTCAAATTTAAGACCTATCTTCAAATCGAGTTCGGCTGTGTAGCCTTCACATGGGCTGGTCTATATAAACCGCCGACGATAGGGTTCATTCTAAACACTACTTATTGCGTTCTGTTCTATGAACCCTTCGTCCTGCTAACCTTTCACTTTCTGTATCGGTATTGCATGCTGGCAAAGTAAGACAATATTTATTCAATTAAATGCTAGCTTACGCAAACGGACTTTAGGCCGGACCTCATCAATAATCACCCTTGGATGTTCGGAGTGTTCGCAATTGTAGCGAATGTGATATTCAGCTCCATGATTGTTCTGAGCAGTGTGATTCTCGAGTAAGAGAGTTTTATCGATATATTTTATAAAGTAAATGTAGTAAAAACTCGGATGAGGACTTCTTCGGAGTCGATCTCCTCCTTCAGTATGGAGTGAATACAAGCGCAGTTCCCAGGCCTAATCTGATTCCCATCAACTTTATCGTAAGTTAACTCGCCTACCAGTGATTTACTGGGGTTTTTTAAGTCATGAGCGGACCCATTCAGCCAAGCTCATATGAACCCGCGTCGTTTCAGCACCTCAAAAAGTTCGGTGGTGGCATCAACTGGAACACGATTGCGGCCATATGCAATTCGGGCATTGCGGCGGTAATCACAATCAGCGTAAATGTTGCCTGCTCAATGGGGATCATGAACCAGCTGAAGGTTGTCGATCAGTAAGCATTATTTGTGTGCGCGAAAATAAATCATTGACCTTCAGTAAAATATCGCGCCAAACCCGTCAACTGCAAGGGCAACTGTTCAATGCGCTGCTAGTTCAGGTGAGAGGGGATGTTTGGTTGAATTAGTGCAGCTGGCAATAACTACAAATCGAAAAATAGTTTTGTATTTCCAGTTCTTCGTTCCCTTCATCCTCTGTTTCATTCCTTTCACGCTTCTCGTCGCCCTTCCTCTTACTGGAATCCGCTTCGGAGAGGTAAGTCATTATTCTAGGAAGTCTTTCTCTATTCTTTGCCTCAGTTAGCAGTTTTTCCTCTATTCTTCTTCACTTATAAACCAAGATTCTTTTTAATTGAGTATTTTACCGTAAAGTACGCTTGCGTTCCAATTAGGAAGCCATTTCATATTTTGCCTTCACTCCGTTGCTAATTTTCTTCAGGCCGGAAACATTTTCGCCAACGCCGTCTCCACTTTCCCCGCAGTGGATGCGCTCCTGGTTATCGGCGTTCTTGGAAGGTGAGTTCTACAGATACAGGTGCAAATATATCATGACGTAATTTCACTGCCTGCATGCCTGATAGCCTATTTTTAACTCAAAATATAAAAGTTTTCGCACTTTAGGTTCCGAATGATCGTAATCGGATGGGTCGCGCGAATGCTTCCATGCTGCAATCTCCAAGGTAAATTATCTTATGAAAATGACTGAGCAGAAGAATTTTCAGTGTTATTTTTACATTTTTCAGTCAGCCGCGATGATTCCCGCGAAACCGACACAAACGCTCCGTCAAACAATAGCTTCGAAATGACCTAATAGCTGTAACACGGTCACTTTCACATTTCAGACTACGTAATACATATATCATATATCTTTAATCAATATTCGTAACTAGTGATGACAATTATTAATGCGCATCTCATTTGAGAGCTTTTATATAGTGGCTTGGTTAGAAGAAGCTTATATAATATTGTCATCAATGTCCAATAAATACTGTACAACTCAAGTTTAATCAAATCATTTTCATCGAATGGTTGGCAATGCTGCTTATTGGTGTTGAACGGTGTCCGAGCGTCGTACTGTAATGCTTCAAATCGGATTACTCGAATCCGAATAGGAATGGCTTTTAAGATTTCAACAATTCGCACATTCTTTTTTCCGGTCATACAGCTTAGAGAACACGAGAAATAGGAAGGATTCACTGTCAAGCCATCCCTCAAACAGAATTGAAATTCCCACCTTCCGCTCGTCAATAGTGGCCTCTTCTCTGCTCACGCCAAATACGAGTCTACCGGGAGAAGAAGATTGCCGCATGCTGTCTGTGCGCCAGCAACTGTACGCCACCGCTTGGAGGAGGCTGTGCGTGAAGAGCGAACGCTCGCGAATATGGCTGCGATTCCAAGACGGCCGCGCGACACGCGTCCACTGCCGCTGCTCCTTCCCATGTCCGATCGACAATCGTCTATCGCACTCCACAATTGGATCGGAGCGGTGCCCCCTGGTGCCGGTGCCGGTGCCACCGCCAGTGTACCTCGCCCCAGCTCATCCGCACCGCTCACCGTCTCCCGAGATTCCACCCATCCCGCAAGTGTTTCGACCTAACCCTCGCCGTCCGAGTCAAGATTGAGATTGCTTCTCACACATGCACCATGCTATGCTAGTGGCGCGAGTTACTAATGCGCTTGTGCCTCTCATATTAATTGATGCACATCAATGGCTTGAGAATCGCCATCGTCGGATCGTGCGAGCAGGGCACTTGATCGAACTGCCGCCACAAGCCTCTCTTGATATTCAACTTCCATCGCAATCTGCTGATCGGTCGGTGCACCGACCATGTGATTGCGCGATCGGGCGGGCGCGATGGGGTTGTGTCCGTCGACTCTACGCTGCAGATCTACGCTGCAGTGACCGAATCCGTGTGGGCCAGCTTCATCAATGGGGCAGGCAGAGTGCCCGCGTTCACTTCCAGGAACAACTTGTACGCTTGACAATAAGGTTTGTGTGTATCCACGCATTCCCAGAAGGGTGGCATCCACTGAACCGAACAGTGCGGTTGCAGGGTTCCATCTGGGAAGCCGAATGAAGTAATCGGGCACTGCGCTTGCTGCACACGAGTGAGTCGATCGCCTCCGGATCGAGTGACGCAACACGCGAGGCCGTAGTGCTGCGGTGCGCTGGCGCAGTACATCGCGAATTCGCCATCAGTGATGTATCCGGCTCGCCGAGCGTCCTCTCGGATGGTGGGATCTCCAATCTCATACGGGAAGGGGAACTTATCCAGGTACGACTTCGGCATCCGCGTATGAATAAATATGCAACCGAGGCGTGTACATCCTCCTGGAGAGAGAATTATTCTTTATTCTTTATTCTTTATTCACCACACGAGACAATGAGCGTTAAGGGCGGTATGAGTGCAACAGGTGGTATTCGGGCTCAGGCGAGCTTTTGGGGAAGGGGGTTTGTGGCAGTCCGTGTTTACAATTTAATATGGGAGGTAGGGAGAACTATTGAGGGGGTTCGTCGTACAAGATTACGGTAAGGTATGCGGGGCAGGGTTACTATTGGGGTAGAAAGGGAATTCCAGAGCGTTAGCGATCGTGTAGCACAGGATGAGAACGAGGCTGGCATAAGAAATGGAATTGCGAGACGTAAGTTATGAGAGGAACGGAGGCAACGAGTGAGAGGAGCGATCGAGTAAAGATTAGAGGTGTCTAAGTGTACAAATCCATTCACAGCGTCAAACAGGAAGTACATGTCATTTAGCGCACGTCGATATTCAAGTGTCTCTAATTTGAAGTGCTCAAGTCGCTGGGGATAGGGGAGATACAGCAATTTTGATCGCCATAGCACACGCCTCGTAAATTTCCTCTGCACTGATTCTAACCTATTCACAAGACCAATGGCAGACAAGGATGTCATTGCAGCACAGCGTTCGACGGAGCAGCTTCTGCATCTGTAAATGGCTTGTGTTGTTGTTGTTGAACTTATGGGTCATATTTTTTCAGATAGATTCTATTTTCTTTCTTTTCAGGGGTCACTCAACAACTGGACCTTTTCAGGGGTCACCCAATAATTTTCACGTTTTCAGGGATCACCCGACAACTAGACTTTTTCAGGGATCACCCAACAACCGGACGTTTTCAGGGGTCACCCAACAACCGGACTTTTTCATGGGTCACCCAACATGTATTTATCTCACCGTGGAATTGTTGATCTTGAACAAATCGTGTTCTCCAATCTTGCATCTTTTCCAGTTCGGGCACGATGCAGAGAGCAGCATGTTGGGACACAACTGCTTCATTCTTAATGTGGTCGACGGATGCAAGAGCCCTCCGATTATCGTCGGCATGACGCTTCGCAGGCCGAACAGACGATGCTCCACTTTTGGGGGGTCCCAAAAGATCTTCCGCGCTCACTGATACGAAACCAATTAATAAAAATGGAAAATGCGATTTAGTGCGAAAAAAATGCGAAAAAAAAAGGAAAATAAAACTTACGAATCGGAACTCCGTCCTCCGGTTTATTTTGCATGAGCTCATTAATTTTCGATGGTGGCGCTCGCACGGCCACCTCCTGTAATTTTAGATTAGTGTAATCATGTTGATCATTAAAATAACTGCATAATAGAAATTCGTCTTTTTCACCTCATTGTGGCACCGAATCGATTGTATTCCGAGTGGGCCCTTTCGTATCCAACACATGGCGGTGATGAGGAGCATGCCTAAAAATAGATTCAAATTGGAGATAAATGTAAATTAAAACTCACTTGGGGCACTTCCGTCATCATCCAGTTTCCCAACAACATCCCATATTCTGAATATTGGCGCACCGTGGTCTGGAAAAAAATTGAACTTATTTCTACAGACCAAAATCTGCTCCAAACTTAGGCTTAGGCTTAGGCTTATGGCTTTTTCCATAACTTAATGAATGAAAATTTTCTGACCGATGCAGTAGGAGTAGTGCATCGATTCCATGAGTTCTCCGTTTGGCCAGATGGGATGTTTTATGCCCGTTGGATCGTTCCATCGAATGGCCTAAAAATGGTGAATATATTTGGAATTGGAATCGGTTGAATTGGTGAACTTGAATTGGTGAATTGAATTGACGGACCACGTTATGATGATTTCTCTTCATGATCATCCATGATTGGCCTTCGAACGATGAGACCAGCTCTTCATCAATCTCACTGAGATGACGATTGCGATCAGACTGAATATACAATCATTATTCTTTTTATTTGTAGACAATGTCCCTCATTTTTCAGTGTAAATGTTGTTAAGGGTGTTGAAAAGATCAATGAAAGATTGATTTAATTCTCGAGCCCCCCCAATATTTTTCACGTTTTCAGGGGTCACCCGACAACTGGACGTTTTCAGGGGTCATCCAATATTTTTCACGTTTTCAGGGGTCACCCAATAATTTTCACGTTTTCAGGGATCACCCGACAACTAGACTTTTTCAGGGGTCACCCAATATTTTTCACGTTTTCAGGGATCACCCGACAACTAGACTTTTTCAGGGATCACCCGACAATTGGACGTTTTCAGGGATCATTTCAGGATTTTCAGGGATTTCAGGGACAATTGCAAAAAAACTTTTTTATTTCGAACGAATTATTCTTTTCGGATGAAAATTGCATACCTGAGGCAGGATTTCCTTCCTCAACCAAAGTCTGATCAAGCTCAATAAGAGCTGTGGACGATTGTGGTAACTGTCCAGGTGCCTCTTGTATAAGACCAGTTGGCCCTTTTCTGTAAATTGAAACAAAATATCCAGTGTAATAACTTCAAAATTGCTTACCTCTGCAACGCTCCACCCATTCTTGAGACATTTCGCTACCGTCTGGCCACACGGAATCCATCTTAAAAAGGTAAAATATGACCAGATATACTATGAAGAAATTATCGATTGACAGAGAGAAAAGTATACAGCGGCATTCAGCGCAGACAATATCATTCGATACTGACTCATTTCATCTCCGTTCTCCCTTATCTTATTACACAAATCTGCCCGAGACATCAGAAATATTCAGGTTGTCACTTGACTTTTTTTCACATTTTCCGGGTATCCCCTGAGTTCTGCGCATTTTCCGGTATCCCCTGAGTTCTGCGCATTTTCCGGGTGCCTCCTGACTTTTACGCATTTTCAGGTACCCCCTGGGTTCTGCACATTTTCCGGGTGCCTCCTGAGTTCTGCGCATTTTCAGGTATCCTTGAGATTCGAGAAAGAAAAGTTGGAAAAAAACGTCAAAAATCCAAAAGTACCCCTCGGACGGTGAGTGATTATCGATCGGAGGTCAACAAGCGGGGTCTGTTTTTTGCAGGCCTTAATTCGCATGAGATTACGCATCGAATGAGCATAAAATAAGCATAATCGGACACTGGCAACCCTGGGGGAAGAATTGTTAAAAGTTGGAAAAAAACGTCAAAAGGAGGACCCATAATAGGACTGGATATAGGCGATGGAAGAATATCGATTGATCAAAATTGACAGAAGTGTACAGTGGCATCCAGCGCAGACGATATCCATCACTTCTGACTCTCTTCATCTCCGTTCGCCCTTATCACCCATCACAATCTCTGCCGAGATCGAAGCCCTCTGCCTACTCTCCTAATATCCTGTACTATCTCGCCATGCCTGTTCTCTCTCAAATTCTGAATCATCGCGTTCATTCGCATATTTTTTCGTCTCGGTCAACTTACATGCGTATTGATCTCATCATTTACCATTAATTATGCACATATTTGCATAATGTTTCTACTCTTTTTCTCTTCCTATCTTACCGTATACCCTGATTTTTTTTCACATTTTCCGGGTGCCTCCTGACTTTTCACATTTTTCCGGGTACCTCCTGACTTTTCACATTTTCTAGGTGCCTCCTGATTTTTTTCACATTTTCCGAGTGCCTCCTGATTTTTCACATTTTCCGGGTGCCTCCTGATTTTTTCACATTACTGGTCAGCTAATTTTAGAAAAAAAAGTTGTTTTTATATAAAAATCCGAAAACATTCTCGCGGCGTGTGCGATTATCGATTGGTGTGAATTGACCGTAAAATGATGACGCCTAATTTATTTTTTTTACAGATGGACCTTCTTAACACCCTGCCTCTCGAGACATTCGTGATCCCATCATTGTATTCAACTACTCAGAATGACGTAAGAATTGTAATTACATAATGGGGATCAAATGTTGAAAATTCTGGATTTTAATACGCAAAATATAGAGTACGGTCGAGACAGCTCCTCTCCCGCACACGATGCAACCATTGCCAAACGTCTGCCTGCAGCCTATTCGGACGAGGACTTATTATCAATCCGAAGAGGTGACCTAATTTGTATTATTCAATCGATAAGTTCCGAAAAAAACGTTTGATGATAAGACCGCCAAGTTACACTCTTTGGTAAAAGGATAGGACTGAAAAACTGTATCTTGAACCCCATCGAATGTGATGAACAAAGTGGGGAACGTTTGACAAAAATAAGTCACAATAACGTGCTTCAGCTAATCGTAACTTAGTAAGGGCATCGTAATTTTTGCGAATTCTGTTGCATCAATACCTCCAAAAACGCTAGCTTTCAATGCGACATGGTGGATCGGTATTTATCGATGTTTTCAATTTGAACGATTTTTCGAAATTTTATTTTCCTTTAACAACCAAAAATTTTCTTTTTCTTTACCCAAACCAAGTCTCATTTTCTCATTTTTACACTTTATCTGTTATATAATTCAATTTCGTTAGCCATTCTATTGTTGTTTTTGTGCATAATCGCTTTCTTGTTACACCATATTTACTGATTGTTTTCAATTTAAGATGGCTGCTAATCGTCGCCGGCTGGAGGCTCTTCCCAAGACGACGCCCGGTGACTATGGGAATGTAATAATCAGACGCATTAATATGATGATAATAAATTTCCAAAAAAAAAAATAAATTGCAGAAGCTGACCGTTCCCGAGGCTTTCGATCTCGTCAAGCACTCGGCTTTCATCAAGCGCACTACGCTGAGACGAGTGCGTGGTATTGACCGAGTGGCCATCACCGTTCGATGGGCCCGTCCCGTTGAAATGCATCGTCCGTAAGTCACAGTCACAATTTTTTTAGACATCGCTTTGACGGTTACTTTTTTTTTCAAATGTAATAGCATTATGATCATTACAGTGATTTGCCATCAGTGACTATCCGTGTTCACAACGTGGGAGACACTCGTCGAAGTGCGACGATCATGCTGAACGAGCACGTCATCAGAAGATGGCCAACGATGGACACCTTTCAGATGCTCGTCGTAAGATTTAGTTTGATTTTATGCGATATTTTTCCCTCATATAAACATATTGAAGATGGAGAAAATTCAATGCAATGTTTACAGCACGAGCTACTTCATGCTGCGCTCTGGACAACGTTCGTGTACGACGGAACGACCAATGCATACACGGGTCCCTTCCATGTATGTATACTACTAAATAAAGATTTTTTTCAAAAAGCATCTTCTTTCAGCAGAGGCTCAGGGTGATCGCCCGTAACGACCGCGTGAACGCCCTCTGCCCCACTAGACCCTGCTACGGCTGCAGGGCAGTTCGCGTCACAGACATCAGGACGCCCATCGACTACTTCGAGGTACTTGCATGTGTAATGGCATTCTCAGTTTAATAATTTGGAGATTTTAATTACCAATTTACAGTACGAGAGCCTCAACAAGGAGCAGCACTCACTCCTTCACGGAGACGACTGGGAATGCATCTGCGCCATGCAGACGCGACCGATCGTCTATCGATCGAAGGCGTGTCGCCATGTCGTCTGCATCGATTGTGTAGAGGGCATCGTGAGTTTCTTTTTTTCTGTTGTATTTTTAAACTATTTTGCCGTCATTAAGATGCACGTGGATTTGTTGAATTTGAAATTAGAAAACAAAGTGCACAAATTACAGACACGCGCAGCTGCCGTCAACAACATGAAGCCGAGCTGCCCGCACTGCCGCATTGAATGGGTTGCCCTCAAGCAGGTCCCCATCAATGAGGCAGTTGCCGCCAGAATTCGAGCGGAGAATTAATTAAATAAATAGGAGAAATATATGATTCCTTACTTTCCATCTTAGCTTCTCTCTTTTTCTCTTGTTTCTCTCGATCGATCTCACTTGTGGATGCATAAATATTCTGTTGTTCTCTTATGTGCCTTATAATGTCAAAAAAACCGGTTGATTAACGCATCCGTTCTATACCTAACGATCCAATATACTGTTATTGAATTTATGCGTAATCGCTTTCAAATCGGACAATCTTCACTAATTTTTCTGAATATTGTAGGATGCCTGCTACTCGCCAATCGCTTCCGAGAACAGTGAAGATTCTTCAAAAGTCTACGCTCGGCGACTACGGAAAGGTAGTGATCAGACGCAAAAAAAATCAGTTATAAATTGCAGAAGCTGACCGTTCCCGAAGCTTTCGATCAGAATCAGCACTCAGCATACCTCAAGCAGACTACGCTGAGGAGAGTCCGATTTGGTGACCGCGCGCTGATCAAAATCCTATGGGCGAGAGACGCTGACCTTGGCGGAAGGTAACTCACATACGCTTGTTTTAGGCATCATTTTGACGGAAACTTTTTTTGAGCATTTAATATGGTATAATATTGTCATGATAGAGGCAGGCCGTCGATCACGATACGTGATCATGACGTGGCAGATGTTCATCGTGGCGTCACTATTCTCCTCAATCAGGATATGGCGAGATCGTGGACACTGACGAGAACATTTGAAATTATTTGCGTACGATTTTATCTCATTTTAGGCGTTTATCGATCATTTAAAAAATAGTGAAATGTAAATTCAATTATTGCAGCACGAACTTGTCCACGCGGCTCTGTGGACGACATTCGTCGATGATGGAGAGAACGAGAGTAGTCATTCGCGACTGTTCAAGGTATTTAGGCTGTTAAAGTGGAAAATGAACACATTATTTTTTCTTCAGGAGAAACTCATGCAGATTAAGAGAGTGGACAGCCGTTTCAAAGCTGACATTTGGTGCCCGTCTTCGCCCTGCGAATTCTTCCGTCCTATTCGCACAGACGATGTCGATGCCGTAATCAATTACGCGCAGGTAAGATACAGAGATGTCGGAACACTTAAACACACTTACTAATTTACAGTACGTCTCAATCCACGAGAAGCAACACGGGCTCATCTTTGGTGCCGATTGGTCGTGCATCGTCTGCATGTCCGCAACGCAGACGATCGTCTATCGATCAATCACGTGTCGCCACGTTGTATGCGTGGACTGTGTTCAGGGCATTGTGAATTTTGGTCTGAGAATCTGCTTATCCGTATCCGTAGCAACGACATGGCTCTCCGAAATAGAGACCAATCTTCCGACGATCGGCACTTTGATCAAAAGCTTTCTCAGATGACGCCGAAATGTTCTCATGAAAATGAAGGAACACAAGGTGTTTGTACCTGGTGTTGCGTAACTGAAAAAAGGCCATGATTTGCTGGATTATTTACTCAGAAAGTGTAATCCTTCTTCAACGACTGCACATCTCAAATGTGTGATTTTATAAGTAAATATGCTCACCCCATTCCATCCACGACCATATTGAACATCGTAGACACGGAAATTCCGTTTATAGCAAACACTGAATGAACACACCTCAAACTGAGAACAAAATATAGTCTCACGAGAAGCTAGTATCGATCCGGATAGCGTTATCGCCGGCATGAGACCTTGAATTATTAGTCCGTACGTAATCGAGAGTTCATCTATGGAGTTTGTTGAACCGGGAACAGATCCTGCAAACACCATTTTTTCTATTTTTTTTTATTTTTTTTTTTCGAAAAGGCGAAAAATATTGAGATTGCTGGATATTTCTGAGAAAAATAAACAAATCACCTCTCTGTTGTATTCGATGCTTTATCAGAACCAGAGTGGCGATGTTGACTGGCAGTGAAATCAGTGCAATGGTGATGTAAGTATAATGGTAGTACTGCAAATACATAGATTGTTTATTTATTTTATTTGCCCCACTTTGTGCCTTCGAGAGACTCTAGTAGATACTATTCCGATCAATGCCTATTCATTAAAAATTCACAATCACAAACTAGAATCGAGTCTCGCTTTACACAACAAGTACACTCGTCACAGCACAATACACACGCTATTTTCACAGAATTACTCTTCTAATAATTTATTCTCAAAAATATAAGAATTATTTTTGCGACAATATTCGCCTCACATTCGCCCACGGAGTCGGCATTGATAGCATCGACGTACAAGTTGCAGCCTGGTAGGGAATACCAAAGGTAAAGACGTAAAAGATGTAAAAGTGCTGAAACAATACGTGGTTCTTTGAAACTCCAACGAGAATACCGCTGGAAATGCACAAATAAATGTCATCGGTACAAGCAGTTTGAGCGTCAATCGCGATCGGAACAGAATTACGAGAAATCGACAGATTGAAACTGCTTGCATTTTTTCTTGATTTTTTAGATTTCGGTATAAATTTTTTTAATTTCGATAAGTCCAATATAATCGCGTAAAATCGAAAAAAATCACAGTTGGCGTCGAAAATACACTGTATGCCGTCGTTCCTGTACCCGTCCTTGTCAGCGTACACCAAAAATAGTTCGTAGGCATTGCATAACTACAAAATTGCCCTTTCGATAATCATTTCTAAAAGTTTACTGATCCTCACGTTACGAAAATGTAGTGAAATACGCAGTTGAAAAAAGCCGGTAGTGATCCAACAGTTTGGACAACAGAAGGGTAGTAGACGCTATTCTGGAATGTATACACTCAAATCACATTCAAGTCCAATGTGCATCGCTGTATTATTATTGCTTCAAATAAGCGATGAAGCAACGAAAAATAATTGTAAAATATAAACCTACTCGATAAGTATCGAACGTCCCTCGATGCCTCATTGCACAGTAGATCAGGAAGGAGAGTGGAATAAATGACACTACAGAGATTATCACATTCTTGAGGGCGTAGTCCCGCCACGAAGTTAGGAACACTCCCGAGTCGGCCCAGATACTGTAGCCGGACATTGTCTATTGGCTGGAACAATAGCAAATTAGTCTGCAGCACTTTTAGTACTCATTGATGTGCGAAAATGTGGCGAATCGTAGCGAGGAGGGCGTGGGAAGTCGGATGGCGTGATCTAACTAGCGTTGAGCAACATCATATTCAATAGTACGGCTGGATCACAAGACTCGAGTCGAGAAATGAGTGTTCAGAAAGAATGTTGTAGGAGGAAAATAGAGGTCAGGTGTTCAGGAAAATGGATTGGAGAGCGTAGCGAAATACTATCACTGCCTCTTCATTTTGCACACTACCACAACCTTCTGTATGGAGTCGGAAGAAGTTTAACGAGTAAGTAAACAAGGAAGTTTCTGACAATAAAGAGAAGTGCACGTGACTTCGTGATGAACCTCATGATTTGCCTAAAGTAGGTTGTGTGGCTTATTTTTCTTCATCTCTAACAAACATACTGCTTCGGTAATAACATGACAGTTTTCGAAAATTAAAAATTCTCATTTGTTTTGTATCGTATTCAAAAAATGAAAATTTGAATTATTTATCAAGAGAAAGGTACAATTATTATATTACACACTTTATTAAGAACTTCAAACAATATAAATGGCAAGATTATCGCAGATGCATTGTGAAGAAGCATCCCGTGCACTGCAGCTAAGATTATTTCAAATAATTTTATTTTCGATCTCACCTCGTCTTTATGTTTCCAGGCGTCTTCTTTATTCTCAGTAGAGAATTTGCAGCGGCATATGAATCGAGGGCTTTTCTGCAATGAATAAACGTGTTGCATTTATTTTTTCTTGAAAATTAACTATTCGAAGCAATAAATTGTTGAAAAATCTCCAAACCTTGCCGTTCGGGACGTTCGGGCACACCTTATTACGGTAGAACAAGTAGGCGTGGTCCCACAGCTTATCACACTGCAATAATACATATGCACATATTATGTAATTATTGAAAAAATATTGAATTAGGTAAGATTCATGCTCACATGGGAATGGTCTGAACTCACATTCTCCGATCCTAACCAAATTTCCAGGGTATACTAATTCAGACATGCTGATTCCAAATCTGTTTTCAAAAACTGCTTCAAAGACCGTTATCGAGGATCGTTACCGTTTGCTTTAAAAACATAATTCTTAGATACTCACCTCCCTGTCGTGATCGTACGCATCCGTGAACGAATCACATTCAAAGCCGCAAACGCACTCGAACCGCAACTCGTTCTTCAAATCGCTCACTTCCTTCTCCTCAGCACGATGACTCTTGAGAAGGTGCGAGTTGATGCCTCGTAGAGCCAATTTATCGTTCTGAAGTTGTGATTTGATAAATGAAACTTATTTCTATACGAATAAACGCTGGCCTTGAATAGGCGGGCAGACGTTATACCTATACTACCAAGATCAGCATATTGTTGAAAGAGTATAAATGAAAAATAAGAATTGGAAATTGCAGCTAATCAAATCAATCTCACAGGGCACAGTGGGCAGGTGTAGAAATGGCACCCAGTGATCGATAGCTGATTGTCAGAGGCGTCTCCCTGTCGTTTACCAGAGTCCGAAGTGGTTGCATCTTTGACGTCTTTCATGGAGATGTCGGCGCACTGAATAATTTATATGGCTATTTTTCGCATTTTTTTTATTTGGGCGAAGACGCTGGCATCTCCTTTGAGCTCTTCATATTACCACCACTACTTATGTATTTCGCTGAGATTCCAATTCGGCAGCGTAGATCAAAGTAAATCATACTCACTTCCGTCTTATGCGTGTTGGCCTCCATGCTGTTCTTTGCGATGTGGCCGCAACCGGCGCAGGAGAGCCGCAAGCTTAGACGAGCCTGCAAAATCGCAAAGCATAATCAAGGAGTCGTTCCTCGAATAATTGCTGAATATCTGGCTCAAGTACAACAACAACAAAAAATTCACAACTAGGTTTCGTGCGTCAATTATTGTGTTTGTGTGAAAATTATGAGAACACGCTAACCGATTTAGGCTTTAAAAGTTCAGGCTTTTCTTCGGCCGAGGACCCGTTGAGTTCCAGCGCTCGTTTCTGAAAATAATTAACGATAAAAATATTACATTCTGCGACGTTTTCAAAACATAATTAGTATGTATGATGCAGAGCTCATCTCACCTCGGCTCTTTTGATTCTCGCCTTTTCAACTCTTTCCTTCGCCTTTTCAATCTTTTCGCGCTCCGCATCATCCTTCTCGACTTGATCGAGAAACTGAAGCACTCGTTTTTTTTTTCGCATTCATCATTTATCGCATCATGGTACATCATGGTTTGAGTACAATTATTTCGGTTTGATTAATTCGAGTTCAACTTGCTTGAAAGCTAATCTAATGAAGCTTGGAATGAAATACGTTACCATTAGATCAATGTACGACATTGGCATGTCACCATTAACGCCTTGCTCGTCGGATTCTGAAACCCGCCCTTCGTTAACGTGTGGTGTCACCGCCGGCGTGACTTCAGAATCAGTGCAATCGTTCCAAATTGGCTCCATCTTCACATTTAAAGGCAGGAGCATCTCAGGGCAAGAAGATGCGGGCCCTGGTGCTTCATTCTTCTGCACAAGAACCCGCGTCGTTAGCTCGAGTGCTTCATTCAGCGCGTATACGATCTTTCTCAGGGGCTCATCTCTGAAAGATTCATAACTAGATAATTTCGTACAATTGAGAGGAAAAAATGCACCGCGTAGGGTCGTGCTTGTTCGCGACACTTCTCTCCGCAGTCATCATATCCAATTGCATTGCGAAGTTCTGAAGTGAGGAATTACCAAGCTCACTTGAACCACTTGTTAGAAGGTCGTATAATCAATAGTCGATGAGAAACTGAAGAGCTCACAACTGAAGTGAGTTCATGCGATCGCAGGCTTCTCAACAGGGCAAAACTTTGCGTTGTGACGACACTCATGTATTGATCATCGGCGAGGTTAGGCATCTGACAAATATTAGATAGATAAGAAGAGTGCTCGACCAAGATTTAAGATTAACACACCTCTTTGATATCACGGGGCACGGTTTTCTTATCCACGAGCGCATGTATCGAGGAAAAAAGTGCCTCGGAAAGATTGTAAATCGACTTGCGGAATTCATTGTCCCTAAAATGACTTCCCTCCAATGATTTTTGAGCAAAATTTAGATTAAAATGAATATATTGAATTTAAATAGCCTAGAACGAATGATTTACCGATACGTATCGTGCTTCTTGGCGATTGCCAACTGGCTCTCCATTCGTTCCAGATCGTAAGCAAAATTCTGGAATAAATTTTTGTTTGCCTTGATCCCCTTTATTTTTTTGTGAATGAATGGAAGGATAACTTGAGAGCTAATCCAAGATGCAAGAAGAACATTTCACCAACCGACGTCGTAATCTTCCTGCTGCACAGTGACTTCAGCATGTCAAAGGTCTGGACGAAAACGGTGCGCATCGGTCGGTCATCAGAGATGAGGCTGGCCTTAAAACCAGAAGAAACTAGCCTTCAATGTTTAGTTCTGTTAGCGGATGGACAGGCTAGTTCGCCACTAACCCTAGAAATAGACACCAACCAGGTTCTTGAACTGCTCGATGGACCGAAGTGTTTCATCGGGATCCATCTGAAATTAAGCTAAGACAAAAGCGGGAAGATGAATAAAATAATACAAATAAAGCAAAGAAGCTGACTAGCCAAGGTCGACTAGATCGTTTCTCACATTGCCGAGGTAGGGCGAACATACCCACTGGCAGAATCGAGCGCGAATATGCGCATTTGAAGAACCTGTGGTTTTTTGAACAGACATTATGGCCATGAGTACTCATTGTCTGAACAAGCGCTACCAGAAGGCTTGGTGATGAATCTTAAAGGCGTCCAATACTAGCTCTTGTTTATTTTTTTATGATCTTTTTCTTTAATTATTGCATATAATTGTACCACTAGAATGGAAATTATAGTTATCAACAGTGTCAATATGACAACCGATGATGCAGTCCAGTCTATCGAGCAGTTCAAGAAGATTGTGGGTATTCAAGTTCTTTATCTAGATATAAGACAGCGTGAATACAATGGCTCTAATCCAACAACTAGTTGAGCGATGCAAAAGTTGAAAACCGTTTCAACTTTTGCATTTAACGTTAGATTTCTTATAATAGAACTAGTTCAATCTACGAAAATCGCTCAACTAGTTGTTGTACTAGAGCCATTGTAATCACGGGGGCATGACAAAACGGCAACCGACAAAACGGCAACGGAGCGTAACTCCGTGCATGCTTGACCTAGGACCTTGGGAAAGTGTAATTGCTATCATTATCAGTTCCCAGTCTCACCACTAAAGTTGATCTTTGATCTTTCGCCATTCAGCGACAAAACGGCAACGAGCCATATTATCGTTCAATAGCATCCTCCCGTATTCTCATGGGTATCAATCGACTCCTTGTGACCTCCTCTATTCATTGCCACATTGATCTTTGAGCTATCACCCCCTCAGCGACAAAACGGCAACGAGTCATAGCACCGTTCAAATATCATCCTACCGTATCATACTGGGTATCATTCGACTCCTTGTGACCTCCTCTATTCATTGCCACATTGATCTTTGGTCTATCGCCCCCTCAGCGACAAAACGGCAACGAGTCATAGCACCGTTCAAATATCATCCTACCGTATCATACTGGGCATCATTCGACTCCTTGTGACCTCCTCTATTCATTGCCACATTGATCTTTGGTCTATCACCCCTCGGCGACAAAACGGCAACGAGTCATAGCACCGTTCAAATATTATCCTACCGTATCATACTGGGTATCATTCGACTCCTTGTGACCTCCTCTATTCATTGCCACATTGATCTTTGGTCTATCACCCCTCGGCGACAAAACGGCAACGAGTCATAGCACCGTTCAAATATTATCCTACCGTATCATACTGGGCATCATTCGACTCCTTGTGACCTCCTCTATTCATTGCCACATTGATCTTTGATCTATCACCCCCCTCGGCGACAAAACGGCAACGAGCCAAAATATCGTTCATATCAACGTATTCCGGGAATAGCAAAGCGACTATTTTCTTGTGTTTTAGTGAGCTTTAATATCGATTGTTTTTTCGAATGAACTTGCAAGCTCACATCAATACTTGTAATTAAAAATACAGGGTGGGACAAAAATAGTGTTGTACCTTTCGAGGTATTCTTCTTCTAGTGGACCAATGTCCTTCAAATTTTTACCATACACTACTATGATAATGGTCTCCAAGTACAAAAGTTAGAGAAATTCACTTTTCCTAGAACGTGGTAAAAGATTATGATCACCTCGAAAGGTACAACACTATTTTTGTCCCACCCTGTATTTTTAATTACAAGTATTGATGTGAGCTTGCAAGTTCATTCGAAAAAACAATCGATATTAAAGCTCACTAAAACACAAGAAAATAGTCGCTTTGCTATTCCCGGAATACGTTGATATGAACGATATTTTGGCTCGTTGCCGTTTTGTCGCCGAGGGGGGTGATAGATCAAAGATCAATGTGGCAATGAATAGAGGAGGTCACAAGGAGTCGAATGATGCCCAGTATGATACGGTAGGATAATATTTGAACGGTGCTATGACTCGTTGCCGTTTTGTCGCCGAGGGGTGATAGACCAAAGATCAATGTGGCAATGAATAGAGGAGGTCACAAGGAGTCGAATGATACCCAGTATGATACGGTAGGATAATATTTGAACGGTGCTATGACTCGTTGCCGTTTTGTCGCCGAGGGGTGATAGACCAAAGATCAATGTGGCAATGAATAGAGGAGGTCACAAGGAGTCGAATGATACCCAGTATGATACGGTAGGATGATATTTGAACGGTGCTATGACTCGTTGCCGTTTTGTCGCTGAGGGGGCGATAGACCAAAGATCAATGTGGCAATGAATAGAGGAGGTCACAAGGAGTCGAATGATACCCAGTATGATACGGTAGGATGATATTTGAACGGGGCTATGACTCGTTGCCGTTTTGTCGCTGAGGGGGTGATAGCTCAAAGATCAATGTGGCAATGAATAGAGGAGGTCACAAGGAGTCGATTGATACCCATGAGAATACGGGAGGATGCTATTGAACGATAATATGGCTCGTTGCCGTTTTGTCGCTGAATGGCGAAAGATCAAAGATCAACTTTAGTGGTGAGACTGGGAACTGATAATGATAGCAATTACACTTTCCCAAGGTCCTAGGTCAAGCATGCACGGAGTTACGCACCGTTGCCGTTTTGTCGGTTGCCGTTTTGTCATGCCCCCGTAATCACACCCCCATATATGATTAACTAGACATGGATTTATCTTTCTTGCTTCCAGATCTGTCAAATCCCAGAGGATAGATCGATGAGTATCATGTTCCAACTGGTGTTCGACATGCTGAAATTGTTATGCGCGGAGGAGATTACGGCTGCGGTTGGTTATTTATTGTTATGCGTTAACGCGATATATCTTCGTGACTCGAGAAATGTATTCGTTCCAGAATTTTTCGTATTCTCTCGACCGGATGGCGAGCCAGTGTGCAATCGCAAACAAGCACGATCCGTTGAGGTTTATAAATTACTTGCCAACGTCATAATCAAATTCGAAACTATCCATATTCATAGCCGCGGTAATTACAGAGACAATGCCTTTCGCAAGTCAATCTACAGACTTGCCGAATCGATTCACAACACCACGCAAACTCTCGTCAACAAGCGACTCATACGTGGAGCCGAAAGCTGCGATGAGGTAAACAGCTCATCAAACATGATTGACAATGATAAGGAAATCACTAAAGATGTGAATTTTCAGGTTGTCGTCATTCCTGACGACCAGTTCATGAGTGTAATCATTGAACACTGTCTCGCTCTGATGAAGACTGTCAGATCGAAGAAACTCATTAAAGGGGTAAGAGTGATAGACATTGTTGGAATTGCATCTCTGTCCAGTAAAACATCAAATTGGATTGCTTCACACTCTGATTTTGCAGAACTTCGATATGCTACTCGAGTCGATGGCCGCTGATAGGGATGTAACTGCCAGGCACGATGTAATGAAGTGAGTTGAAGAATCATTATTCATCCATATGTTAATATTCTACATGCTTGCAGAGATTCGCCGCTCCGCAAGCTCGTCTACGCCCTTAGTGAGGCCATCGAGATGACGGTTCGCATTCTGCTGGAGAAGAATCGATCGGCACTCGCGGCTGGAGTGAACGAGGTGAGTTTCTGTGGAACATTCTGTGGAAATGGCAGGACACGGCTCGTTTGTGGTCTGTGGTTATGCATTGCTAGTGCGCACATTATAATTGACTATGATATCTGTCAATTTCAATCATCATCTTCAGATGAACCTTCGCAACGTAAAGGCGGAACCAGTGATCGAGGAGGACTGGTCCTTCTCCGATGCCACGGAGCCGATGAAGGATGGGAGCGACGACGTGGCTTCTGAAGCCATTCTGAACAGGCTCGTAAAACCCGCAGATGCAGACGTGCCGATGATTGTGGATGATAATATAATTCCACACACGGGTAACATTTACACCATTTTGGGCACATTCTCTCGCTACTCTTGCCGGTGACATATTTATTCCGAATTACAGACGATCCTGTCGTCAATGATGCTTCCATTCATTCCGTGAACGATGAGGTCATGGCAGAGGACCTACTTGACGGAGAAGAATCGGTGGAGTATGTGGACGAAGTCAAGGCGATCCTCTTTGAGATGAAGGTGAGAATCAGAAATCCAAATTGATCTCACTTTTGAAATCCGTTTTGAAATCCATAGATATCCATTTTTCATTCACGAGTGAAAACGAGATTGCTTAGGAGTCCGAAGAGATCAAGGAGGAGGCTGAGGAAGATAATGAGTATGAGGCAAAGGAGAACTTTCTCGACTTCTCTCATCATAAGGTATCGGTGGCATTACTAAAGTGCCATTCTCCAAGTCCTTGGAAATTCCGGGAATCATATCTCAATAGTAATCATATTTTTTAGGACGATGATGAGGATGAAGAGGAAAACGGCGCGAAAGAAGAACATCAAGAAGAAGAAGAAGTAGTTGAACTAGAACAGGAAGAACGAAGAGAAAAAGAAGAAGTAGAAAAAGAAGAAAAAGAGCAGTCTCAAGATGATGATGACGTACACTCAAGCTTGAACGATCAATCGGGCAGGAGAAGCAAGAGGGCCAAGTCGGTCGTCCGGGTAAGATATTTTTCACCCGATTTATTTGAGGCACCAATATTGTACGGTTGTAATTGGGATGGAAGCGATGGTGACTGTTTGCAGCTAAAGAGCGACCTCAGCTGGAATCTGATTGATTCAACACCCGCGCTCTCGCAAGCGAAAACGGTGAGTATTCTCGTGAGAACAATTTGAGAGTTTGTATTTTCTCATGAGGATAATTGAGGCGTCTAGTTATTGTAGAATATTTGATTGAATAATTGCAGGCTCGCAAGAGCAGGCAACTATCGTGCAAGGCGTGTGGTCATATATCGCAAACAAACCGACAAGCCGACAATCATAGACTGGAAGTGAGTGCTGAAAAATTAAACATCTCATGTCTCACCTTAAAATAGACGTTTTGACAATGACCAGAGCCTACCCAAACAAGCGGTAAGACATCTATATTCAGTGTCCCGGAAACGCATCGAAGGGTCTTCACTCGACACAAGATAAGACTATCAGTAAGAATAATGGCAAGATCAACATAACGGCAGAGCATACGCCAAAAAGCGTGTCCACGAGTGTAGACGAGCCCAAATCTGCGAAAACGCCCAAGACGCCAAAGGCGTCAACTACGGTAAGTGATTTGCTTATCGTGAGATTATTTTCAATTCCACACGTAGCTGACCTTTGACGAACTGAGTGGAGGGAGGAGGAGGGAAGAGGCCGGGAGGAGGCTAGTGATCTACCTGCTCTCCTCCCCCCCCCTACCTCTTCCCTCCCTCTCTCCCAGACAATCAATGGTTCGCTAACAAGCACATTGAGTTTGCTGAGCATTTGAAACGCACGATACAAATAACTTTGAACAAACCAGAGACAAATATCTGATATAACTAGAATTGGCTCTTAATAGATCAAAAGAAGGATAAAAAATGTTCTTAGGCTTTTCGGGAAATTTAATTGTCCTTGATAGCTCGTCAAGTAGTGAAAATTGAACAACGATTTGATTACAATCAACTTAACTAAAAAATTTTTTTTTTTAATTTACTCAATTTATCACTAGTGTCGTCGACGCTCCCTGACTTCTTCTAAGTCGTGGAAGAGATCATGCGGAGGATATTTCAAGATGCCGCCTGTCTACAGTTGCGTATTGTGCGAGGTATGCCACCTAGATTTTTCAAGTCGCCCAGATTTTTCCTAACTTTGAGTCTTATCTACGATACATAAAGTGCAGATATTTAAATGTTTGTTATTCCCAAAGTTACGTAGTCAGATCACGAAACTGGTCCAATCAATGCCTTGTAGTTGAGCTAAAATTATGTTTCAGGACAAAACGTTGAGGCCGCTGCGGGGTCTCATTTGTCATCTCCTCAAGGGCCATCAAAGCGACAAGGACAAAACGTTTGCCTTCCTGCAAGAACTTCGATACGAATGCTTGTGCGGATTCGTCGCCAAAGAGGTCCACCAGTGCTATGACCATGAGAAGAAGGTGAAAACAATTTTTTTTAAAATATATTATAATCAACTTCAGTCAAAACTGTTTGAACAAATTGTTTGGGTGATGAAATCGTATTACATTTGCACATTGCAGTGTACCGAGCTGAAAGAGGGCTCTTTGCTTCTCTTCCACAGTGAAATCAATCCTAAATTCCCTGCCAACCAGGTTTGATTCTATAGTATTTTTTCTAAAATGCAGACAAACAGCAACAGATGATCTAATGTAAGTATGTTAGAGTCGATCAAGTAGTCTATTTAGGTTCATCCCAAGTATACTTGTCGCTGTAAGTTTAGTACTGAGAACAAGGCAGATGTCTGGAAGCACAAAGAGAAGGTGAATCGATATTTCGTTAATTGAAATTTTTATATGTTTCAGTGTGCGAGATCTTTCTTCACGGTGAGCCAGAAATGAGTGGACATGACTTTCATATCCCTATTAATATTATTGTTAATATTATTAATATTATAATATTATTGTTTGCCCTTATACTTGAAACATTCACCCAGATCATCTGTTACCTCAAAGTTATATAATTTGAATGTGCTATCGATGTTTCATCAGTGATGATATAAATAATTTCACAAAGTTTTTCCTTGAAGATCATCACATTGAATCATTGAAAAGCGATAAATAAATAAAAAGTTGGTCTAATAGGATAGCAAATCTATCCAAATGAACCAGATACGGTGAGAAAAAAGTTTGAAACTTCTCCTGGCTTTTTGCCAAATAGAAAAATTTCCGTAGCTTTCGAGTTCTTACTACTTACTTTGATATTTAGATAATATTTTTTTCGACTGCTTAGCTTTTGCTGGGCATGCCGGCATTTCGTTTCATAACTATTATAACATGTACGAGTAATCTATCGAAATATACTTTGTTTCTTCCCTCTGGCCATGCTTAACATCTTCTTGAAGGTTTTTTTCATGTTTAGGCTGGGACCTTTTTTATTCAGGAAACGCTTTTTTTCAGTACCTTTTTAGTGATTATTAATAATGATTTAATTTTAAAGTCATGACTCCGGACGATGCAGCCTCATCCATCGGACAGCTCAAGGGGCTGGTTGGTTTATTTTCCAACTTATACTCATATTTATGAACAGAAAAATCGGAATATTTTAAGCTGCATGCAATCACTGGTATGTGTACGGTGAACAGGCCCCGAACTCTGAAACTCTTTTTTTCAAGGTCGACGAAATCACATCCGACAAAGCGATTTGTACTGTGTTCACCTCCGCGCTGAACTTGCTCAGAGACCTGTGCGTCAAAGAGATTAATGGTTCGGTGAGCAACATTTCCAACTTTTATTTGACAAAAAATAGTGTTTCGAGCCGATCGTAACGTTGTCCTCTCAAAAAATGGAAAATCACGAAAAACATTAGGCTTGTCACGAAAGGGTTCTCCCTAGATCGGACAGAAATCAAAATTACTGAATCCAAATTCGAATTTAACAGGGTAAATAAAATCCTAAACATTTAGATATTGACCCTTTCAGAATTTCGACTATGACATCCAGTTCGTGGAATCCGTTCGGAATCTCTCTGTTCAACAAGATCCCATGAGGTGTGTCGTTACTTCCAAATATTTCGAATAACATATTTTCATTGTCGTTACTTATTTACGATTACTTGGCTGGGCGCTTATGAGAAATTGGCTGCGATAAAGATTTCTTCTCAAATTCCAGGAATGTGCCGCTCCGCAAGCTGATCTATGCCCTGAACGAGTCGATTCAGCTCACAGCGAAAGTGCTGGTGGGCAAGTATGGGGGAGTGAATGAACCGAGGATCAATGAGGTCAGGTGTAATGGGTACTAGAACGTATCTTGAATTGACACACTCTCTCGGCCAGTCGGGTATCATAGAAATAATACGTTCAGGAAACATTACTTTTACGCTAAGGGGGCGCTAAGGGGGGTTTCAGAATGCGAATTTAGTCAAGCGCCCCTTTGAAATCACTTCTCATCATGCTATCATAATTGGTTATTTGCTTTAGAAATAAGAAAAATGAAATATCCAGCGTGAAAAATGATGCGAAAGTTGCGAAAAAGGTAAAAAAAAAACAAAAAAAAACGATAGATTGGAACGAAACGTTATATTCCGCGGTGTTTGACAACTTGTCGTGCATCTGTGACAGTGAAAGACTACGTGAAAGGAGGAGACCGTAGTGAGCGCTCCAGGTGAAGCGATGGGCACAATTCGGGTGTAACTGAATGATAACCGATGGTATTCCTAAAAATCTCAAAAATGTTAATTATTCCTTCTACTGAAAAAAAATCAGAAACAACCGTGCTGAATTTGATCAATTTTCGAAGGTTTTTGTAGGAAAGAGGTTGGGAAATGGTGAGTGCCTACCGGAACGAATTATTAAAATAAATCCCATTGCAGACGCTTGCCGAAGTGAAGGAGGAGCCGATCGATTTCTCCGAGCTGTTCCAACCTTCCGCTTCCGTGGGTTTGGCGACGGAGGTAAATTTTATTTGAACGACTTCTAATTTCTCGAATAACAATGATAAGAATTAGGCCATGCAATGAAAGTTTTCAATAAAGGTTTGCAAGTTATGTGTGAACAAGCTTCCGGAGACAATATGTTACATGACGGTGAAAGAAAAGATTAACAAATTTGTTGTAGTACCCTCTGAAACCGAAAGTAGAAGAAGAAGATGCTCCCGAATTCAGTCTCGACGATCTAAGGCCCGTTGAGGTTCTTTATTACTTTTTTTTATTATTGTCATTCTCGTGAACGAGGCAAAGAAGAAAATAGTTGAAATAGCTATCGAAAAAAGTGTTTTTAAATTAGAAAATATTATTTACAGTACCATTTACAGTACGCCGGAAGCATGGATGAAGATGACGATGACCAGCTGAGCAGCTACGACTTTTTCCACAGCGGCCCGTCGACCAGCGGTATGGGACAGGACCAGAACTATCACTGCCCGCTGTGCCCTAACGTTAGATTTTTTTTCTGAAAACAGTCGCTGACCTACCGTGTATTTACCGAGAACAAAACGTTGCAGAAAAAAGTGGATCGTACCCTGCGCAATCTCGAGACGCACCTTCGCATTCACCATGGAAAGACGGCTAAACAAGTGAGATCTAATAAATAATAAATTTGTGGGTTAAAAAAAAGAAGATGATGCAGTTGAAATAATGAATAACAACACGATAGAGTATTCAAGGCACATCTGTGCTTCGTCTGCAAATGCGGCTATATCGCGAACAACTTCCGCTACGTGCAGGATCACAAGAAGCTGGTAAGTTTGTATCGATGAGGAATGACAAGCCATTTTTTGACCGATGACTAGGAATGGCTCGCTTCATAGAAGAAACCTGGTTATGTGAACCGGTCGCGTATACTTTTTTTCAATAAAAAATATGAAATTTTTTTTAATTCTGGACATTTTGAGTGCGGAATCTGCACGTTCACGCTGAGGCACTCCGATGCGGATCCCGATGCAGCGCCTCCCACGCTCAAGCGATATCGAGCAAAGGTAAAACGTTTTTGCCAGAACAGTTTTATCGTTCCGCGAGTGACGAAATTCCCAAAAATTTCGGTATATTTGTAAATCTGTTGCGCTTAACAATGTAAAAATGTGATAGAGTGCATAGAAGTGATGGCAAATCGGCGAATCTCTTATTTGAAATACTCTCTCGTTGGTTAGACAAGCGCGAGAGTATGCAAATCGAGGATAGGTGTTCATCTATTGAGCTTTGGTCAACTTTGTTCATCTATTGAGCGTGGAACTGTTTGTAAATTATAAGTCGCAAAGGACAATAATAAATATCAAGCGTAATATATTCGCAAAGTGTTTCGAATCTATAAAATATTTTCAGTTCTTGAGAACTCATTTCTATTCCAGACCTCTGTCAGTGCACAATCCGATAGGGAGCATACAGTCGAAGAAGATAGGTTTATATGCCCTTTTTGCAAGGTGAGATTTCGTTAATTATATAATTGATAGCGCAGAATATACACTATTTTCTCAACATGTTCAATGACATAACTTCAGACTCTAGCACTAAACAAGTGCTATCTAATGACAGAGATGCTAAATTTTGCTGGTGAGTTTATCTCTTTTCTGTTTTAGAAGGGAGTCAGTCGAACTCTAAATGTCTTTCAAAAGCATCTGCTCATTCAACACAAACGGACGCCACAACAGGTAATACCCATATCATTTTCAGTGTCTCAAGCATTAGAGGAGTCAAGAAAACTAATCTATCTTCTTTCCGAAAAATCTATGAAAAATTGTGCTTTTGGATATCTATTTTTTTCAGGCGCAGCTGGTTTTCATCTGCAACTGTGGCTATTCTACGCAGAAAGTTCCTGAAGTAAACAAGCACAAGAGGGAGAAGAAATGGGTGATTTTCTTATTTTTCTGACTTTAACCTGAATTTAGAAATACATGAACAGGGTAGGTTTCCATAAATTGCCTATATACGATTGTTTTTTCAGTGCAAGCACAGGACGTTTACGATGCACTTGACGACCGTCTGAATACAATAAAGCTGTAAATATTTTTTTTGCCCGTTTGGAATCTCATTCTCTACGATCACGATTTACCCGATTATGTATCATGTTTTTAGGCAAATGATCTATAGCAATGAATTCCCTAGTTTCAATTATTTGATGCCGGTCATTATCACGATAAATGTATTTTTATAATTTTCTTTTGCGTTTTGACTTCTGTGTTTGGGCATTGGATTTATGCAATATTGCAATATATATTTATGCAATGCAATATTGCGAGATTTGCCGTCTCACATTCTTTAATCAGGAAGCGTATTTTTGATAATATTTCATTAGGAAATGTCTTGTACAATCAATTCTTCATTGTTGTGTCGTAATACTGGACGAGGCCATCGAAAGACTCAGCGGCTTAACTTGCGTAACTATCGATCTCCTACGAAGTAACCTCAGAACGAATCTGCAATCATCGGCAGTTTTTAGTAATAATTCTGTGTATAATATAGATAATGAACTAATGATCTAAAACTTGATGCTAAAACAAAAATCGCTCAACTCAGTAAGCTCACACCCACTTAGGTTGAGATAATGACCTAAAATAAAAAGCTCACTCACTCTCTGTAAGGTTGCAGGCACCACAGTGCAACAGCTGGATTGAGTGCGGGTGGTAGGGCGGCAGACTGCAATTTGATATTTCGGGCCTTGTTATCAAGATCAGGAAGATCATGAGCAAAGTGGGCTTGGCGAATGTAGTCTCGCGGGTATCTGCTCTCCTCGTATGTTTCCCATAAAATCACACGGAATGTTCGTAATCACACAAACAAAGAGCCGCTAAAGTTCGTAAGTGATACTTGTGATTGGAACGTCACTATGACGAAAGCACAATATTATAAAGATGATGTATTCATCATTTATTTTGTTCATGAAACTTGGAAATATCGGATATAAATGAAATAAAGGTAAAGTAAAGTTGCTTCCACAATCGAGGCGATTTTACAGTTGTCTTGAGACAACCACGCCTGGTGGTGTACACAGGTAAGGCCAGGTACAGCCAGGTAAATGAAATACTCGCCATATAAATCATTGCCTCCATCTCCGGATGATGGTATCCGAAGAACATCACGACCACTCCGACGCATCCACTGATCGTCGTGAGTGGAATGAGGGCGTGGAGGGTGAGAATCTGAAATGTAGTCTGTAAATACAATACAATACAATATTATTGTCTGTAAATTACTCTAGATATTTTTTCGACCAGAATGCTCAGACCATCAATGACAGACACGCATAATGAATGGTTGTACTATGCCTGAAACTCAACTATAGAAACATTAAGTAAATTGGATGTTATATTATAAACAATATGTGAAAAAAATTCATACTTTGATGAGCACCCGGTGCATGCCCATGGTTCTAGCAGTGATGCTGTGCTCGAATTTGTGCAGCACTTGGAGTGTCTGAATTCATAGCTTAAAAAAGCGAAATCAAAGATCAATAATCAACTCACGGATTGCCTCTTGAAGACCATGTAGGTGAAGAGCGTGGCCATCATGAAGAAAAAGTAGCCGTAGGTCAAGAAGGCATCGGGACGGGAAATATCGGGCAGACCTGTAACGTTCTCAATTTGCAAGATGTGATATATTTCAGGCAAAAGTCAAATGTTACCAGAGAAGAGTGACACAATGATCGCTAGGAAACATGTCAGAAAAACTAACCGTAAATAATTGAGTTAGCCCACGTTTCTTCCGGGTAGAGATTGAATGCTGCGAAGCTAATCTGGTCATTCTGCGTTCGGGCGAGTTTGAACGCTACCTAAGCATCGTTTATCCTTAAAATTTGTGAAAAATGTGATGCTAACTCACGCAATTGATGACATTGGGAATCGAGCAGAATATCACTATCAGATGACATTGAAAAGCACTCGGCGTTGCGTTGGTCATGATGTGATTTCTGAAGTTGAAAATATATTTCTCCTGGCCGCAACTTGCTTAAGAATTCCTTGAATAATAACAAAATAAGAAAAAAGTTAACCCGCTCGTTGAGGGATTCAAAAAAAAGGAAATGTTTCACCTGTACCAGAAAGATATTGACTGTATAATCGTCGACTCTATGATTGTCACACAAAAGATGGAATTGCAGTAGTTGCACATGTCAACGCCTACGTGAATGCAAGGACCGGTAGCCTCCCAGAAGATGGTCGGAGTGAAGACCATCAACCTTTAAAAAAATTAAAGAGAATAAATAAATGCATTTGTAAAGACTCCATTAGTGAAGTGTCAAAAGAAGACTAACAGCACAATTTTCTTAAATAAAAGTATCTCGCCTTTCAATTGTCAGCGTATCCGCAACAATGGAGATGAAATCGTTGAAGGCGCAGTAGAAGATGAGGATGGAATAAGTCTGGAGCAGTAATTGCTTATAAGCTTGTGCTATTTCTTGCTATTGCTATTGCTTGTCTATTGCTGTCTATGGCTATTGCTTGTCTACTTGTCTATTGTCTATTGCTAACAATAAGCTATTGCTTGTGGATGCTTGTGGCGGGGCTAAATTTAGAGTCAGTGTTAGAAATAAAAACCTGCAGCGATTTCGGCGTGCTTGTATAAATTGCGGCCATAAGAAGAGAGCTAACGGTAATGCCAAACGCAGTTACGAAATAGTGAAAATAATGCGTGTAGATGATCATGATGAGTGGGCGATGGGATGAAGGATGTATTAGAACATTGATGATGCCTTGTCATTTTCAGCGGTGATATACAGTCCCGATTATGAGGAATAAGATGATCTTTCCGCAACTGTGATTCAGTAATACGCTGGTCAAAGACCTCGGACACATGTTTTGTTCATTAAAAATATTTTCTGATGTCGTAAGCTCTATAAGATCCAATATTTATGCTTAGATTATGTACAGGTTTGGAAACGTGACGTATTAATCAATTCATAATTGCTGCGATATTGTCATGATATTCTACTCGGTGATAAATGTTATATTACGTGTTCCGACAGTTGATGATCCCGCAGGAAAAATACGTTTCAGTCTGTTAAAGAATACAATTTGCGTGACGTATCTGAAAAATATGATGACAAAATAGCCGACAAAAGTCCTTACAATCTGTATGGCTTCATGAACCAAATAGTAATTGCTGGATTGATAATAGGTGGGATCATTGCCATCTGAAAGTTTTACATCGATTCTTATTGTGAAAGAGTTGCCAATACCACGAAAATAAAGGCCTCAAACTCCGGGTTGTAAAAACCCAGTAGAATGAAGATTACACTCCCGCAACCAATGCAGATTGAAAGTGGGAGCAGAGCGTGAATTGTAAGGATCTGTGAGTATTTTTTTCTTTTGGCAAAATAATAACAAACTTTGAGAAAAACATGATGCATCGCATACGTTTTATCACTGATCACTCGACCATTACGTTGTTTGTACAGTGTCTGAAAGTTGTACAGTGTCATTTTTTTAAGTATCCAGAATCTCGTAAATTATCTTACTTTGCTCACTCGGCTCCTGAAAATTATCAGGAATCCCAATAAAGCGGGCATTTCGACGAAAAAGTAGCCGTAAGCTACGGCTTGGGCTGGTTCGAAGATGTTGGAGAGGCCTGAAATTTATTATTTTAAACTCCGGTGTGCGAATCCAAGGTCCAAGCAAATTTCCAAGTTGCGACCTGCCCTGGGGGCAACTTGGATTTTTGCTTGGATCCAACTTAAAATTCTACTTGGATCCAACTTGGGAGCGGGGGTATGGTAGCCCACCAATTTATTGATTGATAATAGGAGATACAGTAATCTCATACAGTAACCAAAGGCCCCGCACGGTTAGACCATTTCGGCCGGTCACACCCCAAATACGGTAATACTGGGGGACCGTAGATCGCACTCGTACCCTAAGGCAGTCAAAACAGAGGTGCGAAAAAGGACCATATAGACTAGGTGTGTGCTAGACGCGACGGGACAAGAACTGCTTGGATCCAACTTGGGTTCCTGCTTGGATCCAACTTGGGAACCAGAGGCCGGGTACCGTACTTGTCCAAGTTGGAAACCCCTTTTTGCTTGGATCCAAGTTGGGGCGCGCACCAGAGAATATTAATACGAAGTACTATTCAAATATTCAGTCTTAACTACCATAGAGGTATGCACCAGTCCAATTTGTCTGCGGATAGACTTTCTGCACAGTCTCGAGCAAAGCGGGATCATAGGCTTTCACATGTTTGAAAAAGATCTGAAAAATTATTGTTCTCTTCACAGTAGATCTTAGAATTACCATGTGCGAGATATTCGGAAGAGCGCAAGCGAAAGCAATCATGTTTATCATGAATGCGCTTGGCGGAGGCTTCGACAATATTCGAAGCCTGCATCAAAAATAGTGAGAAAAAGGATTCACAAATGTGATTACCTGTACCAAAACGAGATGCATTGAATGATAGTCGACTGGACGATTGTTCCGCAGAATAATGAATTGCAGTAATTGCAAAAGTCAAGGGAGATCCTAGTACATGGGCCGACAGCAATGAACACGAATGAGGGAAGCAAAACTGTTAATCTAGAAACGAGTATCGTAACACTGCAAATTTGGAAACCAGGTGGTATGCTCCCTATTGTAGCACTGTTTTACCATCAGTCATGTGTAAAACCATCAGTCATGTGATTTCATGTGTAAAAGATTCGTTTTTTCATTCGACGTGCTCTCTAGCCACTCTTACCGGAGAACAGAAACGAGGAATGAAGAGGCGGATTCTTCATTCAGAGTCCTAGTCCTCTAATCCAACTGACCTTTCCATACTCATAATGTCTGCTAATATGGATAGGACGTCGTTGAGTGCACACCAGAAAAGAAGCACAGAATAGTTCTGAATGAGCACAAAATGCAACATTTAGTCAAAAAAATCAATAAAAAAGGACTCACTTTGATCGTTTGAGGAGTGCCTCTGAATATCGCCATCAGTAGCAGAATACTCATTACGAATCCGAAACAAAGAAGCGAGAGATGAACACCGAGAACGATCATTGGATGATTCTGAGAGTAAAATGTGAATTAGTAGCCTTTTGCTATTACACGAGATGCAAAAGACTGTAATGTATCACGAGACATGTAATCAGATGCAATAGTCGATTAGAAAAAAATAGACAATATCAGCTGATGAGATTTGAAGGGGAAATGTTTTGAAGAAAGTCTTCTTTTCATCGCCAAATTCTGCGCGTTAAACAACAACTGAGAAGATTGATCTCTTGTGAAGAGACACATTCATTCCATACGTATTCGGATCAGGGATCATCGAGTGTCATCAATTTACATTTTCTAGTGTACGAAGAACACTAATAGAATAACGACGTCTCATTTTCCGGATCTATCTATTTCTAGGAATAACAATGCAATAGAGGTAATACCGTGTCCCACAGCGATAGTAAGAAAGGCATGGGTGTGGGTAAGAAGATGCCACTATCTCATCGGTATTTTCAAGTATGAAGAGCGGAACCGGAGAGCTTATATCGATTCCAACTGGGATGTGGTATCGTATAGTCATCGCTTGATAATGGCATAAGGCAAATGCCAGGCAGAAATGTTGAGCAAACTTCAGAGTACATGCTGTAATAAGGTAATGCATCGACGGTGAGCACTATCGATCGCTAAATTTCTGCTGCATTTTATTCACCCTCATTATCGTGAGAATATTTTCCATTCCACTCGTAGTTGACCTTTGACTACCGTTCGAGGGGCGGAGTTAGGAAGAGGCCGGGAGGAGGCGAGTGATCTACCTGCTCTCCTTCCCCCTACCTCTCCCCTTCCTCTCTCTCCCAGACAATCAATACGCTAACTAGCACATTGAGTTTGCTGAGCATTTGAAACGCACGATATTCTGTGACGCCGAAGGCTAGGAGCTCTTATTCATCTAGACGTTAGTGAGATAACACATCGATGCCAATACGTCAATGGTTTGCACTTCTGATAATTAAGACATTTCTGGTGTGTACAATCTGCATCTAAACGAATAACAGTAGTTACTCATCCGAACCGTGCATATTTTCACCTTACTGTAAAGAAATATCCCAGAATAATCATAAAAAAATGATCCGATAATTTTAGACCTGTGTTCGCGCGCGCTCATAAGTATTTTTTTGTTTATATTTTTCTGCGAACGTAAAAATATTATAATATTGAGGATGCGACTCGGGGGTGACTTCGGCCGAGTTGATTTCTGCTTCCTGCAACGAAAACGATCAATAATTTATATAAATATATATATCTATAAATTGTTTTGGTTGATGAGTTAGAGACCCCTTCCGCTTCTTATTGGTGTAAAATAAGCTTGCAGGTTGCTCAAAGCTGAAGAAGATGAAGGCGTTCAAGTGCCAATCCCTCGCCGTCGGTGGCGCATTCTGCTCGGAGCTGACGACCAGTAAGAACGGCGCGTCGTGCTCTTATCATTATCATCTACCGGAACCAAATGCATCACTTAATCAGGACATCTTGGGAGGCACGGACAAACTTTATTGCAATAAAAACCAGTGAAGATACAACGAGATAACCCCGGTATTTCCATTTCATTTATTTATTATTATTGTTTCACGAAAAAAGAGGTCGGAGAAACGAAAAGGAGAAAAGGTGGGAAGTAATATTCCTTAGAAGATGGGATCTGATAACATTAAGCCAGGATTTAGCATGATGTGTCAATAATTACAGGTTCCCGGAAACAACATCAAAGTGGCATACGTCATACCTCCCCCGCTCGGATAATTGTCATGGAAAAGGTCGAAGAAGTGAAGTCGCAGAAGTGTCATATTTTAGTAATTTCGCAATTAATCCTCGCAATTAATATTTTGTTAAATTTATGCAATATGAAGAATTCCCATATTAAAGGAAATATGATACACAATTGCATTTATACTCCTTCGATAAGGTTCGATACAAGGGATAACCAGTCAAAGGAGGTGATTCGCCTGTTACTCCTCACACCGTGTATGCGCCAGTTTGAGATTCAGGCAAAGTTGCGACTTTCGAAGAGTTTGGAGAAATGACGCTACTCACTCTTGCACAACAAAACAGACGAGATAAATATCTGAAATTACGCTTGTTAACATAGAGTGCAAGTCATTTTTAGCCTCACTCCCTGTAAGGTTTCATAAAGTAAATTGTGATCACAGACATTGCCATTGGAGGAAACGAACCGACCTAAACGAAAATGATAATTTCCAACTCAAAAAAATTGAAGAAAAAAATACGATATAGATGAGTTCTTCTAGAGCAGGGTGAACGAATCCGAAAATGATCAGAATAAGTGAGGCGATCCCGATAATGATCGACAAAGGAAGAACCGCGTGAATTGTGAGAATCTGAGCAGAGAAATATGCTTTATTTTTTTTTAATCTGAAAATCAACCTTTAAAAATATTCGGTGGCTATTGTAAGTCTTTTCACTCATTGATTTTCTCTCCTTTAGTCTCCGCACGACCTTGAAAGTGGAATATGAATTTACAAAATAAATTTTTGGATGACGCACCCGATATCTTGTTACCACCAAATACAGGAATAGCACTGGAAGGATCATAAAGAAATACAAATAGGATAGCATCTGACGGGGCTCGAAAAAATTGGTCAATCCTGAATTGATAAGTCTGTTCTGCCCAAATTGTGTAGACACTTACCATACATGTATACTCCGGTCCAGTTATACTGCGGATAGAGTGTTTCTACTGCTTTTAAAAGAACTGGACTACCGATCGAATCTCGCTTGACATTATTGAAGAAAATCTTACTTATTTATTTGATTGGGTATTCCAAAATATTATCATACCAAATGCGCAATGTTTGGAGAAATGCACAACAAAACAAGCAGGTTCAGCACAAGAGTTCCTGGTGGATATTTTGATAGTATCCGGAGCCTGGTTATCGATTATAAATTAATTTTTACTTTTAGTAAAAACAAACCTGTACCAAAACGACACACATTGAATGATGACCGACTGTGCAATGATATTGCAAAATAGAGTATTGCAAAAATTGCACAATTCAAGTGAAATTGCAGTACACGGTCCAGCGGGAAGGTACACGAATGTTGGTAGAAGAATAGTTAGCCTAAAATGAAGGATGACAATAGTCTTTGACGTCTTCTTGCAAAATTGTTCCAAGCCACTGTATGTTTTCAAAGCAGTTATCTATCAAAACCCCGTTGGGAGCACCTAATTATTCTCTGAATCACAGTTGCTCAGCGGTTTACTAATATGCAAAATCAAACACCATATAAACAACATTTGCGTTTACATTAATGGCTAAGTACTGCATTTACGTTCATATTATTTTTAAACAAAATGTTATCCAAAACACAAAGTTCTTCCTTTTCTGACAGTCTTCAGTCTTCATAAATTCTTTGCCTTGCTGTGAAGAGGCTGCTAAATTGTATCGTCTACCTTTCCAAAGTCATTAGGTCTGCGGATATGGAAACGATGTCATTGAATGCTCCCCAAAGTAGAAGAGCAGAGTAATTCTGAAAGAATACAATGACCATGATAATTCAACGATATGGTTAAAGGAGGACGAAAGTGAAAGTTTTCGAAGGTAAACTGACAGCATGGGCCGGTTGCTACCTTGATAGCTAAGTGATTCCCAAAATTTGAAGGTTCTAGCTCAATTCTGAAGCAACTTATTCCCATTCAAAGTGTTCTTGATCTACAGTATCTGGTAGTCATTGCTCCGGGATATCGCGGTAAGACTTAGTGGGATGGATGGGAATCGATGGGAATTGATTGAATAGGTAGGAAGAGGGGTCGCCGCTCCTCTCCCCTATTCTCCCTTCCCCACCCCAGATTTGATCTACTCCCCCTTCCCATCCGTCGATTCCTGTCGATTTCTCTGAGTCTTATCGCGATAACCCGGAGCAATGACAACCAGATACGGTAGATCAAGAACACTTTGATTGGGAATAAGTCGCTTCAGAATTGAGCTAGAGCTTGCAAATTTTGGGAATCGCTTAACTATCCTGGTGCCTACAAGCGCACACTGCCAGTCTACCTTCGAAAACTTTGACTTTCGTCCTCCTTTAAACAATGTATCATATTAAATTACACATAGTAACTCACCTTCACTGCTGGTGGAGTAGCTTTGACAATTGCAACTAGAAGAATTACTCCGGACGAAAACCCCAAAATAAGAAGAGACAGATGGATGAAAAGAAAAATCATTCTGTAAGTATAAAAAAATTTAAAAATCAAATACTTTGAACGCATAATACTATTTTCACTGGGAAGTTTATAACCACTTCACAAATTCACAATTTTCAGGTGATAAAATTGTACAGAATAGTGCAGGTGAAACTAACAAAAAAATACTGAACTAATATCGGTACCGAGAACGCTAAACGTTGTCGCTCGCTTGAATGCTGCTTATCTGTAACCGTACTGAATTTCTCACCAAAGCAATCGTGAGAAAGCGCTCCTGGGAATTGTCGTCAGAAGCAACGAGACTGTTGTTGTGACCAGACTATTGTAATAACACATTAGTGAATGAATCAGTGCTGCATTTCGGCCATGAATATTCCATTCTTTATTTTTTTGTGTTGTTTTCGAATGAAAAAATCTTCGTACATGATGTGTTTCATGGTAATTGCGACAGTCTCTTTCTGCACACGGAATTCCCCAAGCTCGTTGATTTGTTTGTGTGTGCAGAACAAAACGTGGTATAAACGGTGTGATCATATTAGTCATATTACTCATATATTTTTCGGCCCCGCTGATTGCGACTGTAGTGCACACGCATTTGTTGCACAGCACAAGCCTTTATGACTACGATTTCACCATAAATTAGATAAGATATCGAATTAGTAAACTAGATGTAGACAAATGTATGATTGCAAAACTGGAACTGCTAAGATGCTCATTCCTTCTGAAAGCATTTCTACCGAGTTGGCTGTGCAGGGCATAGGCCTCCGGCAACGATCTCGCATTCGTGTTGTTCTGAACAATGGACAAATAAATGAATTACTATCAAATAAACTAGAATGTAGTACTACATTACCCAATGCATAAAGTGTAAGTATAAGTATGAAAAGCATTCCAACTTTTTGAGCATTTTCTTCAAATTTATCAGAAGGTTTTCTTCTAAAAAGATAAATGAACCAATTTCAGTTTGCAAACCCTGTAGATCGTTCAGCTGCTTACTCATTTCTGCGTGTCTGATCTTCGCCTGATAAGACGCCAGGAATATTTGCAAGCACCACATCACATAGTAAAACCCGTCCGGCACATCACTAACAATCGTCTCCTCAATCTTCACTACCCCTTGGTTCCCAGAGCCTCGAAAGACAGCTCAAAAAGGGAGAGACCATTGTGCAAATTGCGACATGGTTAGCCCCGCATTTCTTATCGCTGAAATCATGCGATGCCACGCACGGAATAGTTATCGCTCTCTCGAAATCGCACGCTATCTCGTCCCTTCTATCGTCTGAAGCACTCCGATCAGTCCACTCCCTCGCTGGGATTATGCGTCAGTCCCTAACCATTCCGCCTGTACTATCGCCGATCAGAGTCGCGAGGCAGTATGTGGATTATAGAGGCTGTGCTCTTTACTCCGTGTGTGCCGAAGATGGGTGTATAAGAAGGCGAGCGAGCAGGGGATAGGCAAGACCCGCAGCCATGCTCTCTACAGTGATCGCCTTCTCCGCACTGACAGTCGCAGCCAATGCCTTGGCCATCCCGCTCAACCCCGTGGCTGACAGGTTAGCGTATTAGAATTTTGTGGTACTAAGTAGGCCATCAACAACACCCAGAATTCTCAAATGTAAGCAATGATTGAAATGATCCCCAAGCTCACAATCGTAGCCGAATTCATCACACGTTTTTGAGTGATTTTAAGCCTGAATATTACTTTCAGAATCGAGCTTGCCTCGTGCGAGTACCCGAACGGCACCGCCAACGCCCTGAACATGTACTCCTGTTCTGCGGCAGGTAATTATTATTTTATTGCTTCTTCTTTCCTAAAACCGAATTCCCTTAACGAAAACGAATCATTTCAATGCCAATAATAATATTTATATTATATCTGCCAATCATGTACTGCATTTCCATCCATTCTTGTAATTACTATGAAGTGGATGAAACTCATATTTTTTCAATTCAAGGCGACACGATCGAGGTGAAGTGGGTGAAGATCACCGATCTCGACGGCAAGGACATGTACCCGATCGACCCGCGCAAGCCCTTCATCCTCGAACTCGTCGCCTACAACAACGGCCCCGACGTGAGTTCCGCGCACGGATCGGCTTTTCACTCAAAAAATCAGTCATTTTGTGTAGACAAAACTTTTTCTGCAGACAATCGCGCACGGAACGGTTTTTCTATAAAATGTTGACATTTCAGTACGAGGACAACAAGGTGGACGTGCGCCTGTTCGAGTACCAGAAGAGCTGGTCGACGGGCAAGTGCGGCTGGGCCGAGATCCCCACCTTCGGAGCGCTGTGAGTATTTCAAATTTTAATTTGAATTCGCGCCAATCTTTTCAAAATTTGAAAATTATGGACATTTTGTGCAGGAACGGCATCGACGGCTGCGATTTCGCCAAGAACTGCCCTTTGACGCACGGCGACCTCGACCTCAAGGTGATTTCGCCTATTTTTTTATGTCATCGGCGATTTTGAAATCATAGAATTCGAAAGTAATAATCGATATTTTGCAGATCGAGCTCGACCTCTCGGCCTATTCGAGCATCATCTCCATGCTGACCGCTAACGTGAGTACTGTAGGATGGGTTACGGTAGCCGGATTACGGTATGCAGTTATCGATTTTTCAGTCTGCGATCCAGCTGCAAATCTCGATGAAAGACTACAACCCGGGCAGCAAGCACGAGGAGATCACCTGTGTTGAGGCCCAGCTCAGAATCAACTAAATCAGAAATAAATGCATGCATATCTGTACAAAATACCCGATAAATGATGAATATTTACATTTCCTGATTGTCAAACACACAACAGAAGCATGTAGAAGGAACTGTGGTTTATGCTTACATTTAGCGATCTCTGAAGCCTGAATGCACTTTTGGATTGGTTCTGGAACCTTCGAAGCAGTGATCTTGTTGATGCCATTGTTAGCAAAGAAGCGCAATCGTGCCACAAGGGCCTTATCGCTAACCATGACACCAGAGAATCACTGATGAACGCATATCACTATCATAAAAGCCCATATCACCGCATCGATTCCCATAACCATGCGATGAGTCAGCAATGATTGACACAAAATGACACGCGTTTGCAGATTACGAATAAACTCAAACGTTATAGGATGTTGGGCAGAGTCGTTGGCGCGAATTTCTATCATGTAAGTTGTTAAATATTCATGCAAGGCCGTGGTCATGTTTAAAATTTGAATTTATTGAGAAGGTTTACACAAATCTACTCCTATTCCACTACAATCTGTTCAATCATCTTTACTGCCGTCCTCATTCGTTTTCTCTTGAATACTCGCGGGCAAAATGTAAGAAACAATTTTTGAACCCAAAAAATCGAGAGATTCTTCTAGGTTGGACTCTATCGTTGGCTACTATCGTCATTCTCGATTGTCGATGTTTGCATCTCCCTAGTGCACTCGCTCTCATTATTCCGGTACTATATTTTACTTATTACGAATTTATAAAAGTTTGTATGCTTCAGGCGGTCCATTTAACCGAGTTTGGCATGATCTGTTTTGGATATCGGTTCGTGAATCAGCCAACATCGATCGGGCACTGGGGAGGTAAGTGCGAACATAAAGTATCGAACATCGAACCATTCGAACATCGTTATATCTAACGCAATTACGCCGTCGTTATGACAACAGGAGATCTCACTTTACAGTCAACAGGTTCTCTTGTCAATCCCTTTCTTTTTTCCCACGTAAATGTGAGAAAGGTTATGAATTAATGGTGCTGCTCCTTCTTGTCGTCTTCTTCGCTCAATATTCCAATGCGATCCATGATCCCGAACAGTTTATGTGTCCGGTACGTTCAATTCAAAGATTTGGCCCCCTTATTTTATCATTGGAAGCGGTCATTTATTACATTGTCATCTTTTGTCGATTCCAATAATACTATCTTACAATAGTATCTGGAATTGAATAGGGTTTTCTATATGATTCGAAAGCCTGTCATGAGTATGTTCTTAGCTACGGGTGATCAATTATCACGGATATCCTGCTGAGAGGCATGAGGCAGTGACAGAAGACGGCTACATTATTACACTATTCAGAATACCGAGAGGTAAAGCAATCATGGGCAATACTGGTAAGATATTCTCAACTCATTGAATAACAAACTGTTTCAGCATCAAACACAACAAAGCGACCTCCTGTTCTGTTCCAACATGGCCTTTTGAGTAGTAGCTGGGATGCAGTGTCGAATCTGCCCAACAAAGCTCTAGGTTCGAAGTCGTAATTTGTTACTTTCCACAAAACAGAAAACAGTTCGCTTTTTGGAATCTGAAAATATATTGACCATCTGCGCAACGTTCAACGCTAGGTTCGCTCCTGTAATATTATGACCGTCTGTCCAACAAAGCTCTTGGATTGAATATGCAAAATTACGACTTTTTCCCAAGACAGCTCTAAGTTCGAGCCTGCAATATTATGGATTTCTCCTCCACAGAGCACTAGGTTGAGCACTACTGCAATTTTTTAATATGCTTGAGCCTACAATATTGTGGCTTTCAACGAAACGCTAGGTTTGACTTGGGTTCAAGGCCGAATTTTGATGACTTAAAAAAAATAAAACTAGTAATAAACTGCAGGATTTGTGCTGGCCGACGCGGGTTTTGACGTCTGGATGACCAATTCACGCGGGAACATCTACTCCCCAAACCATGTCAACCTGACCTCGGCTGATGAGGCGTATTGGAAGTTCAGGTAATGTTAATGCTCCTAAAATATTCTCAAATCAGTGTTAGAAAAATAGAAATAGTATGAGGCTTAGAACGGAATGGTATGCGCTTCTATTGAAAACATTACTGTTTAGCTACTGTTCTATTGTTATACTGTTTTATTTTTCTGTTTTTTTTTGTTTCTGTTTTTTACTATTACTGTTTTAGCTGGTACGAGATGGCCCAATACGACATTCCGGCTGCAGTAAACAAGGTGCTAGATGAAACGGGCCGTGAAAAGCTGTACTTGATCGGGCACTCACAGGTTTGTTTTCTGTTTTTTTTTTCAAAAACAAAGACAAAATTTTTATGTATATTTATTGTTCAGGGAACCCTTGTCTCTTTCGCAGCTGCAGTTCTTAATCACGATTTGAAGGAGAAGGTATTTTTTACGGAGAAATTTTTTTTTATCTTTGAAGAATATTTTTTTTCAGATAACACACTTCTACGCTTTAGCACCTCTAATCACCGCTCAAAATTTGCGGGGATTCTGGCTGAATACGTTTGTGTTCTTCAGGGATGTTATCGAGGTACATTTATTTTTGGTGTTGCTGATTATATTGTTCATCGATAACTGAGAGAGAAGTCACTTACGAATGATGCTCAAAAGATAAAGACTGAATGAAGTTCATATTCGTCCGTCTTTAAACTGAATACTTCGTGGTTCAGGCAGTTTTCAAATCCAGCAATGACGCCATTTCATCCATGCCAATACTGCATCCGATATGCGCGCATGTGCCGGTAATTTCTGATGTTGTACCACAAATAAAAATAATTGTTTAGATATTCTTCGCCTCCTGTGACTTCTTCATCAGCGATTTTTCAGGACCATCGACGCAGGTCAATCATGTGAGTTAAAGAAGGAGTAAACTCAGTATTTTCGGGGGGGGGGGTATCTGACCTCATAGGTCGATAGTTTCCGTGAACCATACTCGGAATTTGAAAAATTGAACTCTCAAGCTCAACTTTGAACTGAGTTACACGCGCGCAAAGTTTCTACAGGGCACAGGCAAAATCAAGATGCGCGGTGCAAAGGGAAGGGGTCTAGGTCAAGACGCAGAGGAGATGGGAATAGACGGGAGAGGAGCAAAAAACTCTCGCTTCTGTCACTCTCACCCTCTTCCCATCCCCACCGTACTATCCCTTGATTGCACAGAGGAACTGCTTCCCAGAAATTGGAGTTTACGCCTTCTTTAACGATCATAGTTGTTTATATTCGGAATGACAATGAGACCAGAATTGATTCCAGGCAAATCGATCGTCCTTTGAACTTTCTTTGAAATACATTCCTAAAAGTAAATGGTTACTGTAAAACAGTCATTTTCTTTCAGACTCGTGTCCCGGTCTTCACCGCCAAGTTTCCGGCCGGAACATCGAAGCGAAATCTCATTCACTGGGGGCAGATGACGACCATGTATGGGACGAGACCATTCGATGAAGGGATGGAGGGAAATCTGGACAAGTATGGAACGGTAAGCCGTTCTTTTGAGCTTTCAATGGTTCTGAAATTAATTGAAATGATTATTTAATAACTTGTTCAGTTGTTCCCTCCTCCAATCGACTGGAAATCATTCTCCATTCCATCTACACTGTTCTACTCGCCGGCTGATAATCTTGCAAGCAGCGAGGATGTCATGGTCAGTTTCATTGAAAGATGGGATAGTTTTTCGACCAATCAGAGTGACAATAATTGATTCCCGGCAAGCCTCTTCTACTTTAATCCGTATGTGAAACTCATTCCACTTTATAACATTCGAGCGATGAATTGCAATAGTGCTGCGTTACGTTTCACGTGTTCCATTTGCAAGAAGTACGTGCTTCATTTGCAATTTTGTTGCAATTTTGCATGTATCGGCTAATTAAAGATCCATGCATTTTCGAATTCTGATTAATGGGAAAAATTCAGAACCTCCTCTCCATTCTTCCACGATCGTCGATCACGGCCGCCCACAACCTCACGGACTTCAATCACAGCGATTTCGTGTGGGGACAGAGGGCGAGAAGGGAGATTTATGATCGAATTATTGCACATATGAAAAAGTTAGAGAGTTCAAAAGGATAATGATAAATACGTATTAAAAAAGAGCATCGCAAGAAATGAACAACAGCTAGATTATTTATGGAAACAAACGCAATTATGCAAAGGTATATCAACAAATTGAAAGAGCTCTTCTTAAAAATTATTCAAATCTCTAATACTAGAGCTCAAAGACGAGGTTCCCTTCTCCTACCTCGATGAATATTCCATCGCGCATGTGAACGTCGTGAACAAAAACATCGAGACAATTCTTACCTTTGTTTTCTCGCTTTTCATTCTTCAGTTCGTTTATTCGTCTCTTAAGAGGGAGACTGTACATACATTACTCGGTCAGAAACTGCTAGATAGCATACATTATTGAGAGAGTCTGGGGCTATTCATCGATGTCTCCGAAGCCTCACTGTTCCTTGTCTGGGTCGTCGTTGTTTATGGATACGCATACGTCGTTTTCTGGAGTGATGTGGGCTTGCAACATACCTCAAGAACTCAAATTCCTCTCCCACTCTGTATTTGAGGTAGATAGACTTGGCTTAAAGTCTACAGTCTGCTAGATCTCTAGTCCTTCATTCATCTCGTGCAAGAGTTTCGTGAAGCCCATTTCCGTCATTCTCCGTTTATGGCGATGTGCTTGAAAGACAATACATTATTTTCTCTATAAATATTTCATGGAGTATGGAGGGCCACTTGAGTTTGATTGTTTTGTCGCGTAATGCGAATTCTTTGCGAAATTTCGGGTGACGAATAGGGCTCTCTTATTGGAAAGCGATGTTCCAATAACACAATTGAATTTGCAACGGTCTCTTCATTCCGCGTAGACTCTCGCAAGCTGAGCGTTATTGAAAATCTGGCAAAATTTCCAATTAGAGAACTCTAGTGACGAATTCATGTAGCTTTGCAGCATTCAATTTCAATCTTTTCTTTGCACATTTTCATATTTTTCCGTTCGCAAGCCTAACACCGACCAATTCACCACATAGTACCACTATCCGCTCCCATTGCTGAGATTTCCCCCTTCTCTTCTCTCATTTCCAATCAACTTCCTTCCTCCTCTCACTCATTTCGCCGGCCGCGCGTCCCTAACACTGCTCCCCCATTTCCCGTTCTGACCGCACCAACATACTTTCTCACGTTTGCAGAGCCATGTTATCGTCTCTTCATTTTGCATGATCTTTCCGTCAGTCAGAGAAGCGATAGGGTATTGCAAAATGAGAGGAAACGATTGTATATCAATTTCGAGAGATAAGTAATGAGTCAAAGTAGTTGTGTTCCATTGCTCTGTTTAAGGAGGTGTTGAGTTCCGCGTTCATACGTGCTAAAATTAGCAAGCCGTTCCACCATTCTGCCAAATTGACAAAGCAATCTATCGAAGCGACATTCTTAAAAATATCGTTTTCGAGCTCATTTATATAGGGTACGGGCCTTTCAGCTCAATTTTTATGGCTCACTACTCGACCCTCCCCTTTCTCTACTCCTTCCAATCCCAGCGAAGTAGTCGTATGGCCATATCGCGTTTCACATCCCGGGAGCGCGGTTCCAGCAACCGGCGGCCCACCCACAACAGTTGTGTTTGTGCATGCTTCTTTCTAGACATCAACAATGCGTGGACGGAAGACTTTTCTGGCTCTCTCAATTCCACATGCTCTCTAGCCTTCTCTGACCTGCTAGAATCGAAAATATGTCCGTTTTCCTTGAAGTCGACGATCAGCTGAAGCTATTCATGAACTCTCTTTACTCTGAACGACCACCCTGACAATAGCTCCTTTGTCCAGAGAACGGACCGTCTTTCTGAGAACATCATCCCTTTCAGAGTCCCGCAAATACTACCCCTTTAAGACCATCACTTTGCAAAGGGACTATTTTCGAATCTTCACCATTTTATGCCAACCAGTTAGATTTGAGCTTCTTTCGGACACCATTTCTTATATTGGACCATCAATCACACAACGGACGCATTTCCTTACAACCGCATCTCTTTTTCGTGCTCTTTGTCGAATTGCGGCCACCACCAAAGAGCCGTCGCCTTTTCTTTACAATCCAAAAACGAAAAAGTGAAATTTCTGGCTTTTCTCAGGTCCTTTTAGCGACCGACAAGTGAGAAATAGGTATGAATTGCCGCTGTGTCGCTTTTCTAACCACTTTTCTCAATTCTCGTCGATCTTTCCTAGAGGCTTTCGTTATTGGATGATTTCTCAGTTCACAGACCAATTTCTCCCTGGCAGGCCAACAAAACCAATTTGCAATCAACTCAGTTGCTCACTAAATGTTTCGCTCTTTGTGACGATTTTCACTCACCAGCCAATTAAAAATAAAAAAAAAAGTTCGTGCAACAAAACACTTAGTCATAATTTTTCTCTCATTTCCTAGATTTTTTGGCCCTTTAATGATCTCTGCTACCTTTTCTGCAATATATACGTGCAGTTGTTTTCATCAATGGGATTATTCCGCAACGATTGTCAATCGAGTCGAAAATCGAGTCGGATCGCCAGTTGCACAGTTACGATTGCGTTGGGCGGAGTTCGTTGTCTCCCAATTTAGCGTGATCTCTCGCATTTACTGAATAAATTCCGACCAGTAACGATGTTGATCAGTTTTCAGGCGGATCCTGGCACGAAAACACGGCTCCTTGAAAATAGATCGCAACAAAAAAAAGTTTCCCTAGCTCGAAATAGCTCGAAATAGAAGCGCATTCCTGCCCTGAAACACTTTTTCAGGGCATTCTTGCGGTGAACGTTTTGCGGTCGGAGGAGGGGACGGGGGAGAGGGGACGGCAAGCCTCCTTCCACCTAATTAGATTACGCAAACTGGTTTATCGCTCGTGCCTCTCGCCTCCCATTCTTCATTCCTCATCAGGAGCGTTGCTTTTTTTCGCCTCATGGATATTTGACGGTCACATTTTTTTCTCGTAATTTCCGGTTTTCTTTTGTTTCCGGTCACTCCTTAACCGTTTCGAGTTGGCTATGGACTCAGAACTAAAAGATGCCCCCAAAATCGCAGAAATCCTCAATCTTTTCTATAATTACATTTCCATTCACCCATAACAATTTCTTGATAGGTTAATCAATGAACAAGGTTCGTTCATCGTTCATTTTTCCTCTTGGGTTCTACCCCAAATCAGCAATCAATTGTCTGACTCTCTCCTATTCGCACGCTCTCTCGCCTAATCTATCCAGCTAGAGAGAATGGGTATGTAAGATACTCCTAATCACTAATCTCTCCCCTCGTCCCTCGCTTCACCCCCTATCTCGAACTATTCTCAATGACCTTGACAGATACGCGCTCTCGATGGAGAAAAGAGGAGTTAGACAAGAAAAAGGAGGGAGGAAAGGGGGAAATTAGAGGCACAAACCGCGGGTGTTTACGCTCTTTCTTGTGTGTGCGCCAATGTGATTTATAGGCGTGAAGTTCAACATTCGCGCGCTGATTTTGAGACCCATCGTTTCTACTAGTGTCCAGTATACCTGGGACATCTTAGAGGGAGTTGCATGATCAAAGGTACTGGTCTGCCTTTCAGCAACGGTCGGACTTTCTTTGGAGATTGTGCAGTTCCTTGTAGTTAAAATGATGTCCATTGTTTCTTTAATGTCGTCCAAATGAATGCGGGACATCATTGTCAGGAATACATTAGAAATGAGGCAAACAAGCATGCGAGCGTAGAACAAAGCTCGCATACTAAATCCACTCCGGTCATTGTCGAGAGGCTAGCGTGGCACATATTTAGTATTCCACCGAGCATCCTACGCTCACTAACGTGGTTCATAATTTATTCACGTGGCCATTTGTCTGGGCATTTCATTAGGAGCAATAAAGGAGCGACCCTGTCGTTTATGTTCTCTCGCTAATTTGACAGTAAGTTGCCCCGTTGCCCCCTTCTAGCTAAAATAAGTCGTTCTATAGCTAGATTTGATCGATTTTTGCACGAATTATTAACTTTTTTTATTTTGCACACATTGGAATTCACCGAATTCTACTTGATAGAACACTACTAATCGTCCCACAGGTCGAACGAGTCTTGATTAACCGATAATTGTTTTGCACATTACACTGTTACAGAAACACTTTTCGTGGCATCATTCACTTTCGCGTTCGCGTTTACAAAATTGAAAGAATTGTCTGAATTATCCTAATTCGATATAATAGTCGTTTAGGGGTAAACTCCGGTCACTTCTTTAACACAAGAACGCAGGAGTTCAGCAATGACGATATCGTACGATGAGGAGTTCTCATCGCTTATGATCAGGTTAATATTATTCAAAGTTTATCTTGATCAATTCACAGCTCAATTGAAATTGGCATATAGGCATACAGATTGAGTTTGTTTCGGTGAAAAATAACTAGTGCGATGTTCATAAATAAAATCATGTTTTAGATGGCGCGGCTCCCTGTGGAAAGCCGTGCTCAAGGACCTAATCTGGTTCTACGCAGCATATTATGCCATTCTCGGATTTCAGGTTCGTTTTTTTTGTTTTTTTTATTTGTTGCGCTCAGATATAAGCGACGATTTTCCGGTGTTTACGTAGAATAATTACGTCGAAGAATGCCAACATTTTACCTGAGCGTTTCCAAAAGGTGATGCGGAACCAAATCCTTTCAAAGACTGCCCCATTAGTATGCGCGGTACGACAGTTGCGAGAGCAAAAGATCAAGGCACACACTACAGCCTAAGCCCACTCACATGCCTCACCGTAAATGGACAAAGACCTTTCACGAGCCACCTCGCTACTTAGGCCCCCTGCGTCGAGAATAAAGTGCTAATCCCACACAAAAGTGTTCGCTAAGCGATCAAACTCGCAAAACTACGATGGGAACTAACCTTCGTTGATCATAGGAACAGTCAGGGAACTGCAGATAATAGGTTAGCTCAGATCGGGTCCGCGTTCGGGAAACTCTCCCGCTCGCTGCTAAATCAAATCAATTCGATTGGAATGCGCGCGGTGACGCACCAGACAGCAAAAACAACTTGAGTGGGGCGACTTCCAAAGGTCAGCAGGGGGAGCAAAAAGTGTGAATCAATGGGACCGCTGCAAGAAAAGTTGTGATTGAAGAGCTAGTTTTCCGACCTGCAATAACAATAAACATAATTATTTCAGTGGTACATCCTGGATGAAAAGCAGAAAGAATACTTCACTGGGTGGATTAACTGGTGAATGATATTTCGATAAAGAACATGAAAAAATATCATTGCCATTTGTCTTTTTTTATTTCAGTTTTTCAGTATTTGCGTCAGATGAAAAGCAAGAGTATGAGCATAATGATTTGCAGGTGCGAAATCGGTACGCAATACATCCCTCTCTCCTTCCTACTCGGTTTCTTCGTCTCAGTCATCGTTGCAAGATGGTGATTTTTAAAAAAAATTAAAGTACCAATGATTATTTACTTATGAAAAACACTGGGCTTTTGCTCCATTTCCGACTCATTAGCACCAGACAGGCGCCTTGATTCTGTTTGCACATCCAACTTTGTTTAGTAATTATTCAAGCTGAAACTCGAAAAACGATGGCGCCAGACTCTAAAAGAACCGATATTGAATTATTAAACAGAATTTGTTTCAGGTGGGAACAGTTCAACTGGATCTCTTGGCCGGACAAGATGATGATGATGGTGTCCGCTTGCCTGCCCGGCAAGGTTAGCCGTTTTGGACATAAAGAATACCCTTCAGAACTTTGCACAACTCTAGTTAGTTCATACAGAACTAGAGATGAGCAGATCCATAACCAATTAGTTATGTACAATATTATTTATCGCTATAAAAATCATATACGTTCAGGAAAACCAGCCGGTGCGCGAGGCCATTGCTCGTTGGTCATCGCTTCAGGTATGTTTCACAGAGCTGTCAAAGATTGAATATTGCTAGAATATCAATAGCATGTCTGCATCGTTTAAAAGAAATAATAACTTCGAATAAAATCTAGAAAAAAACATTCTTTCTTCTTTCTGTCGATTTTGCATTAGGAGTCTGTCTCCTCATTCTTCATACTTCCTCGCACTCAAAAAATTCCCTCGAGAGCGAACTCTTCAGCTGCAATTTTTATTCTGCAATTTTATGTTCGAAAAAACTGGTCTTTCAAGTCCGCCATCGCCTGGTCTGGCATCTCCGTGCGAACGCTGAAGAGATTCCCTACCGAGAGACATCTCGTCGCTGCTAAGCTGATGACTGAGGAGGAGTACGATCTGTACATGAACACGGATGCGCCGCAGGGAAAATGGTAAGTCCTTATAATGATGAGCAAACATACTGACAATGAAGTTAATCGTGCTTGTACTTGTCACTTTCCATATATTTTTTACAGAAAAGGAAATGCGATGGTTAAAACAAAAATGCGATTTCCAGGTTCATCCCAATCATCTGGATCATCAACCTCATTCGCAAGCAGTATCAGGACAAGAAGATCGATTCGGTGCAGATGCAAATGCTGCTGCAGCAAGTACACATTTTTTTATGTCAAAACAATAACAACAAACGATATGCAAAAACATGAACAAGGCGATATTACCAACCTTCTGCCCCCCCCCCTCTGTCTCTCACATTTCTCTTGTCTATGATACGATACTAAACCGAACATGAACTATGACGATATGTGGAAATATTGTATAGCGCTTAGGATATTGCGTTTCGTTGGTGTTGGAAAATGAATTGCCTTTATCTGACATTGAACCGGTGTATCGATCGTCTATTTCGGCGACATTTTGATAGATCGCATCGGTGGAACCGAATTGCTTTCCCGGTCACTGCACTGATGGGGTGATAGCGAGCGAAGTTAGTGGGGGAATGCTCTCTCTCTCCTTGAGTTCCGCCGGCTCTGCTTGGTTAGAGGGTACACATAATGAAGAGACGATTCCACTCTAGGCGGGGAAGTTATATCTTTACACAGCTCAGACTGAGCGGCAGTAAGATGCGGGAAACACTAGACCGTTGATCAATGAAGAAGACTTGATCAATGAAGAAGGGTGGTCAATGATTGCGGGTCAAGTGTACTGATAAAAAGAAAACGATCAATAATCAAAGATCAAAGATCACATTTAGGTCTACTCATTCCGTGACGGATTCGCTATGTTGTTCGTGTACGATTGGGTGAAGATCCCGCTGGTGTACACTCAGGTACATTTATTGCATTTATCACTAAAATTTGGACTTCGATAATTTCTTCGTATATCACTAACAAGTTCAAAATGCTGCCATTTTTGTATTTTTTTTTTGCACTTCCAGACTTCTTGATCGGAAGATCGATGCAAGGCTTAGAATTAAGGTATTGATTTCAGGTCGTTGCCATCGCGACGTACGGCTACTTCTTCATTTGCCTGATCGGACGACAACCGAAACTCGACCAGAAAAGCATGAGCACTGAGGTTTGTACTCTGGCAGTCGGCATTAGAGCTCGAGAAATGACACCGCCGTCTCTTCATTTCACACTCTCTCTGGACGACTGAGTGGGCGAGAGAGTGTGCAAAATGAAGAGACGGCGGCATCATTTCTCGAGCTCTAGTCGGCATTTCAGAATTCACCATTTGTCTATTGCATAAAACGAAGTTTGGGTGAACCGCAATCTAAGAGCACTGTAAAGAGAGGAAAATAAATATATCCAGATCACTATCCTCTTCCCCATCTTTACCACCTTCCAAATGCTCTTCTACCTCGGATGGTTGAAGGTATTATTATTTTTTTGATTTTTTTTTTACTTTGTAACCCTCGTAAGCGCAGAATTACTGAAATGGTGATCCTCACGTGATTTTAATAATGTTGTGAAACGTAACTGAAATATTCTTAATATTACAAGTATTGGAAAATCAATCTCGCCCCATTTCAGGTCGGACAATTCCTCATGAATCCCTTCGGCGAGGACGACGACGATTTCGGTATGTGAATTATTTTAGGGTTTATTTTTCTATAATTTTATTTTCAAACAATTCCAAAGAGATACTAAAATCGCGATCCTCACATGATATTCGTGATGCTGTGAAGCACAACTGAAAGTTTCTGGAATTTCCAATAACTAAATTTCAGAGCTGAACTACGTGCTCGACCGTAACACGGCTATCGCACACATGATGGCCACGGATCTGGCTGATCAGGTGGGTATTTCCGAGAATTTGTCTCCTCATTTCGGACAGATCAATATGGAAAATCGAATATGTTTCGCAGCTATTACAAACTTATTCGAACCTATAGAGGTTCATTATTATGGATAAAGTTATTATTATAGATTCCGAATAAAAGTTGAAGTAAACAAGCAATTGCAGTGTCCTTCCATCGGTAAAATGGACGATCCCGACTACCTGGAGCTGATCAAGACCATTCCTCATACCCGAGCATCCTTCAAGATTCAGGTATTTTTTCAACATTTTCAACCATTTATCACCATATTTATCTATAACGCTGCTCAAAATTAGCGAAATTGATTGAAAATTAATTATTCTAGGACGTCATTCCCAAGTCGCACCTGGCCTCGTTCCGTCTGAGCGACAATGACATGCAGTTGATCAAACCTGAGGTAATTTTTTTTTAAATTTTCAATTTCGAAAAATGATATTTAAAGGACATCGAGGACGAGAATCGCGCCGCCGAGGCGAAGGGTCAACGACAGCGTCTGGGAGGATTCGTGAGGGCGATTGAGGCGAGGAGGTACGGTAGTCTGCCAACGGTATAAACCACTTATCGATAACTAACTTATCAAACTGACTAATTAATTGTAGCCCCATGTTCCAACGCCTGCGCAACGTGAGTTTAGACTAGTACAAAAACATGCATCCCCTTGCTTGACGTAATAATATCGTGATTGTTGTCTCGGAATGCAAACTTCTCCATAGTCTGTACTTCTTAGCTTTTTTCAATATGCTCATTTCATTTCACTCCCTAGAAAGTGAGAGAGTATCGAAAACAACGCAATCGGTCCATTTGTTTTCAGAAAGAAGACCAACGAGGAACCACTCTCTGAGGAAGCCGAGCACCTCAACAACGGTACCGAAGATGGCAAAGACCAGTGAGGATTACGGTAGCCAGTGATTATCGATTGATCGAATCATTATTGATTTTTCCATTGCCCTAGCATCTATTGTAGTTCGAATCGAACCAAAATCCGTACACCAAACACCTTTCCCTACCAATGACCATTGTGTGTAGATCTGAAATATCGCCCACTGCACTGGTATCTTGTTGCACATTCCACCGTATTTCTGGCATTCGAAGCCCGCTCCTTCCCGTTTTCACCACACCCTACGTATTGGCATTGCTCTGCAGTACCGGTTTTATGCGAGAGCAATGATAGTAGTTGATGATAAATGATGTTCTATTTCCTTTACAATCTGACCAACGTTCCACAGTTTCAACGGGCTTTACGGGCTTGAATTTTTGCGGCAAAAACGCCAGAAATAGTTTGAATTAATTTTGAAAAAAATGATTCCGGCGTCTTTTCAAATATGAACGCTCTGATAAACACATGAAAATAGAATTGTTGTGTCACGGACGCTAAACTGTACGAAACGTGAACAAATATTGATGTCCTGCGGCGTTTATCACTGTAGTGTTTAGACCATCGAATCGGAAACCTACCGCCTATAAAAGGCAATTTTGGATGAGGAATTATCATCCACTTGGTCCAAAGATGTATTGCGGTGTTCTTCTTCTCACAGTTTGCATTGGAGCAGCGATCTCAGTAAGTTTTCAATCTTAGATGATTGCTTTGCATTTATGTACCGTCCCTCGGAGTATTAAACTGAGGTATAGAAGTACCGAAATTTTAGTTTGTAAATATTATTCGGATGAAACTCATTGCAGAAAGATGTTGGCGACTACCGCCCGAGACCACCTCCTAGGATTCTGCAAGATACAGCCTTCCATCCAACCACAATGATTGCTAAGGATCCATCCCGTACCATCGGACCCATCATTATTGGTCCTGGTCCCAAGGTTGAAGCTACTACCAAGATCTCCAGAGATCCCTCCCGTACCATTGGACCCATCGTCATTGGCCCTGGTCCCAAGGTTAAAGCTACTACCAAGATCTCCAGAGATCCATCCCGTACCATTGGACCCATCGTCATTGGCCCTGGTCCCAAGGTTGAAGCTACTAACAAGATCTCCAGAGATCCCTCCCGTACCATTGGACCCATCGTCATTGGCCCTGGTCCCAAGGTTGAAGCTACTACCAAGATCTCCAGAGATCCCTCCCGTACCATTGGACCGATCGTCATTGGCCCTGGTCCCAAGGTTGAAGCTACTACCAAGATCTCCAGAGATCCCTCCCGTACCATTGGACCCATCGTCATTGGCCCTGGTCCCAAGGTTGAAGCTACTACCAAGATCTCCAGAGATCCCTCCCGTACCATTGGACCCATCGTCATTGGCCCTGGTCCCAAGGTTGAAGCTACTACCAAGATCTCCAGAGATCCCTCCCGCACCATCGGACCCATCATCATTGGACCCGGTTCACCAAAGCTCAGCGGATTCAACGTGCCATTCTAAGAATTGTCTTCATAAACGGGTAATTCAATCATCTATGTACCAAATATTTGTGTTACATTGAATAAACTATTTGAATAAAAATTGTGAAGTGACGACAAATTTACATTTTTTTGGTGAAGACATTGAGTGTTTGAAAACGATATCATAGGCGTTTTATAATACGTAATTGTTATTATTTCAAACAGCGCATTGAAAACACAATCAATCTCGGCCTTGATTTATATTTTGGATGCTCTTGAAACTGGTTTTCAGATCGTGCCACCGTTTCTTTCTCCATATCTTTTCAGTGACGTTCTTCAATAGTGCCTGAGTTAGAAAAGGAGAGCGTGACTGTTCGAATGCGAAATCTAGAAACTCCATCTCCAAGACTCTTCCTATACTTCAGTTGCCTACATCAACTCAAAAAGCGATACTCATCAATAAATGCCCCGATGGAAAGGTTTGGACTTTCATGGATTTGCATATTTCCTTTAATTTCTGAGACTAATTTCTCTTTTCAGAAATAGTAGGGGAAACTGATGACTTGGAGAAGATCGAGGTGAGCTCTGATAAATTTTGAAAACGATAAATACAATATTCAGACGCCTTCTCCCATTCCCCCCCCCCTCGACTACCTACTCTTGCTACGAGAAACAGATCTTACCCTGGAGAATGATGATCCCCCCTCGCTTCTTTAATCTTTGTCTTGTAAGAATCATGTCTTTCTCTTATGTGGACCTGGATAACAATCTGTCAATAATGTTCACCATGGTCATACAGCAAATCACGAGTAAAGATCAACTAGTGTACATATGAATATTATTTTCCGGGCTCGATTTATGCGTAGATAGTCCCTGTGATTAATATGGTGTTGTCACAAAAATAATTATATCTGTCCGTCAAATGACAACAGCATTTATGGAGATCATGGATCCTCCACTGCTCGAGGATCTCTTTCGAAAACATCCCTTCAAATGTCGTCTGATGTCCTGAAATGAATACAATGAAAGGAAGCTCACATGATGCCACGATGCTATTCTTGAGATATGGTAGAGGGAAACGTCTCCTCATCTGATACACTATTTCGCTACTCTGACTGATGCGAGAAAGAGAGTGATCTTCGTACCTTGACAATAATAAGCACGGCTAGAATGGAGAGAATGGGACGAAGAGGCACCTGAGCGATGTTTGCTGTTGGATTTTAACTACATTAATGCACACAAATAAATCAAATGTTCTTTACTGTTCGGAACGCCAAAAATAGCCCTTTCCCCTTGTCCATTAGCATAATTGAACACAGAACTAACCGCGAACATGGCCCATCTCGATACCAGTTGCTGTCCCCAGTAACTGCCGCTCAATCCGTCGCAATCGTAGAAGAAGGGGAGCGATGCGAGAATGAGTCGGGGTAGAACGATGCACAGAAAGGTTATCGCGAACTGGAAAGAGTACGGTAGCCTCCCTCTGAATATTGATTACGTCTTCAGTCCGAGAATTTGAATTTAGAGGATGCTTTTAGGTGAAAAGTACTTGAAAAGTCATTCAACTTCTAGCCCACCTGAATCCAAAACATGAGCAGATGTCCCGGGTTGATCATGTACTTGTAGGACTTGCCGGAGTGATGGCGCTGGGATCTGGCAAAGATCAAAGATCAGCGATAACCCAGAAAAAATTAAAAAAATGGCGATGAAATTTGATAAAAATTACAAAAATTTTTTTAAATATTGTGGCTTACGTTTGGGCAAATCTGATCATTCCTGACAGTATGAAGTTGTAGATAAACACGAGTGGGAGAGCGAGATGGAATATTGCCAGACCGACGATTGGCTTCCACTTTGGAGTGATGAAAGTGTCAGTTACCTAAACGATTCGTTCACATTTAGGAATGTTTTTAGTATTAGCGATTGTTTTCTTGATGTAGATTGTACAGCGGTTTTACGTTGTGTGCGGACTGAGCCCATTGTTAACGTGCGCTTCGTGAATCTCACGCAGCGAATCATGTTTGGATGGACTTTTCAACAAGGAAGCGTATGGAATTCCGGGAATGAACTATTGAGCTCAGCAGTGCATTCATGATAATATTTGAAATACTATGTACACGACACGCAAGAATTCAAAATTTTACAATAGTTAATTTTGCAAAGATCTAGCTTACCCAATAAGTTCCAATACAGTGATCGAAGCCGACATCTCGGCCCTTCTCTAATGCCTGAAATATGTGAAATATTTTTTGAGTCTTTTTTTATATTTTTGTATATCGCATCATCTAACAGTGCAGCCAAAACAATGAACACATGTCTAGTAACTTTGCAGAACAAATGCAAATGCTCGTTCATTCCACATTCCCGCTTACCCAGGAAAATAAATCAGCAGTTTGGTCAACGGAATCGGCATCCGTCTGGAATAGCATCACCTGCAAGAGCACAACTAGATAATTAATATTTATTAATTAATTAATATGATAATTATAAATTTAATTAATTAGTCACCGTGACTCCATAATGAACTGCGATGGTGGTACCGTGCCAGAATGCGACGAATGGAATACAGTGAGGGGTGGAGAGGAATTCGAGCCGGCTTGATCTGCAATTTTTAGCATTTTTAAGGATTTAGCATGCTGATATTATTTGAATATTGCATGAAACACGTGTAATAAAATGTATTTGGAGCACATTTGCACACGAGAAAAAAATTGAAAGAAAAAATTAAAAAAAAAATTAAAAAAAATTTGAAAAAAAGAAGAAAAAAATTGAAAAAGAAAAATTTGAAATTGAAAAAGAGAAAAGAGAAATTGAAAAAAATTCTTCCATAATTAGGGAGACTCACTTCGTTAGATCAGCGTACTTGTACAGGTTGAGAAGGCAGAGAAGAGCTGTGGGCAGGGACGCGAAAACCATGTGTACTCCTGCAGAAAAAGCAATAGTGTAACCATTTTCACGGGAACCGTTGCATTGAAAATCATGGGAAAGCAGCAAAATTTTATGTAATGATTTATGCAATGTTTTACGGTTTTCTCCGGTTGAAATCGATGATGAGAAAAGTGTTGAAGTATGTGAAAATATGGATCTCACCGATGGCGCGAGGTCCTTCGAATAATCCATTCGCAAAGAAGACGATTGAGTTGTGCCACACGATGAGGGTCTGAAATTTTTGTAATATTCCTGCTTCTAGGGTCCGCAATACTTTCAACAACAGAAAAATTCGGAAAAAGGGTCACCCACCACATAAGTGAGTCTGTAGACAATTGCATCAAGAAGGTTGAAGTAGATGAAAATGTGAATGTAGCGTCTGCAAAGAAAATAAAAGTTAATTCACACTTATCGCATGACACATTGCAGTCATCACTTGAATAATTAAAATTGAAAAGTGAAAAACCTGTAAATGCTCGGGTATCTGGAGCGACTGGACCACAATACAAAGAGAACAAAGAAAGCTACGAGAACAGTAACACCTGCAATTGATATTCAAGATGTTTTAGCTACTTGTGTAGATATCAACGACTGCTGTCTGAAATAATGATGAGCAATATTTGCATTAATATTTTTGATGTATTGTTGTGAGAACATATAGAAACAAATTAAGTATAAATAGAATGGTGCAAATTAAAGAAAAATTAATTTACCCAGGCAGACACTTGAGAATGTCAAAGAGGCTTGATAGATCGTATTATCCAACGGCATTGATTGCATGAGTTTGAAGATAGATATCTTCCCACGAATACCTTCAAGGTCTATTGTGTCGGGAAGAGACAGGTACGGGAAGAGATGAGAAGGGGGATGAGAGACAGAACTAGAGATCATCGAAGATGAAATTACGCCTACTTTTCCACGTCAGAGAGGCATGAATGAGTCTTTATTCGCCACAACATGAAACGTATCATCGGAGAAGAAAATAACACCAATTGTTCAACGTCCTCATCAGAATATTAGTCATGGAATGGGCAGAGATCCCTCGAAGTGAGAAACGTTTGGAGTGAGATTTGAATGGAAATCGCCCTCGACGTGGATTTGTCCAGGTCCGAAGAGCCTGTATTAAACTTTTGAAAACATAGCCTTTGAAAGAAGATTGCTCCATTTTGATAAACTTATCGTATTGAAAGGAAATGTGTGAAATTGGGTGAAAAAACTGTCTAAATGCTTACTGTAGCATGAAATCGATCTCGAGGTTGAGCTTGGCATGGCCTTCCACAGTTCTCAGTATCCGAACATTGTTACGTAATTCTCCATTTACCTCAAATGAAAAAAATCAACAACTAGGTCAATTAACTCGCTAAACTAACAAAAAATGGTTTAGTCACTCACCGAGGTTATGAAAGCGACAACAATCAGGGAAATTGCTCTCATCATGAGAGAAATTCCGTTGTGATCAGTTCTGGTTAGTTGTTTTCACTGATGCCGACAATGTTTGCTTACAGTGAATAGACTTTAGTGAGATCACAAGATTGTGCTAATTTGTTCATTCAGTGTTTTGCATAATTTCAAGACAATAAAAACTAGATGATATGTATCTAGCGATGCTCACAACTATGAAGAGCCTCGTTGTATTCAAAAATCATTTTCATTTTATTGTAATACAAGGGCTGCTGAGTCTCTCCAGATTGCAGAAAAAGTTGAGAATCGTATAGTAGGCCGCCCATGTTTCGATCAAGATACCGCTGTAAATATCACATGAATATCACATCGATCAAGATACCGCTGTAAATATCACACACACACGCTGTAAATATCCCATATAGACTCTTTCCGATTCGTATCGTAAAATATTTTAGTTAGACCACAGCATCAACCATATGATCACTCGTCACTTTGTTGTATACAATTTTGAATAAAGATGTCCAAGTTTGTTTCAGTTGTGCTTTATGATCCCATATCTCATTTTTTTTCTCTTCTCCCTACATGCAATCGTGTACGCTGATGTTAACCTGCACCAAGCAACACAAATGGCACTGAGGAGTTAATCTTCGAAAAAAAATAAATACTGCGAAAAAAATGCGTTTTTAATCATTCGAACAATTGAAACCTCAAATCGCTTCCTGTTATTGCAAAATCATCCAATTAAATATTTCGGCGGCCCATCGTAGTCATCGAAGATGTGATTCATTCCTGAAGAAGCGATAAAGAGAGAAGCGATCGCCTTCTTATCACTTTTCTGTTCATTTCATTTCGTTCTATCTCTTTTTTCCAAATTGAATTTCAAAGGAAGCCGTTTGTTCATCTTGCTAAAGCTCATCCTGTTATACATGACTTATCCCAAACATTGCAGATGCCTATTCCATCTCGCGCGGCAAGACAAGACAATTCTACAATTCTTCTGCAAAACATTATGTGAGCAGCCTGGAAAATGCATTTGTACAACTATTCTAGTGAGCCCAAACCGAAAACAAAATCAACCACATCGAAACTAAACTTTTTTTTCAAAACTTTTTTTCTGTAAAAAACGGTTATTTCCAGGGAGCCGGGCAGACAAGCCCAAGAAACCGTTCAACTGAAAGCATGATGATCCAATGACTGAGCTGGCCAGCTGATGAATCAATATGTGATCTAATGATCAGGAATATGATAGGGGCCGATTAATTACCCAAACAGAAGTGGGCCCTAATCAAGCCCCCTCTACTTGTTCATAATATTGATGAAATGTTTAGATGTCTAATTGGCAATAAAGATGTTCGAGTTTCTCTCAGCTGTGCTTGATACGAATGACGCATTTCCTCTACTCTTTTCTCTCCTTCCTAATTGCGATCGAGTTCGCTGATGTGTGAAAGTGAACCTGATCACAGTGTAACAGGTGACTCGCGGGGTGTTGACCAGCCGGATTAAACGCTCATTAACAGATCAACATCGAGAACTCCAAGCTTCCTGACGCTACCATTGGTTCGGGCATCTACATGGATGCTCCACTAGAAACCACGAGAATGTGCAAGTGATTCATTACTGAATCGGGCAACTATTACAATACAGCAAACTGTAGGGGAACGTGGTTGCATTCCTCGTTAGATCTCGACCAAGCACAGCGCGCGACCAGCAGACACCCAGGCAATCTCTGACCTTATCGTTGCTCTCGAGCAATGTTCGCGTTTCCTCATCATGTCTGATCTCTCCTTAGTCAGAGAAACTAGAGAGTATAGCGGAATGCGCGAGACTTGACAGTATCCAATTTCCTTATAAGCCGGACAGAACCCTCTGAAAACATGTCCAGTTATCTCCCTTCAATTAAGAGAATGAATATCTTCTTCGCTCTTCTCCTCGTCGTCTGCATCGGATGCACAACGGCTCAGTGGGGTTGGTTACTTCTCTCATTAACGATGCTCTCAATCCCTTGGTGTGAAGCTAGATAGAGAATCCAGAGAAACATCATTTAGACAGGTATTTCCAAATATAAAATGAGAGTACTAGGATCTCTTGCGAAACGCCATCTAGTGATTTATATTGTTATTGAGAATCCATAAAGACAGTTTGAAGTTTCGTCATCTAGTATTTCATGTTATTGATTATTTTTCGACTAATAATCGTTATTTCCAGGTATGGGCATGATGAGTCCGATGATGGGTGGATACGGAGGAATGGGCGGAATGGGCTATGGAGGCATGGGAGGCATGGGAATGTATGGGAGAAGAAGATATGGAGGATACGGAATGTACGGGAAATAAGTCAATGTATCTGCTGTCTTTGTGCTCTATTCATGCATTTATCTGTCTTTGCATTGCTCGATAAATAATATTCTTTCATATGATATTAAAAATGAATTACACAGAATCTAACACTTTGAGTTCAATGCAATTATTATTTTTTAAGGGGTGGGGGAGTTAGTGATTAATGAAGAGGAACGGTAATCGCAACTCTCGGAATCCGAATGTGCTACTCTAATGTTCTTGGTATATCTCTGCACGATCTGCAATGAGAATCGTATCCGATGCATGATTCATTCTAGAGCAGTCTGACGCACACTGTAAGCAAAGAAAGACGCGATGGAAGGAAAAGAGGAGGGGAGAATGCGAATGAAGAAAGAGAAGAACACTCATCTCTGCCATTTCCATCGTATCGCTCGCTGGCGCCTATGGTGCTAGACTAACGCTCCCTCTTCACTATTTTCTTTTCAAATTTCTGCTCTAATATTGTGGTTTCAGCCGTTGTGAAGCTCTATTTCCTTCTGATAACATTAATATATTTAAATTTTGTTTTTGAAGGGTCCTACATACCTTCTTTCAAGCGTTTCCACACAGCCACTACTACTATCTCATTCTACTATATATCACAAATGGTACGCCTTATTTTATTTTAACCAGAACGATATTTTCGCTATTCCATTATGAAATTGCAGAACTCGTAGCCAAGTTCATCAATTCACATCAGCAATAGGAATGCTAATGGGATCATTCAATGCCAACAGATGAAATTTGGGTATCGACTGGAATAAAATTACCCAAAAGAAGAATACCGTCAGGAATATTTATGGGAAGTTTTAACTAGAGTTTTATTACCCAAAATAAGAAAAACAAATTGTAAAAATTGTTGTGGATAAACTTTTTTCTAATTTCAAATGTCTTCTGCGACAATGGAAGAGTCAGATGGATTGAAATAACTAAGCAATATTTGAAACTCTGCAAGTATTTTTATATTGAGACTCGTTTCAGAGATATGACTCATTCTATTGCAGTTTGGATAGAGGTGTGCAGTTTTTTAAAGAGGGGAGATGAAAGAAAAGGGAGAATAAAAGGGCTCAAGTTTCTTCGCTTGTCTTTTTTATGTTTTCCCGGTCTGTGCGTTAACCGTTGCTGTCTGAAATAATCAGTGAAGTCGAAATTCCAATGCATTAGCTCTCGTTCTCTTGCAGTTTGAGACATGTTGTACACAGGAGAGAAAAAAAATAGAGGGAGGAGAAGAAGGCAGAGTATATATTAGGGTTGACCGTTCGGAATTCGGAAATTCCGACAAGCTAATTCAATTATCTCCACTTTTCCGGAAAAGAGAGTCGAACAAAGACGTTTCCGAAACTCTTCTGAAAAACTTCATTTTCCGAAACAGTTTCGGAAAAGCGGTGTGAAAAGTCAGCACAAGTAGATATGATTCAGGTGCATTATGAATATTGCCCTATTTTCGATATAATCGGAACTAACGAAGTCCTTTTCGACCCGATTTTTCATATTTATTTCTCATCTGAAACATAACTCAGAAGCATCTCACACCGCTCTCTAATCTCGAGAGTCAAAAAATGATCTTTTCCGGAATTGTTTCGGAAAGGTCTTTGTTCGACTCTCTTTTCCGGAAAAGTGAAGATAATTGAATTAGCTTTCCGAATTCCGTTTCGTTTCGTCAACCCTAGTATATATATAGCCCCACTTTACGTTGTATTGATGGTTCCCTTCCTTCACTGTTTCATTGTCGCAAACACTGACATGCGAATGATTGACAACCCCGATAAGAATATCGTCTATTGTTGCTCACTATTTCTCCTTGAATCGCTCCTTTTTCGCCCATTTTTGACTAAGCATCGTTTTACAGGGGCTTACATCCCTTCATCATCAACACACCCGCGAATATCAGTGATTTCAGAAATAAAGTTGAAAAGGTCGGTAAGTAAATTTCGCAATGTCCTCGACTGTATCATTACAGGTTTTACGTTGAAAGACTTCTTCGTAGGACTCTCAGCTGGCAGCCTCGTACAACACACCTCTCCGAGATCAGCCATCGATATAGTGACCTACTGCGATAATTTGTCAACGATCATTCCTCCCGTAACTCTCTACGGAGCCCCTATTATATTCTTCTTCACTAAACACTTATTGCAACAGAAACCTTCCATCATAGCTTGCAGCCATATCATCCCGATCTAATTGTGGGAATCTTTTAATAAAGTATTTTATCCGATCTGAAATGAAGCGAGCGGGCGAACTTCATCTTGGTTTAACGATTTCACATTAATTTGACAGAAAATTTAACAAATGAATCCAGCGAATGCTTCCTTACTCTATCTTTTGCATTAGCAAGATTAGGAAAGTGTAGGAAAGAGGAGAACGCGTCCTCACTTTCATCCCTCATTCGTTTCGATTGCGCCCTCTCCCTCCTCTCTTCGCTCAATGTTGCATTCACCAGACGTTTTTTTTTCATTGCAAGGTTTCTCCTTGGCACTGACAGCTCTCCTCCCCCCACTTTTTCACAAAATTGCTTCCCTTGATCCTTTTCCCCTCTGTCCCTGAGACTATACCTCGTTTCTGATAACAATCACCTTCTGACATTCATTGTGATCGACCATATATTTTCCTCTATACGTTTCTCATTCTTGTGTTGTTCAGAATAAAATAAACTGTACGCCTTTTCAGGGGCCTACATCCCTTCAATTCATCGATTGTACAATCCTGGTAGAAGAACTCTTGAAGGTAAATCGCTCTCTGTTCCATACGAGACAAGTACTTTTCATTTACAGAAAACAATATCATTTTGATATTCTCAGAATTTGCTCTTTTGGCCGCCCACTGTGTGTGCTGTTGGACGAATGTGTCATTTAAACCACACAGCGTCAACATCGTTCATGGTGACAGCTTAAGCAGTAGCTGCAACTCCCTCTCCCATCTATTTACACCATGTATTCAAATGCTTCACAAATCTGTAATAATGTATCTCAATAAAAAAGCGTTTCTATATGTTGAGTGCGCTCGAGCAATGTGCAAACAGAAATTATGTACAATGAGCATCATTTCGTTTACACTCACTTGGGGCAAAAACGACTGCTGGGAAAAGTTTAGGAAGGAGGAGAACGCACGCTCTTTCTCCCCTCTCATTCGTTTCTATTGCCCCTGTCTCTCCTCTTTCAATGTTGCGATTCCCAGACGTTTCTCCATTGCGGCATTTTCGTTTCCGCTTTCCTCTCTTCCCCTTCTCTTTCTTTCCGTCAATATTGATTGACAACTTCGATAAGAAAATGGCTGACTGAAGAATTTTTTGCCTCTCTTCGTATTCATCACTCCAGTTATTATCTCGTGACACATCGTTTTCTCGTTTTCTCTCTTCGTCTATTTTGATTTTTCCAGGAGATTACGTCCCTTTCCTTCGTCGCTTCTACACAGCGACAGTTTTGCAGTAATTATCAAAGAACTTCTAGGAGGTAATTATCTTTATCCCAACAAAACACTTTATTGATCAACTCGAGAAAAAAACAGAATTTTGCAGAATAAGTCATCATTCTGAACTGTATTCGCTGGGAACTGAATCCGGCTGGATATTTTACAACGCCACAAACCGACTTGTCTAACGACAACGCGAGCTCATAAATTCATTGTGACTGTGTGAACAATAGCGTCAACTCCCTCACACATCTATTGACATGATTCAACTGCGTCTGAAATCTGTTATTGTAATATTGTTTCAAAATAAAACACAATGTTTCAATTTTTGAGCGCGCTCGAGCAATGTGCAATTCCGAAATATGTACAGTCGAAAGTTAGCATCATTTCATTTACTCTCACATGGGGCAGAGACAACTGCTGGAAAATGTGTAAGAAGAGAACGCACTTTCCTCTCTCCCTCACTCGTTTCGATTGCCCTCTATCTATCTCTTCTCTTCTCTCCTCGCTCAATGTTGCATTCCCCAGGCGTTTTCTTCCCATTGTATTATTGCCCAGCCTTTCCGACTGCTATCTTCTCCTTTCCGTTGATTGACAATTTCGATAATAAAATTGCTGATCGAAGTGCTCGAAGCCTCTCTTCCTATTCATTCCACGCGCTTCCCTTGCTATATTTCTTTTTCTATTTCCTGTCATTTTTTTTCTATTTATTAAATTTTTCCAGGGGCCTGCATCCCTTCACTACTTCGCTTTTAAACAACAACCTGGAATTTTTAAATAAATTTTATCATGGTAAGCCACGTTGTTTCAGTCTTTTCTTCTCTTCAAACCTAAATTGCAGAATCCAACTGCAGTCGGAGCAGCAAACCCAAGACGTTCTACTTGTACCAACTGAGGAGGAGTAGCAATACTCAATAGTATCAGCAGCACACAGTTTCAAGCACCCTCTGTCTCGAATTTCGTCGTCAACTTCAGTGTGTCGACTTCGTTCTGATTGAAATGTATCCAAATAAATTCGTTACATTGCAGTTATTTGTTTTACACGTGGCTTAGAATTTCAATGAGAAATAGACTTATTATTAAAAGCAATTCGACCCTTCGCGTGTGTTGCGTTTTCTCGATAGTGAAAGAGGAAAGATACGTTTTTTTTGAAGTTGCAAACCTGTTCGCGAGGAATGGAAAGGAGGAGAGAAAAGGAGGATGCACTTACCGCTTACTCACTTCGATTTCCCTATCTTGTTCCTTCGACATCTAGTTGATCTTTCGTTTCTGTGGTAACATACAAATCGTTTTTGACAGATCTCTCCTTTATTCATTCATTGTGATCGATCAACGTGTCATTTTTTCGTTATTTGCGGCTGTTTCACTGATATCTACTGAACTATGATCGCCAGCGTACGACATTACTGCCAGCACTTAATATATATATTTCATTCTTTATAACAAACTTTAGACTTCAGTCTATTATCTTTAGATGATGTCTCTTCAGCATCTCAAGCTCACACAAGACTCGATCTGTCACTCCCAACACACCACTATTTTAACCGCGACACCACAGACGCCGGCGTCGCGGTTAAATGTTGTGGTGTCAGATTTATTTTTTTCACCTGTTTTTTTTTCAAAGTTGATGCACGATTTGAAATCATGTTTGCAAAACGTGGTGAAGTGTAACGCTTGGTTTCGAAAATATTATTTTTATCAGCTTCGTAAGGAATGAACAAAATAAAAGGCGAATAGCATCGGTCTAGATTGCGGGACCAGCTCTAGACAACGATGTGGCCCGTACTGTAAAATAAATAATATAAATTAATTTTATAACTTTTTTGTAATAAAGCTAAAAAAATTGACGATACCTGAGCGCATCTCGCTTGCCTCTTCCGGGAATGCGTGGCGGGAGAGGGCGAATTGGAATAGGGCGAGGAGGGTTGGGGTTAGGACGATTGATCTAAAATAACGTTGTTTCTTTTAAAAAAATATATTTTTCAAGTCTTACAGGCGGAGGCCGAATGTCCGGACGGGGACGTACTGGCGGCTTGTCAGCCTCAAATTTTGATTATTTAAAGATCTAAATTTCGAATAAAAGAGGAAACTCACAGCCTGCGCTACCAGGAGGCACACCAGCAGAAGAATGAGTAATGTTCTCATTGTTGGATGATGTCTGTGACCGGGAGGGCCTTTCTATTTATATTGCCCTGGGGTGGTTTGATAAGCGGCGTATCATAATTTTGTCGTGAACAATATTTGCAAACCGTTTAATCATCTCCTTCCGGTGTGCTCGTTATGCGTACTCATAGGCAATTCGATTCGTTTATTAACTTTGTGAATCACAGTATAACAAATACAGCGTTATCTACGCGGACGGCACACACGGTGTGTACGATGATGATTCATCGGCGAGAATTATTTGGTAATTGCTTATTATTTTGAAAAAATATCAATCTATATTCATAACAAAATAAACGGAAAATGTTTCAGAAATGCATCCATCAGCAGCTACGTCTTCTTCTACACCAACAAAGCGAAGGTCTAGGTCAATGATCCCATCTACGCTGCCTCATGCGCATATTACAAAGCTGGAGATATGTTTATAAATCGTTACAAAGTTATTTGCTGGTATGCCTGGACTTACTCGTCCTGTAACCGTATAAGTCACTCGACTGTAAAATTCACTTGATTGCGTCTAAAATGGTGCAAAATATTGGGTTTTCAGTGCCCAGCGACTGTTCCTGCGCAGCGCTTCCGCTCGAGCCATCGACAAAGGACAATACAGGAGCGATCGCTGCGACAGATTCGGCCTCTGGAGCATGTCCAGCGGGATATAAGGGAAAGAAAGATGCTTGGCGAATTGGGAAATGGGCTTATGGAAACAACCAGTACAGTCGCGTACGACGGCATGCCAAACCAGATCAATTTGTTCGCGTTCGGCAGTGGAACTTGCTGCCCTTGATCAAAATTGTTCATGAAGAATGAAGGGCGTTTACTGTTATGGACATATTGAAACACAATCACAAACACAAAGCATCAATTTCTCCTTTCAAGCAACACATCGACACGCACTGGCGCAACCGTGACGTTTCCGACGAGTTCGAGAGGATTCTGAAGAGGAGCATATTTAAGGACTTGTGAAAACTTTCGTAACTTGTGAAAACTTATTCGGAATGAGCATAGTCGTCTTAGTAAACAATCATTATTTTTAAAAAAACTGACCGTTCTTTCGCACTTCTTGATCGTGAAGTTCTTCAGCATGTGGACCATAGCGGTTTTCTCCTCCACATAACTTAGTCTCATTCCAATACACATTCTCGGGCCTTCCCCGAATGCTTGAAAGGCAACGCGGGGACGAGAGGGATCTTCAAACCATCTGGAAATCACATTTTTTCAATTTTTTTTTGTCATCTTAACGTATTTTTCAATGGCAGCATGCTGAAGTACCTCTCCGGTCTAAATTCCTCCGCATCCTCTCCCCAAATATTCTTGTCCATGTGCATGCTCCACGTGTCGGTGAGCACGCTGTCGCCGACCTGAAATTTTTTTTGGATTATAATATTATTAAAATTAGCTTTAATTATGGCTCACCTCCAGTTTCACGTTGCCGATAGTGGCGGCCTTCTGGCAGTCGCGTGACACCGCACTAAAATGTTTTATTATTCGAAGTAAGAATTATACATATATGTTTCATAGTCACTGCTTTTCGAGAAGGAACGAGTGAAATTGATGCTTTGCACAATTTAATCATAAAAAAGGTAAAATCATACACGCTTGCGAGTGGATAGTGTCGAAGTGATTCCTTGATAGCGGCTTCTGTGTACTTCAACTCTGCTAGTTCTTCGTACTCAATTGTCTGCAATTCATTGACTCTTCCGGAACTCTATTAGGTTATCTTTTTTTATCAAATTATAAATCAATTTCTGATTGCGTTTAAATTTTTCAAAATGTGGTTGAAGATTCACCAGTGATCGATTTTTTTGCGTTATTTTTTTTTTCTTGAACCAGAAATGATGGCAACGGGGAGAAATGACTAGTGAAGACTATTCCTCACTTCATTGAGACAAACAGCCTCGATCTCTTCCCTCATTCGCTCCTGCACATCCGGATAATTTGCCAGAAAATGCGTGAGGTAGGCGAGCGAGTTTGATGTGGTCTGCAAATCAATATGTGATTACAGTATTCAATAAATACCGTAATCCCCACCTCAAAGCCAGCCACGAGCATTACGATGCACAGTCCGACAACTTCATCGAAAACGAGTTTACGGGAGGCCTGGAAAACTATATTTATAGTTGAACACGGTCAAGTTCTAGTACCTTTGTCTCGCCCACGGTTGAAATGTCTTCTGCATCGACCTCAGCATCGAGGAAAATGTCTATGAAATCACCGAAGGAATTTGGTGAGCCGGCATCCTTAAAATATTGTTTATTTTATTTTATTTTTTTCTAATTCATCCGTTTGTGAGTTCATAATCCCTTTTCGCGGGAGTGCCTCTGCGCCTCAGCCCGAGAAAGGCATGGAACTCTCACCATGTGGACAAACACACGTACACACACAACCCTTTTACATAGCGTAGATAGAACGAATAGATGTGATCTTTGATCTCACTCGTGCTTTCTTCCTCTGCGCCACTGCTTGTTGTACATCCATCAGAAATTTCGAATAGGGCTGGTACCTGGCTGTAATAATTGGCTGTAATACTACATTGTTATGGTTCAAAATATACATTTAAAAAATGCGTTTAGTTTTCTAACCATGTGTATTCAGCAGAAACATCAGTGGTTTTCTCAAGAGGGGCAGTGTGGCAAGCACGGTTGATGTAATCGTTGGATTTTTACTGTCAAAAAACAAAATTAATAAAAACAACATCTTTCTGGAGGAACAACTAGAAAAAATGCATAATTCATCTTGAAAGTTGCAAATCAATAAGTGCAAATGACTAAGACAAATTACAAACCTGACAAAAACGTTCCTGGCCATATCCATGTACGGATTATCAAACATCTTCACATCTTTCTGTCCAAGGGAAATCTTGCAGATGACGTCAAGCGTGAATTCCTGGTAAAATCTGAAATGTTTTGATGAAATGGTTCCAACTGAGCAACTTTTTTTTGAAAATAAGGGAAAATCAATATGATTGAAGTGAAAAGCCAATTTAGAAAGAATAAATGACGATACGAACTCGTATATGTTGACCTCCCCCACTCGTTTCTTCAGCTCTTCGATCATAAGGAACGCAGAATTTTCGACGGTTCTCTCGATCTGAAAGTTTCTTCAATAACAAATTAGATGGTTTCATTTGACAGGGTACATGTATGGACAGATATTGTATTCATGGTTTTCATATATGATTCTCACAATTTTGAGGGCCTTCATCGTGAAGGCATGGCTGGCAAGCGCTCTCAGTCTCTTCCAATTTGCTCCCCGTGCCTGTACTAGGTTAGTCCGCGGGGTATCGTAGTCGCCTTGCATTGGGGTTCTCTGAAAATATTCTATGGAATTTTAAATATGAAATATTTGTAAATCGGCTGAAAACGATGAATTTGGATCAGAAATAGTTGTAACCTAACAATTCTCGATACGAAGTGGTCAAATTTCTTCACGAGTAGCTCGTTCATCATTGAAAGATCGGAGATAACGAGCACCTTGTTGGCGCCATCATGCATGCCATAAACCTTAAAATTCAATTGTGTCTAGAATTTTGGGCAAAAAATTGAACATCTTATGCATAATTTATGCTTCAGATGAATCTTTTGAACAAACCTTTCCATACTTTTTCGTCCAATCTCTGACCACGAGCGAGCGAGGGGAGTAGTAATTCCTGAGAGCCCTCAGGTTTCCGTAGAGGACCTCGGCTTCAGGACCGGGAATTCCGCGACGTGACCAGTAGTGTTTCTTGTCGTCCCAATGGCTCAAATATTTCAGTGGTTTGCTTCATATACCGGATTTATCAGTTTTCCCTTTTTTTTAAAGAAAAACTCTTATAAATTGTACATTTCAAGAAATAATGTGAGCCTAACACAGAGAAACTTACCGGTAGAAAACAAACAATACGAATCCGAAAAGGAGAAGCAGAAGTAGAATCATCTCAAATTTGGAAAGAAAATGGAACACTAGGAGCCCTATATAGAAAACGCTTTTGTGAGATTTTGGAGCGAGATAAAGTTAGGTCTCGCCCGCCCACTAATGTCCACCTCCTCCTGCGCTTTCTTCGATTATAAAATGGTTTAGCAGAGAACTATCGCTACCGGCTATTCGTCAGCTGACTTTGTGAATCATTTACCCCCTTCTTTCTGGCGACTCCAAAGTAGCTTCTCTTAGAAAAAGCGTTTCATCATTGGTAAGGATAGCTCATTAATTGTCCAAACTGGAGCACTCCAACAAGCTTCCGTAGCGATCTCCTCGTTTATCATGATCATGTTTTTATTACGTGAATCATGGTATAAAAATAGTTCTTGAGAGATCAGGGTAGTCCTTCGTTGTGTTCGCACAGCATGAGTAGGCCATCTCCTCTTTTTCTATAAAAAAAACTATCGTTATTGCGGATCTAATCGGTTCTTGAAATACCGATTCAGCATCAAGATAAAGAACTCGTGATTAAGATCCGAACAGACCGACCACTACCAATAGAGATAGTGGCAAAACAGCTTATCGAGCACAAAAAAAACAATCACTGAAATTAAGTTATGTGAAAGCCCTGATCCTCAATACATGTTTCATGGGAGTTGCGAATTCGTAACTTTTTATCTTCCGTCTAATTTCAGGTCCATTTGGATACACTTTCGATTTAGACGCTTTTCAATGTAAGTGGTCCAGAAATTCAAAACATTTTTTTTCACTGGAGGAGGCAAAGAATAACAATTGTAGATCGAGCGCGACAAAGAAATTTAGTCGATGATCAACGATAATCAGAGCGCAGCTCTCTTGCCCCTCTTGAAATGCGGACAAGGAACTGCATTACTCGACCGAGGAAGTATGTTGCCTTGCGGATCGAAGCAAGGAAAAACGGCATCCGTATTGATCGTCATCCACGTTGGTGGAGGCGGTTTAGGAAGGGTTGGGAAGAGCGGCATGGTTGGAAACTGGAAAATGCCAATCTTTGAGCGCCCTGGGAAAAATAATAGAAAGAATCTTACGTCAATGTGACAATAGACACCGATCTGAAAAATATTTTTTCGATTCTATAGAATATTGAATGCATACCATATTTACTGCAGCTAAAGCGACACTGAACAAGAAAAATCGCATCTTTGTGAAATGTGAGAGCCCAGATTGCCACTTCTTTTATACCAGTATTCTTTCGCAACATCTATCGCGAGATTATTATGGATTAGGGTTGGCAATTTGTGTCTGAGAATACCGCTCTTCTCCCGCGCGTTCAGACAGAATGAGTCCGAAATGAAATGGCTCTCTCCAAAATGGGACAATTGTGGTCTGAGAATGAAGGGGGAGGGAGGAATTTCAGACCACATGTGGTCCGAAACTTTTGCACGCATGTTTTGTAGGTCAAAAGTTTTCAAAAAATGTTATTTGTTAGACTGAGAATATTCACATATTCTTTATAACACGATTTGATCGTCTTTCTTTCTCTCACTGCTTTATGAATGATACTGAATTGTCATCGTATCTCCTTTCTGAGAAATAAATTTTGAGTTTAGAAGTTGTGATCAGTTCAGAAATTACGCTTACTGAGCGAACTGCAATTTCCGGCACTCAAATTTGCGCTCTGAACACCATACTGAAACACTCTTTCATCTCTATCTATGTCTGCACGACTTCTACTAATTAATGCCTTTCGAAATCATGTAATACCCTCTATACAAACTAGTCACATCACTAGAATCATAATTGCGTTGAAAAACGAAAGATTTCCGACGTCTTTCAAGTTCAGACCACGTGTGGTCTGAGACAATTGTGGTCCGAGAATTTCGGACCACGTGTGGTCTGAGACACCGGTCTGTCCGAGTCGATCTCGGACAATGATGTTCTCAGACCACAGAATGGACACAAATTGCCAAGCCTATTATGGATAGAGCATGATTGGTCCAAATCTGGTTTCACAACAATTGTGAGTCACGATTATAGCTGCAGTTCGATGTTGGGTTTAGTTTGCTCCAATTCAGATTGCTCAAATACTTTCGAAATATAAATCCGGTGATCATGATACATCCCAGCTTAATCGTATTACATTCAACCAATTATTTGCAATAGAGGATCATATAAAAAGTAGCGTTCGCTAGATTTACGCATCATCTAAAGATGAGAGCGGTAGTTCTCCTTCTTTTGGCGGCATTTGTCGCTTGAAAGATCTTGAAGCTCTTTGCAACTCTAATCAATCTTTACAGATGGTTTCGTAGCGACATCACATGAGCGGGGGCTGAAAACGGTTGAAAAATCTTGAAAGACAGAGAAAGTTGAAATGAAGTTTCCTGAGCAGAGTTCTTCCATGAAAAGGCTTGACGCTTTAGTTTCTCGAGCGTAACATATGGATGTACGGTCTGTTTTTGAGAGCCAGTCATGCTTATCAGCCACGTCCTTCCGATGGCAAAAAAAGTGATTCACGGAGTTGATGTACGATTTGGTTTGTCAAAACAAACACACCATAGGGCGGAAAATAATCTCACCGGAAGGCACTGATTAATTAATTTACAAATATTGTTCACGACAGACGATGATACGCTGCTTATCTCACTGCCTCGAGGCAATATAAATAGGCGGGTCTTCCAAGTCACTTCACCTTCTTTTCTTCAACATGAGAACTTTCTTCATCCTTCTCGTTGTGTGCCTCCTGGTGGCTCAGGCTGTGAGTTTCCTCCAATTTTACCTTTATAAATGTGGAAAAAATATAAAAATTCAGGCTGACAAGCGGCCTGTTCGTCCCCGTCCGGACATTCGGCCTCCGCCTGTAAGACCTGAAAAAAAATAAAATTATAATCTTAAAAAAAATAAATATTTATCTTTAGATCGTTCGTCCCGGCCCAAATCGTCCCGGTCCGGTCCGTCCTGGCCCACTTCGTCCTAGCCCCAATCGCCCTCTCTCTCCTCGTATTCCCCCCGGAAGAGGCAAGCGAGATGTGCTCAGGTATAACGAATCTGATTTGAATATATGTTCTAGAACTGTAAATCTTTACAGCACTGGCGACATCGTTTTCTAAAGAAGGTTTCCCATCTACTTTTTTTGACATCTGTCCCCTCGGTCATCACCAACTCCATGCATTCTATTCCATGCTGATAAAATAATTCTTTGGGATCTGAATCACATTTGATCTACTTTCGACACACATTTGATCTACTTTAAATTTTTTTAACTTTAATTACACTAATAGGGAAATCTAGCTGCTGATAATTTCATGTATTTTGATATATTGACACCCTTCCACGTGTACCTTCTGGCAATACTGCCATAGGGATGCTGGTAAACTCATTAATCGGCATTATCCGGACTAGCCGTCCCCGGCACCCGATCTGTCAATGAATCCCCGTGGCTTCGCCCTAATATCTCTTCATTTCAATTTACAAGCATTGTATTTTCGCAAATTAATTTTCGTCTTATCCCTTCAAATCCTTTCAACAGCTCTTATTTCGGCTCTGTAGTAACCTAAAGAGAAATAAGGTAGATACATGCAGCATTTACAGGACGTTGAATTGATGATGAAGCCACCGGTACAAGCAAACGATTTTATGATGTTCTCCGCCCAAAGCTCTACAGCCCATCCGACCGAGCCGCTGCGTCTAACGATCAAAACCGAACCAGTAGAGGAGTTACTGATCGAACCGCCTGTCATTCTACCAGCTCAGAAAGATCTTGTAGCTGTGCCCAAACTAGAAGCCACGAATAACGAGGTGATAATTCATTTTAAAACCATACATTGACAGTTCTGAATGGCGCATATATACTGCCGATGTCGGAATACGATTGACCAATGAGAGCTCTTTGAAGTGAATTAAGTTCAGGCCTCGCCACTCTACGTGGACGGCGATTTGACGGTGCTTTCTGAGTGCATTCTTTCTCCGACAGAACGTCCATTCATCCGAATCAAACGGGAGCCCGTCGAGCAGGAATTGCTGATTGAACCGCCGACTAAGGTGGTGGCTAGTCAAGAACCGGTTGCTGCTGCCCTACCGCTGAAAGACGAGCCTATGAGCCCTGTTCCCGCTAAAAAATGCGTGAAACGGCCCCTGTCCTCGGTAAGTTACCTTATATTGCGATGTTTACGTGGTCACTTTATTCGCCGCAGTTCCCGAAGAACCTCTTCATATGAATTTTAGGGCTCATTCAACGCACCGTCTTGCAAGCAAGTTCGATTCGACGAAAAACTTGTACGCGTTCACTACTATGATCGCACACCCTTGTGCCGCTCCCGCAGAAAAATGGTTGGTTGAAGAGTTCGAGATTCGAGTCGCCGTCTATTTTTTTTTTTTGTAAAATTTGACTTGCCGATCAAGTACGCTATTTTGTCCTCTTGGAAACAACAAATTATGGTTTCAGAGAACTGTCGATGAACACCATCATGCGATGCAGACTGCCAATCATATCCTGGTGAACCCCGCTGTCATGCCAGTGAACTGGCCGCCGCATCCGCTGCCCGTTTTCCATCAGCACTTATGGCCCGTGCACTACAACGAATTCACCCGCTCGTACTTCCTTCCTAACGGCACACCGCTCGTCGTTGCCGATCCATCTGCATCAAATGAGATCACAGTCGATGATGAAATCGACGTCGTGGTTGAGGGCACATCGGAGAAAGATGAAGCGCCAATCACCACCCAAGCGGAGCTAGCGGCGGCCCTGGCGCTGTTGCTGCGGGAAGATACTCGCTTGCGCCAGTTCATGGATGCGCATGGAGGGGACCCACAAGAAATGGGCGCACGGGCAGCGGCGGCGATGATGAACAGCAAGGTAAGCGGCTTTTTTTTACGAAAATATAATTAAATTGGTGCATAATTTTTCAGGAGCTTTTGATCAAAGATAGGTACCTTTCAGAATGCTACTGTAACGACATCAACCCAAACTGTTCCTGTAACCACGGAAAATAGAAGCGTTCAAGTCGTAAGTTTCTTAAAAGTATGGCTCACAAAAATACTTCACACTCAGAGACAGATAGTACATCAATAAGTACCGCATTCTCGATATTTGAAATGGAAACACATAGCAGTGCACCTACTGCTTTGACTAACGGGAAACGTTTATTTGTTCCTTACAGAGCGCCTATTCTACCGAAGATGTTCAAAAACCAGTCAATTCTGCTCAAGACAGTGAGCCAGCACAAGAGGGGCAACAACAAGAGACGGCGGACGAACATTTTGAAAGTCTTATCGAGCAGGTTCCTTTATTAGGTTCTACCATTCTAATTCCTTGTTCTCATGTAATTCTCCAAAAATAGAGAACTTCGGCACGGTATTCGGCTCGGAGTTAATCGATCCCTCTTTCAGCTCGCTTCTCCCTCAGTCGACCGCGCGGTTGCGGATGTCTGCAATGACGAGGACACTTCCGGACGTCCGCTTCGCCTCGAAGCAGACGAGAATCTCGATGCTTCATTCAATGAAAGCGACGAGAACGCTTCTGCTTCGAATGAAAATTCAGGAGCAGCGTCCATCGAAGAAGCGCCAGTTGTAGATATGCAAGGTGAGTTGAGGAAATAGAATATATACAAGATTTCGATAAACTATTTCCGAAAATAATGTTGGCTCAGATGAGGCGCAGCACAGAGTGCAAACGAGAAGCGCGAGAAGAAAGGAGGAAATCGCACGAACCCGGAGGACACGATTGAGTTCACGAAGACAGCCTGTCACTCAAGTTCCATAAGCAGAATGCACATCCAGAATCAGTTACAAACGACCAGTTTCACATACGACAAATTAGATTGTATTCCCTAGTCAATACCAATAGATTGCTTGCCCTTTTCCCTACGACAAAACTGACTTGTTTAGATTACTTCCCTGTTGTTTATCTTTTCCATTTTTAGAAAATTGATATCAGCAGAATAGCTTGATATTCAATAACTCTCATTGGTACTACGTCGGATGAAAATTGTTGGAGGGGAACATCTTCTGCTATCGACGTGCACATATTGAGAAATAGTTCAGACCTAGTGCGTCTTATCTGTTCTCAAAGCACTTCCATTTGGTGTCATTAATTAATTGTGTTTGGATCAATTTCTCAACAATCGTTGTGCTTGATCAAAGACGGAGTAAATAAAAAATGATTCATTAATATCCTTATTTCACTAATTTAGACATTTCCGAAGCAATAATTTTCTGCGGTATACATAAAAAAATCAAAAAAATCGTGCATTGACATCCGGGTAATAGTGAATACAATGTGAGAAGCTTTCAGGAACGTTGAGGAAAAGAGAAATAAGGATGAAAAAAGATTTGGCACGTATTCACGAAGTATGAAGAAATCAAGTTTTTATTTTACATATCTCACATTTACATGTTGATCCTATTTTTACTATTTGTCTCGTCTCCTCCCTCTCCTCATCCTCCTCCATCCATTCTCACCTCGTTCGCTCATCCGACTCGGTTGCCCCGGGTGCGCTCCCCCATCCATCCAACCCCGCCTCCAGCGATGCCCGACCAGCCGGAACCCGAGAAGAAGCCGGAACCCGAGAAGAAGCCGGAACCCGAGAAGAAGCCGGAACCCGAGAAGAAGCCGGAACCCGCCAAAAAGACAGCGGTCAGTTGCCCGTGGTGTGCCCGGTGTGTGTGTGCTCTCCGAAACGTCGCCTTGCAGGAAAAGGACACGAATGGAAAGCTAACGGCGAATGCGATAGTGAGCAGTGAGAAGGGCTGCGATTACCTTGTCGAGCGCATGCTCGGACAAGGCGGATTCGGCGAAGTCTGGAAGGTATACGGTAGTTATCGATCGATAGATGATACGGTAGAATGCGCACGAGGGTTACGGTAGGATTAATTTTGAATAGGATACTGTAGTAGGGATAATAATGAGATGAATCGACGTGCGTTTCGAGCGAAACGGCCACCCTATTTGATCTGTCATTGTCGAAATGAGAGGGATGGCCAATCGAAAACAAATTATTTTTTCAAATCAATATCGCAATCGAGTGAATATACAGTACTCTTTGCTTGTCTACCGTATCTACTCGATCGATACTCTGCCAATACTCAATTACCGTACACCCTACCGTATTCCAGGTTTCTGAACTCGACGACCCTGACAAGCGCTACGCCATGAAGATCGAGCCGAACTTCCACGCGAAGAAGCACATGCTCAGATTGAAGGTAGTTGCAGGCTGAGCTCTGATCTTTGATCTTTGATATATCTGCAGTGCGAGGTCAACCTGTTCGAGGTAATAGCGAACGCAGATCCCAGGAAGGTCGACAAAACACACTTCTTGAAGATGCACGATCGAGGTGAGGATTGTACCAAAAATCTGGGGCCGATACCCTGAAGTGGTTACGGTATCAGGCCGGTACCGTACCTGTTACCACCACCGTACCTGGTACCACTACCGTACCTGGTACCACTACCGTACCTGGTGCCACTACCGAACCCTGGCAGAGCTCTCATGTTTTGCAGGCAAGACGAACGCGTTCAAGTACTACGTGATGGACCTCATTTGGCTCTCGCTCAGAGAGGTGAAGAAGAAGATCTGCGGCAATGTCTTTTCGTGAGTGCCGGGACTGGGACCGAAGCCGGGATATAGCATCTCAGAGCCAGGTCCGGGAAATAGCATCTGAGAGAGCCGGAACCGGGATTTGCAGGCCGAGCACGACGATCAAGGTGGCGCGCCAGACGCTCAAGGCGATCGAGACGCTGCATGAGATCGGCTTTCTGCATCGGTAATCGCCGGTGCTGGGGCACTTTCTGGCCCGGCTTTACCGTAATCTCCGGCTGCCGCCTTGCAGTGACATCAAACCGCACAACTACGCGGTCGGCCTGCCACCCAAGGACGATGTTCTCTACCTGCTCGACTTTGGAATCGCCCGCAACTACCGAGACGCCAAGGACGGCAAGATTCGGTGAGATTTTAGCCGGGCGGCGGGGACCGGGACCGGAGCCGGGACATTGCATCACAGAGCCGCACCTCGTTTTCGCTTTGTGTACGGTGGTGGATACGATAGGCGCGTATGCACTGGCGCTGCGGTGTAGTGTAATGAAGGATGGCGATGTACAGTAGTAGCCGCGCGAGGTGGGCTGAAAAGAGAAGGTGTGCTGTAGAGTGTCACGGCCGTGTACTGTAGGATGTATATAGTTTTCGATCAATACTACCGTATCCGGGCCGTACTGAGACTACCGTAATCCATTTGCGCCCGCAGGTTGGCCCGGAAGACGGTCAACTTCATGGGCACGCTGATGTACGCGTCGATGGAGAGTCTGGCGCGCAACGAGCAGGCGAGACGCGACGACCTCGAGATGTGGCTGTGGATGATGCTCGAGGTATCGTGTGGGTACGGTAGGGACCGGTAGGGTGCAGTAGGTGTACGGGTACGGGTGTACTGTAAGTGTACGGTAGTGTACTAGGGGATACGACAGGGAACAATGGACGCTAGAAATGTAGTGATATCGGATATATCAGATATATGATCCGAACAATCTGACGTGGGGCAAGCTGGACACTGAGGACCTCTTCGCCTACATTGAAGCCAGGTAATGAAGACCATTTTCCGGATATAGGATCCGGATGGGCCATTTTACGGCTTGCCATTGTAACGGCTACTGTATTTCAGACAGGAGCTCATGTTGAACTCAAGAGAACTTCGTAGAGGTAAATAAAAAAAATGGTGAAATTATATTTTTTTTAACGGTAAAAAGAACAAGTCGTTAATTTTGCAATTGCCTGAAGTGCTCTGACGCTATCAGCCGCTAACAGGCAGAACCATAAAATAAGTATCCGGAATTTCGCAGAAACCGTAAACAATCAATTCCAGATGGAAAACTCAAAATGCCGGAGCTCTGGTGCACAATCATGGATATGATCAATGACCTCGACTTTGAAACGACTCCCGACTATGAAGGAATTAACCATTATCTCAGCGTGATGTGCCTCGACCTTGGGGTGAGATGATCGCAAACTGACGTAGAGATATAGTTAGATACAGAAACTAAACACCAAAAATAATCTATTTCGCCTAATTAGCTCAGCTATGAAGCAAACCGTGGCATTTATACTTTTTAGGCATATATACCCAACATTGCTATTCTGATCTTCGAAAATACTGCCCTTTTACGATATCCGGGATGTATTTTGCGGATCCGGAATTAAAAAATAAGATTGTAGATCAACGAGAGCCTGCCTTTCGATTGGGCTGGAAAGGCGCCCAATCTATCTGAGCGACCGCCGAGAAAGGACAGATTGGAACGGAAGAAGAAGAAGGTCGAGGTAAGCCGGGATATGGCAAGAACCGGGATATAGGGGAGCCGTAAAATCGGACAACCGGAAATTGTAAAGTATCGTTTCCAGGACGCGGCTGCGAAGAAGGCCTCCAAGGCCTCCAAGAAACAGGAGGCAAAGGAAGATGAGGGCAAGGTGGGAGCCGGAAATTGGCAAATCTGAATTCGCAAAATAATCCACGGCTCTCAGGAGGAGGCAGCGGGAGCAAAAAAGAAGAGCAAGGAAGACGTCAAGGAGGAGGATGGCAAGGTAGCGTAGGGCCGGAATATTGCACGACCGGGAAATGGCCGGACCGGATAATGATACTATTTTCAGAATGCGGCAAAGAAGAGCAAGGAGGAAGTCAAGGAGGAGGAGGTAAATCCGGGAAATTCGGTCGGAATGGAGATTGACTGTTCTCTAGGTGCTGAAGCCGCGTGCAAAGCCCACGAAGAAGACAACGGAGGATCGGGAGAAGGAAGCGGATGGGGTGATTTTTGATCTTTGATTTTTGGTCTTTGAACTTTTATCTTGGAACTGTTTGCATTCGAAGAAGAAGAAAGTGCATTCAGTTTTAGATAATTTCTCGAAATATTTCGTTGAAAATAATCTTGCAGGCCAGTGACAAGTCCACCTACAGCGCGTTCCTCCGCTGGTTCGTTTATTTATTTATTTTTTAAATATATTTGTCACTTTAATACATTCCAGGAGAAGGAACAGACACGATAAGAAGGTGCGTGAGGCAGAGGCCAAAGAGCGAATATCGATCTTCGGGGCGGAAATTACCATTGCCTTTTCATTGGGCTATTCCTATTTGTTTTGTTATTTGCAGTCCAACTTCCGAATCAGATTCAAATGTCAACTATTAAACATGAGATGATAAGAGTAAAATTAAAATTGGAAATTCAACGATCAAAGGCCAAAGTTCAAAGATCAAAGATCAACTTTTGAAGGGACCATCGGCCGAGAAGCTACCGGACAAGGGTAAGGTCAAGGGCAGCAAGGCCAGCGTCGCGAGCAAGGCCAGCAAGCAGGTTTGTTCATTGATCTTTGCTCTTTGATCTTTGATACTCTGCAGGAAGCCAAGGAGGGCGGGAAGGAGGATGAGGGAAAGGACGGCAAGGCAGTGCCCAAGATTCCGGAGGTAATCGATGGGGATAAATATTGTGGATGGAAAATGAAGGGGTTCTTCTCCTAACCCTAGTTATCATGAAATCATTCGTTAACACTGCTTATCACAGGCGCATATTTTGTGCATTGTCTTAACCGGATCTCGACATTTATTTAAATTTTCTCTCTAAACTTTGTCAGGGAAGTTTATAGGCTGCATAATTAGCTCATGGGTTGTTCCTGTTTCAATGAAAATTTGTAGTCAATAAAATACGGAAATTCAAAATCTGCAGGCAAAGGCAAAGGAGACGAAGGAGACGAAGAAAGAGGTCGCCGTTGAGAAGAAGCCCGCCGAAATCGTGCCCGCGGTGAGAAATCTGATCTTTGATCGCTGATCTCTGATCTTTGATCGTTGATCTCTGATCTTTGAACTCTGATCTCTGATCTCTGATATTTCGACTCTGACCTCTTGCTTCTCTGTAGTTTAGTTTCAACGTGGCAGTAAAATAAAAATCAAAGATCAAGTTGAGAAAATTGTTGACCAAAGTCAGTTTTCAAATATCAAATTGCGGCTTTCACAGTAGCTAGAGTATGCTTTCGCCTCTTCATACGACTTATAAATTCGGAAACATTCAGAAAAAGAAGGAGATTGTGCCGGACAAGCCTAAAGAAGAGAAGAAGGCCACGATTGTTCCCGCAGTCAAGGCTCCCGAGGTTAGTCGATATGCATACCATGTAACTTTGATCACTGTCTCATTCCTCGAATAAGTCCCTGTGTTTAGTCGGAAAGTCGGAAACCTGATGATGAAATAGAAAAACGGTCATCAAGACAAAAAATACATATAAATATCAGGTCAAAGTGGCTGTGCAACCGGCTGCGCAACCTGCTAGAAGCAAGTTTGCCAAGAAGAAGAAGAACAATAGCAAGACGGAAGTGAGTGATGCCAATTCTGACAAGAGCTCGAAATATGCAGTCTACTCTCTACTCTTTCCCTACTCGGGTAGGCGAGAGAGTGTGTGAAATGAAGAGACGGCGGCTCATATTTCAAGGCTCTTCTTCCGACGTACCACTTTTATTTGCACTGGTCAACAGTATGGTCAACAGTAGTTCTCTTCTTTCCATTGCAATATCATTTAGAATTTCAAGTGGTCTTCATTTTTTACCTTCCCGTATCCGTACATTTCACAAACGCATTTTCATTTCTATATACGAACTTTGTGGGGATATTGCGAGATCAATAATAATCTATGCAGCACTAGACTTTCAATCGTAACGAAACTACTAGTCGTTTAATAGGGAAATCACCCATCGCTCTCCTCATTCCACGCTGTCTCTCGTGAAGAAGGCGGTTCATTTCCCTATTAAACGACTAGTTGTTTCGTTACGATTGAAAGTCTATGCAGCACGCATACTAGGTTTCTTGACTTGTTTTAGCATGTGCATAAAATGATATTCAAACTTTTTTTTAAATATTTCTATTTCAGTGCTCGAACACGAGTGATCGGGAGGTGATCAAAAACAGAAAGACCAGAGCAACTGAGGTAGGCGATTGGGAACATTTTGGATCAGATAACAACAGCTCCAAACGTGGAGAAGTGCTATTTTTTTCGCTACGATTAGTGCTATTTTTTGGAATCTTTAAGGCAATTGAAAAAAAAACTATCTTAAAAATGTAATTTCAGGAGGGAACTGTCGACAACGACAGAGTATACAAGAAGAAGAAACCTGCCCTCGCCAAGGAGGTCTGTTGCCATTATTATTTATGTGATCTTGGATGGATTGACAACAATCAAATTAGTTATTTTTTTATTTAATTTCGTACAAATTGCAGGAGGTGAAGACTCCTACGGAGAAACCGGCAGAGGTAGATTTTAATTTTTTGAAACTTTAAAAAAAATTAAAATCTACCTAATCTAAAATATTTCTAAACAAAATTATTTTCAGAAGCCTACGGCTGCTGTCAAGAAGTAAGCCGGCGCCCTGACTGGCTGTTACAATAACATCAATCGAAATATGCATAATTATGACTGAATTTCAGGGGTGACGATAAGAAGTGAAGCGGAATTAAGAAGAGTTCGGCCTAAACTCGAATTTGACCGAACTTATCATAGTATACACCCTTATCTTATCTAGATAATACACCCTTATCTTATCTATAATACAAACTTTTCCAAACAATGAACATGTAAGAATAACAGAGAAAACAGGATAGAACCATTTTCATGGTGAACAATCAATCAGATTTGTTTGAATTTTTTTTCTTCACCTTTCACATTTAATTTAGTCTTGTTCCTCTTCTTTGCTCTCAATTGCTTCCAATTGTGTTCGATCTCAATCTAAATCTCGTTTTTTCTCAATCAATCTCTCATAGAAAATACTCTGATGACTCTGATGAACAATTGAAGTATCTGTGAATTACATACTCCTTAGATAATTGAGTTCTCCTTGTTCACGGAAATACATAGAGAAGAATTTACTTGAAGTTGCGTTGAGAAGGCTATCTAGAATGCCATTAGTTCGCATCATTACGAACACTCGAATTTATTTTGTTGCCGAATGATGATGGAATTGTAAATCGAATTCTCTTCAATGGAAAAAAATCTTTCGCAGTTGAACTAAATGTAAGGAAGTGCTAAAAACGAGTGCTTTCTTTAACTGTCTCAAATCGTATATCGGAAAGATATAAATGAGACGATAGCGTACGATTTCTTCCTAATTTTCTTCTTGTTGCACTTTTTTTTCGGTTTCTTTTCTGAAAGTTATCGATTGAGATTGAAAAATATTTTAGCATACATTATTCGTAGAATATTCGTTTTGTTGCGATGATCTCGTTTTTAAGCATCTCGTTTTTCAGTGGAACGTGTGCGACCTTATTTTCCCTGAAACATTCGATATCTTTTTCCGGAATTAAACCTGAAACATTGCACGTATTTATTCATTGTCTACACAATTGAATTACACCAATCTTTCACTTTGCGTGCAAATAGAATTGTATATTTATTTGTTCATTGTCTGCACAATGCCACGATTTGCGTACAAATTGAATCGCCCTCTCTTCTCTCCTTCACTCTTTTCCTCCTCCTCCCTCCACTCTCCACTCTGCTCCCAGTCGCGTGCTGCCGACTGAGCCCTCCCTCTCTTCGATCGATCGGGGATCGATATCCGGGATGATCTACCTGCTCGCACTCACATCGATACTCGTCATGCTCCCGCTTACCGTACTCGTCTGCATCAAGAGGGTGAGGAATACTGTAGGTTACGGTAGTTATCGGTTACTGTAGGACGTGGGATACTGTAAGACGTAGGATACGGCAGTTGACACACATTGATTTATCGATTGCAGGAGAAGCGGGACAAGCTTGCCTTCTCCGCGGAAGGTCCGTTATGCTCCACGAAAGACTACCGTAGCCCGATGACTACTGTAGTCTTACGTCTACAGTAGTCTGCCCAGAGCCAACCTTGATCCTGATCCAACTACCGTAACCTCTCGTTGTAGTGACGCACACAAACAAGGCATCCGAGTCTACGCCTCCAGCCGCCAAGCCTCCGCCTCTCCCACCGCAACCACACTCGGACGGAACCACACAGAAAGTACGGTAGGATACGATAGATCTCCAGTTATCGATCGATTGATTGGTTACAGTATCTGTCCTTACAGGACACTGCAGCAACATCGACGACGAAGAAGGAAGAGACCGACAAGCAAGCAGCGACCGTCACCATCAGCAGGGGACGGATTGGTACGGTACCCGATCGGGGCTACCGTACCCTCAAGCAACTGCACAATGACCAGTCCCGTCGCCTACCGTACACTAACCCGATTACTATTTGTCGTATTACCGTGGTTAACGCTACAGTACGCTCCAAACTACAGAACACATGCATGCACATCATCTACATCAAAATTCCTACATACTTTTTCTCGCACTACCGTAACCATTCAACAGTTCTTCGTTTACATGCATTGACACACATAATATCTATCGTACTACCTTAACGATGCTACCGTACTCCTACCGTACCCCTATCGTAATCCTACCGTACCCATCACTACCCTAATCCTACCGTACACGTTTGCAGTGCGATCGCGCACCCGGACGCCGCGACCCGAGCCGAGCGAGTTTGGACCGTCCCGAAGAGACCGCGACGCCAGCACGAGGAAGTGGTCGCCGCGCCAACACTACCTGTGGGATACTACGGTCTCCCCTCCCCCCCCCCCCCCCCCCCCGCCTACCGTAATCGTACCGTATGCTTGCTTTGGCACAATAGCTACCACAGTACTTTCAGCTACTGTATCCTCAAAGTTACCGTAATCCACCTACCGTAACCCATCTTCGTGCAGGGAGCCGAGTGGTGGGATGCTGAGTGGGATGCCGAGTGCGGGACGACGACGTTCTCCCGAGTTGGCGGCGAAGCGCGAAGTGGCGGCCAGGACGCCGGGCGGGCAGCGACGCGTCTCGCCCCAAGGCTGCTCCGCGGTACGGTGTACCTACCGTACCTATCCGTACCTACCGTACCTACCTATCCGTACCTACCGTACCTACCTATCCGTACCTACCGTACCTACCTATCCGAGGGTACGGTAGAGCCGTAAGCCCCTATCGATTGCTGCAGTCCGTGTGAAATAGCAGCGCCCATGTTGCAGGCGACCGGCCCACTCTCGAAGCTGTCGAGGAAATCGCGCAAGGCCAGCCAACCGCGCAGTCCCAGCATGAAGGAGTTCCCAATGAGTACGGTATTTACCGTGCCTTGACTACCGCGATCCTTGCTACCCCTACATTTTATCCTACATTTCAGAGCCAAGGATCGCCCAATCAAAGACTAATCTGACGGCGCTCGCCTCTGTCAAGGACCTGTAAGGATTGCTTAACCCCGTGCAATCAATAATCAAGGACACTTCAGAGACGGCAACAAGTCCGCCCTAACGGCCCTATCGGAGTACGTCTTCGAAGAGGGCAAATACAAGGTGAGGATATCAAACCCTCGGTACCGTACCCTGGGTACCGTAATCCCGTATAACCTTCAGCTTCTCGGGAAGGTCGACCAAATGATTGGCCAATCGGACGAGACGGACGTGCTCAACAAGGCGCTGGTTACGGAGCAGTCGGTGAGACGATTACGGTAGTTATCGATTTCTGTAGAGTGAGCGTTACGGTAGCTATCGATTTTTCAAAACATACTGTATTGCAGCGAACGTGCGTGAGCGTCACGAACCCGGCCCGATCGCCATTCTTCGACGGGCAATTTGACGTCTGGATCGCTGATCGCGTAGGCTCCCAAGCGGAAGGCTGACCCGGCGAACTACCGTATCCCAATCAATCGTAGTAAACGAGAACCAATCGCGATAATAAGCAAAATGACAAACAAAGATAATCGATAAAGTGTGTCAATATTCCTCGTTGGTCAATGCAATCTACCACATGCCTATCGTAATCCACAATTCGTGTAGTACGTCATTGCCTTCACAGGTAAAGGTAAGTGTATGGATAGCAAGCGATTTTACAGTCGTAAGACTACGCTAAGTGGGACTCACTGGCTAGGCTACGTACCCTGATGTCTAAAGCTTTCTAGGGTAGGTTACCTTCCGCGACCGAAGGTACAACCAGTTTGCCGATCCCCGGTAGGATAGCAAAGCTTGGTTGAGATCGGCGTACAATTGAACTCGGAACCCTTCGAATGGCGAGCGGATCTCTATGCATGAACAGTATCTCGACAGAAAATGTTAGGATAATTGAAAATGTGAAACTAGGATAATTAATCCTAAATGCTCTAAAACGTTTAGGCAAATTTTTACTATTTGCCTATTTCCCCACTCCATTTTCCATTGTTCAGCCGATAATTGAATCTCGCAAATATTGATTTCGTCTCTTCCCTCGTCTTCTCTTCTCATTTCCTCGTCCGTCCGCCATTCCGAGTGGTTGGCCTCCCTCTTCCTCTCTCTCTCTCTCGCTTGGAACGATGCGTCGTTCGCTAGCCGTGCTGCTCTTTCTACTGCTATGCGGGGTCGGTATTGTTTAACGATCCACGATTACAACGACGTTTACTCGAATTAGCTTCTGTACTGCTGCAATGATGCAGGAACTTACTGGAATAGTATTGTAATGGTGTAAGAAAACACGCATGCTGAAAGAGCGTAAAATAGTCGCCCCTTGACTTGCCTTACCTGGCCTTACCGGCTGGTCCCATCTAGAGTTGTCTTACGACTGTTAAATCGCTTGACGTGAATACATCCTTTACCTGTTTACCCTTGCAGAGTCTCCCGTTCTTATCGACTCAATCCAAGTGCGATGTGAAGTGCCTCACTCCGAAGAATTGCATCATGAAAGAGACTGACGAGACCCGCTCAATCAAGGTAAACGTGACGGGCAATTCTGGCCAGATTACTTAGGCCTATCCATGCCCACACGTACCGCTGTATCCGAAAGCAACATTCGAATGTTTGTTCCACTCGTCAGAGTGAAATGAGAGTGCTCGTCACTCTCATTTCTCACTCCATCGACCGAGCGAGTGCTCGCGCGAGTAGTCGAATGATTCTCGTCGAGTGTTCACTTGCGAAAATATTTTTAATCATGTCTTAATTGGATGCTAATTTCAGTGCAAAGGCAAACTGGGTATGCGAGTGGACAACGACGATTACTACACCGCTGGCAAGAAATGGATGTGCAATGATAGGGGTGATTATTCGAGCTCAAACAATAAGAATCCGTCCCCGTTCGTACACTCTCTCTGTGACGATAGTGTGTGCGCAATGAAGAGACGATTGCTCATAGTTTGAGGAGCTCTAGTGATTACTGTCGTCGGCGATGTTCTATGCGTCTTTATGATAACGTTGAATCAGCATTAACATGAGTGCCTTAAAGAATAGTTGTTGCCAATATAACATTTCATTGTGCGTTCTACCTGCTTCATGGACTTTTCATCGTTCATCTAATTTCAGAAAACGGTGACTACTGGGTGGACACGGTACTTACGACCAAAAAAACCCCAAATAGCCCAGATGCACCAGATACTGTTACCTGGAGGACCATCAAGACCGTCGAATGCGTTGAGAAATGTGAGCAGCGCATCCTCAAAGACGATGCGATCGTCCCAGTGCCCACTAGTGTTGGCAAAACAGAACGGAAATTCCGAACACTTGATTCAACTATCGTCTCATTCCGGAACGGATTAAAAAAAAGAACAATGACCGTTCCGGAACGAGAGAATGAAAGATCCATTGTTCGAGTCCTATTCCGGAATAGTGGAGATAATTGAATCATTTCTTCGGTCGTTCCGAGAGCCGAACGATCAACCCTAGCGCCCACTACGATCTTATTTGGGAGCATAGAGAAGCATCTCGGCTTCAGCCACTGTATTCACCTCAGTGATGACGGCTGAGTGAAATAGGATCATACCCCCAGATCTGCACCTTTGGCTTGCATGAATTACTTCCATTGTGAAAGCCGAACCCGAAATGCAAACATAAAAAAATTTAAAAATTCTAAAGATCAAAGATCACTTTCAGTGCCGTGCCATCTCATGAATCCACTTGTCTCCAGCTGTCGCGATTCGATTGTTTGCCAACAGGTAAATTCGAGAGGAAGGAAGGGGACAAGAGTAACGTCGATGATTAGCCCATTGTCGCCTCTCCCCCCTCCCCTCCGCCCCTCGGACGTTCGTCAACGGGTAGTTATGGGTGGAATGGAAAAAATAAAATAAAAAATAATTACATGATATTCATCACAGATCGTGCCCACGAACTCTGAGACGGTGAAGTGCAATCAGGATTCGGACGATGTTCAGCTTTACGCTACGCATTCTATCACGAAGGAGGCGAGTGAAGGATTTTGCCTATTTTGCTTACTAACAATTGAACCACATTTTCCCTGAGTCAGAGAAGGCAAAATGAGGTGAACAACTAGCTGATTAGTTGACTTTTTTTAAATATCTAGTGATGAGTAATTTCTAACAATAATCATTTATTTTCTAGATGCAAACGGTGCCGTTTGTAGAGTGCAACGATAAAACGGGCATGTGGACGATAAAAAACCGCTCGGGATATTATCCACTGCCTAGAGGGTGAGGAATAGGGTTGGAGAGTCCGTCTCCTCATTCCTCGTGCTCTCTCACAGATCACAGTCGGAATGAAGAGACGCATTCTTCTCCCAGAGAGTCCTAGTCAGTCAGGAATATCTTTGGATAGCCATCAAATTAAAATAGCTATGATATTTTTGCTTATTATGATATTGTTGAAAATCGATTGTTTCCAGGTCGAATATCCGCTGTGTGCGCCCATTTGAACATGCAGGTCATTTTGTTTTTTTTCTCATTTATTTAATTTCTAAGTATTTT